>JAGPOW010000261.1:95372455-95383423 GCA_030014935.1 Caiman crocodilus
ATCCACTACCACCCTCTGGGTGCGGCCCTCTAACCAGTTGGCCACCCATCTGACTGTGTGGGCATCGACACCACAGTCTCCCAGCTTTCTGATGAGAAAATGGGTCCCTGCAGTGCCTTCTCCAGACCCGCCCAGTCTGGCCATGATGAGCAGCAGCAACAGTGGCAGGAAAAAACAGAACCCAGAGCCCATATCAAGGCTGCCCTGCACTTCTCCCCACCACCACCTCCAGGATGCTGTGGGCCCCATGCCCAGTGGGGTGGCAGAGAGAGGAGCCACAAGGCAACCCCGGCACCCATGCCAGCCTACCCACACCCACGCCAGCTCACTGCCATGTAGGGAGGTTTGGTGAGCTGTTGTGTCAGAGAGGTAAAGGCAGCGGTGCTGACCCAACCTATAACAACTCCCCAATTTTCCTTGACCCATGGGCCCAAATAATTGCCCACCCCTGATATATGCACAAAAGTTTGGAGCCCTTTTAAAAGGGGAACATTTCAAAAGGGTAGCAGAAAACTTTAGTACCCTTTCATCCAGGGTTAAAGTTAGAGATGTTTTGCTGCATTTGAATCATTTTCAGCTTGTTCGCATATAAAAAAAAAAAAAAAAAGAATGTACCAGCCTTTTAAAAGGGCTCCAAGCCTTTCTGTGCCCACACCCTAAAAACACAGGGAAGATGGTCTCTGTGCTATCCCTTGCAGAAGAATGTTTGCCAAATCCAACAATGATGGGCTGAAGCATACTTAGTGCACGTGGACTCTACAGAAAATGTATCTGCTTGACCCTTGTTCAAGTTTCAAGGAGATAGGTGGAGGGTTTTTTGTGAACCTGCAGCTAAAACCATTCAAAGCAAAACTCATATCACTTG
The DNA here is from genome assembly GCA_030014935.1 of Caiman crocodilus. Taxonomy (NCBI): domain Eukaryota; kingdom Metazoa; phylum Chordata; order Crocodylia; family Alligatoridae; genus Caiman; species Caiman crocodilus. The sequence continues at coordinate 95,373,321 of JAGPOW010000261.1, forward strand.
CTGGCAGCCTGCTGTCATCCCACACACAGATTCAGGGTCCCACACCCCCCCCCAGGAGGGCTGTGGGAGTGTGCCGGACTCCTCCTGCAGGGCACGGGCCCCTGGATCTGTGCGCAGGATGACAGCATGCTGCCACTGCTGTCTGGAGCCGGCATCAGAACCTGAGTCTTCTCAGTGCACCCCGCACCATGCGCCAGAAAGAACCCAGTGTCAGCCTCCTGTCATCCTGCACATAGATCCAGGGACCCATGCCCCTGGGAAGAGTCTGGTACATCCCCACACCCTTCCCGGGGGGCACAGGCCCCAGAGCTGCCTGACGGATGACAGCATGATGCCACTGCCAGCTGGGGCCAGCGGTAGCACCAATCTTCCTGATACTTGGCATGGGGTGCACCAAGCAGACTCGGGTGCTGGCACTGGCCCCAACCCCACACACAGATCTGGGGGCCCATGTCCCCCAAGACAACTGTAGGGCTGTGCTGGACTCCTTCCAGGGTGGGGTGGCCCCCAGATTAAGCCATTGAAGCAGAAGCCAGGGACTTTTTCTAAATCCCCAAATCAAGTAAGAACCTGCCCCACTGGCTCTCAGCACCCCATCCCTTCCCTTTTGTGCCAGTGGCACCTCCCTTCTCCTCCCCTCCTATTTGCTCCCACCTCCACCCACTTCTACTCTCCCTAACTACCACCGGGATGGGAGAAGCCCTAGAGCAGCTCCTCCCTTGATCCAGCTGGACTGCACAGGGAGCCAAGGTTCAGCTGGAAACAGCAGAAGTGGTAGGTGGATCAGAAAGGAAGGAGGAATTCACCTACACATTGGTACTTCCATTGTTCCTGGCTGAACATCCTGTGCAGTCTAGCTGGAATGGGGTAGAAGTGGCTCAATAGCTCTGTCTACTCCGGAGCAGCCAGAGGTAATGTGCACAGCAACAGTGGTGGGCAGGGTAGGGAGGAAATAAAAGGGGAGGGGTGGGGAGAAGAGGGAAGGGGATGTGCTGCTGAGCACGGAGGAGTAGGTGGGGTAGTGGGATCCAGGGACTTAAAAAATTCCTGGCTGTTACTTCTGCAGACTAGTCTGGAAGTGGGATACAACTGTACCACTACCCTCTTCTGGATCTGCTCCTGCCTAGGGAAAAAAGGCCAAGTACATAATAGGAGACACTTGGTTATGCAAGAGTACTGCATAGATCTGAGGGTCACCAAATCCACGTGACTCAGCGAAGTGATACAAATGTGATTGTGGACTGCATTAACAGAAATACCGTATGTATGCAAGTCACTGATGTCAGTAATACCCTGCTCAATCTGGTCAAGCCTCAGTTGGATTATTGTGTACCATTCTAGTCTCTGTATTTTAAGAAATATAGAGGGAAATTGAAGAGGATCCAGAGGTGAGCAACAAACATGGTAAAAGACTTGAAATGCAAGCTTTGCAAGCAAAGGTTGAGAAAATAAGATATGTTTAGTTTGGAAAAGAGGCAGTTAAAGGTGGGGGACATGATAGTCTTTTGATATTTGAAATTTTGTCAAGAAGAGTAGGGAGAGCGACTGTTCTCCTTGCCACAGCGGACAGGACACAAAACAATGGATTTAAACTGCAGCAAAATAGATTTAGAATAAATCTCAGAAGAAAAAAAACCTTCCTAACTGTAAGACAAGTAAGACAATTGAACAAGCTGAACAGGGAAATTATGGAATCTCCTTCACTGGATGTTTTCAAGGAAGTGGTAGATGCATATTTTTCTGGGAGGCCCTTCAGATTTTTACTACTATGATCATATGATCTATGATTCTATAATCAAACCACAAGACTTAGGCATTAATTTGTGTATACTAAGCATGTTCCTATGAGGAGTTAATGCAGAGTAGTTAGTGTACTATGAATTCAAAGGTATGTTTACTGTGAAGTAACTTGCCTGGGTAGAAAAGGCCTTGATGACTTTTTTGGGGGGATGTTCTACAAAAGACAGGCTTCTGAAAGCATGGAGGAAAGGACACAGTAATATGTAATTCACCTAATACTTATGCTGATAGAACACTGAATTGAGAACTAGCTAATTGGGTAAATACATATATGGTAATAGCTTTCCAAGCTTTTGAAAATAGAAAATATGTTAGCTAATTTTCAAATATCCAGACTTCTGCACATCAGCTTCAGATGTATTTCATCATCTCTGTACTGAGTGTGTATTTATATTTTTCTTTGGTTGACCTTTGGTTGCAGTGTCCTAGAAAACAGTCCCATACTCACAACATTGCTCATTGCTCTTAATGTTATTAATTTAGTGTTTTGATACACTTAGTTTTATTTTTTTCTCCCCTGCTACTGTGTATGTGTTCCAGAGAGTGGGTTTCATGATATTATATGGAACTTAAGGAAGCATGAGTCTATATTTGACCTCATTTTATTTCTTTTCTGAACATGCCTTCAAACAGATAAAAATAATACAATATTATCTTCCTGAACACCTACACAAATAAGCCAGAATGGCAGGCCTGTATCCTTATGTTTGCCTACATTTTTGTATAAACAGGAGTGATTCTTGTTTTTAAATAAGATTTCTGTGTGCTATATTAGGATGTCTAATGGGAGAGTCGTCAGATTTCCTGGTTTCTTGGTCACGGACTGATGACATCAAACCAGGGATGCAGGTACAATGCACTTTTCTATTTCCACTCATCATCAACCCAAACTTCAGCCTTTGGAAATGCTCATGAACACTGCTGATGCTGAAAATGAAATTCAGAGCCTGTTTACATAAATGCCAAAGCATGAACTTTAATTTGAAAAGGCATACTCTCATCATAATTATTGTACATGCAGTGTCTATTTGATTGGATGATTACTGACAGGCTTTGGCTGCTTGTTTTCTCCATTATTGCCATCATATTGTTCATCAGTGTCTCAGCAGTTTTTCAGGGCTTTATTTCTGGGATGACTGTCCTATCATCAGAAAGCTTTTGATGTCACAGAGATTTTACAGTGAATAAGATGACCTGTTTGAGGTTAGGAAATGGAAATGTATATTATTCAGTCTTGTCAATGGCCTCATTACTTCTCATTCATTAGAACAGGCATTTAATTCTGAGAAATAGCTCAGCAGTTTTTCATCTTTTTCATGCCTTAATAGAAACACTTCTATCTGATCAAGTATGCGCATTTTGGTTTAAGTGTCAATCTGTTACTCTGCTTGCTCGTATATCTGTTTCTGAGGTGCCTTGTTTTTTTTCTTTAACTCACCATATATTATTCAAGACAACATTTAATTAATGACTTCTTGTGGGGGAAAAATGCTACAGGATCTGCATATGAGCTTCAACTGTATTGCAGCTGCTTTGCATAGCACTAGTGATAATGAATGACTCTATAGCACAGTTGTGAGAGAGCCTCCCCCACAAAGGGGGTTTCTCTGGTGGTGTGGAGACATCAGAATGGTCCCTATGCCATTTGTCTTCCCTTTAGCCTGTGTAGGAACTATGTTCAGGAAAAGGGGATGAATCTGCAGCTTCTTGGTGGCCCATTGATTCCTGGCCACCTTATGAAATGTTCTCATCTGTTGGTATCTGTTGTAGGTTAAAGTAGTTCTTAGGCTAGAGGACTAGACCAATGCCCCATGTCCCAAGGCTGGAGAAATGTAAACATGGTGTGAACCCCCTTTTTGCATACTCCTCTACCACTTAAAGTATGCTGTGAGCCTCACACAGAGCCCCATGTTTCTGCATTGGTATATAGTCTGTGTTAAAAATCTTTTGTAGGAAAAAAAAGCATCTTTTGTGGCCTGATTCTTGTCTCATCTACACTGCTGTAAAGTTGGACTAACCCCATTAACATGAATAAAACTGTAACAGATTAAGACAGTGAAAGAAAGAAATGGAGAGAGAAAGCAAGCAAGCAAGGGAGGGAAGGAGGGAGGTGGTAGAAAGTTGATCTTTATTTTCATATCAATGTGTCTTTTTCTGTAATTTTATGTACAGATGAGGATGGCTTTTCCCTAATGTATTATCTGTCTTGTTTTGGGTGAAAGCACCATTAAATGGAGGGAATTTTTTACATTCCAGCTGTAATGTAGACAATGAACTCTTTAAGGATATCATCACAACCACATGGCAGTAGTCTATTTCTAATGGCCTCTGTCCCAGTACCTTCACACAGCATGAAATTGTCCATACTTAGTTAATGCCCACAGATTGGGTCAAGGCCACTGTACTAAGTGTCAGCAATACAATATTCAGCCCCAGGTAGCAAAGAATTGCTGATCCCCTTATCTCCCTAAAAACAGATCTTAGTCAGGAGGAGCTCTAAGGGCCTATGCCTCCCAGTGTTACTGGCCTGCTGCTGCAAATATATCCATCTAGAAGGGATAGATACACCTTCCTTTGGATGCTCTCTGTGCTAGCCCCTGCAGAGTAAAAGGTTGTCACTTTTAAAGGTAAAGTATGACTCACCTTCTAATCATTCACACATTTCCAGGTTTCAATCACAGAGAACAATTGGCTAAATCCAACAATTACTGCTGTGTGTCTTCTCTAGCAACAGATAGCTTATTCATAGACAATAAGGAAGTTGATATTAGGCTGTGTGAAACAGGCCGTATTCAATTCAGATTCAACCCAAATCAGGGACAGTGATTCAATTCATTGATTCGGATTACTGTCCTTGATTCGATTCAGCTGAATCCAAACCTGAAGATTCAGTGCTAGCAATTCGGCCACAGACACAGCTTTAAATGTTTTTTTCTACATACCTTGAGGTACCAGGAGCAGCTCATGAACACTGTAATGCTGGAGCAGATGGAGCATCTGACAGGAGCATGGGGGCAACCCCGGCATGTTCAGCGGCAAACCCAGAAGTGGACCGGAAGTACTTCCCCCTCCCAGCTCAGTGATTAGCCACAGAGAGACCTTGAGTGTCCCGCCCCCACCCCGACCCAGGAGGCTCCAGTTGCTGAGCCAGGGGAGTGCAGGGTCTGCTGCTGAGCATGCTAAAGAGCCCCCTGTGCTCCTGTGGGACGCTCCATCCGCCCCAGCATTGCAGCATTCACGAGCCACCCGCTAACTTGAGGTATGGAGAAAAAACATTTAAAGCTGCATCTGCCAAAAGAGACTTGGGTGTCATGATAGACCGCAATATGAACATGAGCCACCAGTGCAATGTTGCAGCTGGTAAAACCAACCAAACTCTAGTTTGCATCCACAGATGCTTCTCAAGTAAATCTTAAGATGTCATCCTCTTGCTGTACTTAGCCTTGGTGAGGCCGCAGCTGGAGTACTGCATCCCATTCTGGGCTCCGCAATTCAAGAAAGATGTCAGTAAGCTTGAGAGAGTCCAGAGGAGAGCCATGTGCATGATCAGAGGGCAAGAGAATAAGCCTTATGAAGAGAGGCTGAGAGCCATGGGACTTTTCAGCCTGGAAAAGCATAGGCTCAGGGGGGACCTGGTGGCTGCATGTAAGTACATAAAGTGTGTGCATCAGGATTTGGGAGAACATCTGTTCACCAGAGCGCCCCAAGGAAAAACTAGGATCAATGGTCATAAACTCCTCCAAGACCATTTTAGGCCAGACATAAGAAAAAATGTCTTTACCATCTAAGCCACCAAGAGCTGGAATAGACTTCCTCTAGAAGTGGTGCAGGCACCTACTCTGGACTCATTCAAGAAACATTTGGATGTTTATCTTGCTGGGATCCTTTGACCCTAGCTCACTTTCTACCGAGGGGCAGGGGACTGGACTTGATGGTCTTCAAGGTACCTCCCAGCCCTAATGCCTATGAATCTATATCCGAATCGCTCCACATCGATTTGGAGGGCGCCAGTTTGATTTGAAGAGATTAAAGGCTCTCCTGATTCAATTTGAATTCAGAGATTCAGCTACTGAATCGGGCCAAATCCCCATCAAATTGAATCAGCAACTGAAGCTTCGCACAGCCCTAATATATATATCATACATATATCATATACATATACAAACTGAATATAGATTGACAGCTGTTTGAAATGACAGTGAAACTTTACCTTTTAGAGGTAACTGGTTCTTTGATGAAATCCTATTCAAAATAAGTACACATCATTTTATTCAAAATACAAATATAAATACTTATGAATTTTTTCTCCTACAGATTAATTATGTTTTCAAGAATGACAGTTTTTTGTTAGTTTCATTTCCTTGTATTCAATATTGAGTTTTTATCAAGCTTGTTAACAACAATGGAGCTATAACTGCTATATTTATATGCTAGTCTTTCCCCACATCTCTCCTAACCCAATTATTAACTTGCTACCTAAACCCACGCAAATAACAAAATAAAACTGCATCAGGCAGAATGGAGTGTATGACTCGGTGGAATGCATACATTTGGATGGATCCTACCTGTAATAGGTATCTGCTCTGGGCCGATCTAAATGTGGCCTGCACACCTGTTCCTGGGGCAACCGCCCACCTTCTTGCCTGTCATGCCTTGCTGTTAATTGATGTTAATTAGCAGGAGGCTGCCCTTTTACTGCCCCGATGTGAGGGAGCACTATTTGCGGCTCTGTTTCCTCCCCTATACTGCAGCCCACACCTCGCTGATGGAATTGACTTTGTTCTGTCTGGGCCTTGTTATAATCTGGCCCCATTTTTCTCTCTCTGGGCCATGTGCAGCCCTGTCTTGCTCTGTCCCCTCTCCTGGAGCTTCTCAAAGTGTCGCTCTTTCTGAAGCTGGGGTCAGTGCACCCCAAATGCTGGCCCTAGCTGGCACAGGGGTCCCCAATGAGGCCTCCTCCAACCCCTAATAGCCTCATCCAAACCACTAGTATTTAAACAGCAACAAAACACAAGCCCCTGGGCTGCAACATAAATTAAAACTGCCCGGCTAAAACATCATTCATGCCTACTGGGAAATACTCCATCCCTCCACAGTGTCAAATGCTGCTTCTGCAGCCAGGCTTCCCCTCTTCCCTGAGGGAACTCCTTCCCCCTTGGCCGCTGGCAGGGAACTGCCAGCCTGGCCTCAGCCCCTAGGCTTTATATGGGAGCCAGGCCCTGCCCCTTCTGGTCAGCTGACCTCCTCTGGTTGCCCTGGCAACCAGCAGCTGTGCTTATTACTCACTGCTAGGGCTCTTCCACTCGCAGTTTTCTCCCTTCTTAGGAGCTGGCACCTAAGTGCTCTGCAACACTACCCTATTTACAAATTGTTCCAACAAATTTACAGTCACATGTTTTTAACTCATATATGTAACCCATGAATTGTTTCAGTTTGAACATCTCCCCTAGTCTATGTTTCTAAATAGTTCTATGCCACATGAGTAGAGTAGCCATCATGCATTCTGCTTCCATTGGAAGGGCATTATATTTTCAGTTCCTTAATTGTTGTGTTTCCCATCAGAAGTCCAACTTGCATCAAGGTGTGGTCTTCCTTGAAATGTTTTTTTTAGGTCAATACTATTTTATGTTCAGTGCAGTTAGCTGCAAATCCCTATTATTTATTATAATTTCTAAATTAACTTTAAAGTCCAAAATGCATCAGAAATATTTGTTGCATAATGTTGATAATGCCTGTAATAAAAGTCTGTAAATTTCCCACCTTGTTCTGTATATATTTTAATAATATTTTTTCCTTTGTCTTCCCATGTAATTTTATTTTCATTTCTAAGAAATACATTATTCCTGCTTTCTGAACTATTATAAGAATTATATATCATTCATGAGCATTACAGCTGATTTTTCTGTTATATGGCATCAACAAATGAGAGTCAGATGCTCAGCTATTGTAAAGTGGGATAGTGTCATTTGCTGGCCTACTGACTTATGCACTAAAAAATACTTTACTCAGCCACAGAACATATCAGAAAGATGTGTAATTTATCATAAGCACTTAGTTATACCTTAACTTGTATTATTTGTCCACATACGCTGCATACTATTATACTTAATAGTCATTAATTAAACATCTCAATATTTTTTCTCATTTAAAACTCATTAAACATTCTGGTATCTATTTACCGTATCTTACAGATAGAACTGGGGGGTTTTCGGCATGCACCAAGCTATGTTTTGAGTATGATTCTGCACTGAGGCTATTCTGAAGCACTATTTACATACTTCAGGCTACAAACAAACATCATATTTGTCCCTGGAGAAACCAGTTTATCCCAGGATAGAGTGCAGTCATCGAGATGTCCATGTCCATTGTCCCAGCATAAACACTAAAGAAGTTCATAAGATAAGAAGTGCAAACAGTTTCTTCTGGGACATTGTGTAGTGTAGACAATGTAGTGAAGGGGTTGACAACCCCCTGGCATGTGTGCCAGTGTGTGGTATATGAAGGCATATTGTTTGATGCACACACCTCAGGACAGATGGTGAGGAAAGGGCTGAGGCTGCACTGTCACACCAAGGATCAGGCCCCTCGCAGCTCCGCCACAATCTGCTCGAAGGTGCATGCTCACCCACTGCCAAGAACAAGCCAAATCAAGGCTCTAGAGACCTTGGTGCAGCTACTTGAAGCCTCCCAGCTGCCTGCTGTGAGCAGCCCAGGCTCCATGGTGGACAGCAGTGACCTACCCGGAGTCCAGGTTGCTGTGGCAAATGGCCAGGATTGCTACAAGGAGCCCATTCCTTGTGGCAATGCAGTCCAGCCCCTTCCCTGCCATCTGCCCTGAGGTGCATATGAGTCCACTGCCAATAATGAGCCAGGCCAGGGCGCCTCAGACCTCAGTGCAGTGTCTTCCAGCCTTCTGGCTAACTGCCACAGCCAGAGGCTCTAGGCAGGCCCCTGCCACCCCCCATGGAGCCCGGACTGTTCACAGCAGGCTGCGGGGAGACTGCAAGCAACTGTACTAAGGTTTACTGGGCCTGGCCTGGCTCATTGCTAATGGCAGGTGCATGCACATCTCCAGGCAGATGGTGAGGAAGAGGCTGGGGCTGTGCTGCCACAACAAAGATTGGGCTCCTCATGACTCCTCCATCATCTGTCCCTGGCATGCCAGCATCCTGCAAGTTGAGTTTGGGGTGTTTTTGGCACTCTGCCCAAAAATGTTGCCAGCCCCCAATATAGTTCATCTGAACTGTTGACCCATGATTCCATTATTGAATCAATGGCAGAAAATTGGCAGTTCATTCAGCCGCTTAATAAACCCTGATTAGAAGGATAATGTATATACACACCAATTCCAGGACTTTCTATCCTGGGACAAACATAGACACAAATTGTCCCAAGACAAATGGAATTTCTGTTCTCAGACTGGATTAGGAAGCTCTCTTATTCAGTCTCAGACACTGCAAAGCCCACATTTCCTGCCCCACTATGGTCAGGAGTCTGATTCCTGGTGGCAAGACACAATTCCATTCACAATTACTATAAGCAAGTTTCTTAATTTGGATACTCAGAGAAAATTAGAACAATCTGGAGCCTTTAAACTGTTAATATTTGAATTACAAGTGCTTTTTAAAGAGGTATACTGTAAGGAAAGCAAACTGTGAAGCCATTTTACTCTTGCAAGTTGGATTTCCTATGAGTGTCAGTATGTTAAAGAATAGAGATGACTGAGAGGAAGTCCAGTTAGCAAACTTATTTGAATAATATTAATGAGTATTGATATACTTGGAGACTGTGGGAACATCTACATGTTACCTTAAGTCACTGTATTGACATGCTGCATCGCCATAGTGCATCACTATGTCAATGTAGCGATCATGTGGGTCTACGTGTGCCTGGCAGCTACTTTGCTGTAGTGGCGCGCTCCCGTTTTAGTGTGCCACTACAGCAAAGTAGTGGCAAAAAATAACCATGCGCAACATGCATGCCGCAGTAGAGGCAGTTACTGTGCCATGCTTTAAAACATCCAAAAGGACATAAACATCCTTTTGGAAGTACTGAAGTGCCATGCAGTAACAATGTCACCATAGGGCAACGTGTAAATGCACACTGTGTGTATTAAAATGAATGTCCATTTGATGATAAGTATGTGCCTGCTTTTGTTACTAATTCAAAGATCATAGTATCATAATATCTAGGGTCAGAAGGGACCTAGAGCAGGCCATCTAGTCTGACCCCCGCCAGTGGCAGGAACGAGTGCCAGGGTCACAGGACCCCAGCCAAGTACCTATCTAATCTACTCTTAAAGA
>JAGPOW010000261.1:95383523-95418131 GCA_030014935.1 Caiman crocodilus
TCCTGTCCTTCCTGAAAAGGGCATAGCCATCGATGCCTATGGCCCAGTCATGGGTCGGGTCCCACCAGGTTTCCGTGAGCCCAACCAAATCTGGGTCTTTCACAGCCACCAGGAAAGACAGCTCCTTCTGCTTACTTCCCATGCTGCGAGCATTTGTATAGAGGCATTTAAGGCTACCCACTGCTGCCTCTCCCTCACCACTTGATTCCCCCAAGCTACAACCACATACGCTCGCCCGACTCACCTGGCTCAGCGGCAGAGCGTCCTCTCCTCTCCCAGCAGGCCTGTCCCCCGACAAAACTAATTTAAAGCCCACCGCACAAGATCAGCCAACTTACAAGAAAAGAAACGCTTACCTTTCATAAGATATTAATGTATGAGTTAGACATATGAATGACTAAAATTGAGAATAGTTTCTTGCTGGTTAGTTTGCTTGTGATTCTTTTTATATATAGAATTAGTCCCAGTGTTTAAACATCCTAGTCACAGCTACCTTTTGCTCTTGTGGTTTGCTATATACCAATTGAATATTATAGTTTAGATTTGTAATTGGCTATAGCACTGTAGTGCTTCAATCCTTTTGCATATCAGCCTAGATTCCTAGAAGGCAGAAATTAGCATTGCTTCAACAAAAACATGAGAGATGATTGGGATCACCGGCAAAGAATCCTGCCATACACATTCACTCAAAGCCTGAGCTTTAGGAAAGGTTAAGTGCTTTTTACTCCCATCAACTGCAATGGGAGTTGAAAGTGTTTTAATATCTTGTGGGAAGCTCTCAATTCTTCACAGGGTCAGACACCAGAGGACAAGATAAAAGCTATAAAATAGTGCAGATAGATCCAGGGACCAATTGTTTTTAAATGTTTAGGGTTTTTTTCATTTTTATTTTTGTATGGGCAGGCTATATCCTTAAAGCTCAGGTGCATATGATTCGAAACCTCTAAGAATAATCTGCTGATTGGGTTCTGCAAGAATGTTCTTTCAGCTGTGCTTCCAGTCTTTCTAATAGATTCTGATAGGGGAGGGGATTCTAATAGATAGATTCTAACAGGGGAGGGTTGGAGTTAAACTGGGGTCCAGAGGTGGTACAGAGGTTGGAAGGCAAGCTGTACAAAGAAAGGTAGAAAGAGTTAGGATTGTTTAACTTGGAGAAGAGTAGGTTGGAGGAAGGGGGTGAAATATGATGGCAGTTTTGAAATATTTGCAAGGCTTCCATAAAGAAGGAAGAAAATAACTGTTGTATCTTGCCACAGAGGTCTGGACACAAAAGAAAGGGCTTTGTAGCAAAGTAGATTTAGATTGGATCTCAGGAAAACCTTGCTTACTCTTAGAACAGTAAGGCAGGGGAACAGACAACCCATACAAGTTGTAGAAAATGCTTCATTAGAGTTTTCCAAAAGGAGGCTGGATAAACATTTGATAGGGGTAGTTTAGGAATAGCATTCCTACATTTGTTCAGGAGGTTGAACACAATGATCCTTGCGTTCTCTCTCAATGCTATTATTCCAAGATTCCAAGGCATTTATAAATGTAAATGCCCAGTTCTATTATTTTTTTCAAGAAACTTCTTAGCTGATCTGGGAAGATCAATACATATTGAAAATAACTGAAAAGTTGACAACAGTCATTCTTCTCAGCTCTTCCAAATATTAGTTTTCAAAGGAAAAGTATGGAATCTACTTTCTAAACCCACGAGTGTTGTATTTGCCAGGATGCAAGTTTTATTTTTGAGGTTTAAAATCATTTTCATAGCTAATAGGAAAAAAATCTTCAGTTTTGATCCTTAGTGGAAGCACGAAGGAAATAAACTTATCTCACTTCTCTTAGAGCCAGCTGTCCGGCTTCTAAGAGGCTAGGAGCCACATACCTGAAAGACCACACTAGCAGAGGCCAAATGCCTTGTAGGTCACACTAGGCAGTGTCATGGTCCCCTAGCTATATACTGTATAGATGCTCCCACCCTGCTGCAGTTTGTGCCTGACCCCCCTCCACCCCCATACACTGCTGCAATAACCCTGCATGGATGCCTCCACCGTTCCCCACACCACTGCACTGTGTGTCCATGTGCCCCAGCCACATTGCTATGCTGCATATCACCCAACCCCAGCCTTACCCCAATGGCCTCATGCCATGCCATGCCACACTGCACTGCATCATAGGGTAGGTGCAAAACATGGAACCTGGAGGAGAGAAGGAGAGCCTATAGTCTCCGGCTGCTCTTGGAGCCAGGGTGATCAGGGGAATTACAGCCAAGCCAAATCCCCAAAGCCTCAATTTAACCTCTTCCAGTCTGCATTCCCATCCCTTCCCCTATACCCCGGCTAGCAGTTGGACAGCCCTGTCTTAGACTTCATCTTTAAGGTTCACAAGATTGTCTTTAAGGCTTTCGTCATAGTTGTATATCATGGGCATTTTCATACACTGCTAATATAGTATTGTAGCAGAACTACACCATTTGTTATCTGCATGGCTTATGGAAGGTACCATATTTCATGCAGCAAGGTGTTTCCTAAAATATCTGAAAATTTATGAGGTTTGTATTCTAGTAAAGGTTGTAATGACCAAAATATAGAACAACACTTTAGGATAGAAAGGAACAAAATGCTCTTCCTTCTGGCAAAAACAGTACTGATGTACTTTATTTATCAAACATCTGTATATCAGTGCTTCCAGCATCATAAAATCTATGCTTTTAAGTATATTGAAATAGCATTGGCAAGTTTACTGATTGGACAAAACCATGATAGCAAACGAATATGGTATTTTTGAACAAGAATATGTACTTTATAAGAAAAGATAGAGAATATCAGAGGTATTCTGTGCTCAGAACACTGACCTCAAAGACTGAGTACTTTAGTCTTTATCTTAGTTAAGTATCCTTGGCCTCTATGCAAAGAATAGCTATAAAGGTGCCATTAGTAATGGTGTTTTTTGTGGTGTAGACACTTGTCCAAAAAGAAATGAATTTTTCACAAAAATATCTGATACTGACAGATTTTGTATGTTAAACATGACTGGGTTTTCTCCAGTAATCTAAAATAAGTAAAAATAATGGTTAGTAAAAAGTAAAAAGAGTTAGTAAAAAGTTACTTAGTAAATGTTCTTAATTATTAGATTTTCAGAAATCTATAAGGCGTTTCTGTCCAAAGCTAATAATAAGCTTTTGAAACCTTTTACAAAACATGAGTTGGCACCACAACCCAAGAATTAAACAAAAAGTATTCTAAAAATGTTATACAAAGGATTAGGAATTAATACATTTATTTCTAAAATATACTTTAATCTTTCACTGGTAACATACCCTTATTATATATTGCAGATAACGGTCTGACTTAGCTTCAGTATTTTTCACAAACATGATGATTCTATAAACTATGAAGAAATTTTGACTTTTTCCAAGGTTGTTTAAGACTTGCAAAACCTGTCATCTCATCTGTAACTCTGATCAGTATTCTCCAGGGATACCTGCACAAAGTAGCTAGCTTCCAAGATTATGTGGATATGGTGGCCGGGAGAGGGCTAGGGCCCTTTCCGGGAACCCAGAACTTTAGGTGGGTACTTCGACACATGGAGTGGAATTAGGCACAGATGCGTATTGGTAACAAATAGATTGTTTACTTACGTCACTGATGTGTGTAGCATAGGAAGAAGCTGGCTTTGGTTGCAGTTACAAATGAGTTACAAACATAGCAAGAGAAACATAGCAAGAGCTCTTGAACCGAGACGAGACGTTCCATAAATGGCTTACCGAGTGCACAAGGGAGGGGGTACCCCAGGGAAATCAGTGACGGGGATTCGTTGGTGGGTGATCAGTTCGCCAGGTTTGCTCCAGGTTGTGTCCAGAGTTCTCAGACTTAGGCGGAAATTGCTTCGATCTTTATATTGTCGATAAGCCAATTGCAAACTGCCAAGTGGGAATAATTTGTAACCAGACAATAGGTGGCACTCGTTTGAACGATGCGGCTGTTGGACTTGGTGGGCTTTTCCACTGTGTTGGAATTTTCCACTGCACTGGGACTTTTACTGTGGCAATCATGAGGGCATGGGAATTTTCCACTGTGGCGGGAAAATCTACTGTGCCGGCAAATTCCACTGTGCCACAGGCATTCAATGAATGGGTTCTGACAGTGGGAACTTAGCTACCTGCACAAAGGGACGAAACACCTAAAAATAGGCTTTTTCACTCCTTGGCTGCATTCTTATTCCTTGTCATTAAGTTTCTGTTAAAAGCAATAATCAAAAACAATCTTAGGCCATTATTTGGATGTATTTGTTTAGTGTCTTTTAGTACTCCATTATTATGAGAAAAGTTTTGTTCTTTTCAAGATTATGTTTAACATGTTAAGGAGATTAAACATTATTTTAGAACAAGACAACTGACTGTGATCAAATTACCTTATTGATCATTTTAGAAAAAAATTAGCTTATACTCATTTTTCAGCAAATAAAGAATCTTGCAGCATTTATTAATCAATTTTAATTGTATTAAATTTCACCTGTACCGACAACCTCTATTTTTAAATTAAAAAGACACTTTTTCCATAAAAAATAAATTGAAAGTAACTAACAGTAATGAACAAGACAGCTGGCTTAAGTTTCACTTGTGTTTGATTCATCATCCAATGATATATTGTAACTATCTCCTGCAAAGGTAACTGTAATAAATACAATTATATTTTTAACATTATGCTGGCTAAAAGACATGAATGTTTTGCAAAAACTTGTAGAGATATAAGACAGTAGTACATTTTGGATGCTGGTAAGAGCTTTTCAGAGCACATCCACTTACTTTATAATAATAATATAAAATGAGATCATATTGGAATTTTGGGGGTTACTTACCCTTTCTTCTTCCCCTTTCATCCTTTTCATGAGGCTTGGGTCATAAATTTAGAGGAAATGTGCTGATAATAGTTAGCTTTATAGTGTGAGCTTATCAGCACTTTCAAATAACTGAAATAGAAAAAGATTTACAACAAAGGCGCACAGATTTTACCCAGGCAACAGCCAAACTGTCAACTTGCTAGTAGTCCAGGAAACATAAGTTATTTTGTCAAATGCAGCAGATGAGAATATGCCTGTGTCCATAGACTAAGAAAGAATGCACACGCTAGGACCTGTAATTTCCATAGACCTAACTGGGTGTATCTACATGGTCATTACTGCACCTTAGTTACTGCACATTTAGTTTAGTACCTCTAATAAGAGGTACTAACTGAATGTGCAGTAACTAGAGTAACTGGAGTTACTGCACAGAAGCACCGTTGCATGGTTTTTAGTGACGTTTGCTGTGCATTAGCTTAATAACACTATGCAGTAGGCTGTTAGCACAGTTAATAACCACAATACTACTGTGCAGTGTCATTAGGTTAATGCGCAGTAAGCATCTCATGTAGATGCAACTGCTGACACACAAAGCATGAAGCAGTCATGGAACATGTTAAAAAGCTCTGTAGACTACATTCATTATTACTGATATTCATGTTCTAACATTTCATATTGCAATCTATAGAAATGTTTAAAAAATGTTCCTTGCCCTGAAAATACTACAATATGTCTGAATATAGAAAGAAGCTGCTACTAGACCAATAATATGTCTATTCTAGTCTTAATGTCTGGGTAATTTGAGGAAAAATTCCAGATTTTGGGAAGAATCGCAGAAAAGTGAGTCTGGAAAGGACTTCAGAAGGTCATTCAGTCCAGTCCCCTGCTTCAGACAGGATCATCCCTTAAAATGCTTTTTCCTTTTTCTTTTTCTTCTTTTTTTGGGGGGAGGAGGGGAGAGGAGGGGAAGCTTTTATCTTAAAAATTTTGCAAAAGCCATCTCACACAATCACTATGCACGATACCCAAAATATCAAAAACATACTAACTTTCAAAACAGTAGAACAATGGCACTTTTAATGTCCTGCCACTAATGATAAGTCACTTGTTAAAATATGCTCAAGAGATCTAAGGAAGAGCACAATACCCACCCTACAGGGGAAGGCAAAACCCTCACGACCCATCTGACACTGAAGCATGTGGAGTCTGAGTCTGACAAGAAGAGTAAGACCTTTGAGCGAGGAACCTCTAGAGTTTTTTAGTTCCAGCAGGAGCACACTTCCCTGTCAAAATCTTCAGCTTCATTGCCACCTATATCATGATGCTTATTTAACATCATCTTGAACACCTATAATGAAGGAGATGTCACGACTTCCCTAGACAGTTTATTCCATTCCCTCACTGTTTTAACAGTGAAAAGTTTTTCCCAATAGCCAGTCTAAACCTCCTCTGCTACCATTTCAAGCCATTGCTGTGTGTCCTACCGTCTACAAGTGAGGGAGAAAAACTTCCCTTTGTGGCAGGCCTTCAGATATTTGACTGCTGCCATATGCCTTCCAAACACTTAGTCATTTTTTTGTCCACCTTTGGAACCCCCTTTTAAAATGTGGAACCCAGAACTGTGTACAATAATTTGTATGACAACTAAACAACACAAAGTAGAGTGGCATTCCTATCTCTTATACCTAACAGACCTATTAATGCAGCCCAAAACCATATTAGCCCTTGTGGCAACTGCATTATCCTCCAAAACTCTACTATCCTCCTCTGAAGTACTGCCAGTCTGCCAGTGATCTTCTAGTCTCTGTGCTTGTGACTAGTCTGCCCTAGGAAAAAAACATTTTTTCAGAGATTGAGGAGGTTTCATAAGATTGGATAATCATAGAAATATAGGACATGGGGATAAATCTCTACAACAGATATTGGGCAAGAGAGCAGGTGACATCTAAAGGGCATGCAAATATAATGTGTTGTGATTCTGCAGCTTCTTATCTCACTCCACATGCAGGGGGTGCTTATGGGAGTGTGAAAGAGAGATTAATATTTCTCAGAGTTTACTTTGGACAATTTCGATTTAGGCCACCTGAGACTAGTAAATTTGGCACAAAGATTCCTTACACAATACAGATGTTTGTTGTTCTCACATCTCAGGAAAGTCTACTATCTCATCTATCAAAGCATATAAAAAACTGTTTAATGTGACTACAAATGTGGCTGTTACCGAGTATTTGCAAGCTTGCCATAAGTAGTTGGCACATTGTCAATGTGCTTATTTGTCAGCAGAAAGACTAAGTAGCAATCATAATGTTGCTTAAAGGAAGCTAAGCAATGTCATTAGTGGAGATGAAGAAATGTAATAAGAAGACTCAGAAGAAATGTAATAAGACTTGCAAAGGTAGTTGTATATTACTGTGCATTAATACATCAAAGTACCCCAGTTCATGAAATGAAGAAGAGTGACCTAAAGTAGCACAGTTTTCTACCAAATTTATTTTTGCAAATATCTCTAGTTTATTTACAAATATAAATGATATTTATTGAAGAATAGATGTTACGCTTACCTGCAGTCATACCAGCTTCTGCTTTGATCCTGTCATCTCTCACAACATAATGAGACTGGCTTGCACTTTGGATGAGAGTGTCTGTAATATTTGTTAGTGCTAAACAAATTGGTGTTGGTGAGTCACTGTGTCACATACTTCCCTTTGACTGGGTACTGAACCACTTGCCACCCCCAACTGGCATTTTTACAGGGACACAATGACAGTAAGGCTTACTATTATTTTGCCAGAAATATAAAACTGAAGTCCTGACTACCTGCATTTATTAAAAATCCTATGACATTATTCACAAGAGCTGGCTGTCTATCATGTATATATTTTGGCTATGTTGAGAATCTATGTATTACACATTCTTTTGTGCTTTCCTGTTTTTGTTCAAGACCTGCTGAACATTAACTGGAGCAGAAATTCCTTTTTTATCATGAAAATCATTTATATATTTACATGTTCTAAATGTTTTGAGTTGACTTATCATATAGTCCTGTCTCGATTTTGGCAATATGAAGCACTCTTCTATTGACCATTCTTATAATACCTGTTGGTTGATAACTGGTTGTTAATTTGAGATCTATTGCTTTTTATGTAATATTTAAATCCTTCTCCCCACAACTACAGAATAGGAAACATTTTCTCTTTTTCTTTATCGTGTCACAAATGAAACTTGAAACTTGTCTGCAGACCATGAATTGCAGCTTAAAACTAGAATGTGTTTTGGTTTTGAGTCAAGAAAAGCAAAACATTAGAACCCTTTAAAAAAAAAAACCAAGCAGATACTGCTGTCCAAGCCCATGCTTCAATATAATACTCTTCACCCTGACCTTAATTATTAGGTAAGGTTAACACATGTTGTTTAATAGCTGCCCTGTTTTATTCACACCACTTAAAAGATGGATGAAGGGATTCCTGTACATACTTTATACAGAATTTCTAGATTAGTATATATTTTTATTAAAGGAACTTAAAAATAATCTGTACTACGATATGCTTTGTGCACCTCATAATTTTTTTTGTATTTCTATTGTTTCATCAACACTAATCAGTAAGATAATATCAAGATTCCAGTGGTATAGGATTTTTATACATATTTTAGTAATAATATACAAACCATATCTATTATAAAAAATCATGGCGTTTAAACTGGTGTTTAAACCTTGACCTCTTGCATTTCATTTCTTCCATTCTTTGGGGACGGGGGCAAGAATTCCTAGACATTTCTGAGTAAGAAAACATAATTTAAACATATAGCAATTGGGAGCAGATGAGTATGTACTATGTGACAAAAAAATTATTTTTGAAGCCTATTTACTTTTATTGGCATAGGTAAACACAAATTAGCTTTAAAACAGAGAGAACTGTTATTAATGGTACTGAGAATTGCTCCTTTAAAGTGCTGAAAAAACCCTTGATATAAGGAGTAGTTGACAAGATTTAAAATGTCATAAAACTGATTCCAAAGTGGCCATCCTGATAAATCTCCATAATGATGTAAAGGTTCAGTAAGGGCCTGTTTTGTTTTGTTTTTTATTTTAATAACCATGCAACATAAAACATGTCTAATTTAAAGTAAGGCAGCCTGATATATTTAACTACATCAGAGGCATAAAGCATAAGTGATTTTAGATAGGATGACATCACTTAATGATATTTTAACTCTTTAATCTGTATCATGCTAGTCAATGGCTAGCCGCAGAGGGTGTGTTATATTTCTGGTGGTAGAACTGCAGCTGTGTGGGTAGAAGCCTTAAATGTACAAGCATTCAAACAATTTTTACTGGACCAAAAATGTCAGATCCACAAAAACTTTGATGTCATCTGTCGATGGTTAAGTTGCCTCTAATAGAGTTTCTACCCAAGAAACAAACCATAAGATCTTAATCATAAGATACTAACCAATTCTATTATAAAATAGGAAGAGGGGGGAAGTATCTTCCCTGTGGGGAACATCCAGATCCCTGTACACGCAACCCCACTGGGATTGAAAGCCAGGATGCTGTCTTCCCAAGGAGTACTACAAGCAAGTGGTTAAACGTAAAGAATTTCTGCATGAATAAGTAATTTTTTGATATATCCTTAAATATAAGATGATAGATTTCACAGTAAATTGAATATAATAGAAGTACCCCACTGCACAGGTTTACAACATGTACCAAACATTTTTCCCTTTTGGCTGTGCATTGATTGATTTATATTAGCAGAGTGCCAAATAATCCTAATAATACACCAGTTCCCTATCCCATATTGTTGTTTCTGTAGGTGAAAGTTTTATAAAAGGGAGGAATACAGAGAGAATGTAATTATATATCCTCTGCCACAGTGTGACTATGTATGTGAACAAACACTTGTGAAACCCAGTTTAGGTTTAGGCAGTTTAGTTTAAAGTGTCTCATCCTAAACTAGGAGAAGTGTATGAGGCATTTGCCGCTTGCTGCGTGATGCAGACAGGTAGAGGTAAGTACGTTGGAAGAGAGGGGCTGATGGAATTGGGAGGACTGGCGGGTCTGCTGGAGGGGCTGGTGGGTCTGACACTGGCAGGTCCTAGAAAGGCTGTTAGGACTATGGGAGAGGTTGCCCAGTCTTGGGGAGGGTGATATATGGTCAGGGTTACTGGGCTGTGGTGGTTGGCTACGTTTTCACAACCCTGGAGCTGTGCTGTAAATGTGTGCCTGTATTCAAGAGACTAGGTTAAACCCTGGCTAGATACAGTTAACTCTTTCCTGATCTAAAGGTAGTTGATCTCTGAGGTGAACTAGCTTTAGTTCTATTTTTAGGATGACCTAAGCCCTGTGA
The DNA here is from genome assembly GCA_030014935.1 of Caiman crocodilus. Classification (NCBI taxonomy): domain Eukaryota; kingdom Metazoa; phylum Chordata; order Crocodylia; family Alligatoridae; genus Caiman; species Caiman crocodilus. The sequence goes on from JAGPOW010000261.1 coordinate 95,393,699, forward strand.
ATACCTGCACACTGGAGCATTTAGATCAACCTAACCTTGTTTAGGTCAATCTAAGTGTAACACTTGTATGTACCCTATATTTGCAAAGTCAAGATCTTATATGAGTTGTATGGGTTCTAGATCTTGTCTATATACCCTAAGCTGCCTGGCAGATTTAGAGTCTGAATAGGAGAAAGGTTAACTCTAGTATAATTAACCTTTGAGTAGGGTCAAAACGATGCAGACAGATTCAAGTAAATCCCTACACTGAAGTAGTTTGATCCAATCCAAACAACCAGGGGTAAAACGACATCAGTATAAGTTATAGTGGTGTACATGTCATCTTTCTGCTTCCACCCCACTTCAAGAAAGAGTTGAACAGATTGGAGTTCAGCAGAGAGAGACAACAATGAACAACAACCTGGAAAGCAGGACTAATGAGGAAAGGCTGAAAGAACTAGGTTTATTTAGTCTAGGGAAGATAAAACTAAGAAAGGATTTGATAACAGCCTTAAAATACCTTAAGCGAGATTATAATGAGGATGTAAATAGCCTTTTATCTGTGGCTATAGGGGACAGAGCTAGGAGCAATGGGTTCAACCTTCAGCAGAGAAGATTTAGGTTGGAGATTAGGAAGACCTTTCTGTCTACGAGGGTGATCAAGTATTAGAATACACTATCTACAGAAGTTGTGGAATCTCTATCCCTAGACATTTTCAAGAGCAGGTTAAACAGACAGTTGGCTTAGATGGTTTAGTCAGGGCTGTTCCTGTCTTGAACAGGGACCTTGTGAGGTCTATTCCAACCCTACTTTCCTATGGTCTCAAGATATCTGTTTGCACAAAGCAAACAGGCTATTGCCCATTCCTTTACCACTTAGTGATAAGGTGTTGTAATTACATCTGCTGTATAAATCTATCCCAAGATGATTCCCTCTTGATTCCAGTGTGATTTACATAAATGTACAGAACTAATGTAAGTTTCACTAGTAGCTGTGTCATCTGTCTTGACCTGTATATTCAAAAAGGAGGTAGTCTAATTCTTTGGGGCCTCCTTGTTCACAGTGTATTGACCTAGGAAAGTTATGACATGAAAAACACTCTAGTTCTGGCCATCAAAATTTTATTTGGAAGTTATTTCAAACTAGAAAAGGCAGCTTAAGGAATTGAAAGAAGTGCTGTGGCCTCACAACATTGTCTGTTTGTGTGCTATCTAAGAGTCTTTCTTTTAATTATTTTTGCCAATATCTCCATTGAGTTTCAAATGGTGGTGGGCCTCTAACTTGCCTTTGTACTGAGAAGCAAATCACCTTTGAATAGCTTAAAATAAAAATGTCTACATCACTTGAGGGTTTTGCCAAGCACAGCTCTCAGACAGTGAACAGTAACAAGACATGCATCACCCACTTTTGAGCTGTGATTCATCAGACTCTTAAGAGTTGTGTTAGGTGGACATCTTGTACAAGACTAAGCAAATCAATTGCTATCCTATGGGACAAAAGGAGAAGTTATTTGCAGTCTCTATCAATCTCACAAAAAAGAATGGCAGTATATTTGCTTTCTGCCTCATAAGCACAAGATATTTTGTATTTCACATGCTCTATTTGAAAGGAGTTTTTAATAATTAATTTGTTTACTCTAACTCGAGATCCCATGTGCTGTATATGCAGTAGAGTAGAGAGGAAATCTGTCATCCACTCCTCTACCACAGTACTATATATTATTGGTACTTTCAGAGGCATGCAAGTGGGTAAGAAGTAAATAAAACCCTTGCACATTGTTGTTGACTCAAGGCCTAAGTGTGCTGCTAGTGTTGAGTTGCTAATGTTCTGGGATCACCAGTCAGTATAGTAGAAGTGGCTATCTCCATAGTGTTGATATTGGAACAGAGGAGACTGCTTCCATGTTCTATCTTTCCACTCAATGAGCATATAATAACATGGCAAATGCAGGTTACACCTAAAAAGCAAACCTTGCAAGTGCCACATTTAAGTGTCCAGTTTCCACTTCCTATATTATATCTGCTCCACTACTGTGCAGATGTGTTTGTTTGTTTGTTTTATATGCCCTTCCCAACAAAACTTAGGACAGTTTACAGTAAGAGATAAAAAACTTATAAAACAAGAAAAAGACAAAATAAATGGGAATTAGAATATTGATGTAATGTGGAGACGCCTTAAACAATGACTCCTGGAGCCGTTGCTTAGGATTTCCATCACTGATCTGGCTCACAATAGACTAGTAGCTTCTACAGGGTGTCATTCAAAATGCTACATCTGAAAAGTTAAATCGCTACAAGGCTTAAAATTTAATTACTACCTCTCACAGGGAGCCAAAAGGCTCCTGTTTCTTTAAGAGGAAAGTGTAGTAGGCTACGCTGAATCAGGGAGAACTGGCAGCTAGAAAAGATGCTAGATGCGAATAAACTGGCTGCCAGCAAACAGACAGACTGCAAATCACATGTAGAGGCTAACCTGGGAAGGTAACTCATCCAGGGAATGGAGACAGAACAGTAAAATGTGCCAGAGCCAGGCACAGAGACAGCCCAGAAGCAATGGGCTGCAGAAAGATGAACTAAGGCCTAGCAGACAAAGCAGGAGTATCATCAGGCACAGAAGGGAGACTCCTGAGAGCAGCAGCAGTCACATAACTGGATGGGGCTGGTTTTATGAGATACATAAAGCCAGTGCCTGAGTCTAGGCAGGCAGCCTGGCCCTGCTAGCTACAACAGTGTACCATGTTTCCTACCATGTATTCCTACCATGGAATGCTGCAGTAGGCACCTGTGCTGACTCTTGAAATGACCTGATAGTACCAGTAAGCAGATCTGTCCCTAGGGTACAGCGAATCGGGGTGACCGCCCCAGGCCCCACAGAGCCAGGTGGAGTGGCCACGACCCCTCCCCTGGGGCCCATCTGGAGCTGGTGGCTCAGCTCCATGCCACAGAAGAATCACAAAGATTCCCCACCCCTTCCGCGTTTTGTGTGGGTACCACGGCCCAGAATTGTTACGCTACCTTTCTACACACATGTACTAATATCTGCATATGATATACTCATATCACCGGAACAGTTTTTTTTTGTAAAAGGCAACAGTTGCCATTTGAATATTGGTTATTAAATCTGTAGTTAAAGAAATAGGTGAACAACTGTTCACCAGGGCATCCTTGGGTAAAACCAGGATTAATGGCCACAACTCCTGGAAGATCAATTCAGGCTTAGTATAAGGAAAAACGTCTTCACAGTCAAGGTGTCCAAACTGAGGAATAAGCTCCCTCCAGAGGTGGTGCATTCACCTACCCTGGATATCTTCAAGAGGAGACTAGACAGGCATCTTGCTGGGGTCTCCTGACCCACAGTTTTCTTTCCAGCTTGATGCAGGTGGCTAGACCCAATGATCTTCCGAGGTCCCTTCTGGCCTTAAAATCTATGAAATGAGCCTTTAAAACCCAGTGTTGTGAGTCTTTGACCATAGAAGTAAGAGATGTTGGAATGCATTCTGTAGTCTTGAACCAGGCAATCATTATCCCAAATTAGCTAGCTTTGTCCTTTATCTACAAGGACAGTGACCTTTGGAATCATTCTATTCCTCAATATATTTCCTGGCATGTTTCCTTAGATGCTATGCCCTCCTTTTGGAAATTTCTGTAAACTATAGGAAACTTATTCTTTCATCCTATAAGATGCCAGTAACACCCTCAAAATGGTGAAAGATTTTTACCTAACACAGTTTTACCTAACACAGTAGCTTGGTGAATCACAGATCAGAGCCAGGTGTCATATGCCTTATGGCTGTTCACTGTCTGATAAATACAGTACAGCAGAAACCTAAATAAAAGAATGCAATCTTTGAGACCATCTGTCCTTAGAGATATCTTCAACATTAAAGACAATAAAGGTTTTGAGCATCTTTTTTAGTTTTCTTCAGTCTAACAATTTGATTGAGCACATTTTCCAGTGGGCTTACTTTTATTTCCAAAAGCTAAATTTCTTTAGTTTGAAATAGCTTAGTTGCCTTATTTTTTGCTGTTTTGTTTATAGACTTGCAGAACATGATTTTAGTTGACATATCTCTGTATATATATTGAACGGATCTTTGCCATGACTGTACCTGGCAGTGGTGAATAACCCCCTTATGATTATAACTTTCCTTTGCAATGAGAATTTCCACCAACTTGTAACAGGAAGCCATGAACACAGTATTTTTTTCTTTTTTTGCTTGTTATATATTCAGAGAAAATGACTCTTATAGCCCTACTACAAAACTAATAATCTTTAGCAGTCTCACATTATTGTATTGTAATGCACTGCAGTTATGATTTCTTGACTGCAAAATCCACTATTGGAAAGCTATTATTAAGCTTTCATAATGAGACAGTGCTTCTTCATTTGGTATGGTTTATTATATGATGTTAGCAGTGATAGAAAAGATGCATTTCACACTGTACTTGAACCACAGACTGTATTCCTCTTCCTGAGTCCCTTCTCTTTTGGAGCCAGTACTGCAACAACAGTAAGATTTTGATTTCATACAATATAAATCTCTTCATGAGAGACTTCTTCATGATACGAGTAGAATATTTACTTATGCCACCATCAATATCTTATCTTTTACAGAAATCTTGGGGTCCCTTGAAAAGCTTCTTGAAGATGCAGCTTTTTCCAAAATGGAAACAAAGCTAATATATTTTAAAGGATCAAAATATAAAGCACTCTAGGAAACAGAACTGTACTGTGATACAAATTTTCATGTTTCTGGGTCTGAAAAGAAACCCAGAGGTGAGATGGGTAAAGAGGTGAGAATGAAATTGCAATTCCAAACTCACAAGCTCGATGTTGATCTTCTGATGCCTGCAATTTGTTATGTAGACGAATTAAGCCTTGGTAAATGATTGTTTTTAGGTATCAGATTTTGCAATGGGAGAAACAGCATAGACAGCATACCTAATTGATACATTGAGGAGCTGCTTTTACCTGCATTCAGCTACCTGACAATAAATGGGTGTGCAGGAAGAAGCACCATTTTAAAATCCTGATTTATTTTCTTCAGAGCCATAAAGCAGGTGAAAAAAGCTCTTGACTGTGCTGAAAAAAGTGCCAGCCACTGAACCATGAACATAATCATCCCGTTATTCTGGGCCTGAGGCATATTCTAGAAGAATGAACTTTCTGCTTGAGTGTTTTTCTCAGAGAAGAGAGAAATGAAATGTCACACCAATTATCTGAGCACTGGACAGTGTAAGGAAAACTGGCTGTTTTGTGCAGTTGTGGCCAGAGTCCCAATTACAGGATTAGGCAGAGTTTGCTGCTGTTGCTGTTACAGTTTGCTGGGATGCTGCTATGTACTCAGTGACTTGAGTACACTTAGAGGTGAATCAAGTATGACTGCAGCAAAATACTTTGGAAAATGAGGCTCTGATCACAGTGTTGATGCTTCAGGGTGGTTTTATTTTTATTTGTTTATTTAATTGTAGGAGTTGGTATTGAATTGGTTCTCTCTTCCTAACTCAGAATTTGTTTACACTGGTAAAAAGTAACTCACTGAAGTATGTGGAGTTACACTGCTGAAAAGTGGGTGAGAGCATGAAATAGTAACATCATCAACATGGCAAAGTGGTTAACTATTAACTATTAATATTCATCATATTAAACATATTAATATTTTAATTAATATATTAATAGTAAATATGAATATTAACTGTTAATACTCATAGTTATCAGAAGATGTGCTAGATTGTCATATGACAGCCTGGGACATGCTTCTAAGGGTGAGTACAAGCATGACAAGCCCCATGTTCAGGGCTGCAGGCACAGGCTTTAAAATAAGAAGGGGTGAGCCCACCAAACTCCCTCCCCCACTGACATGGACCAGCAGCTCCCATTCCTGCCCTTCCCAGAGTGCTCTCACCCATTGTTACAATGGGCCCAAACCCCAACCTCACTATTCCTGGAGGCCCTTGACCCCTACCCCCAACAGAAACAGCCCAACCCCAGCTCCATCTCTGCCCTTTCAAGAGGCCTCAACCCAGTGGCGACACATAGGGAGTGCACATGGATGCATGTGCACCCCCTGACATCAGCTGTGGACTCCCTGGAAACCCACTATGAAACTGGAACTTCCAGCTGGCTCGGCGATTGGCCATGGAGGGGAACCCCCATCACACCCTGGTGCTCCCCAGACCCAGGAGGCACCAGTCGTCCATGCCCCAACTCAGTCCCCCCACAGACCCACCTGACCCACCTTTTCCCCGCATGGTTTCTGGAGCCTCCCAAAACCTCCACCACCTGGATCCTACCAAGATACCAGTACCTGCCAGTGGTGGAGGGGTCAGTGGGCTTTGTTCCTGGTGGGAACTGTGCTGGTTGGATTCAGGAGGTGGTGGGTTCATCAGACCCTGCTCCTCTGTACCCAAAACATCCTGGTCCCCATCAGGAATGACCTCCCCCACTAACAAGGACTGGCCCAACCCAGCCTCACTGGGACCAGAGACCCCAGAACACTGCCTCCATGGAACCAGATCACCCCACCCCAGCTCCTGGGCCCATACCCAGACCTATCAGAACTCTACCCACAAGTACCTCATCCACCAGCACCCAGGCAACACCCGACCGCACAGCACTCAGGCCACCAGCACCTACCCCTGACCTAACGGTACCTGACCCCAACCAGACTCACCCAACCTATGCAGGAACTGGGTCCATTGGCTGCTGCCACAGAGGTAAGAACCCATTGATCTGCTGGAAGAGAAATGGACAAGCTTGAAAAGGCATCAGGCATGCTCTTGGTCCACTGTCTGAGAGCCTGACAGCTTTGATTATGGGAGGGAATGCTCTTGGGAGTGGGGGCATGGTCCCCTGAGGCCTCCAACTAGGCAGCCCTGACCTGTGCCCTCAGCTGCTATCACTCATCTCCAGGCAGACTGGGAACACTGAAAAGCATGATGGGAGCCAGCCAGCCCCTTGAACATTTGCAGAGGACTCTACAGGCATGGTTTCCAATCACTCCAGCTAAACTACTAAACTTCTACTAGTTCCTCTGAACACTCACAGGCACCCTAAGTAGGGTGAAATGCCTATAGCTGTGATGAATAGGGCAAAGGTATTAAAAAAATCTTTAAAATAACAACAGTGTTCCAGCTGAAATAAAACCACAAAATGCCAGTAAAGATTCTGGATTTATTTAGGGTCCTTAAAGGCAGGAAAACAGCCAGAGGGCTGCAGCAAGACATACTGCATGTAATAAAACAGTTAACAGTGTGTCACAGCTTACTGTGCTTCCATATATCTCTCTTCATTTCCCTCCAAAATATTTAGTATATGCTCTATAAAGTATCTCTTTTTTACTGAGTCCCTCCCTATGTATGGAGGAAACTATCATGGTGGAAGAGGATTGTTACGTCTGGAATGATTTGGATATTTGAACTGTGAAATAAAGCTAACCTTACAAAAAAGCTAGAGAAGTTTAGGAAAAAAATATTGAGAAAAAGAACACATAAACCATAAACAAAATGTGCAAGAGCCCTCCTGCTCAGATAATTCCTAAATGTGATCAGAGTGCTAATAAAATCTCAAAATGAAGTTTGTTGAATAGTAAAATAAAATAAAATTTACTATGATCTTCAGGGCAATGCTATTTATTTATTATTTATGCTATTTATTTTTTATTTTATTTTTGGTAGTATTTAGTATTTGTGAAAATGCATAAATCCTTCACAGTTTTGATCATAAACAATTATTGGACCAAAATCTCAGAATGAAAGTATGCTGTTTGGTATTTAGCATTTATTATTAACCTATTTTCAAACTTGTGCTCCTCTAACTGAATTTGGCGGCAATTCTGTGCTTATAAAATTGGTTAGGGGCAAAAGGGCCAAATCGCAAACCTGTTATCATCCACAGATATTTGAACTGTGCGCATGGCATGCCTTTCACTTGTCCCTATTTACATACATTTCATATAGTGACAAGAAGCATGATAGAAAAGATACCCATACCCTCACTGCTGGTGAAAGGCAAAGAGAAAGAGAGACAAGAAAGAGATAGGAGAATCATGCTCATTTCTTGAAACACCTCTAAACTCCTTTAGAGGAGTACTCGTCAGTACATTCTAACCTAACCTTTATTCCTACCTTGCTGAGAAGAGAGTTAGGAAGGAGCCCCTGGGTTGCCATGACTGTATTTAATAATAATATGCCAGGATCTAGACTCAATTTCTAGTTAGGCTGTATAGAGTGCTGGAGACTATAGTTCCCCAGCTTCCTGATAGCATAGTTTCTGGAATTCCTGGTCAGATTAAAATCCCTGTTTTGTTTTGGGGGTTTTTTGTGCTGTCACCATGGCACATCTCAGTAGAAACACTGCTCACTAGTTTCATAATGGCCAACCCATGGCAGAAAAATTTAGATTCCTCTTAGATTTAGATAATTGCAGGGTATTAAAACAACTGGAAAGGGCATATTTGATGCAAAACAACATGACTGGAAAGTCTCATTCAAGACACCTAAAATCAAGCTCTGTTTTGAGCCAAGAACGAGCTGCTTCCTGTCCCAGTGGAGATGGGATTATTTCACTTACTGAGTGGGTCACTGAAGGATGCTACTTGCTTTTCATTGTCTTCTTATCTTCTGCAAAATGAAAATATTAAAATAGGATTCCTTGTTTTCTGCTGTCAGTGTTGTCTGAACAGAATTGTTGCTTCTAACACTCTTTTGCTGTCTTATGCTCTACCGAAGTGCATGGGAAAAGGGAGATTATGTTGTGCCTATTTAAAAAAAAGTAAATTAAAATCTGTTGTCTTCTTTAGGGGAAAAGAGAAACATGACACATTATGACGCTTTCCTGCTGACTTTTCAAAGCTATTAACTTCTAAAAGGGAAAAATAATCCCTGTCTGGCAGAAGCAAAAGAACCACTGTGTATTTTTCAGTGTGCTCCTTGTTGCTACTGCTTCCTAGTTTTGCCTTTACAATAGAAGGGTCATCGATAAGAGTGTGGTTTTGGTTGCATGCTGAGGTTACTCTCTTTGCCTGTAGATGCTACTTCTGGAGGCTGTTAATCACTTGTTTCCTCAGAAACGTGTCTTCCATATATACCTACCTGGATACCTACCTGGATAATCTACTGCAACACATACAATACTTGTATCCACAATCTAAAATGTGTGCAGAAATCTTATCACATGAGAGGAAGAACCTCCATACTGGGAAAGATATCACAGTTCTGCCTGCATGCCCTAGTGTCTTCAGTAGTCTCATTAATTTAGATGTCAAAAATGACTGTAGCTGGAAGACCATCTAAAGAAAATGATTTGAACAGCAAGCTCCAGCCACAGTGTGTAAATAGGCTGATTTTATAATGCAGAATCAATGTCTTAAGTAATCAGGATGGTTGAGTCATCACTGACATCACCTGTGGCATAATAACTCCTAGATTTTGTTCTTCTAGTAGTATACATCACATGTTTTTATTAGTAGCATACTCATTCTTTTAGGATTATCTCATGCCTCACCTAGTCCAGCCTGAGATGCACTTAGTTAAGAACCTGTCAAAATGGCTTAATTCTCAATACCATGAAGCTTTAGAATAACAGTAAATGAGAGACTTCATAATTGCTGGCTTATTTTTTTAACAATTTTATTTCCCAGGTAATGCCACTCTAAGCAGGAAAATTGAAGGCAGCTGACAAAAGCTGTTTTCGTTTTTTATCTACTTGGGAAAATTATTTTGCTACTTTGATTTTTTTCCCATGTGATTGTCCTGTGTATACTCTTTAAAATAGCAGATATTTTCATTTAATTTCATGTTTCATGCCTTTCATGTTTACAGCCTGGAGCCAAGAGTGGTTATTACATATTTGGTTTCCCCAGTTTCCCCAATGAAAAAAAGTATTTGATCCTCTTTTTGCATTCAGTCCAGTATTTTGAAAACATGGAAAACTGTTCTATAATTTCCCTTTAAAACAGTTTTTTTTACCATAGTCTACATTACCCATCTTTTCTTGGTTGGAAGCCATTTGAATTCTGGCATTTATTTTCTTCCTTTACAACTCTAAACTATAAACAATGAAGGCAAAACTTACTTGCATTTGATCATTCTCTGTCTTTGTGCAGTTTGTGAAGCAACAGTTTAATTCTGTCCTGTATCCAAACAGCAAATGCTGCAGTTTAACACTTCAACGTAGGCATGTTCTTTCTCTTTCCTCTTATCAGATGCAGCATTGGTCTATCAGCTCCACAGTAAATGTGAGAGAGAAAAAGTGGCTTTATTGCTTCTTTCTTTCAGGTCTTGGAGTGCTGTCCTTCCTCCGCTTATCTCCCAAATCCTCACCTTTCTGAAGTAATTAAGTAGGAAAGCCAAACTGGCAAACAAATGAAATGTAACTCTTCTAACAGGCACCAGTCAGCAGCAACAAGGGCCAGGTTCAATGTTAGGGTAGTAAAAAGATCTTACCTTGGCTTGAGCCCCCACCCAAACCACCCAGGAAACACTAAATGAATGGTGTCCCACATAAACAAAACCTCCTCCTCGAAAACAGTGTAAACACAGAGAATAAATGTATTACAGAAAACAAAGGCAAAAAACCCTTAAGAAAAACACTAGATACAATTAAAACACTTCCAGCTACAAGGCATATTTCATACATTGCACCCTTTTGGGGTGGCTTCACCCATGCCGAGGCAGTCTGGGACTTGGGGCCCACCGAAAAGGCAGTTCCAGGGGCTTGCACCCTTACACCTGCCCTTCAGCAATGGGCTGGAGAAAGGGCTTCCCTGGAGAGTTCTTTGAACTGCTCCTTGGGTTTGCTGAGTCACGGGAAGCTGCTAGACAGCATGAGTCCTGCAAGAAAGCATGCTAGAGACCATGAGTCCTCTTGTTGCTCCATGCGAAGCTGTTGTGCAATCTCCACTTCCACGTGGTAGCCTTGAGGGATTAACTGCAGCTTTAGGCAGCTGCCGCACCCCTAAATTCTGACTCTGATCCCGGCTGTGCTGGGCAGAAACTGCAAAAATAAAATTTAAAAAATTTTTAAAGGCCCAGGCTTATGCCTGCAGTGCAGACATCCAGTCTCAGTTATAGCACATACTGAGATACTACAATTACAAAACAGAGGAGGCTAGGCCCCTGTGGCCAGTAACTGCCAGGACCCCATTCCTGGTCAGTCTGCTCCAGAGATTAATGCCCCCATGATGTTATCCCACTCAAGGGTGGTGTGGCCACAGCTGCCAGCAAAACTGCCAGGGCTCCCCTGCTGATCAGTTTGCTCCAGGGATTAACCACACAGTGTTATCCCACTCAGGAAAGAAAAGGGGAAACGAGAAAGGAAACAGGAGTCTCAAACTCCAAAATAGACTTTCTCTGTTGCCTCTCTAGTGAAGAAGTCGGGAGACCCCCCCCACCATGGGGAGAAAGTTTTCTGGCTCCCAGTACAGCTCTCAGCAGCCCCAGGAGAAAGAGATTCTTAGTGTGTTGTTCTTATATACCTGGTGTGACATCACCCAAGCCTTGTCCAATCAGGGAAGGCCACATTTCAGTCTTTCTCCCAACCAATCTTCCTGAAGCATCCTCTGGGACAGCTCTGGAGTATATGAACATATGTTCAAGTACGTTCAAGTTTTGCAATGCTGTACCAAGTCCTTTGTTTTCACTGTGCTCTTTTCTTTCTCCTACTAATACGTCCGTGCCTTTTTCTACTTACCCCTTGATCTCCTCCAATGTCCTTAACACTCTTATCTTTTAATTAGACTTCAAAATCTTCTCTAATTCTCTTGCCCACTTCATCATCTTAAATCTGTATACAAAGGACTTGTTCGTACAATTTCAGGAACAGGCCTAAGAATAGGTTAGACAAACTCTTGAAGAGGATGGTTTAGATAGGGATAATCCTGCCTTGAGCAAGGGGCTGGACTGTCTGATTTTTATAGGTCCCTTCCAGCCCTACTTTTCTATGATTATACTACAGTAAATAAAAAATGTAAATAAATATACTTGTCAGTTATTTACCTATGAATTATTTTTTCCATCAAACCAATAGCAAAATTTCTCTTCAGTTCTTGAATGGGTGAAGGATTGGTTGTAAGCAGTAAATATTACCATAAAGCTTTTTTCCAGAAGCTCATATGAACAGGATAATGTTTCATGTTTTACATAGTATGGGTGTGTGTTTTCCTGGAAAATAACCTTGGCTGTGGGGAAGATTTGTGCTGTCTTTTTGTATTTATATAGCCGGAGTTACTAATACTTAACTAAGTGATGCAGCAAAATGAATTTAGCCTGAGAGAAGATTGTTTCATGGATCTTTCAGCTCAGGTTTTTAGTAGAGTGTTCATTCGATTTGGCAGAATATAATGTTTTGCATAAGGATGAAACTCCAGTCCCTTGAGAATAAACAGCTATGGAAAGATGACTGTTATACAGCTATTGCATTTTCTTTGACAGTAGTGGCCACAATGGTAATGCTAAGAAAAAGGATAGAGTAGAGAAAAGAAACAGCAGGAAATTGAAAAAAACAGATGTTTACAAGGCTAGGCACAATTACCAGAAAAGATATTTAGAGAATTATTCAAGTTTACTTTATTTACTTTATTTGATCTTATTTTTTGCCTTTGTGTTAATTTAAGCTCCCCTCTCCGCACCCCTTTATTCTTTTTGAAGAAAAGAAAGAGCAAAGGATGTCTACAATATGGAGATACACACACAAATCAACTGTTTTGACATCTCTTCAATTTCTTCCTAATTTTGTTTTTTTCTAGCTTTATAGGCATCTGGTAAATATGAGACAGCTAGTCTGCAGTTGAAGTCCCTTTTAGGGGAAGAGAAAATAACATCACTTACATCCATGTTACATCCATTAATGAACCTGTCCATTGCTTTTTATTTCCTAAATGTTTTTTACAGCTAAAGCAAACTATTTATAGAGTTGTGGAAAATGGTTTAGCTTTCTTTGGTGCTCCAGCAATTTTTTAAGAAATGGCTTGATTTCTATATAACCTATATAATTGAAAAATCAATGAACTTCCATATCCAACAAAAAAATCGTATGGGAAAATCATATGTCTAGGTATAGGGGGACTGCCTTATTTTCACGTTTTATTTTCCTATTCTGAATGCTAAAAATAGAAGAAAATTGCTTTGGACTAATAAAGTGACTAAGGAACCTTGTTCTATACTTGAATATAAAGACTAGGATTTTCAAAGAGATTTAAGGGGCCAGTGGCCTGACTTCAGTCGATATGAGAATGTCAGTAATACTCCGTAACTTTGAAAATTTCCTTTCACCCCCCCCAAACAAGATACATTATGGCAAAGATATTTCAAAACTATTTGAGCTAAATGCATCAAGAATCTTTCTGATGTAGCTAGTTTATCTAATAGAAACCTAAAATAGTGCTAGGCAGGAATATAAAATATGGAACCGCATTCATCTAATCCAGTAATTTGTCATGCTAGTGCCAGATGTATTAGGGGATGGCATAGGAAAGTCCAGTAGGCAGAGGTAGGATAATCTGACCTCTAGTTTAATAGCTAGAGATTTGAGTTAAATCCAAAAGCACAAAGTTTAAAAACATCCATTCTAAATTTGTTTAATTAATTACTATAATTCTTGATATCCATGTGCTGTGTATATTTTCCACTGGGAAATTCAGGATTTGATTTCTGATCAGAGGCCCAGAATGTAAATAAATATGCATTCACTTAGTCAGAGTTGTATTTTATAATTAACTTAGTTAGGCAAGTACAAAACTCTGTGTGGACACACTTTATTCAATCGATATTGTGTTACCTTAAGCAAATACCTTGCTTACATCAGAGTAATCAATGCAAGCACGAATTAAATCATTTTAAGAATGTTCACACAGGAATTTTAACACATTTAGCTAAATCAGTTTAAGATATATGATGGAATTGCCATGTGGTGACAAGTCCTAATTCTTTTCCTGTCTGGGCTATGAAGAATGCAACATAAATATGTGGAGAAAAGGTCTTAAATTAATCAACAATGACCCTGTGTCAGATTTGAGATGTCATATTGATACTATTAGGATAATGGCTGACAAATTTCACTAGATTACTACAAATCATTTCTTCCATGATGGCATATAAAAGCAGGGGAAATTAAATATTTTTCAATGATCCCCTGGGGTTTTAGTCTCTACATGAAATACTTTTTTATTATTTCACATTTATTATTATTATATTATTTATCAGTTGATTACTGCTAACAAAGCACTAGGCTTTTTGATAATAGGAAATTTTTTATTCAGACCCATCTATGAAGAGCTTATAATCTAAATAGATAACATATTCAAAGATACGGATGAGGAGCACTTCCATGGAATCCAGATCTCTCAAAACCTGGACAGAACAAAGAGCCCAAGTAGGAAAAGTGACAGACAGAACAAGCCTTCAAAATAGTCCTACAAAATAGCCACTTCAAATACAGGGAGAGAGAACTAAGATTTCCTTAATATTCCTAAGAAGAGGTGTCTGGGGAAAAAAGGAATGCACTGCAACAATAGTGCAGGGATGCAGCTGGGTGCTCAGAGCACAGGAACTGTGAGGAATTGCACTGCAATTCCTAAGAATTCAGAGTTCAGTATCTTTGAATTCAGTGCTCCTCATCCGTATCTTTGAATATGTTATCTATTTAGATTATAAACTCTTCATAGATGGGTCTGAATAAAAAATTTCCTATTATCAAAAAGCCTAGTGCTTTGTTAGCAGTAATCAACTGATAAATTCATGGAGCACTTCCATGGTGAATTTAGCCGTGTGTGTTGTTCACTTTCTATTTTATGTATGTGAATTGTTTGTATTTGGTTTATTTTTAGTATATCTGTCTAAGAAGAGATTTTGTCAATCGCTTAACAGGAATTCAATTGATTATTCAGAAGAAGATGTCAGGGCTTCTCAAAGGAGAAGTGTTTCTTTTGTTTTTTCTTTCCCTTGCCAGGCTTGGAGTAAGACCAGATTAGGTCAAAGAAAAGGGGATCACTTGGAAGAAAGGCAGGGCATGATTATTTGAGCGTTGAGTATGTCACAATGACAGAGAATTACAGAGGGATCTGTTTTTGCCAAACTTTAAAAAAGGAACTTTATAAGAACACTGAAAAATGGTACTGTACCTCAAACTAATTATCCCATTTCTTTTCCTGTCACTATACAGCCACCTCCTAGAACATGCCCTGCCTATGCCACTCATGAGGAGGACAGCAGACAGATATAAGAGAAAACACATAGATGGAAGGTAGTCTATGCCTTACAAAACTAATCGCAGTCATCTGAAATCTCTTCAGATAATAAAGCCAACTGCTCAACAATTTCACTTGTACTAGTATGTCTCACAGTGTCAGTCTAGCCATTATCACTAAAGTCCTCACTCCAGGAATTCAGACAACAATGAAGTTGCCTCAAATACAAATGGATGTGATCATTTACCTGAGAACTGAACTTCTGCAGAGACTTAACCACCATCTTTACTTTTTTTTTTAAGGGCTTGGTAGTTTCTAAAAAATAACCTCTTTTTTTTCCTAACATGGATTTAAAGTAACACAAAATTTATTTGTAGTTATTAATATTCTCTCTCTTTCACAAGAGCATCCTATTTTACCCCAGTGCTAAAATTCTTATTTGGAAAAAGCTCAGGTACTTTTGCAATGCAGTGGTAGATCTAGGGTGAGGTGAACAGGGTAACTACCAAAAAGGGTGCGGGGAGAGTGAAAAAAGAGGCTACTGGCAACCACATGATGATCACAGTCATGATTATGGTGGCAACTGCAATTCCTCACAGTTCCTGTGATCTGAGCACCCAGCTGCATCCCTGCACTATTGTTGCAGTGCATTCCTTTTTCCCCAGACACCTCTTCTTAGGAATATTAAGGAAATCTTAGTTCTCTCTCCCTGTATTTGAAGTAGCTATTTTGTAGGACTATTTTGGAGGCTTGTTCTGTCTGTCACTTTTCCTACTTGGGCTCTTTGTTCTGTCCAGGTTTTGAGAGATCTGGATTCCTTCTTCTTGTTTCTGGTACAATATTGCATAAATCTGACTGCTGTTGGACATTCCCTAAACTATTGAATATAATCTGTCCATTTAGCTCTCTACTCATCTTTCATTCATCTTAGATTCTTTTTTCTTGAAGATGAATTGTCTAGGGTCTTGCATTTCTCCATTTTTCCTGCAACCTTTTCTACCAGCCTTTTCTGGTGCTGCCATTCTTTTGTTTTGGATTATTTCTGTGAGGCCCGTGACTCCCAGATTTCTGATTGTTACTGGTTTTAAGTTAAGTTAAGGCTTCCTATAAGTAGCAGGTTCTTCAGACCCATTCTGTAAGCCCTTGCATAGTTTCTTTTCCTTCAGTATCCACTTTAATATTTTTACATTTTTAGCATCCTAGTTAGCCTTGGGCAGCTTTTCTTTAAGGATCACTTATTGGGCCTCTTTAGAATGTTTCCAGTTGCTTTATCTATGCTTCCTGCTTTTGGAATTCTTTGCTCTGAGACTCCAATGAGGCTTTTAAGTCCTATGTTTCTTTCTTATTCTAACCCATTTTTTTGTCTTTAAACGTATTCCTTTGGAGACTTTTTAGTGAAATACTACTGCATTTTTATTTAAAATCCTGCGTTTGATTTCTTAAAATCTTTGTATGTGAAGTCCATTTGTTTTTCTTTTAAGGTTTTCTGTTGCATGTTCCAATTCTCTCTGCATTCTTTCTAGTCACTGGATTCCATTCCTTTGGTTTTGCAAGCTTTATATTTGGGACTTCTACACTGTGTACCAGCTCTTGGCATGTTAATTCTTGATCTTGAAAGTCAGGTTTTTAATTGTTTTGTGACCTTTTGGTGTTTTAAGGAAGCTTCCAGGAAACCCATTACTGTTAATCTAATTATGCAAGCTAAATTAGTATTTACCTCTAGATACCTGTCTGTTGTAGTCTTCTTTTACAGACTTTTGACATGCTACTTTACTAGGTTGCCATCTATATCTAGGGAATCAATATGGCATCCCACTCATTTCTGTGAATGCCATTACTAACATTGCTCTAGTTTCATTCATTATAAAAACTTAACATGTAAAGAGCATGCAAATGTTCTAAATATGATATGAACTGTGTAAACAATGCTCCCCCTTTCAGGGAAGGACAAACTTTACACCCAAGCCTATCTCCTACAAAATGAAATCTCTTTTGGAAAAAAGCCTTTCAAAAACAGTTAATTTGTTTAATTTAACTTTTGATGTCTTTAATCAGAAGGTGTGTTAAGATTATTAGACAATGCTTTAGCCTAAGACAGTTCTGTTGACTAAATTGGGCCTATGCCTTCAAGAGTATGTCTAACCATAGAAGGATGCATCTACATGTGATATTAATGCCATGCAATAAACTCTGGCTCAGTTCGTGCTGGAGTTTATTGATTCCAGGCACAGCATTTACATGTGCATCTAGGACCACAGCACATTGAGCCAGAGTGGTGCAGCCCCAGCTGTGAAGGTCAGCCTGCATGCCTGGAGCTGCCCCCTCCCCCGGCTCAATGTGCTATGGAAGGGCAGGCTGGAACATCAGGGTGCTATAGCGTGGGGCTAGCCAGCAAGCACTATAGCACTGTTGTGTCCCAGCCAGCCTTGGTTATAGTCTATACATGTGTTGTGGGAGAGTAAATAACTCTGCCATAAAATAATACTTGTGTTGGGTGTACTATCCTATGGCAAGCTTAATTAATTTGCTCCAGCCTAATAGGGGCGCATGTGTAGACAGTAATGCTTTACTGCAGAGCTAATTACTTAGCTCCGCAATAAAGCATCTTTTGTAGATGCACCCACTGGCCACATCCAGACGAGCGCGGCCATGCAGTATGTGGCACACATACCACAAGTTCTGTTGTCTGCGCTGCAAGGGAGCGGCACAGAGGGTTTTTTGACCCCTGGCCATCCAGTGCTGGCCCCAGCCTGCCCTACCCCAACCTGAGGTAACTTGCCACATGCCAGTGCATGCATGGCACCGGCGTTCCCCAGGGACAACTAGCAGCAACACAATGTGTGCCACCTTTATTTGTCCCTGGGGAACCAAATGTCTACACACAGCTGGACATAGCCATGGAATCCTGTTTTAATACCATATTTACTCAAATCCAAGATGAGGGTTTTTTCCCTATTTGGTACATAAGGAAAAAAGCAATATCTTGGATTTGAGTATTTGCCCAGGGCCGGTAGCAGCATCACCAGTCAAAGAACAGCTAAACAACAAAAACTTGCTTGTTTCCTAACATTATAAAATTAATTCAAATTCAATTCTTTAGCAGTGCTTTACAACGTTTTCTTACCAATGCATGTTTAAATCATAATGCTCTCATCTGCACTGTAAAGGTGTTTCCCTTTGATTGTGTGCTGCTGGGGATTTTTGGTTTTTCTACTTATCTGTCTCCGCTTGCTGGCTAAAGGGATGAGCTGGGATGAGTGCTCTGAAGACAGTGCTGGTAGCAGAACCAGTTGCTTGTTAAATTTATAACCCTCTTCTCATAACTTTAGAAAAGGAGAAAAACACACCTTTTTCATGCTTGACTGAATTCACTGGTTCAGCACCTCCACTTGCTCTTGGTAACATCTACACCTCATGAACAGATAACCTGTTTGGTGAATTGGCAGCCGCTTCTAATTACCTTTGTCCCTGTGGAAAAAAATTCTCAGAGCATTTGTTAAGTCCGAGTTTTAACTTTTTATTTTTATCAGTCTATTTTCTAAAGTAGTTTCATCTGGGTTTCATGAGAGTTCACATTCTGTTTCAAATAGGCCCAAGTACATTATATATGATACAATATACTCTGTGTGTGTGTGTGTGTGTGTGTGTGTGTGTGTGTGTGTGTGTGTGTGTGTGTGTACACTATTTAAGTTATGGGCACTCTTTAAGACTAACTTAGATTTGAATAGATGGTTTTGAGGTGGGGTTTTATATATACTTTTTATATAAAATTTATTTATACATATTATTTAATTTACATATGTATATAAATTAATTAATTTGCATATTTTGCATATATTTGTATATTAAATAATTCATTGTCAATTCGTTGTTATTTTTTCTTTACAAGCTTGGCAGAGCTTTCTGAGTTTGGTAAGGAAGTTGCTTACGCATTGATCAATAATAATTAATTACCCAATTAATATTGCACAATAAGACACACAGCATTTTCAGCTATACATTTCAAAAGAGGCTTATCATCACCAGCATTTAGAGAACAACCAAAGTTTGCGTCACTGAAAGGGAATGTTAATTAGATGGAAGTAATCAATATTTTCATAGAACATTTTGTAACCACCATTATTTCCTTATACACATCCCTGCTTTCTTCTTTTCTTCTAAATGAAGGATCTCTATATTCTTTTAAATTCAATACTCTTTTTGAAATATTAATATCTTATAAGGCCTGCTTTCCTGAGATAAAGATTGTGTCCTTATCAAACTCACCTTTTGTAAAAGGGCCTTGTTATTTGCAGGGGTGTTCTTAGTTCCTAGCTTTGCTATATACCATTTATAAATACTTTTACAACTTGCAATTAAGGACTTCCATTAAATACATTAGACAAAGCAGGAATCCCAATAACAAATGCTTCTGCTGGGAAAAATATGCATGCTTATTTCCCAAAACAGAGTATAAAAGAAAATTTGATAGGAAATTACAGCTGGATAAAAGTTATAAAAGCTCTATTTCAGAGTCTGTATGAATGTATGTAAGTGTTTTAAGACCAATAATATCTCCTATAAGACCTTTTCCTTGGGTGACAGAAAGAATATCTTTATGTAACCTGAATATCTCACTTAGGCCAGGTACAGACATTGTATATAAATGGTCTGAGTGATCAGAAATCAATCTATACCCATAACAGAACAGAAGTTCTGTATACATATACTGGTCTAAAAATGGCAGTCTAAGATAGAACTGGTTTAATAT
Organism: Caiman crocodilus; assembly: GCA_030014935.1. Taxonomy (NCBI): domain Eukaryota; kingdom Metazoa; phylum Chordata; order Crocodylia; family Alligatoridae; genus Caiman; species Caiman crocodilus. The sequence continues at coordinate 95,413,613 of JAGPOW010000261.1, forward strand.
GCACTTCAAATCTAATCAATTTAGGTTGGACTGATTAATTAAACTTCTGTACCAGATCCCCTGTTGATTTAAATCAGGTCATTGCCCTCCAGCATCCCAAGCTCCTTTGCAGCCCTCCTTCTACCCCTGCCTCAGTACTTGGCCCACACTCAGCCGGCTCAGCTGAGTGCCCAGTGGGCCTTGCCCCTGAGCGCTTCCAGAGCCAAGTCAGCAAAGCCCCTCTCCCCAGCCCCACCTCCTGCCTCTGGCCATCTATCAGCTACAGGCAGGTAGCAGTGGGGAGGGAGGCATCTTTGTCCCCTGCACAATCCCTGGAACCTGGGCCCCCATGTCCCTGAGCCATGTCCCCACACAGCCCCACAGAGCTTGATCCTGACTCCCGCATATCACACCACAGTGGCCACAGCCAGGCACCTGCCACCCAGACTCAGCATGGACCACTCCCTATGAAGCAGGAATCACTGTAAGCAGTTTGCTTCTGGGGTTGCAAGGTGGCAGGGGAAAGAGTATTGGGATTGTGCCTACATGGAGTCAGCCCTGAGATGTCCACGGCTCAGTGACTGCTGGCAGGTACCCAGACATGGGTATCTGGTGTGCTACAAGGCTTTTTTGGCCCGCAGCTACAGTGTCCTACAATACTAGGGTGTGAGGGGCATGGGAGGGGCACTGAGCATCCATGATGGAAGGCACTCGCTTTGGGGGTCTTCTGGAAGTCTAGGGCTGGGCTTGGGGGGTGGGCCCACAATGACGTGGCGGGGGGTAGGGTTGTGCATGTTTACCTGTGCCAGGCAGGCAATCTGGGATGGCCAGGGCACTCAGCTACGCTTGGCAGTCTCTGGCGTCTGAGGAAGGCCACAAGGCCTGCTGGGAGGGATGCAGGAGCACCCCCAACCTGCAGGCCTCGGCCAGTGCAGGCAGTTTGTGTGTGTCCCCCCCATGTCCCCACCACCAAAGGGTGAACATGTGTTCTATTTGCTGCTGATCTAACCTAGGCCACTTATACAAAACTGCATACTTAGATTGATTCCACCTGGGACTTGTTGAATGTCTGTACCAAGCCTTAATAAAAAAGAAGCTCCCACCTCAAAAAAACCCTCCCAAATGGTTTATATCTTTTAAACATCAAGAGCTTATAAATAAGGGTAGATACAACTTAAATTCAGAAAATGTGTACCGCACATTTGTCACTACTTAATATTTTAAACATAAATTATAATGTATTTATCTTTGTGTTATGAATAACAAGGTGTCCTTCCCACAAGTTGACGTGTTTAAAGTGATAGTTAGCTATCTTGAATAGTTTTGGCAGAGAAGATTGAGAACATTTTGCAGATTTTTTTGGCAGAAGGAATAGGAAATAATATTATTGAGGAGAGAAGGAGGAACAAAAATCAAAGTTACTTTTAAAATGATCAATTTCTCAATTTTATTGTTATCCACCATTAAAAAATCAAAAATACAAATGCAAAGAGGTATTTTATACATTTTTTGTAAACTTTCCATTAATAAACACAGCAGAAATGACCAAATGTACCACTTAGAAGGAAATGTATGTACTAGATAAAAACTTCTCTGACATTCTAATTGCAGGAAATGCCAACAATATGAAAGACAACATGATATGACTTTGAAGATTAAAAGTAAATTATGGCTTCAAATATTAGAAACCTTATCTACCAAACACTTGATAGAAAATTTTCACTGAATGTTCTTCATAACACCAATTCCTAGAAAATCTCCACCATGCAAGCCAAAGGTTAAAATAACCTCAGTATTTCCCGTTTCTGTCAATGATCAAAAAATATATTCTATTTTAATCTGTTCCAGTTGATTGTAAGTTAAATATAAAATGTAAGAGAAATTCTGTTTTTATTTTGGATCATTTTACAAAATACGTTTTCAGACTAAGGAATATGCAATTAACAGTATTGAGTATAAGGAGAATCTCTTCATAAAAATGCAGTGGCCATTTAACTCCAGCTTCCACAGTAAATATAATATGTTCTTTAATGCAAGAGGCAAGGTTTTTTTGAGGGTGATATCTTTTACTGAACCAACTATATGTTTGGGAGAGACTTTAGATAAGTTTCCAGGATCAAGATGTAAAAGATATCACCCCAAAAAATGCTTTCCTCTTGCATATTTCCTGGACCATCACAGCCACAATTCATTCCAACACTACCCTCTATTCCCTCATGCAAGTTAAAATTAGAAGGTTTGTGAGTATTAAAGATATACTTGAGATATATTGTAGTGAACTGGAGAGAAAATCCTATTTATAGTATGCATATTTATTGCAATACATAGACTTTGGACTATTCATTTTCTAATAAGAAAGCTCATTGACTTGGGCAGGAGACTTTTGTCAAGCACATTAACAGCATGATCCGTAGCTGGTATAATTAAACAGAGCTCTGCTTATGCTATTTACACTATTTTTACAAGCTGATGATGTACATCCAAAAGATTGTTCCAAAGAGCTTACAGACTTTGACTCAAGAGATCTGTGTCTTCATAGCAGAACACAGCAATCTAAAATGAGACTTTCTCTGTACACTTTCAGCTGTCTCTATTCAAAATGAAGAGGACTTGTATATATCTTATGAAAAACTGCACATAAATGTAGGTACTTACTGTATTTTCTTGCATACAACACACCCCAGAATAAAACACACACACTTTATTTTGGGGAAGGTGGAACAAAGAGAAAAAGATTTTTCCAGTGTTATGGATGCATAGATCAGAGACAGAGCTAGAAATGTTCTCCAGACTATAAAATAGGGGGGGAAAGACCAGGAATAGCTGAAAGACAGCAAAATTGTCAAAAGAAAGGTTTCCTTAATTTGCATAAAGGCCATTAAAAAGGAGAGATGATTGTTAAGACTTGTGAAGTGAAGAACAATGCCAGTTAACTCCCTGAATTGCCTGAAAAGAAATGCCACTGCTGCTACCAGGCGTAGTTTAGGAGCAGAAATCAAGGTGGGGTGCTTCTATTCTGGGCAGAGAAAAATCAGCTTCCAGCTTAAAAATGCACATCAATTTTGGAGGGCTGATTTTTTGGGGAAAAGGTTCATGTAGTACCTGAGAAGATATAGTAATGCTGTCAGTAATTTCACTTCTGAGCTGAACTAAAATTCCAAAATCTGCTGCTGCTCAGCAAAGGGGCAATAGTATTAATCTGTCATATGTATTTCACTGAAAATAAAAATCTTCCTAAATTGAATATTAAAATACAACAAATAAGTGTGTGTGTGGCGAGGGGAGGAACAGTTTTAAATTGTTAGTAATCAGTAAGACCATTTCATATAGTTATTCTTTTAGTGGATGTCACCAGATTCTAGTAGCACAAGGTATTTCAAATTCTAGTTTGCAAGCAAATGTTCAATCATGCTAAGCTATGCTGAGCTGATATTCATTCTGAAACTGTGCAAGTTTCTGTGTAAATGCAGTGCTTCTAAGAGAAGTGGCTATGCAAGCAGCCAAGGAGTTTGCTGGTCCCCTTAATCCCTTATTCGAGTGAAATCTTGAGACCATGTCATTCTTTAGGAATGAGACATTGATGTTTCCTGAAAGAAAGAATTGCCCCGTATGGAATTTGATTACCTCCATTTCAGCACTGGTGTACATGCCATAAATAAAAGCTGCACTCAGAAGATACCTGGCCTTCTTCTACCTGATTTCCCCTCCCCTGGGAATCTAAACTGCAAGACCATAGAGACATCAGGTATCACTGTGAAAAAGGGCAATACTAGTCAGAGCAGAACACTGATGCTAGAAGAAAAGGCAACATGTTAATTTAATCTGTATTAATAGTTGATATTTCCAGTGTTCAAAATGAATAATTGGGAAAAAATTGCTTGTGATTCACCTAAAATAATTTTGTTTTCACTTTTTTTCTCACTAAAAATGAAAGAGGCTCATTCTATAGCAAAAATAATCATTGTTGCACAGTGTGTGTATGTTCCAATGTGGAAGAAAACCAAGTGTTAAATGATCTGGCCTTAAGTCACCAAAACGCTTCAGTACAAGCTTTAACTATGTGAACAGCTATATTGAAGCTAGGTACACAGTTGTGTTCTCTGGGTGTGCATCTATACATGCATTAATACACAGTAGTTTCTGTGCATTTAGTTAATACTTCCTTAATGAAGTACTAACTAAATGCACAGTAACTACAGGTACTACGCAGGAGCACTGCACATACTTTTTCTGTGATGATTACTATACAGTAGCCTAATAACACTGTACAGTAACTTAGCACGGTTAGCACAGTTTTTGACCAGCACATGGGTGTTCACGAAGGATGGGCGCTCCTTAAGGAGACGATACTCCGGGCCCAAGGGGCGACCGCTCCCACCCGATGCAAGATAGGTAAAGGTGCCCGGAAGCCCCCGTGGCTTAATAGGAATATTCAGGGGAACCTGAGGGCAAAGCGGGAGGCTTACTATCTTTGGAAGAAGGGAGCAGCCTCCAAAGAAGAGTACTCTTCTTGTGCTCGGGCGTGTAGGAAGGCTGTTAG
>JAGPOW010000261.1:95431527-95456201 GCA_030014935.1 Caiman crocodilus
GGTGGGATGTTAAACTGGATTTGACCCCCAGTATTGCCGGGGGGGGGGGGGGCATGGGTGTGTGTGGGTTGGTTGTGGTAAGCCCGGGCCCCAAGTCCAGCCCTTTTGTGTTGTTTTTTATTTTGCCCCCCCCCCCCCACACACACACACACACACCCCTTTCCTATCACCTCCACCCACCAGAACAGACTTTCCAGCTGGAAGCAGTTGTGTCTAGCGCAGTGAGGGCTGCTGCCTGTTTAGTCTATGGCTGAATCTCTGAATTGGCACCAAAGCTTTTCTGGATCAATTTGGAGGCTTCCAGTTCAATCTGGATCTTTTAATTGGTCTCCCAGTTGGATTTGGAGATTTGGTCACTGAATCGGGCTGAATCTCCTCTGAATCGAATCAGCTACTGAAGCTTTATAGTGGCCACCCCACCCAGCCTGTGCTACATATGGAGCACATCCCAGAAGTCCTGGGGCTGCACTGCATGCTGTGCTTGCTCTAGCCGGTGTGGGATGTATTCTGCATGCAGTGCCTGTGAGTGCAGGATCCCTGGACTTGCTGCAGTGGGCACCATGTGCAGCGTGCATCCCAGAGGTGTCATATGTAGCACAGTCTGGCCAGGGCAGCACCATGTGCATCACAGCTTCCACTCCGGCCAGACTGCACTGCACATGACATCCATTCTGGTCAGTCCGAGGCCTGTCCACATTCATCACAGGTCCCAGACCAGCTGGAGCAACTGCCAGATCAGGTATGCTGGGGGAAAGAGAGAGGGTCTGTGGGCCTGATCTGACCCACAGACTGGCCCCATGGTAGGGGCACACACCATGCTTCATGTGGGTCAGATCAGACCCAGGGAAAGCACAAAGACCCAGATGGCAGTGTCCCACAAGCCAAATGCAGGCCATGGACCATATGTTTGACAGCCCTACTATATATATATATTTCTTGTTGCCTGTCACAGGGCCATTACTTTCTAATGGCTCAACTTACTGTGCAACAAAACTTTATAATATATTTCCTTAAAAAAATAGAATTTCTTTTTCTGTATTATACTTGATCTACATTTCTAAGTCTTACTCTGTATGAGATGATGCATAAAATGTACTTGTCTGTGCATACTTACCATACTTCTCTACAGCATTTACAGGCAAAAAGCTTTCAGAAAAGTCTACATCACCTCTATCCCAGGGTCAATGCCAAGAAACATGCCACTCACACTCATTGATTGTGTGCCAAATTCTGGAACTGAACCTGGGTAGGTGGCAGGAAATGTGTCTGAAATAGCCTACGTGTAGCAACAGAGGATACATTTGAGGACTGTAACCTGACTATATTTCCTCACTTCCAGGATTTGGTAGATGCCAAGTAGGAGCAAGTGTTTTTTGGCATTAGTCCCAGGTGTAGCGTAGTTGTGACCTTATCCCTGAAGGTGCCTTTGAGGATTACTATATGCAAACAATAAGTACAGGTAATTAAAATATGTAATTAGCTTTAACTTAATACTTGTAATTTTGTGCTTTTAATTACTTGTGTATGCAGATGTCATGATTTTCCTGATGCTAAGGCTAGTTATTATTATCCACAAGAAGTACGTTAAATCTTGCCAAGTCAAGCAAGGATCTTAAGGATGCCAAAATTCAGGTTGCCTGAGCAACTTCTATGCACTTTGTGCATTTTCTCCAATGACTGTATTATGTAGTAGTCCTTTGAGCAGAGAGAGGAATGTAGGAGTTCCTTCTCCTAGAGCAGAGAGGCATACTCTCTGGCCCAATGAGGCTTTACACTTTGTTTTGTTTTTTTACAGAAAGTGGAATAGACAGAAAATAAGGGCTTAAAACTGGCCACGTCCCAGAATACCGGGATTGTTAAAGCACTCTTTTGGGAGATGTTGGTTTGAATCCCTTAAGGGACCAAAAGGAACTGAACATAGGTGTTACGAATCCTGAGTGAGTGTATGCTTTAAGCACAGAGGTATTATATAAAGTGGTCCCAAAAGCAAACAGTGACCCTTTCCCCATTTCTTGAAGGAAAGTACTTAGACATTTACTTCCAGGAGAAATTTCCAGGCTGTCGATCAAAAGGGGAGAGAAGCGTCTCAGCGGCCATGTCTACATGAGGCACTGACTGTGCAGTTGTTACTGTGCATTTAGTACTTGCATACCCAGGTACTAAATGGCTGCGCAGTAACTGGTATTACTGCACCATAGCATCTCCACACAACTTTTGTGGTGATGCTGATTGCACAGTAGCTCATTACTACTGCACAGTAGCATCACATCACAGTTCATACCCTGCAAAATCCTACCAGTAGTAATGAAATACAGCACAGTAGCATCTCATATAGACATGGCCATTAACACTAAGATGTCATAGCTCAAAAGTGGGGGGAGTTAAGACACACTTCTGGATCTCTTGCATTCTTTCTTTGCATTTAAACTCAATGTATACTTCAACTCACCTTGTAGAAGTTGTGATCTATCTATTTATCCATCTAGCCATCATCCCTGTTGGTAAGAAACAGTTATGTTTTTCTCTATCTGTATATTATAAATAGGCACTTTGCCATGAAGCATGATGCTTAGGTAAACTCTTTCCGCTTCCTCCATAATTAAAATTAGAAATCTCATGTTGACCTCCTTTGCCAGCTTACATCTTTATGAATCATGTATATGTAATTGGTTTGGACTAAAGCTTCATTGCATTCTGTGATAGGAAGAGAAATTCAAAATATATGTGACGTGAGTAATACAATTTCAACTCAGGCTGTGTCCTCAAGTAGAAATAAAATATATTTCTGATGTGCTGTCACAAAAGGGAAATGTGCCTGTCTTGAGTACTTTGCTAAATGTACATGAAAACAATTATACCAGAAAACTACTGAAACCCACAAGCAAAATTTGTCTTCTGCTGCTGTCCAATGTGTGAAAGTGTAAATGTGACATGCTAAAATACTATTCATGCAAGAATCTTATAACACAGAAGACTACATTTCTAATGAGAGATTTGTTCCTGTATCTTCAGTTTCAATGTTGTTTATTTCAAAAAGCAACCATAACCGTGGAGCCTCCATAATGGTAAGGTGGTATCCAGTTGTTCAGCTAAAGCAGCAAACCTGGAACTGAAGCTATCAGGATACTCCAGGGCTTTCTCTCTCTGTCACTCTAAAGACCCTGAGAAAGGTGACAAAGGTGAGGTTTGCCTCATTGGCATATTTCCAGGCTTGAGTCCTGCAGGAATGGGTAAGTGGGACTTATTTTTCAGTGATAGTCTTGAGAACAGTTTGCAGTCAGTGCAGATGTACCCATAAAGGCCTTTCTGAATTTTTAGACTGAGTTTATGGGTTTTTGTTTGTTTGAATTAAACACTGGCATTATCATTGTAGTGATTGGTTTGGTGGTCTTACACCCAGCTAAGCCACTGTTTTATCCAAGTTTTTACATTAGTGACTAATCTCAGAATACCTGGCTGCCAATCGGCTATGGCTCATAACTTGCTCACTTCTTCAGCAAGCATCAATTAAATCAATTTTCTCTACTCTCCCTATTACTCTGCAAAAGAGCATCTAGGAGTCTGTTACTTTGTGAAAACAGCTACTGAGTCCCTCATATGATCTCTTGTATCCTTTGGACATGGGTCTCCTAATGTCATTTCAAAATGTAATGGAGGCAGAAGAAGAGGCCTGTTTTGCAAAATCATCCTCCTTGTGTCATATAAGTAGCTTTTCATTAGGTCAGATGTCTGCAGGGAGAAGATTATGAAGATGCATACACTGTGTATATTGTTCTCCACTATTAATTCACCATACGCACCTCACTGTACCTTCATATGTAATTAATGAAAAAGTTAAAGTAGCTACAAGCTATATTCGTGTTTCAGCCCTGTCTTCTGGGTCCTTTGCTCCTATGAGTGGCCCTAAAAATGGTTAATGGAATGGCTTCTGGTAACAGGGTCCTAATGGAACGTAAAGGCAAGATTTCCTTAAGGATAGAGATCTACAGTGTGAAGTCTCATGAGGGTAGACTTACACATTCACATTAGGGTTGAACTACATGGGAGAACTCTTATAGAGTTGTCCTACTTAGCTCACTCCTGTGGCTTCTCCCATGGGAACTAAATGGTCAAATGTGGCTATGAGGAAGATTATTTACAGATCATTTTCATGTACAGCTACGGTGCCCAAGTGGTAGGGCCGAGCATGAGGACATTCCATTTGCAGCAGATATGATAGGAATCTTTCCTCAAAGTCTATCCAATAGGACAAAAGCAACTCCACAGGCATCATGGTAATTTAGAGCTTGGGATTTAGACTCTAAATGAGTCTTTAGACTTCATGTCATTTTGTGTAGGTATGCAGTATTTCTCACTTAATCCATTATTAAGAAATTTTCAAATGGCCATTAAATATAGTGTGAGAGAGTACTTCAACTTTAAAATTAATTACCACATGTTAACCAGTCCCTATGTAAATTCACTCCATCATTATCATGTTCAGATTGAATTTGCCTTAGAATAACCTTCATTATATGGGGTACTAATAAATATAATGACTACCACGAGCTGTTTGTTAATCCTCCTAAAGTAAATTAACTCTTATTTAGAATTAAACTCACCTATTCATATAATACCAATCAGGTAAGAGGGAATTAAATTTGTAAGGGAACCTATCAATGGATTTAGACTCTCCATATGTATCAAACAGAGTGAGCAGGTGGAATCTGTGAGCTGTGAAAAAAGGAAGGCCAGTTGGTGCCAATTCCCAGTGAGCAGCCAGACTCATAGTGTTTTTCTTTTTAAGAGTTTATACAAAAGAAAATCAAAGGCCACAGCACATGTGAACTAAAATACAAATACAAGTTACAGCAAGGGAAGTTTAGGTTGGATACTAGAAAGAATTTTCTCACTAGGAAGGTAGTAAAACACTGGAGCAGGTTACCCAGAGAGGTGGTAGAAGCTCCATCCTTGGAGGTTTTCAAAACCTGACTAGACAAGGCTGGGATGATCTAGTTGGGAATTGTCCTGCTTTGAGCAGGGAATTGGACTAGATGACCTCCTGAGGTCCCTTCCAACTCAAATTTTCTATAATTCTATAATCATTTCTTGGCACATAAAAAACAAAAATGGTCTGCTTTTGGAACATACTGCTGCTCATTGGCAGTAGCCTAATAATACTGTGCACTAGCCCATCACAGCACGAACAGTGCTAATACACCACTGCACAGTATTATTAAGCTACTGCACAATAGCATCACTTGAAAAGCATTCACTGCCACTACTGTGCAGTTGCTCTGGTTACTGCACATTTATTTAGCACTTGATTATGCAAGTACTAAATTAAATGCGCAGTAATAACTTCACATTAATGAACATGTAGCTGTGCCCACAGTTATTCAGTCATACATACACACATATTTGTGTATGTATACGTGTGTGTGTGTATACATTCATACACATATACATATGTGCCTATATATAGATATATCTATGTCTGTGCATGTATCAATGTGGAAAATGCAGACTTCTCTCTCTCTCTCTCTCTCTCTCTCTCTCTCTCTATACACACACACACACACACCTCTACATCTATATATTCATATATACACACACTAGCCCACTGCCCATTAAGAATGACTGGGGGCTGGAGGGGAAGGGGAAGAGGGGGCTGGGATGGAGTGCCACCACCTAATGTCCCATGCTGCCTGCTCTCTCTTGCAGGAAGCGGGTCTGGTTCTTGATGCAGCTTTGGAATCATGACAGTGCTTCTCCATGTATGGAGCACTCTGATTACCTGTTTCCATCAGCCAATCAGAGTGTGATTAAAATATTATGGACAGACAGACAGACTTAAGCTTTTATAATATTAGAATATATGTATATTGTTAAGGGAACACAGTGGCAAAGTAGTTAAAGTATCTTGCTATGGCTGCTCTGGACTCATGCTAAATATTACCCTAGCTCTAGTTGACCAAGCTGTAAATGGATTCCTGTTCATTCAGGATGAAGAGTCAAAGGATGTACTACCAACTAAAGAAAGTGGTGTATCTTAACCACACTAACTCAATGAACTGTTAAGCTCAGGATGACCTTTAATTTGACTTAACTTTGAGAAAAATGTTATTACAGTAATAATTTTTAGATTCATTTTCCTTGCATCCTTGGGTACCATCCACATGAAAAGAGGAACAGATCCAAAAAAGGAGTTGGGGATCAAAAAGTGGAAACCAAATCATGGTGTTAGACATGAAGGCTCCATATACACTACATGGGAAGAACAGAATTCAAAATATGCTTAGCAGGAAGCTCTTGTGGAGCTAGCTATTTAAAGTCAGTGGTATGTCCAAAATTCCTGATGTTTTAGGACCCCCATCCTGACCACAGTCCAAATTATTTCCTAAGCATAGACACCAACAACCATTTTTTTCAAAGAACAGCAGCTTGGTAGGTCAACACCAGCCATCACAAATCACTGTTTTATATAGTGATTAGAGAATTCATCCAAGAAATAAACTACTTGGGTTCAACCCCTGCCTCAGCTTCAAATCTTCTACCATCCATCAATTTTCAGACAAGTCTGTGGCCAATCTCCATGTGCTGAAACTTTGTCACTGTACAGAAAATAATGCAATACTTATTGTACTATAGAGAGAGTGTAAGAGGGAAGACAGTTCTTATAAATTAAGGCATTCACCCAGGAGAGGGGAGTCCTGGGTTATGATCCCTAATCCAAGGCCTGTATCCAGATTTTTACATTAAATAGTCATTGGATAAAATTCATAAAGGGAATGGCACAGACTACTGAGATATTAAACATATATATTATACATATAATATATAATGTATATGTATATAGATGTATATGAATAATATATCTAAACTATAGTTTCTATAAAAATATATATACATATAAATATATTTATATGTATTATGTATAGATATTCAAGATATCAGTGGTCTGTTTCATTCTCTTTATGCATGTGCGTGTATATGTATTGTGTGTGTGCGCGTGCATGTGTATACACACACACCCCTGGGAAAAACTCGTTAAATTAAAGTCACCAAAAATTGTAATTTCGAAAGAAACAGATTTGAAATGAGAGCACCCATACTCTCTTCAGTAGACACAGGCTTAGTTGTGCAGGAGGCCGTGCAGCTGTTAAATAGAATGTTAACAGGAAAACCTGGCTGTATAAGCACTGTTTCAGTTTTATCTTTTTGTAAACTGCTCAAAGTTTTAGCATAATTATTTGATAAACACACTCTTGAAACATATTTCTCTGCATGTTTATGCATATCTCAAGCTATACGAGATAGTAGTTCAAAGCCAAAAGGCTTGTGACTTACAGTATGATTCATGGGGTTGGGTTCCAGCAGAGTCAACAGTGTTTAAAGTCACAGTGACCTCCACAGCCCAGCACTCAGTATGTGTGTTTGTATTCCAGATACCCATCACAAAGGATCCATGTGCTTGTCCCCTACTCATTATTGGAATCAGGCATTCTTGTCACAAGTCCTGGAATATTCCAAACATTTATATGCAAACGAGGCATGGTGACACCTGATCCAGCTCCACCCCATTATGTGTGGGGCCGTGCTGGTCATGTGATGGGCCAAAGGAAGGGTCAACAGAGCCTCTCATGTACATAGACATTTGGTGATGTTTGCTCAACATTTAAGGCTGGTAAAAAAATAGAAATAATTAGAAATGAGAAAAATAGGCACTGCTTAGTTATGAGTGTGAAGAGGAAGTTGAAGTCAATGTAGTAGTTCACTGATTTGAAAAAAAGTTGGCACTGAGAGGGTCAGAGCATGATGTTTTATTCAGATGGGCTGTACTAATCTAACTTTATGGTAGGTTTCCACTGGCATATTTAATAAACATGGATTCTGGCCTTGGGCTAGGTACTCTATGGGCATGCCTAATGTGGGCTGCATTCAACCATCTTTGTAGTTGGCTCCCATGACTGAGCATGTGCTGCCTGTGGCAACAAGACAAAATATTTAATGGTCCAAGAAACCAGAAAAGGACTTCAAATTTCAAAGTACCCATATTTTTAATTATCCATATCCTAAAGCATACAGAAACCTATCCTTTCAGCTGGGGAATGAAAATAGGTTCAAAGTATTCCATCCTTTGAACTATTCAGTATCAAACTAACCAGGTTTTACTCTGTGTGTGTGTGTACACGCCCCCATATATGTACATATGTATGAATTACCTTTGTGAGCAAAAGATGCAGAAGAATAAGGCTAACACTTTGAATGTAATCTTTTGTAGCACCAATAAAACATTTGCATTTAACAATCCACTAGGTTCACTTCATAACCTAGTTATTTTAGTTTTGGGGACATAAAGGACCAGGCAACATATTTTTTTAAAAGAAAAAATAGTAGCTTTGGAATAACAAGCCAAACACTTATGATTATAAGCCTGCTTTATAGATAGGTTTGTGCTAAGGCAGAGAAACAATGGATCATTATGATGCAAATCCCAGAAAAATAAAAAATGTATAGACATCCAGTTGACTCTCCTGTGCATGTGAAATTCACTCATGAGTAAAGCTTTCCAGACTGGCTCTTTATTCTCAGACAATATAATATGCCAGTCTGCTTTTCTTCAACAGTTTTACTTTGCAGTTCAGCCCTCATTGCCAGTTTACATTGTAATGCAGTTTAATGCAAAAGCTTCTTGAAGCAGAAAACATTTAGACCTGGCATCTCAGTCAGGGTTTTGGAAGCTAATGTTAATTTAATCCAGTGAATAAGTAGTATAGCTACACATACAGAATGCGTTCTGCTTGTGCATGCTATAAAAGGGATTTTGTGATTGTTAAATTGCCACTGGGAATGCAGCTTGTGTTTTTATTATCTTTACTGTTACTTTGTCAGGTTTGGGGGTTGGCCTTTTTTTACTTTATTTTGCTTTGTTTTTCCTGTCTCTTGATATTACTACTCATTTCCTTACCTTTTGAGGGCTTGTAATTTTAGTGGAGCAATAAACTAATTGCACTGCTAATAGATGTGTCCAAGGGCAGCCATTATGTCAAGGGTTTGCCAAAGCTGATTAGCTATATTCTTGCTGTCCCTGAAATGCTAACAGTTTTGGTCAGTCTAGAAAAATGATATTCTTCGGTGTGAGGCCATTAGACCTGTAGAGTCATTCAAAGTCAATATAAATGTTTGTGTTTGTTTTATTTTAAACAAAAGAGGGGGAGTTGCTATTTATATATATATATAAATATATATATATTAGTAATGTCACTCACTCTCTCTCTCTCACTCTCTCTCTCTATATATATAGAGTGACATTACTAAATATATTTTAACAAAATTTTTCCAACCCCATTTCATTACCGGTTCTGAATTGTGATTTCTGAAGATGAAACAAATATTAAAGGTGCTCAAAGAATTTTACTAATCTTAATTAACTAAGGTAGGTAATCAGCAGGATAGCTATAGGGAGTCAGATAAGCTTTATCATCAGCTTTCTGTGCAGCTTTGGATAAATTATTTCTAACATCTCTATGACTCTGAAAATGCACCTTACCTGACACAATGCAATGTCATGCAGAGATATCCAAGTTAATGTGCTTACAGACACTGTGGGGATCAGAAGAAATATAGTCATGTTACTGGAAGCAAATTCATCTGCTGAGAAGCAATTATATTAGCCCAGGTGGATTGCCACACTAACATATCTATACAAATACCAGTAATCAAACTAGCATATACAGCTTGCTCAGTTCTCCCTCCACAGGGCTGATTAAGCCAAGGTCACACTTAAATTAATTAGCAATGCTTCCAGCAGATCTGATTCTGATTCCTAATCCAGTGTTCAATTTATGTAGACTATGGTCCATCTTTCATTAATGCTGAAGTATAAATACACAATACTAATTATGATGCTAGTCTTTGACTAAGCATAAGACTTTAGCTTATCCAGCCATCCACCATAATGACAATTTGTAAACATTAGGCTTTCTATGATTTTTTCCCTTTGAAACCAATATCATTATTATTCAAATTAATAAGAATGGCTTTTTTTCCTTAGTTATCAATTTGATTATTACATTTGATTATTGAATTACCATAAATGTGCACGATGTTCTACGAAGTAGAGAAAAAAATATCTGTCCTGCCTGAGCACTTTACAATTGAATGGCAAAAAGTCACAACACCATCTAAGCTACATAAAGTATGGTTCCATTAAACAAGGGGCTCTAAGAATCTCTAGAGAACAAGAATTTATGGAAGAGGGGGCACATCTACATGAGATGTTTACTGTGGAGTTGCCTAATTGGCTCCACAGTAAACATCTTGGCATCTACTTTTTTACTCCACAGCAGCTGGCATGACTGGCTGGGACACAAGGGTGCTTCAGTTCTGGGGCTGCATTCTTTCATGCCTCAGTCAGACTTTCCGCAGCATGTTGAGCTGGGCAGGAGTAGCCCTGGGCTCGCAGGCTAACTCCCAGGGCCCCCCACCAGCTGGGACTGCTCCAACCCAGCTCAATGTGCTGCAGTCACAGGCACGTATTTCAAATGGCATGCGTGGGAGTAATAAACTCCAGTGCGATAAGTGCCAAAGTTTGTTGCTGCACTTTAATTGCACATGTAGATGCGCCCAGGAAGACTTAGAAAAATTAAAATGTTAGAAAAAGAAGTGGGAGACTATTCCAAATATAAATAACAGCACAAAAGAAGAGCAATTTAGCATGTCTGGAATCTACTGAAAATGGGCATTTGACGGTTTAAGGCTTAACTGATTATGTTCTGTTGTGGAGAATGTTCTTTATGGCTCCCAGATAACTTAGTGAGTCTTATGAATCCCTTTTTACTTTAAAAGTTATTAGGAATCTGATGGTGCTAACTATTTATGTGACAAAAGACATCTATTTTAGGTTATTGAATAATGCAATGTCATTTCACTAGTGAAAACCAAGGAGACCTCTTTTTTCTCCCAGATTAGTAATGCAACCCCTACTCCTGAAAAAGGGGTGTAGGTTGTAGCCATGGTGGTCTAAAGACATAGGCAGATGAGGTTCTTTGGGGGAATCTGATATCTTTTATTAGACTAACTTAAATAGTTGAGAAAAAAATTTCTTAGCAAGTTTTTGGGTTTAAAAAACCCTTCATCAGGCTAAGGAAGCCTCTGCAGTTGTTGTGTGCTCTTCCTGGATGGAATAAATAGTAACAGCTTCTTTACGATTAATTCCATCCAGGAAGAGCACACACCAACTGCAGAGGCTTCCTCAGCCTGTTGAAAGGTTTTTAAACCCAAAAGCTTGCTAAGAAATATTTTTTCCATCTATTTAAGTTGGTCTAATAAAAGATATCAGATTCACCCAAAGAACCTTGTCTGCCTGCTCCTGAAAGTACTAACATGAATTACCCATACTTATGCAAACACTGAAAACAGTACAGGATCAAATCATATATAGAAGGAACCTTCAAGCACCTCGCCCAGACTGTTAAACATATGAAGTGCTGCAACACCCCAGGTATAAGTGGTCTTCTGTCTAGTGGAATTGTTAGCCTCAAATTTGGTGCCAAGTTTTCCTAAAAGAAGTCCACTAGACACTGAAGGAAATGCCTAGGCACAAGTGAAACGCACAGAGAAAGGGCAGGGCTTTGGCATCTAATCTAGTGTGTCTGCTAAATACCTACTTCTTGTCAGGCAGGCACCTCTCTCCCCTAAGGCTTCTCCCATGAACCCAATCCTGGAGTTAGACATCTAAGCAAAGTCAGTTGCTTAGGTATCAATGCCTGGTTTCCTGTCCATGAAAACCAAAGGGTGAAGACACCTCAAAATAGTGAATGGTCTAGTGGATAGGGTACTAAGGTGAGGTATGGACCTGGAGACCTTTGTTCAATATCCTGGGTCTGCCTGATTACGGCAGGGATTAGAACCCACATGTCTCACAGCCTGTGCTGGTGCTCTGATCACCAATCTGGAGTGAAACGCACATGATACTTCTGTTATGTGCCCCCCACATCAGTGACCAGCACCTGGCCCTTTTGCTACTGGGTCTGACAGGTGTTGGCCATGTCTACAGGACTGTGTCCTGCAAATGAAGCTTTTTTCCCCACCTGTAGGCATTTCTTACTAACTCATTGGTTGTGAGACTGCACCAATGCGGAGATGACTTTGTTTATAGTAAATGGCAGAAAAGTAGGTTTCCACATGATTTAGATGGCAGGTAAACGGGGCTTGAATGTATAAGAGGTGCCTAAATGTTAAATGTAGGTGTGTAAGTGGCCTTGAAGAACTGGACCTTTCCACACTAACCAGGGAGTAAAATAATGAATCCGTAAAAGAAAAGGAACTGTAATCATAGTGAAAATATGAACTTGTTCTTTTTCTTCTTTGTTTGAAAAAGAATGTTCCTCGGTTAGTGGGACACAGCTGTAGCTGGGTAAAGAACATGGACAACATTGTGTCAGTCCAGACATATGCCAGTTCACAGGTATGGAGAGTACCTCAAAAGTGTTTGGAGGATATGAATCAAAGCATTACATTAGAGAGAAAAGGGAGATTGGAGAGCCTACATCCTAACTAATTCAGAGACAACCTTTCTCTCAGTTGTTTTTGAACCTTAGTAAATTGATTTATGGCAAACCTTTATAATGCACTGTTCTCTGCCTTCCATCCAGGTCACAGTCTCGGTTCAACAAAGGTGTCTCGTGCACAGACGTTTCCCAGCTACACCTCAGAGCAGAGCGAGGAGCACCAGCAGTCCCTGTCGCTGTCTAGCAGCTATGGATTCAGCTACAGCTCAGGCCTCATGCAGTGACATACAGAGAGCAGCTGATCAGAGAGACAGTCTAGCCTGGAACCTGCCAGTAGGGTCAGGAAGTCACTTGCGTCCTCAGCAAAAGACAAAATGTAGTGAAAACTGAGGCATATCAGCTCCACTTGGGTTACAATGAAGATTAAAAGCTGGAGTACAGCTTCCCGGAAGGAGAGGCTAAGTCTTTTATTTATTTTCTTCTATTTTCTTTTGTCCACGTATAAAAAGAAATAGAACTCCAGTTGTAAGAAAGTAATTGAAACAAATAAAATTCTGTTGGTGCGAAGGTTTCTGCATGACAGGACATGCCCATCCTGGGGTTGGAACATGATGACACAATATGAGGTTCTTGCCATCCATCTCCATTGTCAAGTTTGCCTATCTCCACACTTGATGACAGCATCCACTTTTATACCCTGGTGGCCACTTACTGATTCCAGTCGGTACTGTAGACGTGTTACCACTTAAACAGCATATAGATACTGCATATGTTATCCTTAGAAATAAGCAAAGTTGTAATTCTAAAAAGGAATGAACACCTTTTTAATCAGGCTCCCATAGCTACCATGGCCAGACAGATATATATTGCGGGATGGCAGGTTAACATTTCCTAATATGTTGGAAAATAGAATTCATTGTATTAAAAGTAAGATCATTACCTAGTGCATATCTAACCCTAAGTTTCTAGGGGTAAATTGTGACCACACTTGTGTGCACACAACTACCATGAATACCACTGAAAACTGTGCACACATAATTAAAGAGAAGGATCCGGCCCTGCAGAGTCACCTCTTTTGAAAAAATATTTAAATAGCAAAGTCTGCTGTTTGACAAATTGAAAAGAGGAGACGCTGTTCTTCAAATCTGGGCTAAGTTCTTCAGTATCAATCTTGCATTCCTCATTACAGACCAGGATTCTCAATTGTGCTATAGCTGAGTTCCATCCCTGTCCTTCTGGTTAGAGTTACTTTGGTTTTCTCAATTTATTTCCCAGAGAGGTTTGAGATGCAAACTGCATTGTGTATGTGGTCATGGATCAATTATCCATTTCACTTGAAAAGATTTGAAGCAATTCTAAATTAGAACTTTTTTTCTTTGAGGTGCATTTAACAAAAAACAAACAACCCCTCTCCCCCCGCCAAAAAAACCCCAAACAATAAACCATGCAAATTGGAATTTGGAGTTTGGGATTAGTAAGGCAGAATATTGAAAGCACCCCCTTAGGTGTAAGGAGTGAGTTTTAGCTGTTCTGAAGAATTCAATGTTCATAACAGTTATTAATTATTTAAATACAGTATGTGATGCTTTGAAATTTTTAAAACTGGAGAGGGAAAGATCTGCTCACTGTATTTTGTGTGAGGAGACCTTTTGCTCCACTCCTGGCGTAGAACGGATTGCCGTGATTACCGAAGGAATTTCCGTCATTATTTGTTTGTTAGGATTGGTAGAGGACGTGTAACAAGGAGAACCATAGACTTTTCCAAGTACACAGTTTTCTCTCTTGTAATTTAACTTGAAAAGTGTCATTTTTTATAAAAAGGTACAAAAGAAATGTCTGCTTTTGATTAAACCCTTATTGATATGGTATGCTCAGCTTCTGTCCAAACACTTTACAGGCTAACAGATTGTAGTCTTACACACCTCAGTGAACAGCTGCTGAATGAAAAAGGTTTGTGGTCTGTTTGAATGAATCAGTGGCAGCCTGTAACAATCGAGTTTATTTTTGTCTTTCTTTTCCTTTCTTTTGCTCTGTCTCCACCACTACCACCACATTTACAAATAGAACAGCTCCATCTATATAACATTTGAATGGGCTAACACCACAGTGAAAAATTACCACCCCACAGTCAACAAACTGCATCCATAGTGCACTCTGAGATGTTCCCATCAATACAAATTCATCTGCACTTCCCTTTTTGAAAAGGCAATCATGTTGACATTTTGTTTCTGGAAGAATGTTTGCATTTGCAAAGAATACACGTAAAATTCAGCACAAAGGGTTGGATTTCCAGCATGCCAAATTTGTATCATTTGAGTGTCTGGCTCAATATTTTTACTTCTCTAAAACTGCAAATGCTGCAACTTTCTCACAAAATATGTATATTATGCACTTTTCTCCTCTAAGTGTCTTGATGTGATTTTTGTTTTACATTTTGTCACCTCAAATATCACATTCATATGGTTTGCTTAGTGATGCAAAAACTTCTCACTTAATATTTATGGTCCAAAGTATAAGAATATGGCAAGATAGAAAATAAATACAGGGACACTGGAAGTTCTTTCTGGCCACATGTCTATATAATCCCACATCCTGTCTCTGGTGGTGGCCATTGCTTGTACTTAAGATGAGAAGATAAACCTCTACAATGCACTCTATTACAGAGAGTTAACATATCTGCTTTCTAACCCAGCTGGTGGCCACCTCTTCTAGTAATGCATGAGAAAAGCCTGTGTACTTTTAGCCTACACATCTGCATCATTCTGGGCTTGTAAATACCCAGATGTTATTCATAATAAAAGGATTAGCCACCTACAGTAATTTCATTAATTTGCCTTCACAATAGTATACAGCAATAATTTTCAAACAAAGTATATATATAAGTACTTGTAGCAATTTTTTGCAGCCACAGGTATGCAATTAATTCCATGATAAGGAATGGGAACTAGATTCCAAAATCTATTGAGAATCTGTTTTGACAAAAACAAATATGTAAAGAAGTTAGAGATACAAGCAGCGGCACTTACAGTACCCTCATTAGTTGGAAATTGGACCCCTGAGAACCAGAGGCAGGTGAGTAACTGAAGTGAGTTCATTATTTGTGCCACTTCAGAACAACAGATGATAACCACTTTCAAGGGCTTTATATGATATCCTCAGAAATGATCCTCAAAAAATGTACTTCCTAGGAGAACTGGAACTGGCAGGTAATATTTGAGGGTCTTACCAGAAACACTGCCTTGATGGAATTGCTTTAACATATACCTGTTCTATAAGATGAGTGAATTCCCACTGAGACACCTTTTGACAGCTCCTAGTGGTTTTGCCAGAAGGAAGACACCCTTTTGGCTCACTTACATGGTTGAGCTGCTGCCTAGAGACTACAAGGCTCCGTAAGGGACCTGGGGATCACAAATTCCTGTTCAAGTCTCGGCTTTGTTCATGTGCAAGATGCACAGACAGCAAGTCCCCTCCTAAACCAAGAGAAAAAGCACTCTAATTTCAGCTACATGGCTGTAGAGAGCAGGAGGGCAACATGTCTTCAGTGGCACCCAGATACAACCAAGAAATGTAAAAGGTTACCAGTTTTAAAGCTGGTTTTTTTATCATGTTCTGGTGACAAGAATACGTTAACTGTAATTTTAAATTTTGAGGATACCTGGGTGCATATTTGTCCCTGTAAACAAGTGATGTACTGCATAGTTATGCCTTGTGACCAGAACATCTCAGATACTAACGTGCAAAATTGTGACACACTGGTGTTTCTAAGCTATAGAATTCACTTAGGACAGGAAAGGAAAAGCAAGATGAAGACGAGTGTGATTTTAAGATAGCAGAAGCTCCTTAGAGTGCACTCCCTGTTTTGAAACACCTACATTTTGGTCATTATGGTCATTTCAAATTGACTTTGAGTGCATCCTGTCCTTACGACAGAGCTTTTTGCCTGTCCACTTTCAAAAAGCTAAACATCTTACAATCTAAAACACACAGTGTTACTATAATAAGCCTTTGAGCTCTCTTGGACTTCTCAGTTCTCTTCCCAGTTCCACACCTGCACCCTATCCTAAGAAAATTTGGAGAGGAAGTGAAAAAAAGACAAAATTAACAAGAAAAAAAGATTTACAAATATGTTGGTAAAATAAATGTAGGAATTATATGTTGCCCAGCTAACCAGTGAAGCTATTCTGTTTCATTCTAGCAAAGGACTAATAGAGTTTGTAGCAAAAGTTTGCAACTGATAGCATTAAAAATAAGCAGGAATTGCATAGTAAATAAAAAGCGCACTGGTTTCATTGCTTTTCTTTAGCCCAGTCTGTTTTTACGTGATACAGGTTGTGGTACTCAACATTTGAAAAAGAAAGTTTTAAAGTGGTCTCTGCAGCAATAATTTATATACTTCAGCCTGCGAGCATCCTGTTTGGTTACTCATTTGGTGAGCTGTAGGCAGCCTCTGAGAACCTCTGTCTTTAAATAATGGGTAGTACCCCACCAACAGACATCCGTCCTAGCTTGCAGCAAACACCTATGTATGCTGGAGAGAGTTCAAATTCAGGTTTATTCCTTTATCAGCCTTGACTTTATCAGCACTTCAACAGGTGTTACTTAGCACCAAAAATGCTAGTGATTTCTGAGACGTCTATGCAGTAAGAACTGACTGAGATCTCAGCACAGACTACGGTTACCAGCATTCTGGGCTGGATTTTAATGAGTAACTAAAACCCAAAGGCTTGGTCTCCTATGACAAGGTCTCAGACTTTCTAAGATGAAATCCAGCTTTATTAATATGCAACTATTCCTTCTAGTGAAGAAACCTCTCTCTGCTCATTTCCTCCTAGTTTTTAGAGTTTTGAAGCTTTTAGTCATGTTATAGCTTCATGCATACTAAAAGTACCCTTTCTACAAAGTTGAGAAATGAAAATCAGGGCATAGGAAGCAGGAAACCCTTATTTGATTATGGGAAGAGTGAGCTCCCAAGAACTGAAATGAGTTTTCTTTAACAGAGCAGTGGCATTTCTTTTCTTATTTTTTCCCATAAGAATTTACTGGTCAAAATACAAACACTAGGTTCCCATGACCCTTCCTGCCATCCCTCCCCTGTGCAAAATAAGCTTATATTTTGCTAGTAAAATGTAGCTGTATTGCACATTATTGCAGTGACACAGCTGTAGCTTTTGAACTATGAGATTAAGTTTTGTTGCAACATATAAGTTTCGTGGATGCAAACTCTTCACCTCTTGAAAACAATAGCTTTGTTTTTTCAGTTGTGCCTTACAGCCTACTCGAGCTTAAAAGTGGGCATAACTGAGAAGAGATTTTGTCCTGTTTCTTTTATTTCTCATTGTCTGGTGAGTATGTAAAAATGCTCCTGGGAAAGGAGTTAAGCCCTTTCTGAATTTCACACTGAACAGTGTTGAGTAAGGTTACATTTTCGCCATATTCTTTTTATCCTGGTGTGTGGGAAGTGTCAGGAGAATGATTGAATACATTTGCATCATTCTGTGCTTGTTACAATCATGTCATTGTCAAGAAAATGGATATATTTTTCAGTGTTTTTTTCCTGTAAGCTTTTTTGTGATCAAAGTTATACCCCATTTTTAATGTACAATAAATTCTTGTTCCTGGCATATATTTCATTGTCTTGTAACAAAGACTGTTATAGGCACAGAAAATAGCACAAAATTAATCCAGTCTCTTGAGAATTTTACACCAATAATGAGAACAAAGATAGCATTTACACATCTGTTCTCATCACTGCTCTTTCATGAAGAAGAGAACACGGTACAAAATAACGCTTTCTTTGTGTCAATATTAATACTGTAATCTTTTAAAGCTCTTCAGTTGACAGGAGGTGTTTCAGTTCTAGAGGTGCTTTTATAAAAGTTGTCTTGCATCTTCATACTATTCTAAGAAAAATAGGCAATGTAGAAAAATAGTATAATGAAATTATGCTAACCATTATACTATATATGTACTCATGCTTAACAATTTATTGGCACTGTATCTTGCATCAAAAAGAGCACAAGAGCAAACAGTCGTGTTCTCAGGAGAAAGTAGTAGGGTTCTCAGAGAGGCAACAGAAAGGCTAAGAAGTATCACAGTTTAGGAGACATGAAACACATATAGTACTGTGGCCTGCAACATACTTCATTATAATGTATAGTTTAGACTATTGGAAGTGCATTAGTGGGAGTTAAGAGCAGCACCTTATGCTCAACTCTGATCACAAGATAAAACTCAAATAGAAGAATATATAGCATAGGGAAGGTCAAATGAGTGCCCAAATTAGCCTTTTCAGAATACAACAATAGCAATCCAGTTAAGGTGCATTGTTTAATCCAGATGCAAATCTCTCTCTCTCTCTCTCTCTCTCTCTCTCTCTCTCTCTCTTTATATATATATATCTATATCTATAGATATAGATATTTGCTGTATAAGTTATGGAATTCACTGCAGCAGTATATTATTAAAGCAAACAATTTGAAGCATTTCAGAAAGGATTAAACACTGAGATAAATAAAAATGGTGTCTGTGGTTATTATAGATAAAAAATAAATACAGTGTGTTCAGTCCTCATGTTTTAGGCCGTGAAATCGCTCATAAATGAATTCTAGTGAAAATATGCCTTCCACATTACAATTATGAGGTTTTACATCTTCCGGAGGATGCAGTAGAACTCCTAAAAAGTCTATCTTCTTGCCAACCTTCTTTTAGTTCTGAAAAAATGTGGTATTGACAGAATATATTTAAACAGAATTAAAATATATGCTAATCTACTTAAAAATATGAGAAAAAATGCTGCAAAATGTACATGTTTGTAGGTTAGCATGCTTAATAACCTATTGATCCCTTAAATCATGATATTTAATATTGTAAATTACTTAAAGTTTGCCAGATAAATTGCTGTAACAGTCTAAATAAATAAGATATATCAACAACATTTTTAAAAAAATGTTCTAAAATGCATTGAAACTGGCTATTTTGTCATAAAAGGTGAAAATATTCTCTTTATTAAACATTGAAATGTATTGGGTACTTCCATTATCTCTTTCACCCTTGCACCTTGTTGGCTGGTAAAATGGCTATGCTTAAAAATTTGCCAATTGCCTTAGATAGCTTCATACATTTACCTTGGTATTCCAGCAATTTCCTATATTATGTATAGGGAAGTATAAGGCAATACCATAGCAAAGATAGCAAAGTAATCTTTTTAACTAAAGGTGAATTGGTAGATTTTTGTAGGTACCAACCTACCAAAACAGATGCATCCCGTATGAATATTTTTAGTAAACACATTTTGCTAGCAGAATATAATGGTATAATGGTGAATTTAATGGTAGAAGTCAATTCAGTTTTATGAGTCCTGGGGATAGCTGCGAAATTTTGAAAACATTTCATGTAATATTTTGGTTGGGATCTTCATTGGTAGAAAATTATCACATAGAGCTGTTTGTTTCAAAATATATTGTATTGGTTTTCACTTTGCCCAAGGTCTAGGATTGAGGCGCTACCTGAGTTGTTTAAATTATAGCTGAGCTTTGATTAAGACATCAAGTATGTCCCATTTTCAAAGTTATTTTGGTTCCTGGGCAGGAAATACTTTAGAACAAACTTGTCTAGGAGCAATGGGGAATGAATACAGCACGCATAGACCCTGGCACCACTTAGATAACCTAAAAGGTGAACCAGGCCCTGTATATCTTATAAAATTATTCAGAAGTTGGAGGGAAGTCATCTGATGAACACTGAAAGTCAGGGGGGAGGGGGAGGAACAGAATTAATGGGCAACATGAAGTATGTACAAAACAGATTTCAGTCACAGCATTCAGCAAGGATGTTTGGGACTAGGTCTGTGAAGGTAAATAGATGCTTAATTCAACCTCCCTTGAAGATCTGTGGCCAGATTCAAATCTGGTTTCAAATCTACACTTAGTCATTAGGGCGGCATCCAGACGAGCATGGCCATGTGGTATGTGGTGCTGCAGACATGTCTGTGGTGCCACATACTGCACGTTCAGTTGTTCTTCACACTGCAAGGGAGCAGCAAGGAAGGTTTTTTTGACCCCTGGACATCCAGTAGTCAAAAAAAACTGTGGAGGAAAAAAATGGGAGCAGAACATGCATGGGCAGTGTGCACCATTCAGAAGCAGAGCCAGGCAACCCAGAGCCATGCTGGAGCTGTCAGTCAGGCAGAAACACCACTGCTGCAGCCCTGGGAGGCCCCCAGGACCCCAAGTAAGGCTACTGCCCCGGAATAAGTTGCTGCACGCCAGGGGTGCATGGCATAGGCATTCTCTGGGACCACTAGTTGTCCCTGGGGAACCAAACATCCACACCACACCACACCACACCACACCTTTACACCATAACCACTAACTACAAAAGCATGCACCCTTTTTATCTGGCCCTGTGGCTCTTGCAGTCTTGCGCTCTGACTCCTAAAGTATAAGTACTGTAACCACCTTAGTGCAGTAGTGCCAGTAAGCAATGTACTTTGCTCTACTGTAGGCTCCAGAAATTTGGAATACCTAGAACCCAGGTCTCTCACCTCTTGTATATGCTTACTACTAGGTTATTGGGCAAAAGGTGGGCTCTTACTCATTTTAATACTATCAATGCAAGTGAGGCAGGTTCAAGCATGGCTAACGGAGCATGCCTTTCCTGGGGCCTAAGCAAAGTTTAGATGCCTCCCAGCATCAACAGGAATTACTACAGAGCTTCAGTAGCAGTTAGGCATGCAAGTAAAAAATTCTATGAACATATGAAAACTCAAATGTAAACATGGAGGGAGCTTTGCAGTCCAAAGCAAAGGCATCTAAGAAATCTTATTTCACCTTTATGTTCCTCAGTTCTGCATACATGTATACATAGCTGCATAAGCACAGTTTTTTCACATTTACACAGATTTTGGATCCTATTTTCCTCCTGCGTCTACTCAAAAAGTGCCATCCTAACCCATCAGCTATATAAGAGAAAAACTAGGTGCAAGTCTTCAACAGTGTGGTCAGAGAAGACTCACTGCTAGAAAAAGATGGCTTCCATCTTTCAGAGACTAGCCTGATGATTAAAATGCTTGCTCATGGAGTGGGATACTCAGATCCCTGGCTTCCCTGCTCGCACCTTGTTTGGGGGGGTATTTAAACCTGCATTTATTCCTGCCCAAACAATTGCTCACTACCGTCAGGTGAGCATACCTCAAGGTAGTCTATGGCACTCCTCTTGCAGGCCCACTAGACAGTCAAGAGTGGGAGATATGTGAGGCCTGGAAGTCAGTAGGCTATAAGAGCTTACTATGGTAGACTTCACCCTCAAGGTGAGGCACCTCTAGCTCTGCCCTAACTTCAATGGGGCAAAAAGTATGCTAGTGGTGTCCATCCCTTTTATCCGGTGACAATTAATGCAAGAGGGATAAAAATCAGTGAACTGGGAGTATAGCCTAGAACCCAGAACCCCTTTTTTGTAGGGCACGACTTAGCTCACAGAGCCATATAACTTCTGGCTTAAGTTCTTCATGGCCCTGCATTTCTTCCCTGTTGGCTTTTTACTGAAGCAGCTTCATGCTGACAATTAGCTACTTCTCTGGTCAACACTTAGCCTATACTCCGCTGATTAACACTCTAGTAAGAAGTGGGAAACACATTCAAATCCTTTCTGGACAAGGAAAATTAAGAAACTACTCTTCCTGGGCAAAGACTCTGACTCAGTGGTTTTCAAACTACCTAAAGTCACAGAATGCTTTCATATCATTTCTTCTGCCCCAGAACTCCTACCCCTAGTTCTGTGGGCCATGTGAACTGATGTGGAGCTAGGAGACCTGGCCTACTAATGGCAGCACACCCCAACCCAGCCTGCTTTGCCATTATCCCCAAGTGCTTTGTGGTAGAACCCTGATGTCCTACCATGCCACCCCAGGGTACTAAAGAACAGTTTGAAACCCACTGCTTATACCTTTAAGTGATCAGCCTGAAATGTGGGAGCCAGAATTTTGCACCTCTGACTGGCAAAAGAGTTTTAAGCAGTCCCAACTGGGTAGGGGGGTTGAGGGTTGGCCCTCAGTAATGCAGGAGCAGAGATGTAACAGGACAACTGTACATCTTGGGCAGCAGCAGCTCCAGCTGCTAGCAGTGGCAGTGTGGCCAGTCACAGCTGTGGCTATTTTTTTCAACCCTTCTTCCCCAAAAGCATCACCTGTGGCTACCCCATTGTTTCCCCCTCCAAGTAATGTTAATTTGCAGGGCTTAGGAGGAAATTAGGTCCAAAGATCATTCCTGAAGACACCTCAGTTCACTGCTTCCCAACACCATTTCCTCATTCAAAGCCTTCCACTGCTAGCAAACACTACCACCCTCCCCTGAAGGGAGGCAGAGATGAAGGCAAGTTGAAAGTATCATGTTTGTAGGGGGGCCATCACAGAGGACATTCCAGTTTTCTGCTACTCTGTCCTCTATTGATATGAAACCTGATGCCTTTATGTCCTCTATTTTTCTCTTGATGTCAAAAATAGAGGACATAAAGGCATCAGGTTTCATATTGCCAGAGGACGGAGGACAGAACCAATAGAGGACAACTGGACTGTCCTCTATGATGACCACCCTACATGTTTGTTATGAGGGCATTACAAGGACAGAAATCATCTTTGGGACATAGGCACAAAATTAAGTAAATACAGTACTAGGGAAAATAATGCAGTATTCCAGCTTTCCTTCATATTCCTCCTACACCCAGGGTATGATATTGAACTTCTTTCTGGCTCATGAAGCCAAAAGATGGCTGCTTTCACAGATTGAAGTTCCTCAGTAGCCATTTCTTCCAAGTGTTTTGTATTAGAAAATGGAGAGCTTTTCTTTAACGTATTTTAAGTTTGAAAGTTTTGACAATGCCATAAAGCACAAGATTTCCCTTTAAACATGAATTAATGTTATAATTGTTTGTTTCTTTGCACACAACATACACAAACATAAATACTGGCAATGTGTTAGTACTAGCATCACTGAAAACAAGCCATCTTACCTTTTATTGAAAAGCTTTAAATCAGTACAATGTCATTTTCCATATTACACAGTGATTAAATATTTACTAAATAACTATATGAAAATGTGCTTTAATTCAGATAATTCCTCATCAGATATATCTTAATTATACTGTGTTTCTGGGACTAGACTTGGGTGAAGAGGAAGCATTGTTTTGTTATCCTTAAGTAATGCAAAATGGACTGTGGTAGACCCATACGTTGGCTGCTGTCTTGTACTTATGTTACCAATAAAGTGTTGATTTTTAAATTATTTGGACAAGCTTTAAAGGGAAAAAAAAAACAAATAAACCCTCTATTTCAAGCCTATTTACGCATACCTTCATTGATGCTATTTTACTATTAAAATCAGTCATAAAGTCCCAAAAGCTCCTTAAAAGGAGCCCCCCCCAAAGATTAAATTTACAGCATGCAAATTTTGGAATAGCATACCATCCCCACCTCCACCCATATCATAATGCAAGAGGTTTAGAGGTCAATAACTTACATGAGCCACCCTTGCTTAGACATTTTTCCTACACTGGTTGTCACTAGAACTGATTTGTAGTTACTCCATACAGGGGGCCTGTAAATTGTATTCTAAACTTATAAACTGACTAGTAATTGTGTGGTGTCCATTGGCAAATTACTTAACTAACTTATGACAACTAATTTATTTCTCCTGGCCACGTTCTTTTTTTCTGAAGTCACATTGTAACTTACTGAGTTTGGGCCATTAAAGACATTGACATATTTCATTTTGGTTTTTTTTAATGATTTCAACTGATGTTCAGCGGCTGTTCACTGATACTACCATTTACTAGAACAATAAAAATGTTACTTGGTCTGCTAACTGGAAAAAAGTTAAATCATTGCCCTTAATATGCTATGTGTAATGTTATAATTTTCCCTGTGAACCATCCTGGTAGAAGAAAAACATCTATGGAATGTGAATTAAAATAGATTAAATAAATGCAAAAGTGTGAAGTATAGATTTTTTTCCCCTTAAAGCTGGCAAACATGGAATTACATTTTGGAGAGTAAAAAAAACTGAGCAAAAAATGTAAGGCCCCTCAACACATACTGGCTGGGAAGCTCCCCTCTTGCTAGCACAGTGGAGGAACGGGATCTTGGCGTCATTGTTGATGCCAAGATGAACATGAGCCGCCAATGTC
>JAGPOW010000261.1:95456301-95477944 GCA_030014935.1 Caiman crocodilus
CCTGTGACCCCAGCACTCGTTCCTGCCATTGGTGGGGGGTCAGACTAGATGGCCTGCTCTAGGCCCCTTCTGACCCTAGTTACTATGAAACTATGAATTCCATGTCAGCGAAACAAGGACACTTACCAGAAACCAACCAAAATAAACAAACTGATTCTACAGCTACTCAAACCAAAAAATTATTCTCAGTAGAAACAACTCCTCTTTATGTTATGTTGAATAATCTGGATACACTTGGAGGGGAATCCGTGCCTCAGAGAGGGGGAGCACTACCAACTTTGTGGTTCATACATGATGTGATATTAGGAGCTCTGAGTCGAATGCTTACACATAAAGCAGTCATTATATTATCTTTTTGGTATTTAAATATAAATGGGATCACCAGATCTCTGACAGACAAAAGCCCCACTGCTACAGGGTTTTACCTGTAATACTGTGTACAATTAAGAATGATATGGTATGACATTTGATAACTCAGGAAATAAATCGAATTATTAATAGTACATTTCTGTGTAGCCTCATCTACATGATGCAAATCCATAGGTCATGTGCAAACATTTAATATTTCTTAACTCCTTCAGTTGGTGGAAAAAGTAAAGTACCCCTTGTAATGTGTATAGGTATTTGTTAAGGCATTCACAGAGCCAAAAAGTGATGTTTTCTAATCGTGTTTGACATTGTAAACAATGAAACTCTTCAATGATAGGTTAAAGGACATTTTGTTTGGGTTTTTAGTCTTTAGCACTTCTCAATTTTAGCTGAAGTGTAAGATAACTGCACAATGCTGTGATCTACCCCATAGTCTGAAACACATGTGCCCACATGATGACCAGAATAATCTAGATCACTGTTTTCTCATTCACATGAAAACAGCCTTCTGTTGGAAGAGACTAAGTAGAAATTGCTTTTGCTGTTAGATTGCTGCCTATACTCTTTCCCAGCCAAACTAAGTGGCAATGATAATGAATCCTTAGGCAGAATAATGTTGCCTTTTCCCTCCTTTTCTAGAAATGTTCAAGTTCAATGCTATTTTCACTAATGTTTCAAGAGAAAAAAGGTACCATGCAAAACAGGAGTGATTCATTGGTCCTGGCATACAGTATATATAGTATGTTATGGCATAATAGTATGCAGTTGTATGAGACTAGTAGTCTTCATGGTAACACCCTCAGTTATGTGGGTTCTGTCCTCCATGACAAAGTGATCACTCTACACATGCACACAGATATTCCCTGAAAGCACTTGTGTAAAGGCCCAACAGGATGTATAGACATTCCCCACTTCTTAGGTCTGTCTTCTGGTTTTTTTTGTTTGGGGACTTTTCTTTCTATTTGTGTGTTTTCTTCTATAGGTTTCTATAAAAAAAATATATATATATACACACATACATCTATATATGTGCGGGTATATACATATATCAATTTGTGAATGTTCTTATCCATGCTTTTTCTGCTTTGCCTCATTTACTCATGTATTCTCCATGGTCTCATTTATTTTTTGTGCAACTAAATCTTACAATAAATTATTATTAACTATAACTTGCTTATGACAGAGTCTTGTGGTTTTATTTTTATCCTGAGAGTTAAACAGTTTGCCCCCAGCCCATCTCAAAATCATGCAAACCCAAGTGACTGTAATGACTCCTGGGAAAGTCTGCATGAGCTTGGGGCTCTATCAAATGGACAGCACCTACTAACTCTTAGGGTGTGCACACATGACAAGATTTCTATGCAATAGTTTACCTGAATTTTACTTCACAGTAAAATTTACTTTATAATAAGAAGCGAATGGATGCTCCACTTCTTCCAAACTAAGTGTACCATTACAATGTCTGGCCACTAGATGGAAGGGGAGTCAGTTTGCATTGAGCAAATGACTACTCCTAGATGTAAC
Source organism: Caiman crocodilus (assembly GCA_030014935.1). Taxonomy (NCBI): domain Eukaryota; kingdom Metazoa; phylum Chordata; order Crocodylia; family Alligatoridae; genus Caiman; species Caiman crocodilus. The sequence continues at coordinate 95,458,195 of JAGPOW010000261.1, forward strand.
ACACTAGAGAAGTAGGCACACAAGTAGTAACTTCCCACAATAATAGTTATTACTTATTTTTCAAGGACTAACTTTAATCTGGATCCAAATGATATACTACTTTCTAAAGCTCCATTTCTACTATATTGTAAGGCCAATTAGCTATATAGCAAATATGTCATGTGCCAGCACCTTAAAGCAAGGAAGGAAAAGGATATTTTATTTTACCTGGGGAACTCAGTTTCATTTCGCATCCATGGATATTGTTAATAGGCAACAAAAAGAGTTTCATACTGCCACCACTATAAAACATTGATTGGGATAGCCACTGGTGAGGTTCAATACATGAAACTAGACTTAAAAGAACATGTTTTTCTTCTGCTTCACTCTTTCACATCAATCTTTCATGGAATTCAGCCCTAGTGTGAACAGATTTAGTTATACTGATATCAGAACTGAATTTGGTGCTCAATCTGTTTCCCCCACCAAAAATATTATTGCTTAAAATACAGACTAGGAAAGTTTAAATCATAAACATAAATACTGTCCCGCTCCAGATAGGGACTGCACTGTATAGTAGATATACCAAACATACCTTAAACAAGTTAACAAAGGAACCCAAAGCAGTCTGGGCATTCCACCAGGATGACCAGTGCAGGTCATTTTCCCTGTTTCTTGTTTAAAGTTGTATCAGGTATCTAAACTGTACTGCAGAATGCAGTGTAGACAGCCAGAGTTAGGCAGCTGATGGGAGACTTATGAATAGGTCAAGCTTGTATAAACAGATAATTCAAGAGAAGCTTATGATTGTGCGGTACTTTGATTAATTAATTCAGACATAAGGCAGCAGCGCATATTCTTATCTTGGGTTAGCGTGAGAAGTTTCTGTAGTTGACATAAATATCCTCTGTCTGCCTGGATGTGGAAGCTCCTTCTCTTTCTGAGTTTGGTGTGCTAACAAAATGGGATCCTCCATAACTGTTCATGGGCTAGAAGAACACAAAGAAGTTAAAGGGGTTCAACAATGAACTGCAAATGGCAGAGGTTCAGCAAAAGAGGACACTTTATTTCATTCAAAGGAAACTCGCAATGGAGCTAAACTGCAAGTGCGCCTGTTAGTTGTGAGCTTCAACTGTTTTCAGTTCAACAAGAATAGGAATATCAGAAAAATATAGAAAAGCTGCTTTGGTAACAGTGGCTTGAGGCAAAGATTAGCATGTAAATAGCGCTGAGCACAGATCTCATTTACAACAATAGAAGATAATGCAGTAGTGAAACTAAAATTAGAAAGAATAGAGACAGGAAGGGAAGTTGCAAAAATTTATCATGTTTAATAATCTTAACTATTCAAATGTCCAGAGTTTTCTCAAAGCATCTAGAACTTTGAGTTTTAACTATTTCTCTTCCCAGGGGAATTGTTGGGTGCTAATTTATACTTGGGGGAAAAATTAAAATATCACTTGAAACCTAAAGCCATTGCATTATTCTCCCAATTTACTTATTACATACTGTGTTTAGTTTAAACCCCCGACTTGTTTCTCTTCTTTTTATCATGCATGGAAGTTGGCAGGATAATGACAAGTAAATTACAAAACCATAAATGTTCTTTTCAGGAAAACACTTTTAATTTTGGAGGTTTACCTGAACTGTAGCCTGGCCTAATTTGAGTTATACTAGTTTGAATGTAAACTAGTTGAGAGTGGATTTAGGTTGGATATTAGGAAGAAATTTTTCACAGTAAGGGTGGCCAGGATCTGGAATGGGCTTCCAAGAGAGGTGGTGCTCTCACCTAGCTTGGAGGTCTTCAAGAAGAGGCTAGATAGTCACCTGGCTGGGGTCCGACTCTACAATCTATGAATCTAATGTATTACCACACGGCTGGAAAACTTGCAACAAGATTTTTCTCCAGGTCACTGCACTTAGTAGATGCCAGGCAGAGTATATACCACTTATTTGTGTACCACAAGTAGAATGCTACAGAAATAACATTTCCATAGTTTTTAGGTATCTAAAACACAAAGGGTGCATCCAAATGAGGACATACATGCAGTTTGTGGTGCACATGCAAGCATTCACAACGCTCCTAATTTGTAACATAGTGCCAAAATTTGACACCGGGAGATTCCGGTGTTAAAAAAAAAAAGCCATGGGGAAAAAACGCTGCAACAACAGTATGTACCACAACCAGAGTCTGGCCATCCAGATCCACCCTCTGGCTGCCACACAGATTCCATGCAACTGAACTGATGCTGCTGCTGCCCCAGGAGACCCCCCAGAACCTCTTGTCTAGATGCACCCCAAATGTCCTCCTGTTGTGCTTTGCAAAATGATGCAAATCACATGTGAATTGCTAACTACCTTACACAGCTATAGTTCTGTCCAACCCAACTAAATTTGCTCCTATTGTGCATGCTAGGAAGCAATTTAGTGCTGGGCAAGATGCAGCTAAGTCCATTTACATTCCATTGTGATCCAACATTGCCATGGGTACACAGAGCACTGACCAACCGCAGCACAGGACAACAACCTGATCATGAGACAACAAACTAGACTAGCCTGGAAGAACTTGCCTCCTGGGACACTGGTGGAAAAATCTCTCCTGAAATTAACCCAATGTGTTATGAGAAGTGTTACAGGAGAAAGGTAATCAAGAGAGTGTCATGGTTAAAGTCAAGGCTGACGATTCAATTGTTTTCAGCTCATTCTGCATATAACAAGCCAGAGCCTCCACCCACTAGCACTGATACAAGCCCATTGGACTAAATCCTTCCACTTGGTACAAAAATGCATCTAGGTGCTGCCCATTGAAATGAAAAGTCATTCTTCATTAGAAGCAGTTGCTCATCCCTGCAGAGCAAAGTCAGATTCACCTGTGGGCCTGCTCAAGTTGCATGCTTGTACCCACTGAAAGTACAGGACAATAATTTATCTGGACAGGCAAAATAGGATGCCTGCCTAATTCTGGTCATTGATCTCAGGAACTAGTCAGCAGCCACACTATAGAAGCCTTGTGGGTGAAACAGGATTCTGCCCTCAGGACCCCAGTTTCTGAGGATGTGCTTATGTAAACATTATGCTAAACGAGGGTTCAGGTTGATGAATTCCATGTATGGAGGGGCACTTAAGTCTTAGAGAAGAGTGAGATTTAAAACATGTCTATTTAAAACATAGTATTTCCCATTGGCATGCTCAGGTAGCTCCCTGCACAGCATGTTAGCTTTTGTGGATTGTGTTCTTAAGTGAAAACATGTTTTCATGCATTATACAGAGAGTTTAGGTAGAAAACTTAGAGCTGCTGATTCCATTAGGTGGACCGGCACTTGAAATCTAGGTGTTTCAAAGCTTGATGTTGAAACACTTAAGTTCCTTTGTAGATTAGATTCTTAATTCATAAGGGAACTTAGGTAACTAACTGCTAGCTCAGGTACCCAATTCCAACATTTAGGTATCACTTAGCTCCCACAATTCCCCATTCATCTACTGCTTAAACCTGTAAGTGCCTAAAATTCTACTGATAAAATCTTTTTAAAAGATAGTTAAAAGGCAGTTAGCTCCATTCTTTATTTATAATCTGCTAGACCATCCCCATGTAACTATGGTAGATACCCAGATAAATGGCTTTTACTGATTGTCCTGATTCTGCAGGATGTGCCAGTTGCCTAAGCCTAGCTACTTACATTACTTTGAAAACTGGTTCTCCCTTCCTCCCCTTTGCCCCATTTCAACTATCAAGCTGGCAAGAGAATATCTCCCATCTAGACTAGGATCCAACCTCCTCCCTTGTTACACTGCTTCTCCTGAGACATGCAAATGAGAGAAGAAAAGTGCAAGGCAAAATAAAGGGCCTGAACAAGAACAAGAAGCAATTAGAGATTAAAGGAGAAACTGAAAAATGATCCAAATATACATGCCCTTCTCCACTGAAAATCACTTTCATTACCCCCTTGCTTGCTTGCTTGCTTGCCAGGCTTACCACTAGCAGTGTATGCAACACCAAATTTGACATTGCCCATTGCCAACTGCTGAAGCTGTAATTTAAAACCCTTTGACTAGGCAGGGATCTCTGGATTTCATTTTTAGAAACTCTAGTTATCTTATAAATCATATCAGTGTTCCTAGGAATAACAACTGGTACTGCATTTCCTCATTTCCTGATGCCACTGAAAATAACAGTTAAATAGGGTCAGATTCTGACTTTGGAGCACATTTATATTGGTTGGCTGACTTTATTGGAATTAAAGTCTGGAAAACGCCAGGTGAGGATCTGACCAAAGTGGTAAGTGGTGGCAGGGACGGAAGGAAATGAGTAAATATCAGTACTTGGCAAATAGAGCTCCCAAAGGCTAAATCTGTGGCATGTGAGTTTTCAAAACATAAAACTTCTTCATAAATATAGGGCTATTATCACTTAATTCCAGGGTCAAGTTGTAACTAATTGGGTCAAGTTGCTACTTATACAGGGTCAAGTTGCTGAAACAGGGGTGTTTCAGAATGTAATGGCAATTTTGAAGTAAAACTTGTGTGCCATGAGGAAGAAATGACAAAGCAGCAGTGAACACTATGCCAGCACTGTCAACTGCACTTATCATTTACAGCCATGTAGGCTAAGAACAGACATTCAAAAAGCCCATGCCTGAATTCATTAAATCTTTGCAGGCTAGTCCAACCTGTGTAGACTGAACTGAAACAAACATTCACTTTTGATTCTGGAAATGCAGCCACATGCCTGCAGTGGCTCCGGCTAGAAGGTGGGGGCACTAGAGCAAGCCGTCCCTTCTCTTTGGAAGTGGCTGGAAGGCTAAAAAGAAGCTGAGCTGGGCAGGGAAGGAGGGCATGGCCAGGCCCCAGCAGGCCTCTGAGTATGATGGGAGAGGGGTATAAACCCCCACCCTGGCCTGCAGGAACCCCAGTTGGGATGTGCCTAGAGGGAGAAGGGGAAAGCCCCTAAGCTGCCTTTCAGGGCCCTTGAATCTGAAGTGAATACTAGCCGCTTCACACAGGCCTATCAGCCACCCTCACTGCTCTGGCTAGACAGCAGAGGAGCAGGGCCAATCCTGCTCTGCTCAAACAGACAGCACAGCCCAGTCCAAGGTTGCCAAGCACATTGGGGTACTGAGAGACTGTGATTTTAACTGGAACCAGAAAGGGATTTGGACAGAACTTCCATAGACCAGTTTGACCTAAATCATTCAAGTCTGACACTGCATTCAACCAGGTTTATCTTAAACTAGTTTTGGCCACTTTGAAACTGGCTTGTATGCACTAAACTTCTTTTCTGTTACAGGTTTAAACCAGTTTTTGATCATTTGAACTGGTTCATGTGTAACTTCTGTCACTAGCTATAAAGAAGTGATGTGGCCCAGTAAATGATCTTTGCACCCAAAATGATTTTATTTTGAAATAGCCACATTTTTTAAGGAGCTGTTTCAGAATATAATGGCAATTTCAAATCATTTTCAGGTAATATATGAAGTAAAAAGTGAAAAAAAAACCCTGCATTTTCAATACATGTCATATTTCCAAAGTTGCTCCCATCTTAGGGCAATTGCTAGTTCCACAATAGTAATCGAAATCTGCCTACAGAGGGGAAGAAAGCCACTACAGCTCACCTTCTAAGAAGATGGGAGGCTTCAAAGTTGATTTGACTTAGCCCTGAACCATCTCTGCTTTATCTTACTGCTTGTTTTTAACCTCTGCTTCCGGTCAATGCTCAGTATAAAGGGAAGCTCTGCAAATGTCTCAAGAAAATTAAGAGCAACTGAATTACAAGAAATGATTGTGGCCAGACTACTTGTCTTACACGTGGTAACATTTTCTCACCTTTTTTACATATGGATGCTTAACGGAAACAATGATAAAAACTACCAGTGCTCCATGTATCACACCAATTTGCAAAAAAAAAAGAGCCTTAGTCCCCTCACACCTAGATTTTGCATATGCAGTAAAGAACACTAAAAGCAAAAAGAAAATTATGAAGAAATGTCACAAATACTAGAGTTTGGTCAATGTTTAACTTGGATATGGAAAGTAGGTGTAAAAGGATACATACACAGTACACAGAAAAGAAAGATATTGGGAAAATTCAATTAAAGCAAGTAATTCTCTAATCGGTCTTACCCTGTTCTGAGTGGAGTAAAAAGTTTTTGACATGGTCATGATCCTTCTCCTCTTCTTTCTGGTGATACACATTCAACAGGTATATTATAGAGGAACTACCTGGTTTTGGTACAGTTACTAGCATGTGCATTGAAACAGCTTAACAATCTGAACTTTCAGAAAAAGGCCAAATGTCTGGAACACAGCTTGGTGACATAATTAATGCTTCCCAGATCTCGTAGCAAACAGAACACAAAAAAGCAATGTGGCATCACATCCAGCCACCTTTGACTCTCCAGTCGAAATGACCAAGAACCCATCTACAGCTGGAGTTACTAGAAGCAGACTTCAATAAGATCCTGAAGCAGGGCTCATGTTCCCTTCTCTGAATCTAAAGGAAGACACCTCAACCAATGTGTTACTGTGGCTCTTCTAGCACAATAGAGACATTAAATTATCAGTGCACAAATAATAACTATACAGACTTAAACAGTCATTAAACATATAACAGTGGGCTGGCTTACTTTCCTAACAAACCAAAGAAAACACCAAATTACAGTCTCTCCTGGTGCCTCTGAAATCCTGCCTTTGTATGTCTGGCATATATATAAAATATAAGTTACTTGGGGGCCGAGATTGGCTTTGGCTCCTACAGGGCTCAGCATTGCTGGTGTACAGCACATAGTAAGTCCATATATAAAATATCCTTTTTCACAGAAATGCAAAACTGTTTGCCAGGAAATAATGATAACCTCTTTCTTAAAATGATTTAAGCCATTGGGGAAAGTGGGGCAGAATTACTCTTTTTTTTCATTTGTCACTTTCACAAAAACTAACATCAAATTCAAGTCCAGCTTCTTTCACTCATTTTGGCCAGGGATACTGTAAATTTGGAGCAATACTCTAGACCAGTTTGAGCTTAGCCACTCACAGAGGGACTGACAAATTTAGAACCAAGTCCCTTATAATATCATTCCAAAGCAATGGCATGACTAGGATGCCAACCTGGAGGACAGGAAAAATTGGCTGCTGTTGCAGCCAGTGCAGCCACAACTAGAAGCTACCATGTGCATAACAGCTGCCCCTGGTGGCTGGCCACATTGCTATACTTCTATTCCAAAAGGTTCCAGTTGAGGTTTATTTCACTAAGCATTTAATAAAAGTAGAGCTTATTTTAAAATTTAAAAAGGGTGTAAATGTTGCATTTCCCCCCCACTGTTTTCAACCAGATGAAGAACTGAGCAGAATTGTCAAAGCATGAAATTTTGAAAAAAAAAAAAAAAGATGGAATTTTCCAAACCCCACTTTTAGGGGTTTGTTTTTTTTAATCAACTCTACAGAGGATGCTAAAGCATTAGCAGTTGTGACAATAGGAAAATAGCCAATATGGGTCTGTGATACTTTGGAGTTACCCGCTACAGTGAGGACTGGGATCTGTTACTTACTTTCTGTGGTAAACAACGATGCTGATGCTGATGATCAGGAGAATTATCAGTAGTAGGAATGCAGCAGCAGCCCCTCCGGCAATGAAAATAATACCCTGGGGATGAGCCCGACCTTCTAGAAGATGATGATATAATATTAACATTTTGGAGGCACAGTAAGAATACACCACATCACATCAAGAGCTATCTACATCTAAACAAAAGTAATTTGGGCAAAAGAGGAAATGAAAGTGGACTGTCCTTCCTTCTGTTCACACCTTCACAGACATGTATTTTCTATTTACATGGTAGTTCCTGGAAGAAATTAGAGAATACTAGGCAAGAAAGCACAATACAGATATATTAAATAAACAAGACATACTTTATTTTCTTCCCTAATAAACCACAGTATAACATATGCTAATGTCTTGATGTAGAGATAATAAAAATACTGGCCAATTAAGCTGTTACAGATACAGATATGTAATAGCCCCCTTTACAATGGTTATCCTAAACCAGGTGAAGAACAACCACTCAAGCAGCCCATGGACAAGACTCAGATAACTATTATTTAAGAAGTCCTTGTCTTCTCTTCAGAGTCCTAAAAGTGTTACCCTAGTCACAAACAGACTTGCCAAAAGATTTTATATAATCATGTTAGTTTTTTCTTATACTAAAAATAGCCAGACCTGTTTGTACTTGTAAAGGCACTCTCACAAAACTGAATGTAATTTTGTATATCCCAGTGTTGCATATTATTGCATTCCAGGGGGTCAGCAACCTCCAACATGCATGCCAGAGCATAAATATTTTGCTTGGCTTGCACATCTTGAGGTGGACAGTGGGGAAGGGGCTGGGGCTTCACTGCCACAACAAGGATCGGGCCCCTCATGGCTCCCCCACCATTTGCCTAGATCACGGGCAGGCAATAATTTTGGGCAGAGGGCCGCTTACTGAGTTTTGGCAAGCCATTGAGGGCTGCATGACAGGCATCCCAGGGCAGATAAATATTAATTTTCTAAATTTTTTAGGGGCCCCTCAGGCCAGATAGAACGGTCTGGCAGGCTGCATCTGGCCCTCGGGCCGCATTTTGCCTACCGATGGCCTAGATGTACAAATGTACCTACTGCCAGGAACAAACTGGGCTGGGGCTCTGCAGACCCTGATGCTGCTGCTTGCAGCCTCCCTGCCACCTGCCACAAGCAGCCCAGAATCTATGGCAGATGGCAAGGACCTGCCCAGACCAGCTGTGGGAGACAGCCAGGAACCTGCAAGCAGCTGCACCAGGGTCCGCAGAGCCCTGACCAGGCTTGTTGCTGGTGGCAGGTGCATTGGTACCTGGGGCAGATAGTAGGGGAGCTGCTAGGGGCCCAATCCTTGTTGTGGCAGCACAGCCTTAGGCCCTTCCCCATTGTCTGTCCTGAGGCATGTGTGCACCTGCCACTGGCAATTAGTCAGGCCAGGGCTCTGCAGAACTTAGTGCAGCCACTTGCACTTCTCAGCTGCCTGCTAGAGCTGACCCAGGCTCTGGGCAGCCCCAGCTGCTTGCCATGGAGCCCAGGCTGCTTACACCAGGCAACAGGGAGGCGCAACAAGCTGCACCAGGGTCTTCAGAGCCCCAGCCAGATTCACTGCCAGCAGCAAGTGCATGCCTGTCTCTGGGCAGATGATGAAAAAGGAGTCTGGGCTGTGCTGCCACAATAAGGATCAGGCCCCTTGCAGCTCCCCCACCATCCGCCCCTGGCACACCAACATCTTCCAAGTAAAGGTTGTGGGGGTTTTGACTCTCTGCCCTAAAATGTTGTCAACCCCCATTCTAGTCTTTAACCAAAAAAAAAAGTTCTGATAACTGTAACCAAGGAAGAAGCAGCTATATTTACGCTTGGCTGCACACTGCTTGATGTGTTTACATTTTGTTCTTGAAAAAATAGTGAACTCCTTGAACTGTAGTCAAAGTCCAAGAAAGCATCCCTGACAAAGATGACTTAAGAATCAGATTTGTGCTATCCCAAGTGTGGGACTCCTCTGTTTGTTGATCTATCTACATAGCTATATTCATTTGAGCATCTCAAATATTAAGATGTGCTCACAACACCGCTGTCACATGGGAAGTGTACTCTTATTTTGCCAGCAAAAAAGCAAACTACTAGAATTAGAGAAGCAACTTGCCTGAGGTCACTTACTCTGTGGTGGAGCCAAGAGGTGAATTCGGTTTTGATGAAGGGACACGCACCCTTTGGTGAGTATATGGAAACTGAATAGCGTGTGGGATAAATAGTTATTTTGAGTAGAATTTTAACAAATTCTAAGATTAATAAGAGCAGAAAAAGGCATGCATTAAACCACAAACATTTTAGTCGGCCTTTGTGCAACCCATCATAGGCACTGCTTCCTGTTCCTCAGAGCAGCAGCAGCAGCATGCATACCCAACTGCACTAGCAGCAAATACTTACCCTAACCAGCTACTTGCAGCACCTTGCAGCAGATCTTAGGTTTCACAGTGTGCTCATGACTCACCAAGCCCCACAGCCCACCAAGTCTTGGGAGTCATTCTCTCTAGCTATTTACATAAGAAAATGTTCCTTACACTTTCTTCCGCTGCTTTTCCCCCACATGTGAGTGGTAGGATACAGCCTAAAACAGCAACATTCAAAATAAAGATGCTGTTTTCAGCATTGCTGTTGCTGTTTTCAATATTGATAGGAAGCAAGAAGTGTAAGTAACAAGGAAAAGGGAGGTTCATGGTGAGAAAAGCCAGCTCTAAACAATTAAAAATGGGAAATTATCTCCAGCTGTATGATACAGGCAACCCCCAAATAATGCTGTTTCACTTAGCACTATTTCACTATAACGCTCATTTGAAATTGGTATCCTATTTCACTTAGTGCTCAGCTAGTCTTGTTATAATGCTGTCAGTCACCATCTTAGGTCATTAAAAACAATTGCAGTCACCATCTTGGATCATTAAATAATTTTGATTTCACTTAACACTCGTTTTGCTGAACACTTGGTTTTTCAGGAACCAATTAAGAGTGCTAAGTGGGGCTTGCCTATACATAAAATTCAATGTATTGGTGGTTCTCAAACATTGGTTCAAGGACTCTAGCTGGTCAGAATGAGCTTCTTGTTCCCATCTGGTTGTTAAACTGCATTCAAAGACAGCTAATTGCTTTTCTAACATTATTTTTCCATGCTGTCAATTATCTTGCCAGAGACATTATATAACTTAAAATAGGAGAAGCAACCCATGAGAACACATCTTTATAAAGATCCAATCCATGCTATTAAAGACTTTTAAAATCCTTGCTAGGCATCATTTTGTTGTTACTAATTATAATTTTTATCGCAGAGCTTAGAGGACTAAAGAGCAAGGCTGTGTAAATTCCCTTTGAGGATCAGGCCTGAGAGATTGGAGACAGGTGGCATTCTGTTCTTGTCTTTGATAAATTTTCAGTGTGCGCTCATTCTGGTGTGCAGTTTTTGCTTGGTGTCTCCACATACTTTCCATCAGGGCACTAAGTGCCCTGATGGAGATATGTATTGTATTGTGACTGTATCTCCATACTGGAGATACTGTTGGCAGGTTTTGCATGTCTTGTCATGGCATGGCCTGGATCCATTCAACGTGTTTGGGGCTATAGGAAGTTAGCTTCTGGTAATGAGGTTAATGAGGTTTGTGAGGCATATTTGAATTTACAAACCACTTTTCACAGACAAGCCTATGAACTGCACTTCATCAACCTCATAGGTACAGAAACTCATGGACTTAATATAGATATTGGAATTATGACACACTACAACCTGCTGGACATCTGACTCCCCAGACACCTCTCCACTTTTACCTGCACTTCTACATCCCCCTTCTCCCCCCTCCTTCTCCTCAGCCTGTCCCTCACCCTCTGACACCTCCATTTACATTTTCACTGACTGGCTTTCTTACCTGAATTGCATTGCCAGCCTCTGGCATCTTTACTATTCCTTCCATCCAGGAACAGCACACACACCAACTGCAGGTGCTTCCTCAGCCTGATGAAGGGTTTTTCAACCCAAAAGCTTGCTGACATATATTTCTCTAACTATTCAGTTGGTCTACTAAAAGATACCAGATTAGATTGACCCAAAGAATCTGCCAGTGCCATGTCCTTAGACCAACACCCCTAGCATCTGTCCCCAGTCAGCTGACCAGAAGGACGCAGGGCCCTGGGCACATCTAAACCCCAGGGCTGGGGCTGGCAGGGAGAGTACTCTGTCAGCTGCTGGAGAAGAAACTCCTGCAGGAAAGGAAAAAAAGGCTCTGATAATTTGGTTGCCTGAAATGCTGCTGGCGCTACTGTGCTGCTTACTAAGTTATTACCTGTTGTTATTTAAAGTGGTAGACTGAGCTGAGGGCTGTAGGGGAAGCACACTACTGTGTTGTGTAGAAGCCCCAGCACCAGTTAGGGCACACCTAAACACACACATGTCACAAGTTCTGCTTGTCAGCAGCTTGAGGTGCAGTTTCCCAGAAACCCCTGCATCTATCTCTTTGAAACCTGGCAAGCTTTGTGGCCTCAAAAGGGCTACCATCCTTGCTGTTTCACCCTCCTCCCCCATGCCTTCCCACTTACAAGTGACATGAGTTTTGCTTTCAAGAATTTAAGGTGCAATTTCCCAGAAACCATTGCACCTAATTCCTTGAAACTTGGCAAGCTTCATGTCCTCATAAGGTGCTACTGTCTCTGGTGTTTTCATCTAAATCTGCCAAAAAATGACAAAGTTATGGGCAATTTTATACTTCCCTATTATAGCCTATGGGTAAAACCTTGAAACAGCAAAACAGTTTCCACTAAACAAAACGGAACAGCAGATCAAAACTAAATGAAACTCAGAATGAAACACTGTCCCATCAAAATAGTGAAATGGAAGTTGAAATGGTGCTGTTTTGCACAGCTCTACTAAAGAGAGGCTGTTTCGGTCAGCCCTACAAACTGAGGCACCATTGTGCTGAGCATTGTAAAGACACAAAACCAGTGGTGTAGGGTATTCATGTAGTTCCCAGGGCAGAAGCGGGGACCATTCTGCTTACCCCACTTGTTCCTCACCCCTAGATATGCTGTAGTTCAGGTTGCTCTGCCCAGCTCCTGTGGCCAAGCAGAGGCAGTTCAGAGTTTTCCCTGCCATTGGAAAGGTTCTGGTTGGCAGGGGGCAAGGTGAAGAAGGGAGGATGGGAACACCATTCTTCTAGATCCATTCACTGCCTTTGCCTACCAGATACACTGATTAGTTCAGCACAGCCTTGCCTGGTTCATACGGCCAAGTAGGGGAAGCAGAGCATCCTGCCATGGGCCATGGCAAAAAATCCTGGCATGGGAGAGATCCTTCATGGTTGGCAGCCAGAGTGGATGCCCCTATCACCCTGCCCTAATTAAGCTCCTTCACAAAGGGCATGTCTGCCTACTTTGTGGTAGGGAACATCACTATGAAAGTGTGCCTCACTGACTCCTGCTTACTCTACAATCACTGTATGGTGAAATGATGTCACTCAGTTACCTTCTGAATGTTACCATGAGTTAACCAGAGACTAAGACTGTGATAGGGTGAGCCCAGGCCATCAACCATAAAGCAACCACATGTCAGTTTTTCAGTCACTTCAAAGAGTATAACAGTGGTTTTCAAACTTAATATGTGGACCCCTAAAAATTTTGATTGGAGGTATAGACCCCTTTGAATTGCAAGTACAAGTATTCACATACTATTGATTGACCATAGTTATCCTTTGCAGACCCCTTAGACAATCTCTGGACCCCCAGGGGTCCATAGACTACAGGCTGAAGACCACTGAAATATAAATAATGGAGCAGGTGGGCTTCATTAGGACAGATCTTCCTAGCACTGTTGTAGATGAGGTAGACACACCTGAAGTGACAATCCCTGCTTTAAGGAACTTAGAATCACAGAATCATTGAAAAATTAGGATCGGAAGGGACCTCAGGAGGTCATCTAGTACAACTCTCTGCTCAAAGCAGGACCATCCCCAACTAATCATCCCAGCCACCTTTGTCTAGTCAGGTCTTAATAACCTCCAAGGATGAAGATCCTACCACCTCCCTGGGTAACTTGTTCCAGTGCTTCACCACTCTCCTGGTGAGAAAGTTTTTCCTAATATCTAACCTAAACTTCCCTTGCTGCATCTTGAGACCATTGCTCTTTGTTCTGACATCTGCAACCACTGAGAACAGTCTAGCTCCATTCTCTTTGGAAACACCTGTCAGATAGTTAAAGGCTGCTATCAAATGCCCTCGATCTTCTTTTGTTCAGACTAAATAAGCCCAGTTGCCTCTACCTCTCCTCATAAGTCATGTGCCCCAGCCCCCTAACCATTTTCATTCCCCTAAACTTATAGTATAATAGTATAGTATTCTTCTAGTATAAATAGACAAGAAGCAGACTGGGAAGTATTAGAAAGAGAATGGCGTGGAGGACTGGGGCGGGGGGGGGAGGGCAAAGAATACTACTAGTAATAATAACAATAATCCAAGTCTATTTTCGCATAGATTAGCTAAATACATGATTCATAGGAATAATAAGCTAATCAGTATTAGTAATGACAGTAATCACAACTTGCCACCTGCTCAGCCATTACCAGATGGCTGTGTTATCTTGACATCAGGGCAGAGGTGAATCCTAAGGAGGAATCTGAAGGAAGCTAAAGTAGCATTTTACTTACTTCCCTGAACAGCAGTTGAAATTGTTTTCTCTAACTTTTCTTCAACACTAATGTTCATAAGGGAACATTCAAAACTCATGGTCATAGGGCACAAACTGATTACATAAGAATTCCAAGACTAAATTTCAATACTATTTTACTGAAAATAAAAAAAAACCCTCAAAAGTTTGTATGGCTAAAGGGAGGTGGGATGCTGCAGAGTGCTCAGAGGTTATAGGAAACATTTGTATTGTAAGAACGTACACAAGGCTGGTACACAAGGCTTTGTGTGTTAAATGTGATTTTACTTGTCATACTAATAAGAAAGCTACCACAGCCTAGTTTTTAAAAAAATGTGTCTGATGTGTCTAATGTGTCTGATACATTGTAAGGGTTTTTTTTAAGTATATAATAGGTAGTTACAGAAACAAAAGTAACCAAAACCAAAAAATTCCTTGTAAACAGCAAGTAGAAACATGTAAATATTTTAGCTGCTTTGCTAAAACTGATCATTCGAATACTATTACAGTGGTATGTGCAGTTTAATTAGGTACAGGTAAAAAACAGAGTAAGGTCAATATGTCTAAGCTGAGTCCATCTCATCAAGGTGGATTCAAATACAAAATGGACTCTGAAACACTCAAATCCGTGGCAACTTCAGCTCCAGTGTTACCAGCCAGGATCACCTCTGACCAACATGAACTTGGATGCTGGAATTACCAGCTGTCCAGTCAAATTTGGATTAAAAAAGCTGAAGATTTAGCTATAGAAACAGCAATGCCTCACAGCCCTATTGACTTTCCCCATTTGAAATGAATGATGCCCTCCTGCTGTTTTTGTTTGGTTAAATATACCAAGCCCAACTGTAACAACTAACCTTAAGATTTAAGATTTCACCCAAAGAATGTCTACAAGTCAGAGTCTTGTCACTCAAAGAAGATAGGCCTATGGGAAATTATTAAATCTGTTATAAAGATTGGGCCAATTACCCTCTAGTGTTGTCTGCACTGCTTCTTCCTCCCTTCCCTCAAAAAAATCTTCATTGTATTGATGTTTTCTTCTGCAAAATTTCATAGGTGAAGGCTTTCAACCTTCCAGGGTTTTGAGGAGGGAACAGGCCAGTTACAGTGCACTGAGGCCTAACAAGAGATTTGAACTCCACTATACAGAGCTTAATGTAGCTTGTTACATGCTTTGCTGGAATAGTGTCTACAGTATGCTAAGCACATGCTACTGGAATAGCTCTGTACATAAAGGAAAGAAAGAAAGAATATTTATGCATGCAGAAAGGTGGTTTGTTAACTCGTAAGCTTTTACAGACAAACATGCACATCTGCACGCACACACACACACACATTAATATGTAGCATAACTCTCTGAATGAATTAGTCTCTAAGGCTAGCTACAGAAATTACATGTAAACTAGTGTAAGTGATTGAAATAAAATCTGTAACCCAACAGAACTTTGGTGCACATAAATCTCTTTCAAAATGGCCCAAACCAGTTTCAGATAAACCAGGAGGGATGTAGTATCAGAATTAACTAATTTAGGTTAAATCAATTTATTGAACTTCTGTCCCAGATCCCCTCCAGATTCAAGTTAACTCACCATCCCCCAGCATCCAAGGATGCTTTGCATCTCCCCAGTCCTGACAACTTAAAATACCTCAAGGACAGCCAGAAGCAAGGATGCCTTGCACCCTTGGGCCAAGCTGTCTGCTCCCACTAAGCAGGAAGGTGTGCTCTGGTGCTACCCAGCTTCTGGCCTAAGCCACTGCAGACATGTGATTTTCAGAATCAAAAGTGAATACCTATTTACTTGCTTATTGGTTCAATATATACAGCGTAGACTAACCTGTAAAGATTGAATTAATCCAACCTTCAGCTATTTGTCTGTCTATACTTAGCCTCAGGTACCACCTTGCCTTGCCTTCTGCCTAAGATTCTTAAGTGAAGGATAGGAGATAATTTCTCATATTTCCTACCTCTATTCTCTTCTCCTCCTCCAAGAGCCTTGTCTGTTCTTCTTTCCCTTTGCATGCTACAGAAAAAAAGTCTCCTAGTATTAATTCCAGCAGAAAAGCCACAGGATAGTCTTCACTGATCAGGCAACAATCCTCCTTGTCCACCTTCAGCTCAAAGTTGGCTTTGTCCCACCTACCCCCATTGTTACTATGATCATCTCCTGATTTCCCTTCTTCTCTCCCTGCCACTGCTTCCAGTGAGGATTTAGCAGCAGGAAAATATGGGCAATTGGGCATGCTTTGTGGGGAGAGAAGAGTTGTAATCCTAAGTGAGTACAGTGACACAGGAGGGACTGATTGTGCCCAGCTGCCATGCATAACCCATTTCTCCTCAATCCTTCCCTCCCAAACAACCTGCACTACCTGGCGTCCTAACATCTTAAAATACCTTAAGGTCAGCCAGAAGCAAAGGCTTTAAAGAATCTTCTTAGATGGCTGGTAGGTTAGAAAGATTGTGCTTGCTGTTGACAGCTAAAGGAAATGTGACTCCTTTCATCAAGGGACAGAGCTGCTATGCTGGGACATGATAGTTTCTGATTCAAGTATTGTGCCTACTGCAACTGGAATCCCCATTCTATACAATACGATCTAGTCAAATATTTTAAATGACTACACATATGAATACAAATGAATGAATAGCTGGGGGACTGGGGTGGCACAGGTACTAAGGTTAGCAAACTAAAAGTTGTAAGTTTGAGGCCATAGCAGAAACGCTCATGGTGCAACCCTGTCAATTAATCTGCAAATTCTGCTAAATACCTCATTACAAGGGCATGAAAAAGGAAAGGAGGTATCTAGTCATCTTATGAATAATGGCCATAAGTTTTTTGAGAATAGGTTCAGGCTGGACATTAGAAGGCACTATCTTCCAGTCAGGGCAGCTAGGATTTGGAACCAACTTCCAAGGGAAGTGGTGTTGGTGCCACTCCTTAGAGTGAGGTGAGTCTAACTCCTTAGAGTTAGACTCCTTTGCAGGTGAGTTAGACTCACCTCCTTAGAGTTAGACTCACCTGCAAAGACTGAATCTGTTCAGGCTCAGGCTTTTTGACTGTCTGTCCCTAGCCTTATTGATGATGATAATGGTTATGCAGGATTCTCTGACAACAGATTCAACCTACTCTACTTCTTCCTCTATATTGTAGACAACGATCTGCCTGTCAGTTCCCATCTTGTAAGCTTTTTGTAGGCATTCATGAGTACAGAAAGTCATTCGTGTATTCTGTAGAGCACCTAGTACAATTGGGATTCCAAGCATTACACAAATCAGTCACTAAACAACAGTCACTAAATCGTTTTCTTGACTGGGACATAGGACCTTATTTTTACTCATGTTGAAAAATTTCCATCTTAATGACAAACCTGCATAAATACTGAAAGATTTCTTGAAACATGTATACATATATATACTTCCTTACCACTCTTGTCCACTTCCTTTTTTTGCCCATATCTCTTTTGTGATATTTTTGTTTTCAGAAAAAGAAGTACATTTAGAAAAATGTAAGCTCGACTTTTCTAGAGTACATATATGCACATTCTAGATCTGCATATATAGTTTCAAGTATCAGTCCTGTTAATTCATCCTATACCCCTGTCTATGCTTTTGCTTCAGTCATATTCAAAATTTTGCCATATTCAAAATTCTCAGATTTCTCTCCTACATTATCTTACCACGTTGTTAAACCCAGTCTCTTCAACACACTGTTTCAAATCCCCCTCCTTAAGTCCGCTCAGTAAAATCACTTCTCTGTCACTCTAGATAATTCTATTGTCCAATGTCCAACAGTCAAAAACTCAGACTCTTCACTCTGCTTATCCTAATACCCAGTTTCACTACAGAACCTCTTGAGTTTTTAATCCATTCCAAGATTAGGAAGAAATGGTAAGGGTTTGATAGTGATTCCAAGCTAGGTATACTTGGCTCAAGCACCTCAAATGAAAGGCGAGCTAAATATGGTAACTGAACAGATATGAAAAGGAAAAAACATGAAGTAATATATCAATTTCTGTCACCATTTACAATGAATTATTTTTCTTGGCATATTCAAGACACAGATGTTAAGCCAAGCCAGAGGAACTTGGTTTGAGCTGGGTGGAGGATTTCATTGGCTTCCCACATCTAACAAAATGTTGACATGGATATGACCCTGGGTCTTTCTCTCCTTCCCAGTTAATATTTCACCTTATACACTCAGGGAATTAATTTATTGCATGTTATGTAGTAATTTTGAACAATGAAAATGAATGGCTGGAAATATTTCTCAATAAAAAGGCTCCCTTAGCTGTTATAAACGTTACAGGATTTTGCCTGCTGTAGTATAATGGGAGTTTTTGAGAGTGAAAGAATTCAGAGCTCTCTAAATTACATGGTAATGTAGCACTGTCCAGAGTCACTCAAGTTTTCCCCACTATTGTACAACAGTTATTGAACTAGAAATAAAATATATGGTGACATTGTAAAATCTTCCAGGAATATACTGGATTTTATAGCAATAAAAGGTTAATAATCAATTCTATTTTGAAAACAGGAGCTTTGACAGATGGAAAGCAGGCCTTTTTAGGTATTTGGGGTTCTGTTTCTTTAATTTGTTTCCTATGAGTCCTGCTCACAAATCAAGAGCAATTTTTAAAAAACTTAATCACAGTGATATCTTTTTGATTATTTTTGCCTTGGAAAATATCTAAAATCGTAAGTCGGAAGAAATCCAAGTTTGCAATCTTTTCTCCTTTCTCACTCCTTCCCTCATGAGTATTGTGTTTTCCTGAATCCAAGATTACTTTGAATTTAAAATACCCCCTGTCACAGGGCACTCCGGTGCCCTGTGCTTGAAGAGGGGAAAACTGCTAGGGAAGGAGCCCTAGCAGTGACTAAGGAGCACAGCTGGGGGTTGCTGGGGCAACCAGGGAAGGTCAGCTGACCAGAAGGGGCAGGGCCTGGCCCTTATAAAGCCCATGAACTGAGACCAGAGGCAGTTCCTTGCTGGTAGCTGAAGAGGCAGGAGCTTCTGGTGCACTGCAGACTGGAGGATGGTGGCTCCAGGTCCTGGAAGCAGTGTTGTTGTAGCTGGGTGGCTTTGAGCTAAGTTATAACCAGGAGGCTTGTGTTTTGCGTTGATGTTGTTATGCATGACCAGTGGTTTTGGTGAAGCCCACAGGGGTTGGAGGAAGCCTCATAAGCCCACAGGGTGTGGGCCCACAGGGGTTGGAGGAGACTTATAGGGCCCACAGGGTGTGGGGCCCTAGCGCTTGGGAGGGTGCAATTCAGTGCCAGTAAGGGCGCAACTTTTGGGGTGTGTAGACCCCAGCCTGGAGAGGGGCATTTGGAGAGCCCAGGTTGGGCACAGCAAGCCCCAAGGAGGAGGCCACATTGTAGAGCCCCAGCAAGGGGCAGCCTTGAGAGGCCCAAGTTAGGCACAGTGAGTCCCAGGAAGGGGGCAACACTGAGAAGCCCCAGAGAGGGGGCCATCTTACTGGAAGCTGAGTTAGGCCCAGTGAGCCCCAGAGAGGGGGCCATCTTACTGGAAGCTGAGTTAGGCCCAGTGAGC
>JAGPOW010000261.1:95487143-95573655 GCA_030014935.1 Caiman crocodilus
CCTGTCTTGTATGCAGCCCAGCCCAGCCCAGCCCAGCCCCTGGCTTCTTTACTTTTCATTCCATCCTGGAAGAGCACACACCAACTGCTGAAACTTTCTCAGCTTGATGAAAGATTTCTGAACCCAAAAGCTTGCTTAATAATTGTTTTCCAACTATTTAACTTGGTCTAATAAAATATATCAGATTCACTCAAAGAACCTTGTCTGCCTATCTCCTCCCATATGCCTTTTTGAGTAGTTTCAGAAAGGTCTTTCCCAAATCATTATTAATTAAACATCTTACATCATACTTTCCACACCAGGAACTATTATTTTTTTTTAAGCGTTGGCTACACAAATTGTCCGAGCCACAACAAACAGCCAGTTATTTTTTTCTGTTCAGTGATCTGCTTTGCTTTTACAATTTTTAATTCTTTTCTCAAACTCTAGGCTTATGTTACGTTTCAAAGCTCACAAATGTAACCATACAAAATGAAAAACTATATAGAAAGAAAAATTAAATGTAAAAATTTGTATGTAACTGATTAAAAAAAAATGGTCAACTTGTCAATCAGCCATCATCACAGAATTAAAAAGTGTACTTATCAAGTGACCAAATATTTAATCATTACATTTATGTGTAGGACAAATTTTCAAAAAACAAGGATTTCCCGAAATGAATGATTTTATATTTCATATAGGTAAAAATTAACTACACTTTTAAATCTTTGAAATATGACTGTATTCTTATACCATTAACATATCCATACCTGAATGCAATTGATTTCTATAAGATTGCTTTTTTCATTATGTTATTATATTAGGGCTATCAAATGATTACAAAATTTGATCCCAATTAGATATATGATTAAAAAAATTAGTCGCAATTAATTGCAATTTTAATCACACAGCTAAAAACTCCAAATTATGGAAAATTATGCAAGTACTTTGGTTGGGGGGTTGGGGGTGGAATTTATGAAGGTGTGGGGTGGGGGCTGTGTGTATGTATGTGGAGTTTGGAGCCTGGGGAGGGGGAACCCCGCATGTCCTGGTAGGATGTTCAATCTAAGCAGGGTCTCTGCGGAGCTTCCCCAGGCCCAGGTGTGCCCCCCTCCTTTCTGCTGCAGCCACCCAGATTCCACGTCCCACCAGGACCTGCATGGAATTGCCACAGTGGGGCTGAGACAATGGTGGCCCCACACTCTGCACTCCCATGAAGACAGCCACTGCCAGTGGGTAGGGATGGGATTCCCACAGAATCATCTCCTGCAGCCCTGGGCCCCTACCACACCTCACACCTGGTCTCAGCCCAGCACTGCCAGAGCCCAAGCCATGCCCAGTGCCACTGCAGCACTGGACAGAGCTGCTGCTCTCCTCCCTGCACTTCCTGGGCCCCTGCCAGGACCTGCACAGAGCTGCTGGGAACTGGGTGACACAGGGAGGAGCGGGGCAGATCTGCCTGGCTCAGTGGCAGCGGTGGTGTTGAGCATCACTTGGGCTCCAGTGGCACTGGGCTGGGGAAGTATGTGTGGCATGGTGTGGGCTGGGAGCTACAGAAGGTGGTTCCATGGGAATCTTACCCCTGCCCATCAGCAGTGGCTGCCTCTGCAGGTATGCAGGTTGCAGGGCCACCATTGCCACCAGTTCCTGGAGGCCTAGACTGGGGATGCATGGGGAGCCACAGGCCTAGAGACGGCTTGTGCCAGAGCACCCAGGCAGTCCTGACTCATCCCGAGCCCAAGCCATGGGGCCTAAGGGTGCCATGTAGCTCTGCCGCAGCCCAGCACTGCCTTCCTCAAATCCCTGACAATACCACCCTGGCTGCTTGGGGCCCTGGCTTGGAGCTGTGCATGGGTGTGCCCCTACTTCCCACCTTCCTGCTGCAGCCACCTGGAGCTCGTGCCCGGACTGCCCTATGGCTCCTCTGCACTGCCAGCACTGCCCCATATTATTAAACTTAGCATAACCATTTACAACTATTTATTTAATTGTTCACTAATATTATTTCCTTATTTACCTGGCACTTCCGATTTCCAATAGCTAATGTTGAAAAATTGAAAAATGATGGTTTTTTCATTGAAATGCAAGTATACATGGTTTCAATGGATTTCTCATTTTTAAAACAAATCATATAAATTGCCAAAAAACCTTCTGCTTTAACATTCTTTAAAAAAATAGGAGTGAAAAGAGTATGTTATTGTAAAATTTAATTTATAGGAAAAAGGGGTGTATGTTGTAGCTGTGTTGGTCTAAGGACACAGGCAGTCAAGGTTTTTGGGGTGATTCTGATATATTTTATAGGCATCTGATATCTTCTATAGCACTTTATAGGAAACACATTTAAAAACTAAAGATTCAAAATTAAAAACAAAATGTTTCAAAATTGCTTACATATTCTGATTTATATGATCCTTCTTTAATAGTTTATGAATTCTCTTAAAATGTCAACATTTGGTCTTGTACTACCAACCCAGATTTATTAACTTTCTCATTCTTTGATGTCTGATAAGCTCAGTTATATGGTGTTTCTTTACTAGGAGGTATTTCAGATATGTGGCATTTTTGCAGCTAGTTTTTCATTCATTTTTAAAATCACTATATACAACATTTTTACTACTGCTTCTGACAAATCTCATTACTAGTAGATTAACAGTCTTGCAAGTTTAGTATTGGTTCCTAAGTATAACTTATACAATATAAATTTTACATGCTGTTATCTGTATAAAATATTTATATAGAAAAATAACAATTCTAGTAAACTTGTATATTGATCCTCACAATATGAAACAGACATAGCTCACTGAAGTGAAAGAATTGCTTCACAATAATCTGTATTCTCCTGGCTTGGCACCTACCTGTATGTATTTTGAATCATTTCTTTTTTGGATGAGATTTTGTTCTTAATGACACTAGAAATATCACATCTAATTTTGGACACAATGTGATCTAACAACCAAATATTCTCATTTAGTACCCTGAAGACTGTTCCCAGTTCTAGCATGTATGTTTCAATTATCCTTTTTGTGAGATGATGATAATAATATTTACCTTTGAAAAGTACTTTGAAATTCTTAGGTTAAAAATGCTATGACCTCCAAATGCTATCTCCTTCAAATGTATTCCCATGATCTGCTGCTAGGCAGGTGTATATGAAATATACAAAGTGAGCCAAGGCAAAAGTGAACACATTTTCTGTGGGCAGCAGTAACACAAGATCTGCAGTAAGAGTTGCTGGTAATGTGCTTGTGCTCCTCACAGGTAGATAGCAGAGACATTGACTCAGATGATAATCTGCTCAGAAAATAATTTCTAAACATTTTCTTGTGTTTTCCAAATTCCTGAAGCAAATAAAAACTGTTTAGCTATCCTTACTCCAGCATGTTTGCCTAAAGACAAATAGAGATTGGTCAGAGATTCCAAATGATTAAGGTGTACACATTTCTTGATCCAAACGTTTCCTTTCTGTGACCCACAAGAGTAGGACAAAATGTAGCTGCAAATGAGCTTCAAAATCCCATGAAGAGAAGCCTTTCCATCAACGTACATTTTCATACAGAATGAGTGCTTCTAGAAGCACCATACGTATCCCCTCCAAAAGCAAGAGTTGCAATGGTCTCAAATTTTTGCTCAGTCACTGGAACCAGACTCAAACTAAATCCTTTTGTGCATGGAAACCAACTCCGTTAAGTCCCAAAAGATATTATCAAATGAAACAAGGCAAAACATATGTGTAGTTGCTAAATAAATGCACAATTAATTGCTACTAAAAGTCCATGACTTAGTGTTCTAACTGGACAATTATGCGACTCCACAAACCTAAAATCAGTAACCAGCAGTAGCCCAGTGTTTGTGAAAAGCTTATAAAGAAAACATATGTTGCATAAAAACATGAAACAGAAGCCTTTCTGCTTTATCATTAAAATGTGTCCTTAATGATGATAAATGAGGAGGTTATGGGTTCTCTGTCTGTGTGTCTTTATCAAGCTGCCAACTCTATTTTGGATGTGTAGGCCTTTATGTTCCTGGTTGTCCCTTTACCTCCTACCCTGGTTGTCCCTTTACCTCCAGGTTAGTAGGCACACAGACTGAATAAGAGAAGGTAATAAAAAGGAGATGGACTTTTCTTCAAATATGCACATCCTAAATAAATTAGATCCAACCAAGAGAAACAGAATATTCAAGAAGTCACCTTAGTAATGATATCTATGATATCCTGAAAAGATTGACCAGGGAGTCACCAGTGGGAGACTGAGAAGTAATAAAAAGACAAAAGCTGAAACATTTGCTCTTAGTCATCTTTACTAGTGAAACTAAATAAAAGCTGCCTGTGCCAGGAGGCTACTGAGACAGGAAGAAATGCTGCGTCCCTGAAGTCAGACAAACCTCCAAAGAAATGGCAAGCTAGAGAAAAGCACCATATTCAATATGTTTAATTTTTTTCTACTGACCTGCATCCTTTTGTGGTCTAACCTGAAACTAAAGCACAAGTAAAGAGCCATGTTTTATTCAGAAAGTTTGTGCACAGCTTATATGTGTCTTTTTTTTTACGCTTATCCATGGCTTATGAAGAGTTTAACTATAAATCAAAAGACTCCAATCTTCCATTCAGAGAATTTAAGAACTTTAAAAATAAATAATATTTTAACATAGGGATGGGCAATTATTTGGGCCTGAGGGCCACATAGGCAGTTTTGATGAGCTATTTTGGGTGGGGTCAGCATCGTGTGGGGCTGGCAGAGTGGGTGGGAGGCACCTGGGAGCTGGAGCTGGAGCTAGAGCTGGAGTCCCATACACTAATGCAGTTGCTGCCTGGCTGAAGCTGCCCCCACTTGGAGTGGTTTAGCTAGGGCAGGAGGAGGAGCACAGCTAAAGGCATAGGCCACCTTAGTGGGGGAGGCACATGCCAGTCAGCAACTGGGGGAGGTCCTCCTATGGCCAATCTCACCAACTGGCACCCCCTACACATCACCACTGGATAAAGGCAAGGTGAACAGAACAACTGTGCCTGACCAGCACACACAGCTTCCTGCAGGGCTGTTCCTAATGCTGCTGCAGCTGGCTGGAAGCTGGCTCCCCTTGCCTCCATCAGTGGTTTTTCCTCCTGTTCTTGCCCTGCTGTGTTGCTCTGGGCAGGTGCGCAGGAGGAGCTTCAGCCAGATAGTTCCTGCTGGAGGTAAGAGGAGCAGAGCAGCACCAGGAACAGACCCACCAGAAGCTGCTTGTTTTAGTCAGGGCCCAGACCAGCAGGCACAGATGGAAGCATGGCATGGGCTTCCCCAGTGGGACCAGGTGGGGCTTAACCCCATATGGAGGGCCACAGGGCAGCCACAGGCTAGATACTGTCAGTTGGTGGGCTGGATTTTGCTAACCCCTGTTTTAATGCCTAAACCATCTCAAAATTGCATGCAATTCTTCTCATTCTATATTTATTTCCTATTGGGGTTCATTTTGTAGAGCAAACATGAAATGTGCTGCAGTTCTTACATGAAATGCACCCTGGTTCTGTCCTATGGAAACCAATACTATTGTCATACTTCTAACTGTTTTGAAGCTATCATTGTATAGTTTTATTTCCTCTACAATTGCCTTCTGTAATGATCTCCTAATTCCATCATTTCAAAATTTAATCCATAGATTTCATAGACATTAGGGCTGGAAGGGACCTCAAAGATCATCAAGTCCAGCCCCCTGCCCCAGGGACAGGAAGTCAGCAGGGATCATAGCATCCCAGCAAAATAAGCATCCAAATGTTTCTTGAGCAAGTTCAGAGTAGGTGCCTGCACCACCTCTGGAGGGAGTCTGTTCCAGGTCTTGGGGGCATGGGCAGTAAAGAATTTTTTCGTACATCCAGCCTAAAATGGTTTTGTAAGAGTTTATTACCATTGGTCCTTGAGTTTATGACCATTGGTCCAATCCATCACATTATTCCTTACAGAAAAAAAGACAAAGTTATAATATTCTTAGCTCTGGTTCTATCCACTGTGGGTGCATCTACACAAGCAATTTACTGTGCAATAGGCAAAATAGCTGCACAGTAAATGGTGTGCATCTACATGTGCTCCCCAATTAGGTTGGAAATATACAAATTAACTTAGCAGCAGGATAATACTTCTATCTGGAAGTACTATCCTGCTGTAGAGTTAATCAGTAAAAACTTCTGCAGCGGCGTACATGTAGATGCTGTCCTAGCTGACAGGGGCATGAGGATGCTTCAGTGCAGAGGCTGTCTACTGGCTAGCCCCACACTGAAGCACTCTCGTGCCTGAGCCAGCCCCTCCACAGTACATTGAGTTGGGATGGAGGCGCAGCCCTGGGCTGGCAGGCTGCCCCCAGTGCCCCCTGCCAGCTGGGGCTACTCCAACCTGGCTCAACATGATGTGGTCCCTGGCATATATGCAAATGACATACCTGAAGCAATAAACTCTGGAGCAGTGAGCACTGGTGTTTATTACTTTGCATTAATATGAATGTGTAGACATGCCCTGTATGATGGAAATAAGGCGGATATATAGGTATTAAGCAGTTTAACTCAAAATGAATTATGATTGCTTCAGTGATATAACACTGTGGAATAATATTTTGCAAAATAAAAGATTTTCTTGATCTATGAGAGGCACAAAGTACATTAAATATTGCCAGTAGCCTTACATTAAATGATTGATGTGCCTGGAACAAATTTTGTGTCACGTGTAATCTCATTTTCTTTCTTCAAATGCCTCTTTCAACCAGTTCTTCAATGAGGATACATAAATTTGCTCCTATTTAAATACCAAGCTAATAGACTAACCAATCTTACTGCTCCTTTTCTCTTGTCTAATTGCGTTCTCCCTCAAGTCTCATCTAACCAGACAACCAGGACTAGAAAACTTTTCCCAATGAAATGTTGTTATTCAGTAGATAAATGGATGATATTAGGAATTAATTTTCCCTCTAGGTATATTAGGCCTTGGCAAGGTGGTTAATTGTGACTATATCGTCAAGATGCAACAGATTCTTGTCTAAGAAATGATCACAAAGCAAAACAAAAAAACCCAAACACAACCCCACCTCAGAAATACCATGGAATATGACATCCCTGCTTCTCAAATGGAAAAACTCCACTAATACCCAAACTTCCTTGTGCACTAGGAATATGCGTCTCCCTTTAACACCACTTTCCCTTGCTTCAACCTCCCTCTTCAAATCCTGCATTCATTCACAATGAATTAAGGATACTTACTGGATACTTTTCATGTGGCAGCAACTCATGCAGCGCCCTTTATATTGCGCTTTAATTTAAATAGCTATATTATTTCCTTGATACTCACTCTAAAATATATGTATTTTTTCACAGGCTTCATTCAACTAAATCCAACAATCCATTTATTTAATTATCAATTCATTTAA
Source organism: Caiman crocodilus (assembly GCA_030014935.1). NCBI lineage: Eukaryota > Metazoa > Chordata > Crocodylia > Alligatoridae > Caiman > Caiman crocodilus. The sequence continues at coordinate 95,494,509 of JAGPOW010000261.1, forward strand.
CAATCCTTTAAACTCCTCTCATGAGATAGGTTCTCCATTCTCCTACACAGTGAACCTTCTTGAAGCAAGTGCATGCATCCTTGCTATGCCAGGCTCTGCTATGCGCCTATTTTTCTTTGCCTGTTCTTCTTAAACAAATTGTGCCTTTTGTATCAATATTACAGCTACATGAATTTTTCTCACCAAGTGTCTGTTATACTGCTTAATAACAACAATTATAAGATTTAGAAAACAAGGTGTATTAGGAAAGGTTGAAGGACTTAGCACTTGTTAGGATGAGTAAGGCAAGGGGAAGAGGGCAAGGGGAAGAGGGCAAGAACCAGATAATAAACTTTCCTTATGTACCCTATGACCCCAAACTGTCCAATATCATCCTCAACTATATAGTTCAGCCAAAAGAGATCAGCCCCCAAATATTCTTGTCTTTTGCATACTGTCTACACCAGCGATTGTGAACCGGGGATACAGGCATCCCCACGGGTACTTGGGAAGGCTGCAGGGGGTACATGCAGATGGGCGGGGATGGAGCACTGCCACCCACCACCCCACACTGCCGCCTCCTAGGAGCAGGACTGGGTAGGGGCCAGGGCAGTGGCACCCCTCTGTGGGGCACACAGGCACTGCATGGCTGGTTGGATATGAGGGGGAACTGGGGGAAGCTTGCATGCAATAGCAGTTGCCGCCGCCATCAACCACCCTGCACCAGCACTCTGCGGTTAGTCACACACCAACCTCCACCCCCAACTGCGTCTAGTCACCAGGGGTACACTTATTAAAAAAGGTTGAAAACCCCTGGTCTACACCATCACAGCTATAACATCACTCCAACACTGTTAAAAAGGTGGTTATCAGTTGTTTATAACATGAAAAGAAAATCAGCTTACTTTGTACCAAGAGAGATTTAGGTTAGATATTAAGAAAAAGACATTAACCACAAGGACAGTTAAGCACTAAAACAGAAAATGTTTGGGGGGGGTGGAGTCTTCTTCAGTGGAAGCTTTTAGTCAAAGTACTTTGATCCTGCCTCAGAGCAGAGGATTGAACTGGATAGTGTCATGATATCCCTTCCAGCCATACATTTTCTATGATTTCATGACTCCTTACAAACTGATTCTGTCCTTCAGCAGCAGCGAAGAGTACAAATGACCTTTCAGAGAAAGGTCCCCTGCTTCTCCTTAACTGAAAGAAATGGAAATGGTGTTCCCAACTGAAAGATGCAGCCTTTAACAAACAAATCTCCTTACCAGAGATCTTGGGAGGAGCAGCCTCAGTTGGTTTAAAACCCCTTCCTTTCTAATTAAGTACTGACATTATGTTTGACACTCAACTTAGAATGAAACTCATGAGTCTATAAAAATGATCAGCACCTTATAGATGGAAGTAAGTGCTAATCTTTAAGGATCTTCATCTCTTAGACTGCAAACTCTGCTGGGCTCAGACTGTCTTTGCATTTTTGGGAGAGACAGGTATTTTGAAGAAAAAAGCCTATTTGAGGTGAATAAGGACATGAAAGAGAACATATACAAGGTTCTGCTTTAGGCAGGCAAAAGAACATTAATATAAGAAGTGTCATGGTACATAATCATACCAGTTCAGAACATAACAATAGCTCTGTCTATGCTATCAAAAAGCAGAGCTGATCACTCCATTTAAAATGTGATAATACCTAATGGTACATCTGGCATTGAAACATTCTATTAATACACATCCTTTCATATGCAGTATTGCTAGGGAAACACATCCCCCAGGGCAAATGGCCCATTGTCATTGATTGATTGAAGCACAAATTTAGTCACAAATTAAAAACAATTTGAGTTTGCATTAGCTTCTTTCAGAAAGAGCTCATAAATGGGCAAAAAACCCAGAAAACATTTTTGGCAATATAATGCAATTCACATTATAAGATGTTAAGGTCACTCTGGGCATCAACTAAATGTTTCATTTTCTGTGCAAAGCATAAAATGGACATTTTTGCAGGCAGATTGATATTATTTTACCACATAACCACAACAAAACTCCTACAGAAAAGAAGACAGGAGGTAGAAAAGGACTGGAAATTCAGATTTATGATTAAACTATCTAAAAAGCTGTAAGCAAGAAAGCACACAGAGAAATTATCCCAAGCAGTTTGAACTATCATTCTGGGAACATGCATCTTTAAAAAATGTTTCTCTGGTATCATAAATAATTTTCCTTCAGAGCAAAATCCAAATTGGCCCCATAGGCATGTCCCCTTAGGCACTGAAATGTTTAAGAATTAGATACGTGGTCCAAGGAGAGGCAAAGAAACAAGGTTAGGCACAATCAACAGGGTGAACTGGATGCTTCTAAAGGGCAATTGAGAAAGTTCAGCAAGTGAGAAGCCGCAGAGTGCTGGTCAATGGGGTTTGGGACAGAAGTTTCATAAACTGGGTTGACCTAACTCAGTTAAGTCTGATACTACATTCAACCAGATTTATTTTAAACCAGTTTCAGCCATTTTGAAACTGGTTTATGTGCACTGAACTCTGTTGTTACAGGTTTAAATCAGTTTCTGATCTCTTAAACCTATTTATGTGTAACTTCTATCCCTAGCCTAAGAAACAACAAGCATGGGGATAACATTTTAATTCCAGAGGACTGCACACCAGGTGCCTGCATCCACTCAGGAGTTATAATGCCCTGCCCTCTGAAGACAAGCACCTAACTGGAAACATGGTATGGGGTAATAGTGCTGTCTATTATTGCATAATCTAGGAAGTGGGATACTTGAATTCAAGAGCCTCCTTTAAAACTAGCTGCAGAGCTGTAGAACAGCCTGGGTGGGTGCATTTTCCACCCCTTTTGCTGAAGCTGAGCCACTGGGCAGAAAAGCATGCAAGAGTTATGGAGCAAGAAGGGAAGCAAACAAAAGGGATCAATACTCTGTAGTTAAAAAATAAAAAGCACTGGGAATAACCAGAGAGAGGAATTCAGGAGTCCTTTTTCCCAGTTCATTGCCCTCATCATTGGACAATAGTGTCATGTTCCTTCTTTCTTACATTCTTTCTGACCCCATGACTCTTCAGCTAATGCAGACACTAAGCTCACCACAGATATATTTACCTTGCTCCTCAGGTCAGTTTCCACACAGTCCATCACCTCGCTTTTCACCATCAGGCAACAATGTTTAAACTCACTCCTATCTGATCTTCAAATATAAAAAGGCTGACGCTGGCATAGCCTGCAGCAGGGTCCTCATTAATGACAAAAATGGATACAAACACATTGTGCACCTGCACTTTCTGACACCAATGACTCCCATAAATCATCAGAAAAGAAATTCAAATAGCATGAACCTAATCCACAAAATGTATGTTGTACTGGAAGCTACCTATAGGTACCTCAAAAATGCTTTATCTCAACAGTTACAATGCAGCCCTGGTAACAGAACATTCTTTAAGGCAGAACGGTGGGACTCCTTGTCAAGAGAGATCAGATTGGAGCTGATGCCAGATGTCACTGTAATAAACCTGTGGAACATGCTTTTCCTATACTGTTCTCATAGAGAAATAAATTATGTTAAATAAAATAGGTAGCTTATGATCACAGTCCTTTGTATGGAGGGCAGGGAGGAAGAATACCTTTTTTATTCTGTGTTCTGTGTTTTTTTAGATACCATACTGGAAGGTAAAAATTGTAAGTGTGTAGGTAGATGGGTAAATTGGATACAGAGTATGCAATTTTGGTTACATTTCCAGGATGACAACCATCTTAGAAAGGCACTATGGGTGTCTGTGAAAGCTCGAGAAAACAAAATATTGGTGCTGCAGTTTAAGGTAGGATGCATTAAAGGATAGTCTGTGATTGTGTAGGTGAGATGCTTGCAGTGGTTGGGTGGTGGAAAAGTTATGACCTTTGTTCTAAAGTACTGATTGGGTTTGGGCATCTCATACTTCAATGGGTAAGAAGCAAAGTGGGTAGAGATAACTTTCCTCATTGTCAGTGATGGCTGGCTGAAGGTGGAGTAATGGAGCAATGATTGCTTAAGGAATATAATTGTTTGCTTCTAGGATATTTTAAAGCTGTATTTTGTTCATTTATAAATTTATCATTGACTTAGAATTTCTTGTAACCTATATCTAAAATACTTACTTGAATATTTGAGGACCCGGATTATAAGATGATCCCCCAATAATAATATTCTATATATGGAAAATACATATATTTGTTATGATTTTCCAGTTATAATGTAGCAAAACTCCCAGGGTTTTTGTTTTTGGTTTGGTTGGTTTTTGGATTTTTTTGTTTTTTGGGGGGGTGGGAGGGAAGGGTATTATTGCATTCCCTCCCCTTCCCCAACCATTTCTGACTTTTTCTCTCCTCTCTGTTCCCTATAGATAAGTATCAGTGAGCTAAGACAGGATAAGCTTCAGCATTTTATTTTGGTAGCAAGTTGTATTTGTTTTGTTTTTTCTCCTTCTTTATATTGTATAATTATTATGCTTATATTGATTTTTACTGTTCTATATTACTGTTTTACTGATACTATATGATTTAGGCCTACATATGTAAGTTAGCGTAACTTGGTTTCTAAATGAATAGGGTCAAATGAGGGTGCTTGAGAGACAATGGCAGTAGGTCTAAAATAGCTCTCTCTGAATGACTGAACCATCAACAACAATACCTGGACCAACGACCCAGCCCTTGGAACCACCCTCAGCATTCAAGAAACAAAAGATAAGGCAACCCAGCATCATGTCAGGCTGCACATGCTCAGTAAGAACACCTGGAGCCCTCTGGAACAGGACTGACCTTGCCTGGACAGACCCTCCCCCCATAGGAGATCAGAGGTCATCTGACCCATAAAAGGGGTAGTGAAGACTGACTCCTTGGGATGCCCTCTCTATCTGGATGAGCACCATACCACACCACTTATCCACCAAGAGGCTCTGCCAGCAACCCTGCTCTGGACAACACCTACTGGACAAGGACCCCTTTCCAGCCTGGATAGGTAACTATCACCCCAACCCCCTCTTCAACCAAGGACTTGGACTCTGTTTCTCTTCCCTACCTGGACGCTAGCCCTTTCACGAGTCTCTTTCTCCTGCTGCCATTGTGAGTGTGTGTGTTGTCTGTTTAATAAACTGCTATTTTTAAACCCTTAGTTGGGTTTTTGTCTGTTTTTTACTGTTTCCTCCTTGCCAGCACTTATCTACCCCCCAAGCTCTCAACTTTCAGCCTCTGTTTCCAGCCCCAAGCTCCCAGGTTTCTGCATCAGTTTCTTTCCTGGCTAGCTCCTCCTTGCCACTGGGCTTTTCCCCTAGCACTAGTGACTTTGAGTAACCCTGGGGCCACTTGACCTTAAGTAACTCCAAGCCTCAGTTCCTGAGCCAGTTTCTCTCTAGTCCACTGGTTCCAGCAACTTTCACTCCCTACACTTTAACACTCTTTCTCTTTCTCTCACTTTAACCTTCCCCCAAGTATCCCAGGTACCCCAAGCACATGCATATACACTGTACCATTCAAGTTAGGAACCCACCTGTGTGTATGTATAGGTGGGTTGTATGTGTGTGAACTGGTGAATGTGTGTGTGTGTGTCATTGTGTGCATGACATACGAATTAGTAATCCATGTATGTGTACTAAGTGTGTGGGTATTGACAACTGATTGTTGTCTAATTTTGGTATGTAGTGTGTAGGTGCTTGAATTGGTGATAAGTATGCATATGCCTAGGCTGGTTTGGATGTGTATGTGCCTGAGTTGGTAGTGTGTGCGTGTGCGCGCACGTGTGTGTGTGCATGCGCGCGCACCTAATTGATTTGTGTGTTTGTATATGTGCAATTGTGTCATACCCTCCTATCTAACAGCACAATATTGAGATTCTGAGAGTTGACCTGACCCCACAACAACAGAATCTAATTATTGGAGGTTTTCCTTTAATTTGTCCTCCACCCACTGCTATAACAAAGAAAATAAGGCTAGGGGGTTGCCCTTTGCCCCCTGCAGCCCTATTCCTCTCTCTAGTGTCAGATCCTGCTCTCCTCCTGAGCGCACAGAAATGAGAAGCAAATTTGAAAACACGAATTAGAACAGTTTATCTTTTTTTTGGAAACTGATGCAAGTTTCAGCACAGGTACTCCACAAACATACTTCTAAGCAGCAGTTTTGTGCTATGTATAATATTAGTCCAAAGCCAAAAGGCTCATGATTTACTACAATATATAGTTCATTAGTCTGGGCTCCAGCAGTGAGCTGCATTTCAAGCCATGGTAACCCCACAGCTCATCATTGCTCAGTATGTGTGCAGATACACCCCCTACAAGGAATTCATGTACTAATTAGCCTTCCTCTCATGACTGGAATGGGGTCTTCTTGTCATGAGTTCTGGGATCCTCCAAAAATGTATATGCAGATGAGGCTCAGGGCAACTTGGTTCAGCTCCACCTCATGGAGGGCATTAATCATATGCAACAGACTACCGGGGTCAAAAAAGAGCCCCTTCCCCCATGCTGAAAAGTAGTAGCACAGGGAATGCCTACGTGTGCAGCGTATAGTGCTATGTACCACACATCTGAGCTCATCTGGATGCTGCCTAGTAGGTTTTCACAAGAACTATTTGGAACTGGTTGCCATTGTGCATAGAATCACATAACACAATGCTGAGCAGTTTAAACTCTGAAACTGAATGAAGCAGAAAAACCTCTCTAAGGTTCTCTAGCTTTGAATGATTGCTGAACAGCATGTGATAGTAGGAGAAAGTCAAACTAAATACCATAAGTGGAAGCATTTAGCAGATAGAAAGCTTCACAAGAACTTAAACTGTGTAAAAATATAGAGGACAAAATACATAAAATTTAAATCATGCTTGACACTGTCTCTGTAAGCTATAGGTGCTACCAAAAAAGGATGTTGGTTGAAAAAATAACTTTATTTCTGAAGATTTTAAAACAGTATTACAGAAAACAGGAGTGTACATGTAAAACTGATATATAGGAGTGATATGTTTCTGAACAGACTATACAAGGAGGAGGAAAACAGGAAAGGTTCTGAGCAGTTTGGGAAAAAAACATAATAGTTCCTGGCCTAAAGCCATACAAAACCGTTATGTCCCTGACTCAGAAACAGCAGAAGAAATGTATCTATTTCAGCAAAGATAACAAAAGAGAACATAGACAAATTGTGTAGAGGCCTATAATCTATGTTGTCCTGTACAATAAAAGACTAATTCACCCTGTTTCGTATGAATAAATATCAGAAAAAAATAAAGATATAAAAAAATTGGAATCAGTTTCCTGACTCCCATCCTACTACTCTCCAATTATTTGTTGATACAACTCAAAGACCCTGCTGGGTCATGTATGTACAATAAGAAAAGTTATCAATGGAGTAAAATTGGTATGCCAGATATTAGATACAATTAGTGGACAAAGCATTGGGATTATGGGTTATTTTGTTTATCCGCCCTTTGGTGTCCTCAATCAGATGCTAATGTCAAGGAAAGACAATGTAGACTGAACAGAGCCACATTGCCATCCTAGTTCCTCCCCTCAGTATTTTTGGAACCACAGGATCTACTGAGACACCATGACCTACATCACAAGAGGTAGCCAAAGCCAGATGGTCAAGACAGAGAAAGGGACTGAGCTGACATCCCTGCCTCCACCAACTTCATTTAAGTCCTGAACAAGATCTGGAACATGGGATTTCATCTATCCTGGGTGTGGAGAGGTATTCCATTTCCAGCAGGAGAAATGCCACTCCCCCATTACAAACTGCCTTCTGGGCAGTTGGTTTAAAAGCTTGGGTGGAGCAGGAATCAAAGCGGGGTGCAACTGCACCACTGAACCCCCTCCCCCAGATCTGCTCTGGTCAACCTTAGTTAGGGAAGTCTGTTTTTTCTGTAACATCTCTGGAATCCTATAACCAGGACAAACAATGATCAAAACTGCCGGCCACTGCTACAAGCCTGCCAGGTCTGAGAGCACCGGAGGAGATTGTGTACTCTGCCTCTCTTGTCTGCCAAAAAGCTATCAGTGAGAGTCAACATCAGAAATAGAAACTATATTTGCTATCTCTACTATTGTTTTCTCTCTACTTTTTATGTGCTTGCCTTGTTTTGATGTCAAGGACATAGGATCAGACTCCAACAAGAGAAGCCACCACAGGTCCAGAACCTTTTTGATAACGTTTTCTCTTCCCCCTTCCCCAACAAAAAGGATAATTCAAACAGCCCTTAGTGCCATCAAAAAGACTATTTTCCTCACTGTAAAAACTCTCTCAAGCTAAAGGGAGAGGCGAAAAAAGGAGGTAAACCTTACTTGCTCCTGTATTTTTCTGCTTTCTTGTATTTTTAATGAAAGGTGAAGAAGATTTTTCACTAATATTATTTGTCACAGGACTAAGCAGGTTCAGGTCTCTGCACTCAAATCCCCAAATTCTGTTTAACTGTTTAATATTGTATGGTGACAGGGTCATGCTAAGACCTTTGCTTCCTGAATTCATTTAGTCCTTTGGAATTTGATATTTTTCATGGGATAAATACAGCAAGAAATGGCTCTTGTGTCAACAAGAGCAGTCACGTTGCCATTTTCTGCTGTATTTATCCCATGAAAAATATCAGGGGTCCCAAACCTTTTCCTTGCACCATACAATGCGTTTTATACCAACTAAAAGAGTGTTATGAGAGAGGGAAAAAGAGTGATTCTGATTATGACTGCAGCTTCTGAGGTATATTCTTTTTCCCTCTCTTCCTGATCTAGAAAAGTATTACTATATAAATACTATGTCTGAGGACTACCTGAGAGAAATATCCACAAATATTTTTTTTTCCATAAACAGCTGCACTAAGACATTTAGGGTATAGATATATATGGACCCTGCAATCAGAAGACGGGATCTCTGCACGAAGGCAAACACAGATAGACTTTAATGCAGCTAACTCAGGTAGAAACAGCAGTGAAGATGCAGTAGCACAGATGCAGAAACTGTAAAAACTCACCAAGGACCACACTAATGACATGCACTAGATTCAACTGATGTAAAGTGTACAATTCAATAAAATCATTAAAAATCACACCTTTTATTTAAAGCAACTTTTCACATGTACCCGGCCTAAAAAATAACAGAACATACAGTTGGACACTTTGCAAGTTACATAAGACCTCAAATATTTCCCGTGGGTAAAATATAGATATCATCCTATTTCTAGCATTTTATAAAGTTGTAGCCTATTGCAAAAACACAGAGCTGCTATTGCCAAACATAAAAACTGGGTTCATAAAATTGGCAGAAAGTGTGTAAAATAACTTCAGAATTAACATCCCAAACAAATAAACTAGTCTGTTTGGGAAAATAATCTTCATTAATAGAATAATACAAATCTTAACAGAAATGTTAACTCAGGAAAATACTGTCATTCAAAACCAGTTTGTTAAAATGATCGTTCTAAGTTAGGATGGTCAGAGATGATTTATGTAAGGAATAGTGTAATCATAAATTTTTCAGGAATGCAGTGGCTTAATAATAGAAATTACCCCCTGGACAAGAAGTCAAGTAAAAGTATAGGGCTAATATTTAACTTCCAAATATCATGTTACATGAACAGAGCCCAAAGGTAAGTACCAATATCCTCCAGAACAGGGGAGAAATTATTATCCCAACGTCATACAGGTGGTTAACAGCAGAGTTTGGAATAAAGGTAGATTAGACAACAGATCATGCCACCTTTATTGACTTCAGCAACATATCATTGAACTACTGTTTCTATTAAGTCAACAGCAGCTTTACCACTGACTTCAAGGGGGCAGTATTCTACCTATAGACTGTAGAATATTATACTAATGAATTTATCATTGTAATTAGGTAAAAATGATGCTGTAGTGCTAGATATTTTTCAATACCTTATTTAATGCATACAGTATTAGAAAGTTAAAAAGCTTTTTCTCCTCTTGTGAGGATTAATGGATTTAATGATGTTTATGTAGTTTACTAGTGAAGCAAATGCTGCACATGACTGTTCCTATTCCTAGAAGACTTTATTTGTGTAAAATAAAAAGCTGTTTCTATGTAGCACTTGTTCTATGTGTCTCTGCGCACATTAAAGAGATAACATTTGAAAAAACTGTTTCATTAAGTGCTAGAATCAAGGGGAACATACCATAAATACAGAAACCCTAAAATGCCATTTTAGAAAGTCACCTTTGACCAAGCTGCACCTTAAACCAGGGTTGATCGACTGATATTGATAAATATCCATATCTATGTATCCATCTATGCATATATGCTATACTATGCAAATGGGATAGCATGTGTAAGATTTTTTAAAATATATTTTAGCTATTGTTATTGAATAAAAAAATATTAAAAAACATGCCCCAAGAGGAACTGAAAGGCTGGGGAAGAGTGAAGGACAAAGGGCTACCAGAGCCCCCACTTAAGGTCACTAATTACACAGATTCTTGCAGGTCACCAATACTTTTTTGCTGACCAGAATAATTCCCCTTCTACACAACAGCTATTAGCTCAGTATTGAAATCCCCTGAACCTAAGGTGTCCTATGAAAGCACTCAAGATTACATCTTAGATATCCATACAATGTCTTGTGAGCATCACCTCAAATAGCTGGAGCTTCAGAAAATAGCATAATATCCTTTCCTGAATTAGGCCTTGGTCATTTTGTATATCAATACAAGCTTTCCCACACTTGTTAATTCTATGTGTTACCATTGACAATTGAAAATCCTTCATGGCTCTCAGTAGCTATTTAGATAGTGCCAATTGGATTAGTGCTTGGAGAGAGAGCACAGGTTCTGGAAAAAAGCCTCTAATTCTTGTGCCCACCAACCCTCTGCCTTATGTCATCAGCTAGGGGTATACATGATGCAAACATCAACAAGTCCTTTTTTAAAATTTGGTAGAAAAGTGGATAGGAATGTGTGGATTGCAATATCTAAATTCTCTGTAGGGTCACATAGTCTCTCTGTAGGTTGCATTGCAATCTACTATGGTAGGGTCAGGCTTGCATACCAAAGCGATTCCAGGATCATAAATGAAACTCTAAGACAGATGGCATGTAAAACAATGGACCCTAGTCTTGCAAATAGCATCACAGAAACTCAATAACAACAATATACTGAAATAGTCAGATTTATCAAAAGGAAAAGCAGAGATCAAAAATTGTCTCTCAACATCTCTTAAGGTCCCAAAACAATTCTCTCTATATCTCACAGTTTCCAATTAATTTAAAAAGAGGAATTTTAGAAGTCAAATGCACATGTTAAGCATCATTTAAAATTACTTTTTTTAAATGTAGAAACTGGTTTAGAAACCCCATATATTTATTTGTTTTAATTTGTAGAGGCAGCCTTTGAAACAAGTAATATTTTAATAATACTAAAAGGATTTAAGGGAAGATTTCCAAAGGCAGAAATAGAAGTTAGACTTCTAAATCCCTTTGACTTTGATTGGCAGTTAGATGCCTAATTGCCCTTACCGCTTTTGGAAATCTCTCACCTTATCCTTCAAGCAGATGAAAATAGAGTTTACTTTCTTTCCTGAACCTTTTAACTTTGTATTTCCATCTCTTGAAAGAGTGATGGCAAATTTTATAAAGGAAATATCTGAATAAGGAAGAAGGTAGTCAGGGATGTCACTGAAAGAAATTGCTGATTGGAAGACATGCTGAACTCTACTGTGGAATTTCTTAGTGACTGCCTATCACATGTGAAAGATGTAGCTAACAAGCCTGCCACGCTGCAGGCTGCTAACTCACTCCCCTCCACTGTTTCAGCCTTTCCCTTGACAGGTGGAAAGACTGCATAGGTAACACTTTTCACCAGCAATAACCACATGACAAGCACAGTCGTTTTCATCCTGGAATTTCTTCTGTAGCTAGAATAGTTTTGGGGCAGCAAGGAGAAAAAGAAAGAGAATTAGCAAGTTTTAAAGTGTAGTTTTCCATCAGAAATGTGACACCTTCTCACTTTCTACATCTGTGTTACAATGAGCCACGACGGCTCACTACATTGACAAGCAGAATTTCTACTGATGACAGAACTAAGATAGCAAGGGAAGAGTGACCTGAATTCCACTTCAACTTAGTATCATCAATAAAAGTATAAGCTTAAAACCAACTGCAAAATTTTCATTAATTGAAGCAAGGTGCAAGGCTGAAAAAACTCAGCCTGGATTTTAGTATCCAGTTAGAAAAGTCTTCTATCTTATGAACAGAACAAGTTTGATCTAATGGGGGAATATCAAAAAAAGATCAATAGTCCCAGACCATCAAATAAGCATAGCTAACATATACCAGGGACAGGCAAAGTATGGTCTGCAGACCAGATCTGGCCTGCCAGGTGACTTCATCTGACCTGAAGGCAAGGGCCCACCAATTATTAACATCTTGACTCAGCCCATGGCTGCCCCTACTGTGCTCTGCATGGGGCTGAGACCCACCTACTACCACCAGGGCAATGCACTTTGCTCCCAACATCACCCCTGGGAGGGCCCTGGTCCGAGGCCCAGCTCTGGCCAACACACAGCTTCTGTGTGGGGTTGCTGCTGCCACAGCCACCCAGGAAACTGCATGGCTTCCCCAGCCTCCAGTGACTCCTCTTCTTGTCATTTCTGCAGCACTCTGGATGGCAGGTAGGGAAGCAGCAGTAGGCAGGCAAAGGGGAGCTGCAACTGGACAAGACCCCAAAGCATGGAGCCAGGGCTGGTGGGAGCAGGGGTCTGAACCTGGTGGGGAGGCAAAAGTGCAGAGCCTGGAACAGCAGGACGATGGGCCCCAGGCCAGCCTGGTTCTATCCCACAGGGCTCCCCGGAGCTCATATGCAGCTGTTGGGACTTGTGCACCACCAGGGAGAAGCCCTGCACAATGGAGGAAGGGACTTTCCTGCTCCCTGCTGCCACATGCAGCTTCCAGGACTCCGCCAAGAGTGGTGGGGAGCCCTAAGCGATGAAACAAGGCCAGCTCAGCCCTACTCCCTGCTTTCCAGCTGAGTCCTGAGAGCTGCATGTACCAGCACAGAACAGGGCCAGGTCACTGGCTCCATCACACAAGGCTCCCCCAGCAGTTCACAGCTCTGGCTAATTCCTGACAGCTGCACATGAGCCACATGCGATGGAGGCAGGCCAGCTTGGCCCCACTCCCTGCAGCTGGAGCTGCACACTAACAGGGGGCTCCACCTGTGTATGATATATATGCTTCAAGAGCCCACCATATGCTGCAGCAGGGGCTGTGCACCATGGAGGGAGGCAGGTGTCACAGGGGCACATGCACACCCGCACCTCCCCACACCCACAGCCTACCATACTCCACACACCCACACATCCTCACCCCATACACACCCACACCCCCCCATCCTCTCACCCACACATCACATACTCCACACAAGCCCCACACCCTCCTGTACACACAACCCCTCACAAACCCCACATCCTCCCTCATTTCCAGCCCCCCACTGTGCCCCCATACGCTTCCACACCTCTTTGAACATCCCCCCAAACATACATCCCCTACAAGCCCCACACCCACACACCCCCCCAACCACACCCCGTACAACCCTCACATAATATTTAAGATAAATATTCAATTGATATTTCACACCCCATACAACCCTCTCAATATTCAAGATTTATTTTGAGCTATTAAGCAATTGCAAGCATACACAAATCAGGAGGAAATTTTTGTAAATAAAATTGAAGTATGTTTACTAGATGTTTGATTTTTAGTATATGATTTTTTTTCCCCCAGTTCCAAGATGGTAACCCACAACCCCCAAAGAAGTACTTCCAGGGACAAGGGGAAGGGACTTCCAACGAGAAAAGTCAGGGTTTAGAAGCAGGACTTCTGGTCCCAAGATTGCAAACATGGGGAGGGGCACCTGTCAAGGGAAGGGCTATTTGTGTGGCCCTCGACAGCTCACCAAAGCTCATTAAACAGCTCTCCTGCCAAATAATTGCCTACCCCTAAGATACACCATAGCCAATGGCATACAAACAGTACCACATTCAGCCAAATGATCATCTAAGTCAACAATACTCAAACTCATACTTCTAGATCAGCAGTCATCAACACTTTTTTGGTTGCAGCTGAAATGACCCAGTTCAGATTAGAGGCAGATGATTTTGAGGGCAGGCACTAGGACTCAGGTGCTGTCATTATTTTTTCCAACAGCAGCACAAGGACAGATTCTGCTGCTGCTGTTTCTCTACCTGGCAGCACAGAAAAGTGACTAATGCAGAAGTCCCCTGCTACTGAATGCTACCAAATCATCATGTCTGGTAGCCATATCAAATGACTCTGTGGGATGCATCCAGCCCTTAGACTTTATATCAAAAAAAACATTTTGGCCATTTTGCTCCTCCAACACATGGGAAAATATCAATATCCTCCACACTGATTTTACACAGACAACTCTGAGCACATACTAAGGTCTTAACCACTTTCTTATAGTGAACCTGAAATGAAGGATGGCTAAAAACATGATAAAAGGAAAAAAACACGATAAAAGGAAAAAAAGTTGGCATCCCAATAGCACCTGTTGCTGTTTCAAATATTAGGAAAAAATTCTTCTTTCAGTTCATAATTACTTCAACCAAAAATACAATAAAATAACAAATAGAGGCATTTTTAGCATTTTCCAAGAAAGCTATTGAGGGTACTGAGACTAGGCTACAGAGCCTTGCACAAGTCAGCAGCCAAATCTAGCCAAGGTTGCATGCTAAGTAAAATTGTTCTCTTTTTCAGGTGGTTCAATGACCTACAAACAATTTATCATCAAAATCTAGGTCAGACAAAGAAACATATATACCACAGTTAAAACTAATTCGTCCTCTTGCTAACAGTCTTGACACTGAATGGGCAAAGAAATTCAAACACCTTGTTAATCTCACTTCTAAAGACCAGCATTAGAAAAAGAGTCTCCTAAGCTTCCTTTTCCTATAGTTTGGGGGAAAACAAGCAGCAAGAATACTTACTGAATTCATGGATACTAACAGACACATGGGCCACTGTGCAGTCTCTCATTAGCATGGCTATCATTGGGAATTTTTCTTTTTCTGCCTCCTAACTTTAAATAATAACCATGTAGGACCAGGGTTTTCTGTATTGCATCATCCTAATTCCCTCCCCCACTTTGCAGTCTCCTCACTCCTAAATCATAAACTCATAAAAAAGTAGGGTTAGAAGGGACCAGGCCATCTAGTTCAAGCTCCTGCTTAAAACAGGACCGTCCCCAATTAGAGCATCCCAGCCAAGACTTTGTCAAGGTGGGCCTTAAAAACCTCCAAGGATGGAGATACCACCACCTCTGTCTGTAATCTATTCCAGTGTTTCACCACCCTCCTATTAAGAAAGTAATTCCTAATAACCAACCTAAGCTTCCCTTGCTGCAACTTGAGACCATCACTCCCTGTTCTGTCACCTGCCACCACTGAGAAAACTCTAGGTCCATCCTTCTTGGAACCAGCCATCAGGTAATTAAAGGCTGCTATCAAATCCCCCCACTCAGTCTTCTCTTCTACAGACTAAATAAACCCAGTTCCCTCAGTTTCTCCACAGAAGTCATGTGCCCCAGCCCCCTAACCATTTTCATTGCCCTCTGCTGGACTCTCTCCAACTTGTCCACAACCTTTCTATAGTGAGGGGTCCAAAACTGGACACAGTACTCCAGAAGCAGCCTCACAAGTACAGAACAGATGGGAATAATTACTCCCCATGATCTGCTGGCAACACTCCTACTAATATAGCTCAGTATGCTACATTAGTAGACTACACATAGCCTTCTTGGCAACAACGGCATGCTGTTGACTCATAGTTAGCTTATTGCCTATTGTAACTCTCAGGTCCTTTTCTGCAGAACTGCTGCTTTGCTAGTTGGTCCCAAACCTATACTAGTACATGGGATTCTTCCATCCTAATTGCAGAACTTTGCACTTTTCCTTGTTGAACCTCATGAGATTTCATTTGACCCAATCCTCCGATGTGTCTAGGTCACTCTGAACCCTTGCCCTACCTTCCATTGCATCTGCTATACCCCTTAGCTTGGAGTCATCCATGAACTTGCTTAAGGTGCAATCCATCCCATTTTCCAGATCATAATATCTATTAAATAGATAATAAGTTTCTCATGGAAAAGGAATAGAACTCCTAAAGGAACCAATCAGAGCCTGGACAGGAGGGAATGATGAGCTGGTAGTGCTGTCCCATGGGTGTATACTAGTACAGTACATTACCATCTGTGGTGGTAATAGGAGTTACTTTCATACCCTTGGGAGACCCCATCACAGATTGTAATGTCAGGAGACGCTATTTCACAATGGAAAGGGATGACTGTAAGAGCAATGTCCTCTAAAATTTTGTCATAGGAATGAAACAAATATGTACTGCTGTGGTGACTTCTATTCCTTCCCTCCCCAAATGCAGGTAATTTGCTTTATGATATGTACCATTTACCCATAAATTGGGCCTCTACCACAACAGTGCATTCTTTTCTGCCTAGAATCATAGAATCACAGAAACACAGGGCTGAAAAGAGCCTCAGAAGATCATCTCAGGAGTCTGACCCCTGCTCAAGGATGCTACCAGTGATTTCAGAATGATTGCATTTCCATGTGTTAAAAGCAACCGAACTGTCATATTCTGATAGCAAAAAAGGAGCCATGTTATCTCCTAGTTTGCATGTACTTGCATTACATATGTATATACCACCAAATTGTAAACAGCAAAAAGGTTTGCCTACCTGACTGAATGACCCGTATTATCTTTTCCCAAGGTCCATCTGGAAAAATTTGAATGGAACAGGAATAAAAGCCTGTGTCTGCTGCACTGGTCTTGGTGAAATAGAGAGATTTGTCTTCTGATGAAATATTTACAATGTAAACTCTGTCTTTGTATTTGTCATCAATATATACACCGTAGGATGGATGGAAGGTGGCTATTGCTTCTTTGCTGGTCTCATTACATTTAATCCATGACATCTGGGTTATAGTGGTATTCTTTGGATATATGCATTCCAGTTGCATATTACTGGCAAGTTTTACAGTTACATCCACAAATCTTTCTTCCGCTATGACTGAAATACATGCAAATACTCAGCTGGAGCATTTCAAAGTCAAAATTAACAATGACAGGATTTTAAAACCAAACAGGATAATTTAGATATTGACAAGGATGGCAGGAAAAAAAAATCATAAAAGCAAGGGAAAATCTTACATATAAATTATCATGACTTATAACCCTTGGTTTATCTGAATGGCCTAAAAATTATCAACATTGAACAGAAATATTTATTTTAGTTTTATATATATATATAAATTTTATATAAAGTTATATAAAGTTTTATATATATATATAAATATATATATATGTCTATACATATATTTTATTTTATATATATATAAAATAAAAGTTAAAAATGTCTATTTATTAAAGGAAAAAAATTGATCTTACTTTCGTATAACTGGAGAACAATGAGGAAACCAAAGTAGTCCATCTTTGAGAACACTGGAGTAGACTGTGCGATGATACAGCTCCAGTCAGACTTATACAATACGCTACTTCTTAACCATGATGTTATCACTGAAATCTACTGTCAGAACGAGAATGGTGAGAGAGACAACATGCTTTTACTTTCACATGACTCAAGCAGTAAGGCTCACAGTATGAATATTCAGAATAAGTTTCACATATGACTCACACAAAGAGGTACTAAATATCTGTTAATATCTATAGGAATGACATTTTTCTAATACCAAAAGAATTTAAAATATGGATATTTGTTAAGATGCCTGTTCACATGGCATATGGTCAGGAATGACACTGTCAGGAATGACATTGAGCATATCAGAGGAAAATATGCAGCTCTTGGCAGGAGGGTTAAGGAGCTTGGACCACAAGCAGTGTTCTCATCAATCCTCCCTGTGGAAGGCAAGGGCCTAGACAAGGACTATCAAATCCTGGGAGTAAATACAAGGCTGAGACAATGATGTAAATGTAAAGGCTTTAGAGTCTTTAACAACAGGCAGATATTCTAGCATCTGGAGGAAGACTGCTATCAAGAGATGGGATCCATCTGACCAGAACTGGAAAAAGCATCTTTGGCAGTCATCTGAACAACCTAATAAGGAGGGAATAAACAAGATGAGTTGGAAGCTGCAGCTTGTGAAAAAAACTATGATCTAACTGGTATCACAGAGACCTGGTGGGACAGCTCTTATGACTGAAACATCAACATTGAAGGCTACACTCTTTTGGAAAGACAAGACCGGGAGAAAAGTTGATGGTGTTGCCTTTTATGTGAAAATACATATATCTGTTCTCTGAAGAAGATTTCAGGCCAGAATACCATCTATAAGTATGGTCATCTATAAGTATGTAAGGGGTGAATATCAGGAGCTGGGAGAAAAACTGTTCACTCGGGTGCCCCAGGGAAGGACAAAGAGCAATGTTCATAAGCTGGTAAAGGATGGTTTTAGGTTGGATGTAAGGTAGAATTTCTTTAGAACAAGGGTGAACAGAATGTGGAATAGATTTCCCAAGGAGATGATACAGTCCCCAACCTTGGAAGTCCTCATGAGGAGACTGGATGGACACCTTGCTGAGATGATTTGATCTCAGCAGTATTCCTGCCCAGAGCCAGAGATTTGGTTTGATGATCATTCAAGGTCCCTTCCAGCCCTTATTTTCTATGATTCTATGATACATTTGGGTGAAGGTAAAGGTGAAATATACAGCACCGATATAATGATAGGGATTTATTACAGGCCACCAAGTCATGAAGAAGAGGTAGAGGAGGCACTATTCAAGAAGGTGACAAAATGATTCAAAAACTATGAGATGGGACTGATGGGAGACTTCAGTTTTCCAGACATCTGATAGAACAGAAATACAGCCAAAAATAAAATGTAATGCCAGTTTCTTATTTGTGTGGTAGACAATTTTCTGTTTCAGAAAGCTGAGGGTATGATTAGGTGATCATCTATCTTGGATCTTGTCCTGGCCAGTAGGGAAGAATTGATGGAGTACATGAAGGTGATGGGAAATTTAGAAGGAATCATAGAATCAGGAGGCCAGAACAGGGTAGGAGCAATAAAGGGCTGCTCCCTAAAGGGAACACATGTAGATGTGCTCTCAGGGAAGAAAGAATCCTACACAGTAGAACCTTTTGAAATAACACTGGGCATGTCTACATGTGCTATTAATGCTATAAAGTCTTACTGCACAGTAAAATACCTTTATAGCATTAATAGCACATGTAGACAAGCCCATGGCTATTTCAAAAGTTTCTACTGTGTATGATTCCTCCCTCACACCTGTGTTAAGCCCTTGGAAAGATTCTGTAGTCATTGTGAATGCAGAGTGAAAATAAGAATCACGGTGTATATCAGCAGTAAGATTTAAGAAGGAAGTGGTAAACTGGAGTTTCTACAAGCACATATGCAGCTATGCTTCCCCAAAGTGCACAGGAAGATTTCATCTTTTATTGGGCGACTACTGCTAGTGAAGGTCTAAGACCGTAAAGGACACGTACAAGGGTATATATCCTTCACTAGCAAGTCAATGCAGTGTACTTTTTGAAACACTTGTGGGAATTTTAGATTGAAGGGAACTGATTTCTTAAATTATTTCATTATATGAGTTTGTTGGAGTGATGTTGTTTCTCTGATGATCCAGGAATTATATAAGGAGCAAGGATTTCATATGGTGAAATCTTTTATTAGACCAGCAGCATAGTTAAGATAAAGTTAGGCAAGCTTTTGAATGCAAGAATGACCTGAGGAAGAATGTCTTGCATACTAAAACTTGTCTAACTCTATCCCAACTATGCTGTTGATCCAATAAAAACTTATCGCCCTAAGAAATCTTTGCAAAATAATTTCTTTTAGGCTGAAATTAGGACAGCCTTTTAACTCAGTTGGATTACCAGTTGGTGACATGATAATTCATACCTTCTGACTGAAGTTTAATTGTGATCTTAATTTGTTCATTTTTTTTTATCTTTAATTAGATAAGCAAAGAAACTTTAAAACACTATAACATGGGGAATAAAATCATAGAGAAGCAGGGCTAGAAAGGACCTCCATAGGTCATCTAGTCCAGTGGTTCTCAACCTTTTTTGTACTGCGACCCACACCCCCTTGGCCCTGCTGGTGTCCCTCATGATGAAGCTACAGTCCCCTGGACTTCCTGGTGCCTCTCACCCCCAAGCCACAGCTCCCTGTTCCCTCAGGCCATGCTGGTGCCCCTCACTCCTTATCTGCAATCTCCTGCTCCTATCTCCAGTCCCTGGTCAGGGAGATGAGGTCATCAAACTGCTTTGCTCAGTCTGAAAACTACCCTGCTGAAAACTGAGTGCAGAGATGATGTCATCAAGCTGCATCATTCAGTTTGAAAACCCCTGCACCTGAAATGAAAGAAAAGAATTGATGGCTGGAAGTAAATGAAAACAGGAAACAGCTAAAAACTGCCCACAGCAAAGTTCATTCCCCGGAAAAGGATGGAGAGAGAAGCAGCAGCTGAGCGGGTTGATGAAATTTGCACGGAGGCACAGAACTTCACTACTAATATTGACAGAGAGTGAAGCATTGCTTTGGTAAGTGGGGAGCTTACCAGAGACTAAGAAAAGAACTCACTTCCCTAAGCAGGAAGCAGTAATCAGTCCAGAGACAAAAAAAAGGCGAGAAGCTGCAAGAAGTTTATAGAAGAATGTACTTTAAAATGAACTAGGCAATAGTCATCTTACCTATCAAAGTGACTTTAAATATCATCTACTTTGACTCTAAGTGAACCTTTTGTAATGTGAGTACTGCCCGAATAAACCCAGAAGTAAGTCATCATTCTTGGTTTATATATTAATGACCTTCCTTTTGTTTGTGAATTTCTACATTGTCCCATCAAGGCATGGCAGGCCAGTTATTGAAAGGAGGACCAACTACATATTTTCCAAGCAAGTAAAGAAGGTTGTGGAAGCCCCAGAATACCTGTCACAGTATAAACAATACATCTATAAGGATATTTAAAAGCCCCATAAGAACAGAAAAGAGTTTGAGACTGATCAAAGGCTGAAGAGTCAATCTTGCAATTTAGGGTTGTCAACCGATTCCCTGATAAAAAAAAATCTAATCATGATTGATTGTACCTGGGATAGAAAATCTTGGGAGGAGATTGGAAAATATAGAATTAATTCTGGATGAATCAATTAGAATTTACCTTGCAAAGGAAATTACACAGTCCAGACTGATGCTTATGGAGGGTGGATAGTGCTGTAACACTGCAGCATCATAAAGATTCTGATATACTATACGAAAAGAGACCTGAGCTGAGATTGTGTAGAGTACACTAAACATAATGCATTGAGCTATACATGCTGTAGCAAACAACAGAAGCCAACATAATGCCTGGCATTTGAAAAAAGGACACAAGCCTGAAATGGATCTTGCAATCAATTCACAAGAGTTTTCAGATATTGGCAGAGTGTACGCAAGGTAGACAATGTAGATGGCAGCCTTTCCATGACCACAAAGGAATTCTCCACAGGAGCAAGGGACAGTGTTGCAGCAGCATATGATTAGGATCTGGGTAGAGTAAAAATAATTTATATTGGCCTCAAAAAGTTAACAGCATTAAGGAAGCAATGGAAACTGGCTTGATAATCCAAGTCAACCAAAGAGCCTATGTTGGTTGTACAGGAAAAAATAGTGCCTCAGACTATGTGTAGCACATGTTTGTGCACATTGTTCCTCCTCCCCCACCCCCCACTATTTATCCATCCTAGACTCTTCATTTGTTTCCCCTGAGATAGCCTGAGGTGAAGATGCTTGAATAAAACAGCTGATTATGCATATCTAATCTATTTTTGCTAGACAAGTTAAAATACACAGCAAAGTCTGATAATGGGAAAAAGTTTAGCGGACATGAATGTAAGCAGTTTGCAGTGAAGTACACAGGCCCTTTTGTCCCCAATTTAATTGCTTAGTGAAAAAATAACTTGAAAACAATGAAGTACCTACTTAAGAAAAAAGACAACCGATGCAATCTCTGTATCACAGGAAAGCAGTGCTAGAAGAGATGTAAAGTAGATGTCCAGCCCCCTCCTCAAGGCAAGATCATTCCTCACTTAAACCTTCCCAACTAAGTGTCTGTCTAAACTGCTCTTGAAAATTTCCAGGGATGGAGGTTTCACAGCTTCTCAACATAGGCTGTTCTAATGCTTGATGACCCTCACAGTCAGAACGTTTGTCCTGATCTCCAAACTAAAGTTCCCTTGCTGCAGTGTCAAAACAATGGGTGCCTGTACACATGCAGGCAATGCTGCTCCAACATGCTGTAACTATATACATTCCAGCTACATATTACTGGCAAGTTTTACAGTTGCATTCACAAATCCTCCTTCTGCTATGACTGAAATGCATACAAATACTCAGCCTGAGCATTTCAAAGTCAAAATTAACATTGGCAGTATTTTAAAAACCAAACAGGATAATTTAGATATTGACAAGCAGAAAAAAATAAAAATCACAAAATCTATGGAAAATCTGTAATTATAGCGCATAGTGTGGTAATTAGAATGCTCCAACAGCTTCCATGTCTCATGTATTCATCATCCCTGTGCTTCAAAATGGTGGGGGGGGCACTTTAACTGAAGCTCATTGAACGAGCTTTAGTTAAAGCACCCGCACTGTCATTTTGAAGTGCAGAATTCTGAATACATGAGACACTGTGAGCACTCTAAATAGCACCCCCTCCATCCCTGGAACACACGTAAAAACACCTACTATTTCTAGTCCAACCCCCTACAGCCACAGCTATCTCTATCCTCCAGCTATTTCCATTTTATTATAACACTTCTGGTACTTGAAGACTTGTAGCAAATTCCTACTCTGTCTTCTCTTATTCACATTAAATAACCTGAGCTCTTTCCTCATAAACAGCATGACTATATAATTTTTAGGAACATCTGGGACCCTGCTAATCCCCACCCCCTGCAAGTGAGCAATGCTACTGCAGACAGAAGCAGGTGGGTAGGGTTGCAGGGCACAGTCCAGCAGGGAGGCAGAGCCTGCCTGGTGCACCATGCCACTCTATCCCTGCTGGACCCCACACCTCTTCAATTCTGGGACTTCTGTTTTAATTTTCACCAACTGGCCAGGACCAGCCTATGAAATGCAGGACTATCCCAACCAAACCAGGAGGTATGGTCATAAATCTTGCCTCCCCAGCCTCTTATCACTTTTGTTGCTGTCAGGTGGACTCTTTCCAATTTGTCCACATCTTTCTTGAAGTGGAGGACCCAAAATTGCACACACTACTTTAGGGTAAGCCTCACCAATGTCTAACAGAGCAGAAGAATCACCTTCCTTGCTTTCTAGGAGAAACTGCTGTTGATACAACCTACTTCTGTTAGGTTTTTTTTGCAATGAGAACACATTATTGGTTCATATTCAGTTTATGATAGTATAATTCTATCATATTCAGTTTATGATAGTATAATTCACAAACCCTGCTCTGCACTACTGCAGCATAAGTGATCATCCCCAGTCTTTAACTGTCCATGCAGATATTCCATCCCAAGTGCAGAACTTCTCAATTGCCCTTGTTTAATTTCATTTGACTGACATTGGACCTTTTTTCCCCAGTGTATCCAGATCATTCTGGATACTCTCCAGAGTGTCTCTAACTTCAATCAACTTGGTGTCATTTGCAAAATTGCTAGAGCAAGAATTAAGTTCCATTGTCCAAATCATTGATACCTTGAACAATCCCAGGCCCAGGTCAGACCCCTGGGGACCCCATTTGATATGTTCTTCTAGCTAGACAATGAATCATTGATGACTACTCATTGAGAAAGATGATCCACCCATTTTGTATCTACCTTACCAGCTGTATTTCCTTAGCTGGTTAATGAGAATGTCATCAGAGATGATGTCAAAAGTTCTGACAAAGTCAAAGTATATCTGTCCTTCCCCCATTCACAGAACCTATCACCTTTTGATAGACTGAAATCAAATATCTTTATGGAACATTGTCTTACAGAACCTTATCTTACAAAATGGTTCTGATGACCTCCCAATATTTTAACAGAAAGCTGAAATCAAGAATGTCTACCCATACTGTTGGAAACCAATGTCAGGGTCACTGAGAATTGCAGCTACAAAAAAAGAGAGAGAACTCAAAACAGGAGCTCCTTGCTCTTTCCAAAACTGATAGCAAGGACATCTTTATGGGTGTACACCTATGGTACCACAAAAAGACTGGCTCCCCAGATGGATATACACTGTGGAGAATTATTTAACACTTTCTTGAAATCCTAAAAGGGAGAGAGTTAAAGTCATTTGCTTCTAGAGGTCTGTAGGATGAAAAAACAGAGGTCCATAAGAATGGCAGATGCAATAAACTAACTCTTCCCAGGTAACTGTTGCTATGGTCTCAAGAAAGATCTTTCTACAACAGTGCAGTGTTCCCCAGAGACTAAGTGAATTTTTCTAGTTAGTTTAGGTTTAGGTGTTGGGTGATGGTGTCTGTGCTGGGGCAAAGGTGTTTGAGTCTTGTTTTGGGACTTTGTGTGTGTATGTGGAGGGGAGGGGTGGTATTGTAGTGGACAGAATAATCAAGGCAAGGTTTAAAACACACATAAAGAGCTAAGTGATCTTGATGTGGCTCAGGAGTGAGCAGCATTCAGCTTGAAAAGACCTCAAATGAAAAGCCAAGCTGAGCAATATGTGTGCAGCATCACTCACAGCAACCTCAGTGCCCATTGGGGCTTTCATTATAGCGCCAGAAATAATTGGTTTTAGTTGCATCTGAATATTTTTAGCAATCTGCAGAGGAAGCCGAAAGCCAAGGAACTGTTCATCCAGCTTGGTAGTATCAGGGGCTCTCTGGTAGTCTTTCTGCTGCAGTAAGCAAGTGAAGCTCTCTGCTGGACAAAGATCTTTGTGTTTGAATGGGAAAAATACTGGGAATTGTTTTTGTATCTGTAAAAGGCTCTAGTATGAATGAGTTAAAATCAGTTGTATGTATATGAGAGGCTTATGTTATCCAGTGCTGACCAAATAGAAATGTGAATAAGGCACCCCTGTCAGCTCCCTAACTTTTGATATTTCACCTAGATACCATGCTCTGCTGTTGGAGGAGGATGTTTTTTTTACGCTGCTATGACACTCATTTGTCAAGAGTCTATGTCTAGGCAGCACAATTGTCAATCATGGTAGGTATTGGATTATACTTATTTGTGTATTGTACTAGGAGCTGGAAAGACAGAAATAGAGATCAAGTCCCTACACCAAAGGTTTGTCTTCAGAAAAAAAATCCTAAATCGAGGAGAACTGGTGAATCATGGAGGGTAAAAGAAAAACAGGGGTCCTTTACTCCCAGTATTTAACAGTGTATCTTCACTGATTTCCATATAATTATACTAATATAAAACTGAAGCAGTTATTATCAACTAAGCTCAAATAATTTCTTATGTAAAAAAGAAGTTACAAATCACAGCTTTAAACCTTCCACCAAAACTGGTCTCTATTTTCTGAAATAAGGTAAATCTTCAAAGCCACCTATAATGTAGAAGATAGAAACAGTCTCTTTTTTTCTAATCTGGAATATTGTTCTTTTTATAGTGTCACAGATGTGCCTGGTACTTCACAAATGCACATGGATATGCGTAGAATAAAGAAAGAGAAGTGTGAACTTGGGCTAATAGATTTTTGTTTTATTATTACAAATTAAACTTGTATATATATAAATTACTGTTTTGTTGGACTGAATAGCATGCACATTTCTCTTCATCTGTCATTTAAAGAGAAAAAGGGAGTTAAGGAGATTAATACCCAACACTAAGTAATGACTATCTATGGTTGATGGAACATATTGCCACAAATATCTATCTACAGGCAACATACATGATTACTACATAAAATCCCAGAGAAAACAGAGTTTACTAATCTGGTCATCTGGTCCCAAAAACCCCACAATTTTTTGTTACTTCTGCAAAGAATTCCTTAACCAATCCAATCCAAAATCTCCCTGTAAATGCCATATCTAAAGGAAGCTGCTGTTATCTTGGAAACACTCTGTTTAATCCAAACAAAGAAGCTGGAGGGGCAGCAAGGTTGCAACTACTAGCATAATAAAGATGGGGCTAGCAGTGTACAAGGTTCAGGCACCAGTTTGAAGGGGGACACAGGTCCTAGGGACGCATCTGGTGGCAGCAGAAGCCAGTGTGCAGTGGCAGTTGCCAGGATGTGGGTAGGGTGGCCATCGAGGTACCTGAAGAATTGAGGACAGTTGCATTTAGTTGCGCCACCATGAAAGTTGTGTGCCTTCCACAGCTGGGGGGGGCATGGTGAGCTCCTGCAGGTGGTAGTGGTGGCATCAGCAGTGGGAATGTGGCAGTGGCAGAGGTGGGGGATGCTGAGCAGTTAAAAATACAGGACATAAAGGTGGTTTTATATCAATAGTGGTCAGAGGACCAGAAAGCCAGACTGTCCTCTATAAAATCAGCTGAATGGCCACCCTAGATGTGGGGAGCCTGTGTCTTGGCAGCAGCAGAAGCTCAGTAACACCCCACCCTACACTTTCTGATGCTTTGCACCCTGTTCCCCCTCCTTTCCCCCCTGGCATGTAGGCCCAGGGCACCAAAATTGCTAGTTAAGCCTCTGGTTGCATCAATTAGAAGGCTATATCACTCAAAGATCCAGATCCTGTTCTCACTACTATTGCCTTTTGCAATTCCTTGGTAATTTAAAACAGATATAAATTGTGAGAGACACTCCCACCAATAAGGAAGAAAAGGACAAAAAAGATTGCCTCCAGGCCTCACTTGAGAAACTGGTGTAACAGAATGGGGATGACAGGGACCCAAGGGGAGCAGGCTGTGGTGGCAGGGGGTTCAGAGAAGCCAATGAAAAGCCATAAATGGAGAAGCTGCCCCAGGATCCACTGCAAGCAATTTTCCATGTGCCCTAAGAATTCAAGGCTTATTTATCTAGCACTTATCAGATTATTATAACTGGATATAGTTAGTACTCTAGTATTTCATTAGGAGCTGGTCTGCATTAAAATTGCCACTAAAGCACAGGAAGGTGAGGATGGAGCTCACTTGCTTTCACATCAGTGGAGTGTGATGGCAAAAAGTTTAATGCAGAACCACTGACTAACCATGTGTGATACACAAAAAACTTTTGTTATAGAGACTTTGCTCACACCCACAAAAAAAACCCTACTAGTTTGAAACAGAAGTTGTGAACTATAAAGAAACATAATGAACAAGTTAGTTAACTGACATGAAAGAGATGTAATGGGTGGCATCACATCAGCCTTCATAGAAGAGTACCATAGACTGTAATAGATATAAAGTAAAAAGATCCAATTCTTTGCTCTAAGTGTGTTGGAGCACATTTTTATAAGTAAAACAGACAGCTCCAGGAAACTCCTTTCACTCTACATTTAATATAAACCAGCTTCTAAAAAACAACCACTCTTCTAAAATCATATTTTCAACCCAGCTTCTTAAAAACATATTTTCAATCATGATGATCTCCCAGAGAAAGCCCTTTAGTTTCCCTTATCTTAGGAAAATAAGGTGTTGATCAAAAACTTACAGACTGAGAAAGACTATGATCAATTTTAGTGGAACAGATTATATAGTTTCTAGTTTCTATAGAAGACTGCAGTGTTTTATGAAATTGCATTTTTTCCATTCTCATAATTTGAAAAATTAATCTGCTTTTAAACATTATCATCTTTACAAGTCTTTGTTGGCAAGTGCAGCTGTTGGCTTCTATAGATTCCTTCCATCGTGGGAACGGCTCAAATAAATTTCAGTGAAGCAACAAGAATTTTAGTCCTGATAATGTAATTTAGATAATATTATGTTGTTTTACTTTTTTTAGAAGGCGCTAAGTCCTTCGAATATAAAGTATGTATTTTTCATGTAAGCAAACCATTTTGTAACACATATCACCTCCATTCTTCCAAGAGGTATAATTTTTATAAGTGTTACATCTGTTTCTATGAATAGGCAAGATCAAATGTTAAAAATAATGTGTTAAAAGATATTCGTCCTAAAGAAAAACATATTCTGTACTAGGTATGTGCACATAAAACCAACTTAGCAATCATAGGAATATCACAAATCAAACCAAGACATTGCTGTATTCCTTGTAAGATTGATACTGCCCTGGCAAACAGTTCACCCAGAATTCTATAAAATATAAAAGTATCATTGGCAAAAAATCAAATGGAATGTTTTTAAAGGAAAAAATATCCTCCATCTTCATCACTGCCCTATTTCTCCATACCAACAATGTCATGCACATAATTCATCCCTCATCTTACAAAAAGAGGTTAGGGAAACTTCTGGTGAGAGTTGGCGTGAAGTCAAGTAAAAGTGGGAGTCCCGTGTTTCTCCCCAGCGTTTTCATCTCCACCTTCTCAGCTGGCTGGCTCCTTAGCTCTACAGACAAGACAAGAAAAGTAATTGACAAGTAGCCATTTGTGTTTTCATAAAGTTGCACAAAACAATCAGTGGCCAAATATAAAAGAAGAAAAAATCATCCCTATAGCCCTGCTACGTATTAAGGCTCTATTTATTGAGCTGTGTGTATTACAGGATGCATAGTTTCAATAGGTATGCAAGCACCCACTCACTAGCCAAATACGAATACTCTGCAACAGTTAATGTTATTGTAGTCATTGATAGGAACTATAAAAGTAAGATAATGAGTAGGGACCTACTCAAATTCAGGAGGCAAGTGGCCGATTTCATGGCAGATCACAGAATCAGAGCAGCCATTTTTGTGGGCTTATTACAGCAGAGGCCTTTCACCACACCGCTGATTACTGGAGAGGGGTGGGGGTGGGGTCACATGACAGGAAGCCCACTCAGCCAATCAGCAGTGAGGGGCAGTGGCAGCTGCCATCTTGGCTGCTCCCCATCATGTTGTCAGACCCCTCCCCTTTTCCCTGGCAGGCTACATAGCCAGGATCCAGTGGCCAGGAGGACCTCTGGCTCCCACTGGGAAGCCAATATTTTATTTTTAGTAAAGTGTTGTTGTTTTTCTGCAAATTTCATGGATGTTGACTGATTTCATGGACAATACCTAATTTCACAACTTCTGCAAAATACATATTTTACAAAATGAGATTGTGAATTGAGTACTGTGGCAAAGTGGAGGTCACTGGCTAGCCACAGGGCTAGTTTCCCACCTGCCTCTGGGCATGCTGCCCACCTGTCTCACCTGCCATGCCTTGTTGGTAATTAATTAGGTTGTTAATTAAGGTGGGAGGCTGCCTACTGTACACCTGGTTATTGGGGGGCTATCTGCGGCTCCATTCCACCCCTGCACTGCAGCCCAAGCCTCACAGATAGCATCTCAGGCAGTTAGCTCAACCATTGCCTTTGCCCATTAGCTGTGGCCCCCAATCCTGGGGACCCTTAGCCTCCATAAGCCCTGGCCCCATCTCAGGCCCAGTCAGGGCCCTGAGCTTCTTAGCTCTTCATGGGCGTCCCTCGTGGTGGGCCCCTGGCCCTTTCGACCCTTTGGTCCTGGCCCCAGAATTGACCAGTTGAGTACCTCAGTGGGGTTTTCATCTCCTGCCTGCACTTATAGGTTGAGGTCTCCTGGAAGCATGCCTGGCCTTGTGGGGTCACTCCCCCAGCAGGGTTAGGTGCCTCCAGAAACTTACCTGGCCTTCAATGCTCCAATGGTACAAATAACCCACCCGAAGGTGAGGGTTGGGGTTAAGGTGCCCCTACTCACCTTTCATCAGGGTGGTAACTGGCTTGGCATTTCCTGGGGGCTCTTGCACCACTGAGAACCCCACCAGGCCCCCCACTCCCAGCAGGCTGAAGATTTAGGTCCTGCCCAGGACCAGGAGCCTCCAAACCATCCCCTACAGCTCCATCCCTTACTTCCAAGATGTTCCAAGCAGCCTTGCAGCCCGGCAATGTTACTGCCTTGCCTGTCAGCAGCAAACTGCCCTGTATAGGCAGCCATGGATCTAAAATGGCTGCCTCAATTGAGCAGCTGCTGGTGGCTTGGCTTGACCTGACCCGACCCATAGTGCCCTGCCACAAGTAAGTCCCTAGTAATGATACAATTTAAGACCCACTTTGACCTGCAAAACCAATATACTTGTGATAATGACAAAGAATAAAGCCTTCGTTTGACTGTGAGCACCATATTCAGGACATGTTCTCTCTCTTTCACAGCTGAGGACATATATAAATGACTGCATCAGAATAACCATGGAGACTAGATGCCATGTTTATAATCACTTTCCAGCAGACTACAGTTCATATATGAATTTAGAGGCTGTCTTACCTCACAATATATCAGCTTCTTTGAGCTTTTCATTCTCTGCACAAGAAATCTCTTGTCACTGCCAGCTACGTGAATTGACAAGGTTGTAATGAGGTAAGTGTGATGATACCAGACTTCAGATTTCCTTGGCTTCGGAGAGTCATGTTTCTGTCTGAAGAAAGCATTGGGTCTGCACTACAGTTGCTGGCTACTGATCTCCTCAGGCAAAAAGGATGAAAATAGAGCATCCCAGAGATTTATCTGAATTGCCTTAGGATACCACTGACCTCAAGGTGCTGATGATAACTTTTGGACTTTACTGTCATAAAGAAAGTTTTGCTTGATTGCCTCCATTATTTCCTCTCTAAGATGACTAAGAGAATAGTCTTAGGCAATTGCTCATCTGCTTCATGAGTAGTCCAGCATGAAAAACACAATTTCTTTTCTATCTCTGTTCCTTTCATAATTTGATACCTATAGATTTTAAGAAGGAACCATTACAATCGCTGTCTTGAATGTCAAACACACATAGCCATCACATAATCAGCAGATAAAAGCTGCCGCAGGCTAAATACCTTTTGTATGAAATACTCATCTGAATTATTTCTGTAAGTGCACAATACTTTCTCATTTTAACCACATTGTTTGAGACAACAACGTAAAAATAAAATGTGCATCACTCCTCCCATTCACAGTATAAACTGACACTTTATCTTCGATTTTATTACCAATGAAGTACCTTACTTCACAAGGGTGCTCACTAACTTTAATAGGACCATCGATGGTGTAAAGTTGCATGCAAATAGGGGGATTTTCTTTATGAACTATCTTGAAGCAAACACCCCTTATCTAATATTGTTCATTCTTTCCTCATTACTTGGCTTTATGCTTTGAATTGCTTTTGTACTCAACACTTCACATGTCCTAAATTGTTTCCCATTTTAACTCAACACCATTCTCTTCTCGATGGTATTTTTCTCCTGTGATTCTGATTTTCCTTGAGTTCTGTATTTTACCTCCCTTCCACTCTTGCTCTTTTACAGAATTTTTAGTTAAAAATTTTTCTTCATTTCATGTATTTTCTTCCTTATGTTCCATACAGGAACATGCAGACATAGCAGTTCTTTCTTAATGCCTTTTCTCATTATCATTTGGTATCACAAATTGAATCACAATGAATTTCAGTTTATTCACAGGAGCAATTTAAATGATGGGCTTAGAGTTAGAAACCTTCCTAATTGGGTTCCACATAATGTAAAGACTAATTTTTTGCCCTTTTTATGTCTCAGCACTTGCCTACAACTAAGTTGGTTAAATTGACAATGGCCAGGTACTGGAGGCTTTCAGTTCAGGGTCATCTTTGAGATTTGCTCCCTGTGATTGTTCATTGTCTGTAAACACTATTAATGCAGGCCCCAATCTTTAACTGATCCAAGACTTTCTTAATTTTCAGTCCATAGGACAACAAGAAACAAGCAAGTGCTAAAGGCTCAGTCTTTTTTTTTTTTTTTTTGGTCTACAGGAGGAAGGGAAGACATTGGGTATGGACAGGGAGTTATTTTGTTGCATTGTGAATAAATTAAAAGAAATACATTAGTGAATGCATGTCTATAACATTTCAGTTTTACTTATATTTTGCCTATCGTTTTCTCTTCACTGATACATAAGACTTGGGAGACTTCCCTTGATGCCACCAGAATTATAGCAGAACTATTTTACCCATCATTATGTAAATTTGGTAGAAAATGAAGTGAGGAAGAGAAGTGAAGAGGTAAGACGTACACAAGAGAAAATCAAACTGGCCTGAATTCTACTTTTGGTTATAGGCAGACAAGGTTTGTTGGGTGTACCTGATATCTTTTATTAGACCATCTTAAATAGTTGGAAAAAACATTTTTAAGCAAGCTTTCAAGTTCAAAAACCCTTCATTAGGCTGAGGAAGTTTCAGCAGTTAGTGTGTGCCTCCTGAATGGAATGAAAAGTAAAGAAGCCAGAGACTGCCAAATATCTGACTCCTCAGGTACCTCTCCACTGTTCATCTCCTTTCTCTGCACCCTACCTAGCCTCTCTCTCACCCATTGACAACTCAATCTACATCTTCACTGACTGCCTATCTTGTATGCATACCAGCTCAGCCTCTGGTTTCTTTACTTTTCATTCCATCCAAGAAGAGCACACATTGACTGCTAAAACTTCCTCAGCCTGAAAAAGGTTTTTTGAACCTGGAAGCTTGCTCTAAAATCTTTTTTCAAACTATTTAAGTTGGTGTAATAAAAGATATCAGATTCACCCAAAGGTGAATCCTGCCTATGTCCTTAGACCAACATGACTACAACCTACACCCTTGTACTCTTGGTTATGACATACTTCCTGTGTGAGCTTGCGCACATCATTTCATCTCCAGATGCATTATTTTTGCAAATGTAGATGACAATTAATGCAACAACAGAGGGGTATTTCAAAGCAAATTATGTGTCTGTGTCAGCAGCTACAATGGAAATTATTGTGCAACTATGAAGAATAGCATAGGATTGTAGGAGAGTTGGACTGGAAGGGACCTCAGGAGGTTATCTAGTCCAACCCCTTGCTGAAGACAGGATCATCTTTGACTAAACTATTGCAGTCCATTGTCTATCTAACCTGTTCTTGAACATTTTCAGGGATATGCACATAGGATCAGGCCCACCTGTTATGTCATTTATTTTCTGATGCAATAGTATTGGGACTCAACATAAACAAAACAAGCATACAGATTTATTTAGTGTCAATACAAATAGTTTAGTTTCAATAATTTTCAAGTGAAAATGAAGAAGCAACCAAAATTATTTCTTGTCTTCTTTGGGCTTACCTGAGCCACTCCTGAGCCTAAAGGCTTCCCAAGGAAGCTAGGTTTACCAAACTGGAAATGTTCTTTATGAACAATGAGCCTCCTGCTGACAATGGGCCCCCTTCAGGAAAATCACCTCTTTTACCATTCTATGTTTTTTAAGTAGGATGACTCACTGCAACAGCATAGTAAAGGTACAATCATTCCATTTGCTTTTTCCCATCCAGCATCTAATCTAACTGAATCAATAAGGCCTAAAAAAATATTGGATTAATTTAGCAAGCATGCCTGAGTCACTAACATAATGGATAGAAATCTTTAGTGTGTCTTCATTAACCTCAAAGGAGAGGCTATATTTGCACCAAGTATTGCTCTAAAAATCGTGGAGAAAATTCTGAACTAAATAAAATCACAATTTAGAAACTTAGCAGGGAAGATGACTCAAAAGGGAGGAAATGGAAACCAGCTTGACCTTGCCTAAAAACAGGAGAGGAGAAAATCAAACTAGAGAACATTGCAGTCGCTCAAGATAATTTTATTAAATATATTTTAGAAAGGCAACACAGTAAAAATAAATTACATTTTAAATGAAGAGTGTACAGGTTATTTCCCTTAAGCACATACATTTCTGGCAAAAGTATTCTGTATGCACAACTGTGGGGGTTTTTTTATAAACAGATTATAAAAATGAAACAATTAGTACACTTGTACTAACTGTGCTTACAATAGGGACAGTCAACTAGACAGTAGCTCTTGAAAACTTCAAAGAATGGGAAATCAGTTTAACAAAGTGTTATCAAATCAGCTGAATGTGGCAGGATTTTCTTTAACCATATGGTTATCAAGTGATAAAGCTATGAGTAAAGACTCTCAGACAGATAAAGGAATTTATTTATATCTTTCTGGTAGTGGGCAACATTAGCTGCAAGTGCTGATTCCCATCCTCACTTTGGGCACCCAAATGTGTCAGGAAATTAAAGAATACTGGTGACAGAAGGCTACAGAGCAACATGTGCACACTGGTGTTACTGAATGCTGAGATTCAGGAAGCAAAGTTTATTAGTTTTCTAAGGGAGACTAACTATGAGTAATCGACTGTAGCTGAACAAAGGAAAATGTTAATGTAATAGCTGGAAGAATTCCCTTATACTGAGATTTATCAGTCTAGAGAAAGTCTTACAGGGAAGATGGTAAAAAACAAAACAACCTCCCACCAACCCAAAAAATCTGCCCCCCAACACTGCTGAAAGCTTTAAAACTAGACAGAACAAAGCAAAGGATGCAGAGCTAGCATTATTGCCAGTAACTATCGAGTTAAAGGCTGAAGGGGGTTCATTTTTAAAGCACATTGTGTGACTGATGTTCCTTTGATCCCAGTTTCCACAGTTCTATCACAAGATTTCTGCCTACTATACAACTAACTGAACATGGGGGGGCAGCTTTTATTTAATTTATTTATTGTGCAATGCACAACAATACCTATGTGAAAAGAAAATTCAGAGGACCCCAAGGCCTCCTAGCATAAAATAAAAATGGTAAATATGCCAATAAAGAGGGAGTAAAAGAATTCCTCCAAAGACTGATAGTTAAGGCAAAACAGGAAGACAAGAAATAATCAAATTTCAGAAAGCAATCAGGTAAGGACTTGAACTCAAATTTTAAAGAGATAATATTATAAGTGATGAATTAGTGTGTAATTAGCTACTGTGTGTATACAGCTTATTTAATCAATTGGATACTGGCTGCCACAACAAAGCAAATATTTTGCTAGCAATGACCATATAGTGGTATTTTAAAATAGTGTATGTTTCCTCTGTACTTAGACTAGAAAGTGACTGTAAAGTATTTGATGACTTTTTTTAATGACCCACAGTATGGCGTATTAAATCTATGGTTGAACAGCTACATATCTACCTAGCAACAATAGGTGTTTCTCAGTAGACAAAACATTCGAAGTGTATTTATAGCAAGCAAAGAAATGACTCACAAAGTAAGCATGATCTTTAATAAGAGTCCCTCGAAATTAAACTTATTGATGTTCAGACAATTGTGCTCATATTGTTTTAAATGTAGTCCTTTTCCCCCTGCTCAAGTCTCATATTTTCCATAGCTTTCTACATATGATAATGCCTGAAAACCCCCAGGAGCTAGGGGTCTATTTTAATAAAGGAAAAGTCAAGGTTAGAAAGATTTGGAGCTCCTAAAGCAAATCTGCAAAAGAACTGGGAATGAAGCTTCGAGGCAGTGGTTTCAGCCCCAGACTCTTCCCCCCAGCTCTGCTATTACTTTTCTTGATTGCAATACATGTTCTTTGCCAATTATTTCTCTAGGTTAATGAAACATGAATATTAAAAAAAAATCTTTACCACCACTTCTAATGAGTGTTGCTTGTTTATCTGCTGCTGGCACTGTGGTTACTGTTAGCTCTTAATATCTGGATGTGCAGCCTTCTTCCATGAGTAGCTCAGTCTGGAAGTCTCTACACAGGACAAATCCAGGTGAAAATGCAGACTGAGCTAGTACTCAATCATTTTAGACCAATGGTTCTCAACTTTTTTTTTACCTCAAGACACCACTCCATAACATTTTTGAACTAAGCAATACCCCACTTTCAAAACTAATTTATTATTTACAGTGCTTACCTCCTTGCAGAAGGGAAAGGGGGGCAGGAGGGGAGGGAGGTGGAGCAGCCAGGCAGGGAGAGCCTGAGCCTGCCCTTATCTGCTTATCTCCTCACGCTTCCTGAAGGCATGCTTTAAAGGATCTTGTAGCACCCTGGGATGCCCTCACACTCCTGTTTCATAGATTTCATAGACATTAGGGGCTGGAAGGAACCTCATAAAATCACTGGGTCCAGTCCCCCTGCCATAGGCAGGAAGTCCACTGGGATCAAATGACCCCAGCAAGAAATAAATCCAGCCATTTTTTGAAGGAATCCAGAGTAAGTCCTTGCATCACCTCTGGGGGTAGTTTGTTCCAGACCCTGGGCACATACGCCATAAAGAACTTTTTTCTTATATCCAGTTTAAATCAGCATTCCTGGAGTTTATGGCCATTAGACTTTTTTATCCCTTGAGGAGCTCTGGTGAACAGCTGTTCTTCCAGGTCCTCATGTACCCCTATTATATCTGTAGGGGGAGTCTCAGGGTGCGATGTGTCCCATCCACCATGGTCCTTGTAGTAGTCTGGCTACTACTATGCAGACCCTTGGCTATAGCTCAGTGCCTGGAGCCTTGGGCCCTCCTGCTTACCCTCCTGCACAAACTTGAGACCTCCCGCTCACCCTCTTGCCTGTTTGCACACCTGTTTGCATGTCCTGTTCACTGAGGGGCTGGACCAAGTAGGAACCAGGGTGGGGCAAGACCCTCCTTGGCTTCTCTCAGCTGCCTCTCCGCAGCTGTGCTAGCCCTCTCCCACCACGGGCCCCACTTACCACTGGCTGTGCTGGGGGACAGTCACGGCTGCTTTGCGACTGCTGGGGGGGGTCTTTTGGATGTGGGGGGCATGACAGGCTTAAACTCATGTGTACTCTGCTCCAGGAGCCCAAATGGGAGGACTGTGGAGAGTCACTGATTTAGATGCACCTCCCAGAAGTCTGTTACTTAGGTTCCTGATACATGTTACACTTACAATGAGATTAGTCAGTTAATTACATTTTAAGTGGTTACCTGGCCATGTGTTAATGTGATTAATAGTGTGATAAAAAAGTAATAAGCCACAGTTATTATACAAAACAATTGTAATAACTTTATGGCCAGTTTCTAGCATGCCATTAATTGAACATGAGGCCAGGTTGAGGCACCCAATCATGGGGGTACACCTGGGAGCATCATCAGCTGACAAGACTCCCAGTTACGGGAGCATATCATGCACTCCCAAGGCTGGGAACACCACCAGCTAATCTGGAGCATCTGCAGTTGGGAGCCCCATTACCTGATGGGACTCCCAACCATGAGAGCTTGCTACTTGCTTGTGCAGAGGGAGCCCAGGATCCCAGGCTCCCCCTGCGCTAGCAGTTAGGCATGATGGGATCTGATGCTTGATCCTACAATCATGTTTCCTGCCATACATGTGTGGCATGAGAGGCAGCGTGATTGTGGAGACTGAGCATCAGATCTCTTCACATCTATAATTGCATGTCTGCCAGGGGCTTAACACATATTTATAATAAATCTGTGCAGCTTTGTTCTTTACAGTTTTAAAAATGCTTATAAATTATTCAGACCTCAGCCAAGTTCACAGAGGTACACCACATTCTTCATCCTTTTCATCAATATTTATTAGTTCTAGCTTAGCTTATGCCACAGGCTACATATAGGAGGAGGTCTTTTGTACCCTTTTTGCTTCATGTGCTTTACATACCCCAGCTACTGAGAAGAAGGTAAGAATATGAGAATTTTAAAACTCTTTTTTAACATTATATTTTGGTGAATTTCTTCTTCCTGAGATTTCTGTGCCAAGTAGCCTATTCTTCCTGCTATGTCATACCACAACTTCCTTGGAAACTAACACTGAAATTTATTGAAGTGGTGATGCATAGAGCAGAAATAGTTGCACTTAGATTTTCAGATGCCTGGCTTAGCCCAAACATCTGGATGTTTAGATAAATTGTGTTTTGATCAGATTAGCTTTGAAGTTAATAAAGGCAACTATTCACATCTCTAGCTGATGGAAATTAGTTAGTACATGCCAGTAAAATGGTATTTGGAAACAAGTAAGGTATTCAAAAGAATCAAAACTCAAAACAAGAATTTGCTACATAAAAGAGGAAAGGATGAGAGAAGATACTGCTCCCCCTTTGTGAATAAGAAATGGCTCCTCAAACAGAAAAGATATTTTTAAGCCTATTGTAGTCATTCCAGGAGCTGTACCCATATCGCTACATAAGGTCATGAGATGAAGTCTGTGGAAAGGATGAAGGACTCTAGTCTAATCTGTTTAGATTCTTATACTTCAGCCACTACCATGGTATTTGGCATGGTATACATAGCCCTATGGTATATATAGATCCCTCAGTTTTCACAAACACCAGAGAGCAATGCCTTAGAGCTGTGTCACCCTATGCAGTGATCCCCCATGCGGTATATCCAGGATTAGTATTAAAGGCAGGAATCCACATGTTCTCTCATCCTCAAATAAATGTTTCAGAACAAGGTGGTATTTTTACAGAATCAGGTCTCTCAGCCAAAGCCTATCATACCAGCAAAGCTTCTCAACAATGGTACCATGGACAACTATAAATGAACTGAACGAAAAAAGAATGAGGGAAATGGCAGAAATCATTTGATTTAATAGAAATAGCACATTTATACCAGAACCTTCTGCTTGATTCAGTACTGTAATATACCTGCTTTATGCTAGTGTAATTTCAGTGAAACCAATGGTGTTTGTAATGACGTAAAGCAGTGATTAATCAGTCCCTTTATAAGATTAGTGTCTCCTGTTTTGAAAGGGAATGTCATAGCGCTACTTCAGCAGAAGCACAGCTAGTCATCCCACTCATGCTAACTTTTATGGGTTGTATTAGTTGTGCCTATGCTTCTAATATATTAAAATATTCACAAGAGTCCCTCAGGAGTTTTAAAAAAATAAAACAATAACAACAACAATGTAACTATTCCACATGAGGGATAACATGCCAGTAAAAATATAACATATGCTCAAAAAGACTTTTCAAATACTTTAACATGCTTTATTGGCACAGTAATACATAAAAAAAAAAACAAACCCAAGTTTTTTTAAAGTTTGAAATTTGCTTCAATTCCTTCTTGGTTAAAATCATATACACCAAGACGTACTTTAAAGCAGGTTTTCAGAAATAAGGCAAACCTTGAATATTGAAACTAACAACTGAAAAAGCTGTTTTATCAGAAAGGACACCCACCATCAATTTAAACTATTGTCACTTTTATATATTTATAAGCTTTACAATCATGTTTTCTTATACCTTGAAGACATTTTCCTGTTCCTTTGTGAAAGATCCAAACAACAAGGGACAAAGTGAGTGTGAAAGCAGGTACAGAACCTGCTTTTATACAGGTTTAATTTTGCTCATGTGATTAACCCTATTTAATACTCACATTGAAATTTAAGTGAGTCACAAGTTAATATTCTTAACTCTGACATGAAAATTGTCAAGGCACTATGGATTACAAGTGCCTTCTTCAAAAATTACACCCGAACCTCGAATAGATTAGTTTATCTAATCACCGACGCTGGCTCCTATAACAAACTAAATGCCCCTCTAGTTTCAGGTGGCCTCATTATTTAGCTGATGCATTCTGACACATTAACAGCTTGAATCAGGGTAACAGCAGTCAAAGATTTATTCTTTAGCCTCTTTATATGCTATCCATTACCATGTATTTTGTAACCAGATGACTTGATACCCACTGTCAAAGTCATATTATATGCATATACAACTGTAAC
Organism: Caiman crocodilus; assembly: GCA_030014935.1. Taxonomy (NCBI): domain Eukaryota; kingdom Metazoa; phylum Chordata; order Crocodylia; family Alligatoridae; genus Caiman; species Caiman crocodilus. The sequence continues at coordinate 95,534,032 of JAGPOW010000261.1, forward strand.
AGTCTCCTGAGGGGGGTGTTTGCATGGAATACCTTAGTCTTGTCTGATTTCTTAGAGTACCCAGAAGCCAGTCAAAGCTCCTTCCCTCTCTAATGACACTGGCCTTTCAGTCTCTCACCCTTCCTGGATCTCTGTGGTCCTGACTCACTGAGCTAGCTTTCAGTTCTGCTCCTGACAGAGGGATTTGTCTCTCTTGCTAGGGAGACCTGGCACAGCCCTCAGTATCAAGCAGCACAGTAGATGGCATTAGTAATGTGTAGTGGGTGCACACAGGTGTATGTATACCCCCTAAGATTGGTGGTGCACCCCCTAAGATTGGCCGCCGCTGCCAGTGGCACCTGTGGGCTGTCGCCATTCACCACCCTGCCAGTGGCATCTGCAGGAAATAGTCAACCGCTGCTGGCTGCTGCCACCACTGCTTGCAGTCACCGATTGGCTCTTGCCACCCCCGCCCACTACGACTCCATGTGGCCACCTGTGGAAGCTCCCTGCTCACCACCAGCATGCCACCACTGTCTGCAGGCAATCACCATTCCCCCCCAGCCTCAGAAGGCATGCAACGTTCATGGTAGATGGTCTCTTCAGTAAAGACATTTTTTGGGGTGAAGACCACCTAGCCAAAGGTTCTCTGTTCCCTCTAAGGTGGTTAAGCAGTCCCCCTGTTCCCAATCCAGCTTGTATACCCTAAACACCTTCAGAGTTAATCAGCTGTTCCCTTACTAGTTTTTCTAGCTTCTCAAAGCTCTATCACTTGTCTCAGTCACTAGACTTTTTGGGCCAGGAGCTGCCAAGCTGCTTTTTTCATCCTGTTCTCCATAGTTATGGTTATCTTCTCTGGATACATCCTGGGACTTGGGTACACACTGTTGTTGATATTTTGAGAAAGCCATTCAAAAATCTGTTAATACTAAAGGTCCATCTCATTTCATCCTCCACATAGCCAGCCCTGGCATTTAACCTTTCACTCTCTGTGAACAGGCTAATGAGATAAGTTGAGTCACACAATAATATAGCAACATGAACACAGTTGACACAGAAAGATCATATTAAAATTGGTGGTCTGTTACAACACATAGTACAGCAAGATTGCTATAAATTTTATTCTTATCTACTGTATTTACTCAAATATAAAGTAACACTGAATATAAAATAACCCCCTGAATAATTCCATTCTATATATGGAAAATTTATGAACTTGTTATAATTTTTCAGGCTTTCTAATTACTGGAAATTGCCCCCCTCCCACTACTACATCACGGAAAATAAATCTGGGGGCTCAGGTAGCCTCTTTGCCCTCTTCAGCCCCTTCTCCCTCTCCTTACTGTCAGACCCTATTCTCCTTGAACACATGAAAGTGAGGAGCAAGTTTGAAACAATGACCGTGAAATGAACATACCTGTAGTAACTAGCATATAGGCACATTACTGCAGGTACCCATAGACTTAGTTCATCCAGAATTGATACATTTTACCTTTTTTTTTGGAAGCTGATGCAAGTTTTAGTACAGGTACTCTATAAACACACTTGTAAGCAGCATATTTGTATTTATATATATAAAACACAAACTTTTTTGTGTAAAAATATGTCTCTCTCTCTCTCTATATATATATATGATTATATACATCTACACTCCTCACATTACACCAGAAAAAGAAAAAAACCTTCACCCATTACAAAACTGAAACTGCCCACCCGTACAAAGTTCTGCTGGCCACCCAAATCCATTACAATATCTGTATTGCGTGCAACATGCACAAAACAAATAAGCAAAACCTGGTCCCTCAGAGTAGGCAACACTTTCTTTCCATCTCCGCCCCACATACCCAATTCAAGTGTCCTCTCCATCATTGTTGCTTCAGCTCCCACTGGAGGACCTGCTGCTGCTGTCTTTGTCGCTATCTTTGGTTTCGCTTGTCTTTTCCTCTCTTTTGCTGCCACCACCTCCTTCTTCACCCAGGGGATGTTGGATGATCCTGTGCCACATGTCCCTGTGCCAGGTGGCTTCAGCCGTGTCCCCTCCATCATTCACTACCAATGTCTGGTAGTAGGTCCAGAGTTTGCTCAGAGCCATTTTCACATAGCCTACTACCTCTATGTCTGTTTGCCTATACAACAGGAGGTTCCTGGCCTTCCACAGGGTGCTCCTGATGCAGGATGCAATCTGGTTGAAGTGGGGTGATGGGCTCCCCTGGTGTTTGGCGAGGTGTCCATACAGCACTGCTTCTCTGGTTAGCCAGCTGATGCTTTGCAGAGCTGCTTCACCCTTTCCATACCTCCTTGGTGCAGGCAGTTCAAAATCTATCCCCAGGATCCTGACCCCCTCATGGGGGACAAAGACCCCCAGGGATTCCAGGTCTCTGACCTCACCAGTGGCCAGGCTGGTGCTCTTGCTGATGTTCAGCTTGGCCCCTGCTGCCACCTTGTACACTTGTATGTGTGCCAGGGCTCTGGATACTGACCTCCTGTTCTGGCACAGGATGTTCAGATTGTCCATGTAGGCCAGGACCTTGGCCCCTCAGTTGCTTCTTCCAGGGATGTGGATTCTGTTTATCCTCAGGTCTTGCCTCAGGCACTGGGCCAGCGGCTCAATGGCACTGATGAACAGGATCAGGGAGATTGGGCAGCCCTGCCAGACTCCCAACTCCACCACAATCCATGTGCTCAGGAAGCCATTGATCTGTACTTCGCTGCTCACTTCCATGTAGAGGGTCCTGATCCATCTGACAAAGGTCGGTGGCACTCCCATCCACTCCAGCTTCTGGAACAGGAACCGGTGGGACACTTTGTCATAGGCCTGCTCCAGATCCAGGTTTAAGACAGCGATGCTCTGCCTGCACTTCCTCTCCAGCTGTAGCATGTCTCTCAGCTGCACCAGGGCTCTGTGGATTTGTCTCCTGGGTACTCTGCATGACTGATCCTCATGGATGACTGTGTCTAAAACAGAATTAAATCGCTCAGTCAAGACTTTGGCCAGCAGCTTATAATTGAAGTTCAGGAGGGTGATCCACTTCAACTCTTTCCTCAGACCCTTCTTAGACAGGAGGGTCACGAGGACCCGTTCCCATCCCCACTCCCAGCCGGCCTTCCTGCAGGCACTCTTGAAAGAGCTCCAGCAGGTCTGGACCCATCAGGTCCAGAAGGTAGAACTCCTTGGGCAGGCTGCCCACCCCAGGAGTTTTAAGTGTTCTTGAAACTCTGGAGGGCTCTCTTGAGCTCCTCCAGCATCCAGTTCTTATCCAGCTGCTGCTGCTCTTCCTCTCTGAGGGCCCAGGTGAGGCTTTGGAGGCATAGCTATATGGCCTCCAGGTCTGTTGGCTTCTCAGTGTACAGCTCCCAATAGAAGGCAGCCGGTGCTCCAGTCCCCCTCTGTCTTTCAGGTACATCATGACCTCCTCCTTGCTATTCTTCAGCCTGGAGAAGCAAGCAGACCACCCCTCCCCCTCCTCCACCCATGGGGCCCTGGCCTGAAAGATGGGGTGGTACTGGAATGCTAGAGAAGGCTGCAGCATTTGAAACATAGTTGGGGACTGGCAGAGGGGCTGTATACGTGTCCCCTGGCTCTGTGGCACTGAAGCTTGACCAGATCTTTGCTGTGGCCCTGGGCTTCTGAGTTTCCTCTTCAGAGCTTCTCCAGAAAATCTGGCCTACAGAAGCCCCACGTGGCATATCCCAGGGTTCTCTTCACAGCAACATAACTGTAGCTGAATTTTTTCAGGGTAGTTGATGACTCAGATTCTCCTTAACTTTTAAATTTCTCTCTTCAAAAGCGTGAAATGGTTTTAAAAAATAGCTTGCCTTACTTCTGACGAAGGTTTGAATAACAGAAGTTCCTATCCAGACTTTTATTTAGCTAAGCACAAAAAGGTCATTGTCATTCTGTCTTGATTATGGCCTACTTATTAAATGACTCAGTTGTACCAACCAAGAAGTGTTCCTGCCAAACTCAGAGTCAGAAAATGTTAGTCACATCGCTTGGACTAAAATTGGTTACAGCAGCCTTAGATGTAAAGTTTTGGCAGCCTCGCAGGGCACTATACAGGATTGCAGAGGCTACTCTAACATGCTGGAATTCCAGCACATCAAAGCAGCCTCCCGTGTCTCATGTATTGGCATCCCTGTGCTTCAAAATGGCGGTGAGGGCACTTGAACTAAATTTCTCCATTCTTAAGTGTGGGGACACTGATATAGGAGACGTGGCAGAACTTGAAGAGCCGTTCTAACTAAAGCACTGCCCCTCTCTTTCCCCCGCCCTTACTGTTAAGGTCCATGTTCAACTAAGAAGCAGTTGTATGTGGAAAAATGAAACAAAACAAAAAACTGCTATTATAAAAGATCTTGTTTTAGCTTAGATTTCCTCAGCTGATTTTTCAGGACTGTTACTTCACCTGGCTGATATATACTGTAAGATCAAATATTCAAAGACATGTCTTGGGGCAAGCAATGGTTCCACTTAAAGAAATAAGACCTGCAAGCTAAACACTGCTGTCCTTCTAGTGATTTTGTTGTTAGGGTCTTAATGCATATCCAAGCAAACAGACACTGAAGTTTCAGTCAAAGGATTAAGTCCCTACTTCCTTCCAATGCAAAAATTTTCAAACCATTTTGTCTCGGAGGGTGTTCCTTTCTATTCCTCCAGGTTCATGTCAAGAGAATATCCATCATGGGGGAAGTTTGTTCCTTTTCCTAAGAGTTGGGGCTAGGATTCCCTGAAAACCTACCTGGTTCTAAAAGGTTTACTTTATTTCCAGTTTCTCAGATTTGGTCAACTCGCCCTCCTGAGGGTTTTCAATGATCTGTCTTCAGTGAGTGAGCCACCTCAGAAAATGGCAAGGTGCTTGAGAAGATCTGGTAGATTATTTAACAAGACTTATTGTCTCAGTGGCAAGTTTATCTTTTTTCCATAGCAAATTAAAATAAATACTATACAAGATCCTTTAAGGCAGCAGCAGATAAGAAATGCAGACTTCTGTCTCTGTATATTGGAGCAATAAAACCAGTTTTGTGAAGACATACTTTGGAAGTAGCACGAAATTACTTTGGTGCAAAGAAAACTATTGACCTGGTTTAGACCTTTGGGTATCAATAGTCCACAAACATGGAAATAATAAAATCTATTCTTGAAGTATCCTAAAGCTTCAGAGCAAAAATATAAGCTTTGCCATGTTAAAGATATGATCAGAGAGAAATATGTAGAGATGCATTTATCTCCTGATGCAACAGAAACTTTCAGTAAAGAATATTCTCTTTTGGACTGATAACTTCTATATGGGTGTTAACAAATATCATGTTCTCCTTTCCTTTAAATGAAGGAGATTAGATAAGGTCTATCCTAGCTAAATTACAAGACTTCAGAAGCATGAACAGACTGGAAGAGCCAATTACAAGCCTCATAAAACTCTTAAGTTACAATCGTATTTATCTCAAAACAGAGACTAAAGGTGGGTGGGGGGAAGGGGGCTTGCAGTTCTGTGGTTTCAGTTTTGCTGAAGACAACATATTTTGCAGGTGCATGACAGTCATGCCGCAAAGTCTACAAAAGTTTGTCACAGACTTCATCTTTGAAGTTTCAAACTAGTATATGCCACCCACCTTACACAAATACAAATTGAAGGGTTCAATAAGGAGTTCTGAAACAAAGTAGATTCTCTGGTTGCTCAATCCTCAAGCAAACAAGAACTTTATTTCATGAACCTTGAGACTCTTGGACCATTTGCCAGCTTGAATATAACTGTTAAATCTCTGAGGTCCTAGTGTTAAGAACAGCAAAGTGTGGGAGCAGTCTTTCTTTAGCACAGGAGCCTAACATTTGTATTGATACCACCCTATAAAGCAGTTCAAGGTGAAGGACACTTCTCAGTTCTTTATGACAATAAAAAGAATACATAGTTATTATTTCAGAGAACTAATATTTTTCTTCCAAAATGAATCTTTTTTGTTTTTTGTTTTTTCAATAATCCCCCAAATTTGACAATTTTTGATCACGCAAGAGTTCATATTTCAATATTTAATTTTTAAAAAAATATAATCATATTTTGACCAGATTTCATATTCGACTTTTTCCCCCTTTTCCCTCCATCCTTTAATTTTTATCTTAGACTTTGTTCATTCATTCTGATGTACCAGCATTCATATTGTGAATATCATGATCAGGATGTAAGACTGAAAACTTGTCATGCCATTTAATTCTGCTTTAAGTCTCTTTACTCTTTGTATTGTAAATTGTTTTGTAAACTACATAATATTGTCGGTATGTACCTGCAAAGGAAAAAAAATCCACTTTCAGTCCTGTACTCCAAGATACTCAAGTAGTGTTTTATTTTGTTAAAAATATTACCACTTTATTTTTAAAACAGTGCTTCCCCCTCCTTCATTTGTTTCCTGATCTTGAGGGGTTAGGAGGAGTTGTTACTGCCCAGTACAAGAACTGTACGCACACTTTTTTTAGGGAAGTGCGAGGCATCTGCTGCTATTCATGATTTCCACTTAGTATGACATTTACAGGCCTTTTTTCATTATTTTCATGCTGTTGGAGTTATATTACAGTTTGCATAATATGGTTTTATTTGCTGATAGAACTTGCAATTTTCCATCCTAAAATAGTTGCACCCAATGTAAAAAAGTCATCACAAATGAAGATTACTCCGTTTATGCTTTACCTGATCCTGATTTCATCCATGTGATAACATATAGCTATTATGTTGCATGTAATCTCTAATTGCATCTCTAATGGTCTTTGAGGTGTAGAACCTTTTACACTTTTTTTTTTTTTCACTTCAAGGTAGAAAACCTACTCAGGATCTAGTGCAATAAATGCATTAATGTTAACAAAGATTTGCTCATTATATAAAGAGCACCTTGCTAATTGGGTATTTTGAGTGTTTAAGGTAAAGGTCACTGGATAAAAAAAAATGAGAATGTGGAATGAAATAGTTTCAGAGGAGATACAAACAGTAGCCTCATGACTTCAATTGCAGTCAAATAAGAGGCTGTAGAATTAGACAGCTGGACAAGATTTACCTTAACAGCTGCATTGACAATCCAAAAAGGGCATAAGAACTATACCAAATGTATGAAGAAGCAAAGCAGTTTGTAAACACTCACATTGTTATTTGGAGTGCAGCAGGTAGAGAGTACAAGTCCTACTTCAGTGCAGAAAAATTATCACAAAATGCACTTGTCTTTATAGATAAAGAAAACAAACATAGTCTAGTGCCATTTTATTGGGTATTTATTTCTAAAGGCTTTGTGGAATGAGGCCTCTGGCAATGATTCTTAGAAACTCTTTAATACCTAAGTCTACATACACTGTGTATTACAAGGTTAGGTTACACTCAAATATTTATCTGAAACATCTAATTGGGTGCTTTATCAGTCTAGAGCATTATCAAGCCAACTGAACAGTATAATTTTTTAGACTTTTTATTATTAGATATGAGGAGCAAATTAGGAAAGATGGGTGAAGCCTGGCTTACTCCCTCATACTGCATAAAGATGGTGCTGTTATTCCTGTATTCAAAGGAAGTAATTGGCTCTTTAAAAGGCTATCTCATCAGTACCGAAAATAACAATTGGGTTGGTGGATACACAGAGTAGACATTCAGCTATCCATTGAAGTTATTTGTTGTGATCAATAAAAGCTGTTTTTCTGAATAGTAAAATGTTGAAATGACATGAAGACTTTGACTATTAAAAGCCCAGAAATTTACTGTCACGATACACCTGATAGCATTTACTCTCCATCATCTGCAAAATATCTTCAGTTGAACAAAAATATATTTAAATAATTTTGATAATTTAGGAATAGATATTTGCCATAATCCTTGACCAAATTTTTGCCAAGAATCAAATTGAGAAAGAAGGACAGATTCTTCTAGAGGGTCAAAGTATATATTTTTCCGAAGACATAAATGGTTTTGATGACAAAAAAAAAAAAGTTTTATGGATGGCATGAAAATATAGCTGTCTTATTCAACATACACTTTTATAACTCATTCAGCATCCTCTACTGATCCAAGCATAGCAATCACTATTGTGGCAGAAATCTTGGATCTCAAAGGGCTCTGTGGATTAAGGGATTATAGGATATTTTTAAATGTGGAAAGAAGGTTAATAATCGGATATGGGATTAAAGCAAAAATATTAACTCAAAGGTCTTGCTCAATGGTTAGTAAAGACAGAGCTATATGTGTAATACCAGAGGTGTCAAAGATACAGCTGCCTGCAGGCTGAATCCAGCCTGTGGAGCCCTATCATTTGTCCTGCAGTGCTACCTGTGGACACAGACGTACATGCTGCATGCAGCATGCATGGGCCACCTGAGGCACATACTGTATTAAGCACCTATATTGGATCCATCCTGCACATTGGATCTGGGGTCAGTCTGGATTGGGCCCATGAACTGGCCACATGTGCCACATCTATGTTGCAAGGTTGGTCCAGGGAGCTGGACCTGGTGCATGCTGCATGCAGCACAAAGGGGCTAGGGCATGCACTACAGGTAGTGCCCACACTAGACCAGCCCCGAACACCGCCTCCATTGTCAGACCAGGTTGGGCCCACAGATCAGCCCTGCATGCTGGATATTTTTTAGGAATTTGTTTTGTGTTCCAAGATAAATCAGCCAAATCAAATTCCAAATCCATGAGTTGTTCAAGAGCTATATGTGGCCCTACTACCAGCAAACGTCTTCCACCCTTGCCTGGGGCTTCAGATGCTTCTAAATAATTGGCAGGCATCCTACGTGCAGGCCTAAGCCCAGAGACTTGGGGTTCAGATGCCTCCGAATTTCACTGGATCTCAACCACATGGCTGTAGAAGCAAGGTAAGGAGGAGTTTCTCATTTCCATAAAGTAGGCATAAAGCCAAGCTCTTCCCACCAGAAATGAAAGTGAGAGGTTGACTATACAATACTTCCGTGGGTACTACCCCATGCCAGAAAATCCCTTGTCCCTGGGAAACCACTGTGGTGATAATGGCATTTCCCCTGCCAGATACTGAGAGCAGGGCTGATCTAGGATGGGCTCCTCATGCAGTACAAAGCCCAGGACCATCCCTATACACTGCATGTGGCTGCAGAGCTGCGGATAGCACATTCTGCATGTGATGTGCGGGGCTGGAGCCAGTGTGTGCTGCAAGAAGTGCACAGGGCCATCCTGGGGTGGGAGGCCGTGAATCAATGCGACTTCCCCAGACTTTGAGCTCTGGGGGGGCCCTGTGGAACTGGGTGGAGTGGCCACGGTGACTCTGTACGGCTTCTGGCTTCACGTCCAGTCCTCAGGGGGAACCCCCGCCCCCAGCCACCAAATCTGGTACATCCAGCCGCTTGGCACCCCCTCCCTTTTGCCAATATGCCACCAGCTTCCTTGTGTCCAGGTATGGGGCCCCGCACCCCACTCTAGTCATCTCTGTGCACTGCATGTGGTATCCACATCAGATCTGCCATGTGGGGCTGGTCTGTGAACCCAATCTGGCCTGCAGACCAGTTCTGAGACCCTTATCCCGCCCACAAGGCCAGGTGAGTTTGACACCCATGTATAACACGAATATGAAATAAGTTTTTCATAATTGATGTGGTATGCAAGAGCAGCATCAGAAATAATGCATTTCTCTGCCCAATGGGGAAGCAGTAATGAGGAATTAGTTGCAAACCTTTTTCAAAAGAAAATTCATTTCTCACTGAACTGCAAATTGATAGAAAATATGTTGTAATTTTTTGTTGTTTCTATTGTAAGACCATAAAACAAAAAAAATGTCTTTTGCCACCTGATAGCCAGGTAATTTCAGATGAAAATTAAAATAGTTTCATATTGGATTTACCAAAAATAAATTCAACACAAAAAAATATTCCTTTACTACAAAAAGATTTGTGGGATTTAAATATCTGGCAAATGCCTTTTGAGGACTGGGAGATGTTAATGTCTTTGGTGGTTAAGAGATGATTGTAAATACCCTTACTCTGTATCACCTCAATCAATGTGTAGGTTCCTGAGTAATTTGGAAATTGGCAAGGTAGAGGAGAGACTTAGATGATGGATGAGAATGGTAATGTACTGACATGCAAGATAAAGGAATAATAACTGTGTGCATGTGTTAGCTTCCAGTTTGATGTTTCAAGGAAAAATAGATGTATAAAGATTTATGCTTTTAAGAGAGCTTTGGAGCTGTGTAACCTCTGTCATCCCCTCTGTCAGCTAAACCAACCAGCCAACTGACAGTGAATAAAGGTTATCTAGTTTCTGTTTAGGTTTCTTTTACTGGCAGTCTAGCAGCAATGGGGCCGTAAGACATGTCCCTGGAAGCAGCAACAATCTGCAAAGAAGACTGCTTTAAATTCCGTTTCTGTCCTCCTTTCATTGTCCTTTCCCCAGAAGTGTTTGTGCAAAGGGCTTCATTGTGAAGGCATAGAGTAATGGGTAGTAAGCAGTACTATCCTCTCCCTTGCAGCAGACTATGTAAAACTATGGGATTAAACTGCAGTAAAGTGAATTGGGATTAAATCTCAGAAAAAAAAAACATACAAACTTCTTATAAAAAGAGTAGGACAAGGGAATAAAGGCGAACATGTAAATAAGGGAAATACGGTCAGGCAGGCTGGTTTATTGTACTTCAGTGAATGTAGAAACAATGTTTAGGCTCCAGTTGTTACAGAAGGCACATATCCATTTTTAGAGTTCAAGTGGTCACTAGAACAGCAAGTGCCTACTCAGTTTCAGTTGCTTTTGCCCTAATTTTCAAAGAAAAATAATGAACTAAGCCCCAGCTATGTTAAAGACTAAATTCATGAGCCCCTGAAACAGTTGCACTCTTCTGGCTCTTGACAGTTCGAAATGAAAATGAGACATAGGGACGAAGTATTCTTACTTGAAAGGACCTAAGCCAGTGGTTCTGAACCTTTATATGCTCAAGCCTCTCCCTGCCCCCTCTACCCCACAAAGGAATGAAAGCACCCCTTGAAGTTTTCACCTTTTTTTTTGACTACAGAAAAATAATAGAGCAATTCTTCTGGTGCAGAAACCTCAAAGACCGCAACAGATTGAATGATGCTACAGATTCCTATTTGAAATCTTTGGGTTTACATGTGTCTGTGTTTGCATGCCTAAGAATGCTAATGTTACACCCTACAGCATCTTAAAATGATCCCACAGCACCCCAAGGTGCCACGGGACCTTGGTGAGTATCAGAGACCCAAGCTCTTGAATAGAAGAGGTCAGGTGAATACAGATTTGGATCTTTTTCCGAGACATTGCAAAGCCTTCCACCAGTGCATGAAAGGAAAAAAAAGCCCAATTGGTGGATTTCCACTCTAAGGCCTTCCTGTTCAAGCACATTGTTCAATGGGACATTCTCCATTTGTTTGGAAGAAGGCTGGATATTTGCTCTCAGCCTCAGTTTAGGCCTGCCCCTGAACAAGAACTTTCCAGCCTAATAAATGCCAAAGCTGAAAAATATCAACTGGGAAAAAATGAAAGTGCTATTCAACTTCACCTATGTAAAGCAGGGATTTAACATGATTTTTTTTTCTTTATAAAACGTCTGGTGGGATGAAGAAAATCATTCCCTAATGACATTCATTACATAAAAAACCTGCAGCATATACTATGAAAATAACATGAGTTCTGTTAATATCCAACTGCCTCTAAGCTAGCTGTTATTACTTGATTTGACTGAAACAATAAATATAGCACAGAAGAACAGTTAGATCTTATTACCAGATTAAGAAATGGGACTACTCACATGGATTTAATGTTCTCAAGACCAGACCTTTAGACACCAGGCCCTCTGCTATTTAAACATTTTTATAATCAAGCTGGCAAATGATCCAAAAGTTTCAAGGATGATGTTCTTGCATCTTTTGAGATTCAGCATCAATTGTATTCTCTGTCTCAGTAGTTTCCACTGTGTTTTTTAATTTGTGTTAGTATAAGGTGAGGGCACAAGCTGTTCTGTAGCTTGAGCGCCAAAGTCTGTGGCAAACTTATGTCAACCCTATGGTAGGGTATAATGCACCTGCAAAACATTTTTTTTTTTTTTTTTTTTAAGCAAAACTGCAACCACAGTTTTGTAGAAGGTGGCCCTGCTTAAGATATACAATAAATCTTACAAAATTTAAATCAAATTGTGGCAAATATGAATCTCTTAATTATTTACAGGAAACTGAAAATTTGACACAAACTTTCTTGGGGCTGGGGGCTTGCAATTAAATATTTTAAATTGCTAGATTGGCATGGGTTTGCATGTATTATACATTGCTATGCAATGGCACAAAAGCATATAGTATTCATTTCCTATGCCTGCTTTTTCCCACTTAAATTACAAAACCTGCTGTGTTTTTAGCAATTATCACACACAACTGATGGGCTTACTGTAGTTTGGCATTGCACATCAGGCAATCTGCAAAGCACCTCTGCAAAAAAAATCCCAAATTAATGTATGAGAACAAGCAGAGTTATTCAGCAGTAAATCACTGGGGTCTGGAACAAATAGGCAGGAGGCCTCAGAGGACTAGTGTTCTCTGACTTTTTCTGGTTTAGGGCTGAGCTTGTTAATGTTGAGGTTGGCGCCAGATAAAGGAGCAAGAACAGTTAAGGATCAAACAATGAAACCAGGAAAACAATAATTCATGTTTAAGCAGATGGTGGTGTTTTAAAGGGACATCATCATTTTACAGCTTGTGCTTCTGCTTAAAAAGTTTTACCTACTATTGTTGCACCTGAGTTTTACAGAGAAAAAAATTCTGTTTACTTTTGTGCATTTGACAGTAATTTATGTGCAGTCAATTTAATTGTTTCCCTCCTATGGTTTCTTTTCCCCTCCATTCATGTGGGTCTTTCATTCAGCAACTGGGCAGAGAAGAAACATTTTTAAAAGCTTAGAAAATGCTTTTGTAATACTACAGAAAGTGACAGGCTCAGGGGTGATAATAGTATGAGAAATTATTTTGAACTCTCTCTTTTTTTTCCTTTGAAACCTGAGTTTCTAAAGAGTGTCTGCAATCTATGAGAATGAGAATAAGGGAAAATTCTGCTACAAAAATAGATTGCAGTTATCCCTCCATAGATGTTCTGTATTGTTCATAGTTTGTAGACAATTAAAATGTACAGTTTTACATTATACCTTTTATGCAGAAGAATTCTAAAATGTATTACATGTCATTATAGTGTATACAATATTTACTGAAATGCATGCATTATAAGTAAAAAAGCAATTAAGAGATCAGTCTAATATCCAATAAAGTCAGTGGAAAGGTTTTCATAGATTTTAGGATGTATGGGAGCAGACTACAACAGAATACAATGTCACTGAACATGAAACAGTATTATATAAAAGTATACCCCATCCATTAAGAAAAACAGAAGGAATTAAAGGTAAAATGGCATTTCACAGAATGTATGTCCCTAGGATTTGGGTTTTCTGCCACCTCTAAAATGAGGCTTTTCAAAGCAGAGAAGCCTATACTGGGAGAATTGATTTGATAAAAATTAGAGGATAAGGGCCTTATCCTCCAATACACCCCATCTTATCACCAATACACCCTATCTTATATATCCTTGGATTTTTCTTTTTTGTTATCCAATCAAATGCTAATCATGTCTTTTGTAGCTTATCGATCTCAGCCTGAGGTAGGACAAATAGTTGACAAGGTCTACAGAAATTAGTGAACATGTTCAAAGGTTAAATAGACCTGCAACATGGAAGAGCAGAGGTAAAAAACAAAAACAAAAAACCAAAAGGAAGTTATAATAGCAGCTACTTCATGTGAATGTTATTTTGGGACCATCATAGTTACTTGTGGTAAAATGTGTTTATACCTCCAAAACAGTAAGGAACATATAAGAACAGATGTTCAAAGTTGTACTAGTTCAGTTGAACTTGACTTGTTTGCAAGTTCACTAAGACATACTAAAGGTATTTTCTATTGCTGCATTCTGGAAACTTTTTTACTTGAACCTATCATGTTGAGTTGCCATCATGTTTGTCATCTTGAAGACAGAGAAAGCTGCTTGCTGATTTCAGTTAGCATTAAATATGAAAGTTTCCCAAAATGGCCAAAAGGTCAAAACCCCCCACAATTTCTCAGTCAAGTGTAAGCAATTTCTTTGTTAGCGGTAAATGTTCCACTTCTTACAATAATTTGCCTACAATTTCCCATGCTTGACAAAGGTACTTAGGGATTAGCATATTTAAATGATTTTAGGCCTGGTCTACATACAGATTTTTGTACCATTATAATTATTTTAAGATTGATATTTTTTTACCAGTATGCAAGGCCCAGAGTACACACAATTATACCAGTATAGAAATGCTTTATACTTGTATAGCTTATTCCCTTTTTCATGTCTGAATAAGCCATCACCAATATATGCATATTTATGGCAGTATAACTGCTTTACACTAAGAAGGTTGCCCCATTTTAACTCTACCAGTATAAAGTGCTCCAACTTTTATGTGGAAATAAGCCCTTAATTTTTTTTCCATTTGAGGAAAAAAAAGTGTTCCATCTTCAGCAGTTTTGTTTTTTTCCCCTTGTTAAAAGACCCCACTGGGTTATTCTGCAAAGCTGTAATAGTGTCAGAAATTTGCTACCTTGTTCTTCTGATCTGTAAAAAAAAATAAAAAATAAATTGACAATTTTCTTGAAAGTGATACATAATCACATTTTGGCCAAGGTAGAGTGAAATGTTATATAAAGATATAGCTTGATTCTGCCACTGACTTGCTTTGTGTTGTGGGGCTAGCTATAAATTGGGGTCTTGCCTAGCTATAAAACTACCTGCCATCTGGGGATACTTTGAATCCAGCTTATGTTGTCAATGAGTCTTCAATTTCTCTAATGCTGTAAGAGTGGTGCTTCTATCCTGCAGTCAATGCATTTTATTGCTGATGTAGTCCAATAGTCCAGTCAGTGAAAAGAGAAAAGGTATACTTTAATATCTGATAGACACTGAAGATATTTAACACAATACAGTACTAACACTAATGCTTTTTCAGAATATTTGATATAAATTTTACTTGACACAGAGACGACCAATTTTGCAACTTTTTTTTCAAATGTGACAAAAGGACTTATGGACATTATCCTCTTAGGCCTTAGTATTTCTCTACTCGTTAATTCTCCCAGTGTCAAAATTATGCCATAAAAGTAACTGCTACCATTTAAGCTGCCTGATAGATTAGCTGTTAGTATTGTAGGGCACTCATATCTGTTTTCACCTAAGCTGGTATTCACATTTGGCAAATCCATTCAGTTCCTATATACTACTATCATTTAAGTTATTGCAGAAGGAATACAACTTATACACATGCCCAACTATAATTTAAGTATATTTAGCTCCATTTCATTTAGAATATGCAGTGTATGCCTTAGTGGAAAAATGTATGGAGCTTCGAACAAAAAAAGTATTAGTTATCACCTACAACATAAGAAGCCAGTACAGAAAGTTCTTAGTCATGGCAGGAGACCACCATATTTACTCAAGTAGAAGATTATTTTTTCCCTTAATCAGCATGGGGGGAGAAAAAGCTCCTTGCCTTACATTCATATACAAGGAAACCTCATTAAACACATTCTATGTCATTAAATTGTCAAAAGCAGCATGTGCTCAGCAATGGAAACCAACTATGAAGTTGATTAAATATAGCCAATACTGACCATGACTATAAAACTCATGGTGCATATTGGGAGAACATACTGATAGGAATGAGGGTGGGGGTTGGCCCTTAAATAGAGCGGATGTTTCCTCCTTGATCTTCACTTTCCCCAAAAATGTTGCCAATCCCTTAACATACCACCTTGACTCATAAGATGTTGGTATGCCAGGGGCAGATAGCAGGGGAGGTATGAGGGCCTGATCCTTGTTATGGTAGTTGAGTCCTGGTCCCCACCCAAGGCAAATGTGTCAAGCAAAATGCCTCTTCATGTCATGCTCTGGCATGTGAGCCAGGAGTTGCCTAGCCTATCTTAGCAAACAGGCCTACCACAAAGATAGGCTAGTACAGCCCATTTGATAAAAAAAAACCATGGTAGTGCCCACTGTGCTCATTCCCCCTCACCACCAACTCTTTTTCCAAGTCATGGTGAACTACTATACTGAATACATTTCAACGTCCTCTTCACCCCCATAGCTAAACTGCACCTTTCTTTCCTATTTACAATGATTCCTGTTTCTTCACCCACCTAAAATGCCTGGCAAACATCACCAAACAGCTCCAAACAGTTCACCCAGGATCTCTCTGTCACTCCCTGTGTTGGCCTATAACAAATTATTAGTATGGCCCCACCCTCCATGAAGCAGAGCTGGACCAAGTTGTCCTGTCCCTCATCTGCGTACACATTTTTGGAGGATCCCAGGGCTCATGACAAGAACACTGGGTTCCAGTCATGAGTAGAAGGCTAATTAATATGTGGTTTCCTTTGTGGAGTGTAGCTGGAGTACACACATACTGAACATTGCTGAGCTGTAGGGGTCACCATGGCTTGAAATACTGCTGATTGCAGAGGCCCATCCCAATGAACTATATGGTAAATCATGAGCGTTTTAGCTTTGGATCAATATCACGCATAGTTTGTATTACCTTGCAGAGCTGCACAAAGGGCAAACACTGCCACT
Organism: Caiman crocodilus; assembly: GCA_030014935.1. Lineage (NCBI taxonomy): Eukaryota > Metazoa > Chordata > Crocodylia > Alligatoridae > Caiman > Caiman crocodilus. The sequence continues at coordinate 95,550,639 of JAGPOW010000261.1, forward strand.
TGTGTGGGAAAGAGGGACACATCTCTTCAGAAAATGCCCAGAGGCACAAGCCTAAGTGGCCAGAGAAGAGGAAGAAGAGCTGTCCATGGCCCAGTCCTAGAAGACCAAGAGAAAGCAGGCCCAGAAACTGAAGACAAAATGGGTCTAGAGAAGGAGAATCGAGAAGGGAAAGGGGGATCCTCAGACTCAGAACCTTCCTAAGTGGACTAGGTGGTGAGAGAGACTTGCAAAGTGCTAGAGCAGCTGAGCAAGGACTGCATCCCAGTCCCATCCCTGAACCCAACAGAGGAAATGGGGACTGGAGGGGAAAATGAGGAAGACAGTGAAATGGAGGTGGCTGCAGGACCCTCTGGGACTGAAATCCTACCCCAAGGGGGACAGAAAGTGAAAAAGAAAAAGAAGAGAAACCCCTCTTGAGGGAATGGGGAAGAGTGCTGTCTGTGAGCAGAAGAATTCGGTGCCATAGATGTAGCCCTGATAAATCAGATAAGGGTGAAAGAAGGCAATCCCCCCCTTCCAAGGGTGCCTCCTGGGGGGAGGGAAGCCAGGCAAGCACAAAGAAAGCTGGAAAGCGCCTGGCCTCAAACACAAGAGATGCAGGACGGAGAGTGGAACGGGGATCCAAAAACCCAAGGTACAAGTGATGCTCCCCCCCTCCAACCTGTCCCCTAAAAGCAGCTAGTGTCATGGGAAGGTTTAAAATCACTTCCATAAATGTCAGGAGCCTGGCAGGATGAGACAAGTGGGACCAGGTGATGCAAACCCTGGAGCAGACAGAGGTAGACATCATTTGCCTGCAGCAGGGGGCATAGCCAGCCAAAGAAGCAGGGCTTTGCTGGCCACATGTTGGCCACCTGGCCCAGCCATGTGCTTAGGCTTAGAAGAAAACAGGACAGCTGGTGTCGCAATCCTCCTGAGAGGAAACACCGGAAGCATGACCCCTGCAGCACAAAGAGATTGTTGCAGGCAGGTGGCTACAAGCAACCCTAGAAACATGAGCAACTGTATTTGAGCTGCTGGCAGTGTATGCACCAACAAAGATGCCTGGGGCCTATTTATGGAAAGAGTAGCCATCACAATGCCCACAGGCCACCAAGTGATGCTTGTGGGAGACTTCAACTGTGTCATCAGCGAGGAAGATAGAGTGAGTGGAAACAGAGGGATGGGGATGGACAGATCCTCCAAGCAGCTGGGACAAGTGGTCCGTGACCACAACCTGGTAGATGCAGCCAAAGAGGCTCAAGGCCCTGGGGGACATGTCATCCAAGTAGACCCCACGGGAAACACCAAGTCAAGAATTGACTTTTTCTTCCTCCCCATGGGGTGGAAGGCAGAGAAGGCCAAATGTACACCCGTGAGCTTCTCAAACCACTCCCTCCTCACCCTCCAGGTTGACCTGGGGGGACAGCTGGAAAGAGGCAGAGGAGTGTGGAAACTGAACACCAGCCTCCTGGAGGATGAGCAGACCAGACAGCTACACAGAACACTATGTGGGCTGACAGACCCTTCAGGAGCTCTACCAGGACCAGACTGAGTGGTGGGCCAGCATCAAAAAGAAGACCAGGGGCTTTTTCCAGAGAGTGGGCAAGTGGGGGGACTTCTTCCACCAAGACGGCACGAGTGCCTGAACCGTAAGTTACAGGACCTGCACAGGCAGGTGCCGGTGGGGCAAGATGCGAGGGGGCCATGCGGGAGGTGAAGGCCTGACTTGCGACCTGGTACTGGGAGGCTAGAGAAGCCTGCAGCTTCTACAACTTTTGTTGTAGAAGGGTCTAAAACTAAAAGATAAGAGTTTTATATTAGAGTGGATTTCTGCCATTTTTCACTGTTAATGACTTAAGCAGAGATTTTGCTAGTTTTATCCTGCTTACAATAGGTCTGCACTCTTCAATTAGGCCTATATTATCAGTTAACCTTGTAGATTTCAGCCTTCAGATAAATGTGCATAGGAATATCAGATTAGTTACATGAAAAATGAGAATAATGATATTTACTTCTCTTGTGAAGTGCTTTGAGATCTAACAATGAAAAGAGCCCAGTAAGAACTAGGTACTATTATTATGCTTATGACTGTCAATCATTTTCTATGTTCGGTCTGTAAGCTGGTATAAAGATCTCTAAGTCTGGAGAAGTAGTTTTTAAGAGTCCTCTTACAAGAAACTGACAGAAATTTATGCAGTTTCTTCAATTGCCTCTTACAGAAGATGCAGATGAATGTTTAGCAGCTCACTAAAAATGAGTCTGTTATACGCTTACTGATTTTAGTATTTAGTTTCCATGATAGAACTGTATTAGTATGCTGCCAATTGGACATATTAATACAAGTTATTAATATAAACTAGTTGAAAACATTAGTGTATGAGTGAACTTTCTGCAGAGCTGAATAAAAGACCTTTCCCATTGCAAGAGCTCTCTAGACAGAGACGACCTGAGCAGGTTGCGGAGCCCAAGGCAAATCAGTCCATGCGGGGCTCTGCTCCCACTCTGATCCCATGGGCCCCGGACCGGAAGAAGCTGCTGACGCTATTGGTGGTGGCAGCATCAGCAGTAGGGGGCAGAATAGCGAGCAGCTGGATGCAGAGCCACTGCTCTGCTCAGGTCTGCACTGCTGCTGCTCTCCCCAGGTCTGCGGGGCCTCCCAAAGCGCGTGGCCCACGGTCGTCACCCTGATTCGCCGTCCCCCAGGGACAGCCCTGTCTCTATGTCTCAGATAGTTTAGACATAGATTTAAAATGGTCTCTAGATTTATCTGAGCAATCTTATGTTATTATTAGGGAACAGTACAAACTTCATCCTATTAAAAGAAAATATTGGGACTTAATGAGAAAAATAAATAATTTGTCTAGATGTTCTTTTGGGATGTATGTATTATGATTTTCAGCAACAGCATTTTACAATTGATGAAATGAACGTAAATGTTAATAAAAGAAAAACTATTACATTAAATAGGATATTCAGATCTCATATAACCAGATTGAATGGTATCAGTATTTTGAGTAATAGGGTGTGTGTCTATATGTGTTACTATGGCAAATGTGCTGCAATTTAATACCTTTTGGAAGTAACAAGTCATGGCTCAATAACATCCCATACTACACCATATGCACAGTGCACGGTTATTTTTAACAGCTACTTCATCATAGTGGTGCACTATACTAGGGAAGTGCATCATTATGGCAAAGTAGCTGATGGTCATGTATAGACGCATCCATAATGTTCTTAGACTAATTGATAATTCCAAGCTTTTCAAATAAAATAGATTATCCAGAGGTTATCTAATATTGGTGCAAATTTAGCTCAATTAAACCTAACAGAGTCCTGTCTATGCAGAATTAAATAGTTCAAGTTCTACAACAAGTCATTTTGTTACTATACCTGTAATCTTTCAAACATTTTCTTTTGAGCTGTACAATCTCAAATGGTTTCTAATTCTTGTGTATGTCTGATTTTTTCTTCACAATGGCAGAGCTCTTCAATTTTTGGAACTCAACAAAGAAATTATCTTTTAATCTTACTGAGATGAATCCTGGTTTTGAGTTAAGGAGAAAATGGATCACTCTTTTTTCTCTGCTTCATTGAATTTACACAGCAAGCCTGGAAAAATAATTTTGCATTCTGAAGCAACAACTCATTTCTCCCTTTCTTAATGCGTAATCGGGTCCTTTTGTTTAAAAATCAATGAATCTGGCAAGGAAAGGCCTGGCTTTCTGACCCTCCCTCAAAAAGGTAGGACAGTTGGCATACAATGTGCTTGTTGTTAGCCGACTTTTCAGAAAAATCTCTGAGCAAAATGTTTAAATCTTATATTCGACAGGAACCTGTCACACCTGCAGCTTCTAGTTCCTCAGGGAATCTAAAACACAAATTAGAATGGGGCTGATGACTTTCTAAGCCCTTGTTTGCATTAGGAAGTTCTACTGGCAGAGCTATACATACTAGTGTTATGAAGGGATGTGCCATTAGGAGAACTAGCGTAGAAAAATTCTGCCTGGAGAAAAGCTCTTCCTGTGTTCACGTTGGAGATCCGGCCACCTCATTGCTGCCGCCCTAGTTAAAGTAGGGAGAAACTTCCCTGGGTGTGATTCAACTCTTGCTGGTCCCAGGTTATTTTTCTCCTTGAGTGACCATTTCTACTCTGGGACAAAATCTGTACACTTGTGGTTTCTTCTGGGAGAGAAGCAGCAGCATAGACTATGGACTTGATGATCCCCTGCCGTGCGCCCTGTGGAATCAGTTACACATGTACAATTTTATACCCAGTAGATAATCAGGTTTTGGTGGTTTAAAAAGATTGTGTTTCTTATTTCAGGAAAGTCATTAAATGATTTTGTTAGGTTTTTTTTTGAGCTACTGTAGTTCTAATGGTGAGTATCCCCAGCATTATCTTCATGACAATGTCTAGCCTAATGTTATCAGACTGCACAATACTGTGTGTTTGCACAGTTGCGCGTGTTGCCAGAACACTTAAATTAAAATGCTACATATTCTAATTCTAAATTCCAAGGTTGAATTTAGAAATTATCCAAGCTACGCTGTGTTGATCAGGTGAAAGTGCTAGTCTTCTCTTGTATCGTCTAATTCTAAAATTTTCCTAGGTCTAGCAAGGAAGAAGAGGGGCAGTTAAAGGTGGGGACATAAAGGTCTGCTTCCATTGTTTTAGAGAGGTTTAGGCTAAACCTTTCAATTTACTTGTTTTCAAATTACACTGGAGCCCTTTTACATTTATGATATGATTAACTAGCCACAAGTAGAGACAATGTTTAGCACCATAAATTGGCAAACCAACAACCAAAACATCCTTGGGGCTGGTTTCCATGGTGCCATAAACTGAACATGAGGTTGCCCTATCCTGATACTGTTAACCAACCACATTTGGGTTGCAATATTCCTGATAATCAGGGATCCTGGTTTTCTCTGATTAAAAAAAACCCAAACAAACCAATTTTCAGTTTCAAAAAAGTAACCTGAAATCCACGTTTTCATGATTAAAATGAAACACCACCATACACATCAATAGGTAAGTGGCGTTTCATTTTAATCATGGAAACGTGCATTTCAGGTTACTTTTTTTAAAACTGAAAATTGGGGATTATTTATTTATTTATCAGAGAACATCAGGATCCCCTGCTGATAATGGTGCAACTACGCTTGTTTCTAGTCTCCAAAATTGCATGTCCTGCCATGAACATGTGGTATGGCAGCCTATGCAACTGTATGGACAAAGGATCAAATCCCCTCATACCATTATTTTTATGTCTGCCATCATCCTGTGTCACCTATCCTGGATGGAGTCTTAAAAAGTATTACAGGGGAACACAAGGGCCCTACAGAGGATCTGAAGCATTTAAGCTCTTAGCCAAACGTTTACGTTGCAACACTCTTCTCATAATTTAGTTTTCTTGGTTATAGCTTGTATAGAATTTACTGAGCTATCCCCCAATTACATTATTAATCTGGTAGCATATAAATATGGCTCTTTAAATCACAGATAACAGACTAAATTCCTGAAGTGAACAATTTTCTGTATAGTTCCAGAACTCTAAAACCAAATGCATTCTGGAAATATTTTCAACAACTCTGGGATTAAAACTATTACATTTTGATTTTTAATAGAAGTGCCACAAATATGTAAACAGACAACAGATCTACTATATTAACAGAACTATCACTGTGGTATCAATATGGACTACTCTTTTACTTTGCATTCATTTAAGAAACAAAGGCTTTCATTTTACAACTGAAAAAAATTGGAATATCGCTAATGTCACTTATGATATACCAGGATACAACAGAACAATTGATGTAGAAGTTAATCTTTGAAAAAATTAGAGTATTAAAATGTATCTTGTTTATCTATCTATCTATAAATTACAGTCCACAATCAACATTTCTTTTGATAAAATATACTTTATTTAGACTTGCTGAAATCAGCAACTAACATTTTCCAGTAATAATTTCAACATAATCTTTTTTTGCATTTCCCACACATAAGAGCACTCTCAAATTTTCCCATTGGGATTACAATATACAAAGGTTCAACCACATTCAATATAAATTCTTTCACATAAGGTGATCAACTCCTTTTCCAAAGATGTCATAATTTTTTCTGTAACATGCTACATGTACAAATCTAAGGAATAAAAGTCTTTTCTTCACATTCTACCTTCTCCACTGCGCAAGCTGTCCAACTTCAATAGATAAGTCCTCTAACAGTCATTAACTGTTGAGAAGCTGAACCAAATTTTCTAAACATTTTAAGTGGTAGCCTTTTAACTGATTTTCTTCTGGCTGTGGAAGAGCTAAAACAAGATTGGAAGGAGAAAAACAAGATTGGAGTGCTTTTTGATTAACTTTTAATACTTCACAAAATACAACACATTAAAAGTTAAATAAAACCCATGATGGACATAGGAGACTCTTCCTATTTCATGTGTATCAAGTCAGTAATCACTCTACAACTTTCAAAGATGTTGTAACAGTGCTTCACACTAGTCCTATGAAAGTTCAACATAATCAGCCCTGGAAGCTCTCACTCAGTAGGGGCAAGGAAACATTCTTTGATCAGCCTGGCTTAACCCTAGTGCCATCCTGGCAGTTGTCTTAATGTCTAATAGTTTGATCCCCCCAACCCCGCCCCCTTTTTTTTACCCCCCTTTTTTTTTTAACTTCACCTCCACAGAACAAAAGAGGAATATGAAGAAAACAAGAAGAGCTGGTCTCCAAGAAACAAACCCTGTCCCATTTACCTCTGCTTTGCATATGCTGCTTCTTGAAATTAACCACTGTATAGGAGGAGGTAATAGGGCAGAATGAGACATGTCCAGCACTGCCCTGGAGACTTAAAATCTTAAGAATTACTTTGTGTATGTAGCAGAAAGGGACCACCTAACATTTTTTGGTTAACTGACAAGCAAAAACGGGAGCAGGTGGATAGAGCTTGTTTTCCAGCACAGTCTTGGGATCCTTCTGGAGATGGTGCAGATAGCACTTGGGATTTACTTCAGAAGTGCAGCATGAAGGAATTCCTTCAGCAAGCCGATCAGTATATTCCCATTTATGAGCTATTAGCCTAGTCAGCCTTGTAAGGCTTCAACTAGGGTAAGCTAGTTAGATAAATCTTCCTGAGGTAAGCTTTCCCCAACAACTCTGCATGATTGTAAGACATAATTACAACTTCATTATTTATTTATTTATTTTCAAACAGTATAATCTAGGGCCATAGGTATTATAATTCATTATCTTAATCCATTATGAATTTTAATTGTGTTGAGACAACCTACTAATTTGCAAAATTCAGTAGTTCATTAAGTTATTAACGCAAATAAGTGAGGTTGTAAAATAAATATCTTGTACAGCACAAACTGCATTTAGACAGCATTACGGATATACAAACTGTTCTACGGTAGGATAATCATGACTGGAAAACGAGAAGTTCCCTGCCCACATTCTTCACTTTTTCTTTCTTTCTTTCTTTTTTTTTTTTTTAAAAGAGGTTGTAACAGTATAAAACTATCACAAACAGAGATGAGTGCCAAGATAATCAAATCCACAAAATGAAACTGGCAAAAATCACTTTCCTGATGTTAACCATCTCCAAAACAAAACCAAAACTGTCTCGATTTAACAGTAATTTCTCGGCCACTCCTTGTAAAAGGTAAGGAAGCTTGTCCCCCGTCCTACACATAGTTAAATGTTCATGTGTTTAAGATTAAGCATTTGCAGATGTCTTTGCAGAAACAGGTTTCTAATATAAATGACAAACTGACAAGCTCAATGGATCTGCAGCCCTACTCCAATGTCCTGTTCAGAGAAAAGTCCCAAAACAGATGCTTTTAATTTTTCTACCAGTACAGACAGTTAATCTAAGTATAAAAGCTGTCCAAATTACAGCTACTTGCAGATACTTTCAACAAGTTTTCTAAAACCCTATCCAAGGTCAAAGTAAAAACCAGCCAACTTAGATAGCAATGAAGACAGAATAGAGCAATGAACAGTCCTGAATTCATCTCTGTGTAGTTGAATTTATCAACTGAGCAGTGTTAACTGAGTTCAGTCTTAACTGGGCAGTGTTTCTTGTTCAGAGCTTAACCCAGAGGTAGCATGTGGCACAGAACATTATTTTGCTGTAAGCACAATCAAATGTATTGGTCAAACTAATCTTTACAATTACCACATCACATTCTTATTTAAAAACTGTCACAAGAATTTTTCTTTCTTTTTTTTTTTTTTTTTTAAAAGAGATGCCTATCTGTGAATTTAAAAGGATCATTGTATAAAACCTGAAGTTTTAGAAAACCTTACAATAGAGCAAAATGTTTTTTTTTGTTGTTGTACAATATAGTGTATTGATCTATCTTGACAGAAAAATTACAAAATTTAGATGATTTTTTGAGATGGAAACCAACTTCTCCAATAACTTACTTTTCTTCACTAAAGAATAAGCCTCATCTATTCTTCTCTTTATTGAAGGATTCTTCAAAGTCACTTTTGCCTGTAGCACAAAAAAATAATCTATTAACATTATTCCAAAAAATTGACATGCAATGAAACTACTGTTTCAGCCGGCAACTAATTTCTTGGCAGCTAGGCAACAAAATATGGCATTCTAGAACTACAGAGCATAATGTGAGATTGTACCATTATACACACTGGGAAAAATTAACAGATACCAATGAAATGAAGCATTATGGACTTCACTCCTAAACGTTGCTTTCAGTCTTTGGGTACATCTACCCTTTTACTACTCTCTACCTTGTATTCCAACCTAATGATCACTAACATAGGATGTAGCAAAGAAACTTCTAAAGGGTAATGATCCAACTTAATTCTAGAAGCTCTGCTGTGCATCAAAGCCCAAGTTCAAGCTTCTCCTTAGCCTGCCACTCTTTAGTGTGTTCAGAACTCACCTAGACCATGCAGGTCAAAAACATAAGTAGTCCAGCAGAAGCAAACCTACAAGTCGTTGTACTTAATTTCCAGCCCTTTTATGCCCCACTTCCCATCTCTATGGCTGGTACATAAAGCCATTAACAGAATGAGAAACAGGTAGTTAGCAGAACGATTTCTAGAGGAGCTCTGCTGTCTGTTTCTTTAGAACAGATCTTTTAAAAGAGGCCCTTTAAGAAAAAAGGCCTTTGTGTATAGCTGGCTCAAGGTAATATAGACAGGGCTGGGGGCTTGTATGGCTTAGGCCAGGGATGTCAAACTCACCTCCTGTCCCAGGCCAGATCCAGTGTGGAGCACAGGGAAGCTCAGTGGTGGTAGCAGCTTTGGCTCCCACCATGTGCACTGTGCCCTATGCCAAAGCTGAAGCTTCTGCTGCTGCCACATGTCTCTTGTGGCAGCAAATGTCGTACATGGTGGCAATGGCTCTCGCTCCAGCATGGGGCATGCAGCACAGAGTGGTGGCAAGGGGAGCCCAAGAAGCCAGGCCTCTTTTAATGGTAACAGAAGAAGTGACTGGAAGGTGACTGGAACTATAATCAGCCCTTGCTCATCTTCCTATACAAATGCCCTGGATTCCTCAGAAGGGCAGGCCACTCTTTCCTGGCCATGCCCCCTCAAATATCAGTGGTCTACTGGTAGCTTAGTGGGCTGGATACAGTGGCTTTGCAGGCTGGATCCAGCCCATGGGCTGTATGTCTGATACCTGGATTAGACTAGTTGAGGGAAACCCTTTGGGTAGACCCTAAAAAGAGCATTCTCTTAAGATATATAAGGTTTATGTGGCAAATAATTTGCTTCACCAATCCAAGGCCCAAATCTTACAACTTATTTTGTGCAACTGGGTCCTTGCATTTGTGTGATGTTTCAGAGTTTTACATATGTGTTGGTATCTGCCAAGGCCAAGCAAAATTCAGGATTGATACATAATTTTTATAACTGAGAGTATTTGTGTTACACGATAACAAATATGTAGAGGATAAACATTAATACAAAAGCATGCTAAAAAGACATCTCCTTCATTAGAGAAAATTTTCCTTCAAGTTCTGAGATTTTTCTTAACTAGCAAGTGTTTGTCAAATACTAACCTTCTGATAATTGTGAAGCAAAGCCCAAAGTGCAGATGCTCCAATTCTTTGAACAGTGAGACTATCACTTTCTAAGCAGGAAGAAAGCACTGCAATAGCTTTATCTAATGAGGAATATAAAAGCCCAACAAGTACATTAAAATAGATTATCATCTTTGAAATATTCTTGCATTGAAAATTTGCCTGTATTTCTATATATTTCAATATTGTTATTGTATAAACTTTGTTCCTATTGTGCAATCAGAACAGGTCAAATTTGAGCAAGCACCTGCTGGATATTTTAGCACTATAAAAATGAGCACTGAGAAAAACCACAGTAGCTCACAATGATTTGATATTATGTATTCCTACTTGAAATCTCTGGGTTTATATTGTTAATCAAGTGTAGGTGTTTACCCAGTTAACAGTGCTAATTACTGCACTTTGCGACACCCTTGAAAAGATCTCACAGCATCCTAGCATGTGGTGGTACTTTTGTTGAGAATCACTCGGCCAGATTATGGAGTTGAATAATGACTGTTTACCCAGAATGCTGAATAACGATCTAAGAAAAAACCCACGAGAATACGTATGGTGCCTGTATATGTGTGGGAAGGCTGCTCTGACATGCTGTAATTACAGTTATTGATTCATTGAGTCTCCTGGAGCATGCCAATTAGCATGCTCCAGCTAGCCACTGCATCTCATGCATCAGAGCTCCTTTGGTTCAAAATGGCAGTGGGGGTACTTTAACTAAAGATCGAATGAGTATTCTTCCATCTACAAGAAGCATTTTTGCCATACTTATTGGTATTGTGGGTTTCACCTGGAGAAAAATAAATGTAGTTTAACATAAAAGAGGCATTGTTTTCCAAAGGGACTAATTGCCTGGACTAAGTTTACAAAATCATAGAAAATTAGGAGTTGGAAAGGACCTCAGGAGAGCATCTAGTTCAACTGACTGCTCAAAGCACGACCATCCCCAGCAAGATCATCCCAGCAAGGATTTTATCAAGCGAGGCTTAAAAACCTCCAAGGATGGAGATTCCACCACCTCTCTGGCTAACTGTTCCAGTGCTTCCCCACCCTCCTAGTAAGAAGTTGTGCAACTGAAAAACAGCATCTGTAACTAAGTCACAATTTTCCTTTTTTATTGACTTTCTAAATTAGATTTAAAAACTGGTGTCCTATATATTTAGGGATTATTCCTATTTCCTTTTTGGAAAGGCATGGTCACTCAATTCATAATAGATTGCTAAAAATGTTACATTCATACTAAAATATAATTTCAAAATACTCAATCTCAAAATTAATGATAAGATTATTATAAAGTCATCTTGAACCTTTCTGGGTAAAAAAGGATATAAATCTAAATTGTAAATCATAATCATAACAGTGTCTCATCTATATTTGATAGTCTTATTTTTTTTTAATATATTTCTTCCAGTATTTTGGGTTTATATTTTTCTAAAATGTATTAGAATAGCCAATTATTAATTTAATAAACATTCTTTTAGAAATAATACTTTTTCAATAAGTATCCCCTTTTCAATGAAAACACAGTATTGCAATGAATATAAATGAAATAACCTTTGGGTACTTACCATTAGCCAGTATCTTGGGTTTGTTAGTTGAACTAAAGCACATATTGTGCAGGATAAGAAGTGCTAAGTGGTGATTCTTATGCTTATATTTGCTCATTTCAACAATTTGTTCTAAACTACCATTTAATTTCATGATCATCTGCTGTCCATCTTCTCCAAAGGAAATGTTCAATAGGAGCTTTAGCCAAAGGCTGGCCAGTGCACTGAAGTTTTTATTTACTCCTTTTGGCAATGACAGAGACAGAAAGTTCTGTAAGAAGTTACTCTGTCAGAAGAGAGAAAATCCACATTAAGTTATCACAATAAGTTTTCTTTCAAACCTCTTGTATTTCCCAAGTAAATGGTCTTCCTTGTCTATTGTTTCATTATGAGTTTGCCTCTTGCTCACACATTAGTAAATATAAATAATTTTTCAGCAATATTTTGTTATAAAAACTAAAGTGGGTAACAAGTACTTCTGTTGTAGCAATGCCTATTGGTGCCTCCTTGTAGACTTTCCAAATTACAGTCTTAACACAAGACTTAGTTTATTGCTTCTCAGTCTGTAGATTCAAAGCCAACAATATTATAATTTACACTATATTTAAAAAAATTAACTAAGTATTTCAGGGGATAAGGTAGTAAAAAACATGAAGTCTGGTCAAAAGGTTGTACAAAAAGTGAAATACAGAACTACTTTCATTTATCAATCTGTATGTTAACAAGATAACAATATCAGTTAGTCTAACACAAGTTATCTCATATAAAGTAAAATATCCACGGTTTCATGTTTTAGCTGATTGAGTTTTGTTTCTATAGCAATACAGGAAACAAAACAATTCAATCAATCAAGTATTTCACTTTCATGGGTTATATCAGTGATCCTTAATGTTTTTGGATTCAAGGCACCTTTAAGAAAATGCCAGTTCTCACTTTTCACTCACCTTTTGACTTCAGAAAAATAACATAACTCTTCTGTTGCAAACAATTCAGAAGCATATTTGAAATCCCTTGCTGTATTTTCTGAATCAAGTTTGCACACCTAACAATGCTAACACTACATGGCAACCTGTGGCTCCCTTGAAAGGATATCAAGACACCCAAGCTGAGAATCACTGTTATATGTATTTTTGATATAGTAATATTATTGGAGTACAAAATAGAGTGACATATTGTATCATAAAATAATATAGTATAAAAGATTTAACGCTAAGTGCTGCAGAAATTATAATTAGTTCACTGATTAATAGATAATTACTGAACTAACAGTTATCACTTCTATTTGAGCTGACATTACTGTAAACATTTGAGTGCTGCAACAGAACAGGCAATATTCAGTGGTAATATCCTTCACTTACAACTTAGAGGGAAGTTACACTCAAACAACTATGTATACTAAAAACCCACATTGTTCAATATCCCAGGGTGTGAAACGCATGGAATTTCTGCTAGTAGTTAGATAGACGAGGTCAAAGCAGTTTCAGGCAGCATGCATCATCTATTTTAATACTTAAGAATAAAAGGGTCTGAAAAGCTTTGATGATTACTGGAGTAATCATTCCTCAGTTCTCTTCTTACTGCATAGGTAGTTTCTGTGAAATCCTCTAGTCGTCTGAGACTGGAGCCCAGAGATTCTTTGAGGTGTTTGAAACCAGACCACGTTACTGGTCTTTGCACCAAAATAGTCTGCTTTGACTTTAGGGGAAAGTCTAGAGCTAGTGAAGTAACTCAGGGTTGGTGGAACGGGTGGGAAGAATAGAGGGTTTCAGGGGACAGGGAAGGCTAAAAATAGCTTAGTCAGGTTAAGGGCAGGATGGGAAAAGCACAGCTCAGGGGGGTTGGGGCAAGCTGTTGGGCTGTACTGCAAATCCTTATAGATGTTTATGAGATCCAGTTAACCCTTTCTTAGACTGGGTTAATCTGATCTCAAATTAAGTTAGTGTACTGACTCAGGTATTTTTTTTGTTTGGTTGGTTGTTTCTTGGGGGGGGGAGGGGGGGCGCCATTTAAGTTCTCTGCATAACTGCTCTATTGAGCCTATCCCTGGTTTGGTGAATCTAAATATTATCCTGTATGTACCTAAAGAGTAAAAGTAACAAGATCTGAAGAGTCTGTCCAACTGTATTGTATTTCACTGCGTATCTATTTTTCCCTTTAAATTAAGACCCCTTCAGCTTAAACAAACAAGCGGTAAACAAATATATCCCTGAAGGTGAAGGGCTCTTATGAGCAGAGTACGGTAAAATACTTCTGCCTTCTAGTTTCCCCCTGCTTTTATAGCTTTCAAAGCTCTGATGCAAAACACAGCAAAAGTTACTGGAAACTAGAAAAAAGTAGCAAAAAAGAATACCAGGGTTATATAAAAGGAGGAAATGAGATGGAAGCTACTTGCCAAGAAAGAGAAGAAAGAGAAAAGAAAGAGAAACACCCAAAGAGGAGGATGTTTGATAGGGACACATGGAAAGAAAGTGAAGAAAAAAAAAAATCAACTAATCAGAGATGTGCAGCAAAGGAATGGGGAAAAGAACAGAAAAGAGCAGGAAGAGAGATAAGCAAGCTGTGGAATTACTGATTTTCAAATAGGACAGAACAAGTATTGGTATATGAACGTATGAACGCATGACTATTTTCTATTACTTGCCTTAGGAATATTATGCAAAATGTAAATTAGGGGAAGAGGAAGGCCCAGGAGACAATATAGCAAGAGGTATTCCTACTTTGTAGTGAATTGAGAATTCCTGAATTTGATGCTTGCGAGAATAATCAAGGAACAGAACAATGTTATGCTAGCCACTTCACCATCCTTCCCCTGCTCAATCATATCACATTGAACCAGTTATATGCACATCAGTAGCTACATTTGATTCATTGAGACTACACACAAGTTTTTTTCCTGAACTATGAGACTACGTGTTTTTTTCTTGAACATTGAGACTACGCACGTACAAGTTTTTTTCCTGAACTTGTACACTCTGAACAGCCAGACACATGACTTTCAGAGTTTCTCTTCAGGCATCTAACAGCTTTCAGGCATTTGAAAATACAGAAGCAACTATGTAACACCTACTTACCTTCTGAATCACACTTTTGCAGTCATGCGACACAGCAAGGTTGGAAAGAAGAGAAAAGGCCGTTTGTTGAATTATGCTGTTCTCAGCTGGTGTTTGGGAAGCTAACTTCATGATGTTATACATAAGAGAGGAGGTAGGTGCATTTCTCTGTGTGCTCTGAAGTACAGATGGTCCACCACTTGCCCAACAAAGAGAAGTACAACCTTAAAGGATGAAACATCATCATTAATGCTTAGAATTTAACTGCTTTACAGTTGTGTAATTAGATAATGACCAGACTGAACAGAGATGTGTTTGAGCTGTATATCACAATATCTGTGGAAATCTGGTCCAAAGCACTAGGCTGGTAGTCAGGACAACACAGTTCTAATCCAAGCTCTGCTACAAGCAGAACAAGGTAATTTGTCTCTATCACCTGTACTTCTGGCCCCATTCTCTGTCTTTTCCATTTAGCCTATAACTTCTTAGAGGCAAAACCTGTCTGTTTAGTCTGTTTTTTCCAAAAAAAATACACTCATCAAAAACTGTAGGCTTCAATAAATCAAAATCTTTTCATTTACAAATAAAATTATTCTATTAACACTGCCATAAAATTAAGCGATTCTTATCTCTAAGATATTTAATGTTCTCTGATCTCCTGTGACCAATATGTATTTTTGAATAAGAGCATAGTAAAAGATACTTGCAAATAAATATTTTCAAATGCTGGGAAAAACATGTATTCATACAGGTAGCAACATTTAGATTTTGATAGATGCAGGAAAACACAATTTTCAAAAGCAGATATATTCAGAAATCTGCTATAAATCAGGCAAGGCAAAAATAAAAAGGTCATGAACAGAGACCTTTGGATAGTTGCAATACTAAAGATCTTTTGCCTTGCCTGAAGAAGTGGAAAAGTAGAACATGGAAAAAGAAATCAAGTGGAAAGAAATAGAAACAGAGATACAAAGAATCAGTTACCTCAATCTTCAATGTCTTGTGATACAAAAGAAAAAAACCCCACAATATTTTTATCAGAGCTCAAAAAGATACAAGTCTGGCTAAAAAAAAATAGAACAAGAGAAATGACTACTGTCAGGTCCATAAATAATTTGGTGGCCTCAACCTAAAATGGAAAAAAAAATGGGAACACATATGCAAACATATTATATATATATAGAAATATATAAAACACCATTTGTAACCAATGGTCTTTGTTGTTCCATTGTTGCTACTTCTGCTAAAATATATTTCAAGTATAAACAATACTCTTTTGAGCTGCAGCTAGAAGTTCTATTGCAAAGCACTGGAAGAAACATCATTCTTCAAAAACATGCTGTCTTACAAAAGTTGTTTAGACTGTGACAAAGCCTTACCTTAAAATAAGCAATCAACTTTTGGGGGAAAAATAAATAAAAATGCTGTTTCTTTCAGCTATAAGAAAAAGTAACTCAGTAGTAGTCCAGCCTGACACAGATCATTGTTTTTTTGTTTTTTTTATTTAATGACAGAGAACGACAAATTACCATTGGGATTATAAATAACTGATTTTTTAATATTAGCATACCACTAAATTATTTGTTAAATATGGTCACATAAACCAAAGCAAAATATTTTCTACATCACATTTAGAAAAGATTTCTAACCTTCTGACAAGACAAGGTACAAAGTTAGTTTTGAAATGAATTATTTTTTGGATTAGGAAATGTAACTGCAACCATACATGTACAGTATTTTTATTCAATGTTACTGAATGGCTTCTACTTCTCTGTATAAACTAAGGGTTTCAAATATCTGGTCCGCATGCTGGATGCAGCATGCATAAGTGGGTTATTGAGCTTGTGGGGCTTTTCATCAGGGTTGCCAAGGAGCTAACACACTGCTCTCAACTGAAACCCCATTACCGTGGCTGCCAGAGCCACAGTGTCAGTGTTGCCAGCACCCAGATTGCTGAGAAGCCCCACAGGCAGGATCAAGAGATGGACTGTCCATCCAATGAGAAGCCTGTGGTCTGAATCTGACCTGCCACTAATTTGAGTTTACCACCCCTGGTATAGACCATTTTGCCCTCCTGGAATACAAAGCTACGCCACAATACTGATAGCTACTTTTGTTCAGTTCCAAGTAAAGGCAATAGGATGGGTTTTCTGAAGGTGGCCACATAGGCCTGCCTAAAAGAGTTTGCATGAGATGTGCCTTATAGCCCCTCCCTACACATGCAGAATAGGTCGCAATTAGATCTAACGCATGATCCACACTATCGCACCTCCTGCCACACCACATGTACATAGCAGGAAATGCAATTTTTGGATCACACAGTAGATCCAACTGTGCCTTATTACTGGTGTAGGGGGTGGCCTCCCCTGCATTAGCAAGGAGCAGGCTCCCATGCATGTGGGCCCAGGTGTTTCATGCACCGCTGAGCCTTTGGGATCAAAACAACTGCAATCCCACGGGCCTGGGATTTCATGCTGGGTGTAGTGCATCTCTGAGGCTGGGCTGACAAAGCTGCCAGCCACAGGGAAGACTCCACCACACATGCAAATTAAAGCTCAATAGCAACCAGCTGTTAAGTTAGTACACACTTTTGAGATCTAATGTTATAGCTGTTTGGAGCTTTTTATTGTGTGACAAGTACGTTGCATGAGTAGCTGGCCTTAAGGTAACTGCATAATTAACCAGTTAATTGTGCGATACCTGTAATGTGTAGAGGGGATGTAGTGTGACTGTGCAACTAAACTTATTGGTATGTCTGAGAATGCCTTCACAAAAATCAGAAGATAAGGAGTTCCACACTGGGCATTTGGTTAGATGACCGGGGGTTGGAATGGAGGTCTCTTCCAGCTCTACTTCTGGATGACTCTATATGACAAGCCTTTATTTCCTTTACGATGAAAATTTGATCTGAGCATGAAATTTTTCACAATACTTTATGGTGCAACATTTCATGCTCAGATTAAATTTCCAATCCACCAACCAATTAAATTTGGTATTACACACTACACTTATTTATTCTGCAATAACACTTAGCACATTCCAGCAGGTTGGATCCTAAGAAATGCTAATATTAAGTAAAGATAAAAATAGGCAACTTCATTGATGTTGCTTTATGAACTAGTATCAACAAATATTTCTTACTTCTATGACACAAACAAAAGTGGTTTTGTGAACTGATGGTAAGAGGGAGATAATGTGATTAAATTAAAACCACATACCTTCACAAGCAAACAAAAAGAAGCAATATTTGTTTTGTAACAGATGCACTCTGGTCAAGACCAGAAGAGACCCTTAGATGATTTAGTGCGACTTCTAGTCACCGTAAACAATTAAGTTTCCCACAGACACTCTCATATTCAGCTCAACAGGTAGTATTTGGCTAACGTATTGCTTCACATTTTAAAAACTGGAGAGGACAGAGAATAAAAAGACTTGAAAATAATTGGAATGCAGGAGTCTCTCTTACAGTGAGAGACTTTGAGAGCTCAGTCTGTTTTGTTCCCATGCTCTAATCAAATCAAGTGTCTGAAGTACCTTTTTGAGGAGAAAATACTGGGGAACTATTGGGTAGATATCTAACAGGATTCAATAACTAGAACCTGGCCACCAGACAAATTCATAATTATAAATAAATCAAAGCACAATTTATTAACTGTGATGGTGATTAACTTGCCCAACAAACTCTCAAGGGAAGTGGGAGATTCTCCATGTTTGATGTCATCAGATCAAGAATGGAGGTCTTTTTAGGAGATGCTACTTAAGTAAGTTACTGGGCTCAACTTGGGTCAAATGAGTAAAATGTAATAGTTACACTGGATCAGGGGTTTTCAACCTTTTTAAGTCTAAGTATCTAAGTACTCCCGGCTGCCGGATGCCAAGTAGGGAGGCAGGGATGGCAGGCGGGCATGGAGCATTGCCACCTCTCAAGAGCAGGGCCAGGGCACAGCATGGAAGCTTTCTGTGCTAGGGTGAGGGCAGTGGCACCCTTCTGTGGGGTGGGGAAACTCACTGGGGGGGGCGTGCAGCTGTAGTGGCCACTGTGTGCAAACTTCCCTGCCCTTGCCCTGACCCAGCTCTGCTCCTGGGAGGCAGTGGAGCTCTGTCCCTGCCCACAAGCACCCCCCCAAGACCAGTCCAAGTACCCCAAGGGGTACACATACCCCCAGTTGATAACCCCTGCACTAGATGATCTGATTGTTTCTTCTGGTCTGGTCTTCTGGTCTTAAACACCAAAGCGAATAACTTAAAATGCTACATTTCCAGTCTTTCAGAAGTATAAACTTCATGTTGACACTTGAGTATATTCTGAATAAAGGATCATTGCAACTATTCTCTATCAATGCAAGTAGTATTTCTACATAATACATTACAGTGTTGTGGGACTATTGAGATTCTGAGAGTTCCAGCTTGGCTAAAATTTTATACTAGTCTTGAAAGAATAACAAACAGTCATTTCCCTTCAAAAGACTTGAAATAGGTACCCAAGGTAAAATACTAATCCCATTAAAGTCGACAGCAAAAGTCACAATATTTCACTTGCTATCTTTTCCCTTCCTTAGGAAAAACATGCAACCTTTCTGACATTAAAACTGATAAAAGTACTTCCCCTCTACGTATCCCTTACCACATCTATTAAAATTGGTTAAATGATTTTGTCATTTTATACTGGAATGTGACACACTTACCTGCCAGATAGTTTGCAGTGTAGACACAAAGCAAATGCAGACCTATTTGCATTAAGGAATCATCCATTAAAAACCATGGCCAGAGACAGTGAAGAACAGGGACAAGATGAGCCTCAAGTGCTACTGCCTATCAAGAAAATGAGAAGGACATAGTACAATCCTGAATACCATTTTAAAGAATTATGTATTAAAGGATATAACACTAAAAAATTCTTTCCTTTCCTTTATACATGAGAAGTTGTTACTAGTAGAAGTGAAGATTTTTAAAAAAATATTTTCCCCCTCCGAGAGTTTCTTCTTTAATTTGTAACTTTAAATAGGTGTGGAGACAGAATAGACATCTTTGGTTCAATGTGGAAATGTTTCCTCAAGAAAGTTTTTTCAAATAAGCATTGGAAGATTTGATTAAACTTTGCATGAACTTTGACTATAAAATTGTTTACAGCAATACGTGCTGATATGTGCCTATCAAAGCCCAGATGCTGAAATAGTTTCCACTGATTTCGTAGTAAGTTCTCAGATATATACTTTAAAACTAATGGTTGCTTACTAGCAAATGACTATATTGCTTTTGTAAATCTATACTTACAGTCAATACTTCCTAGAAAGCAAGGTTGTTGCCTACAAATGAAGTTCTTGGAGAGTAAAGTTTATATCACACAATTAATGGCTCCAGACCCTGTCATATTGAAATACACTATGCTGCCCTGCATGTACCCCCTACCAAGCCAGTAGTAGCATTTGCATGCAGTGCTGGCACTGCAATTAAACAGTACAGACAAAAGCAGGGTTAAGAAGGGCACCATCTCATTTCATAAATTGTCAAACAAGTGGTACAGAACTTTAATTTTAGTCAGTAATCTTCTTTTCTCCATCAATAAATAGTCTCTTCAGATTTCTGATGAAAGAGACTACTTGAACACTTGAAGATCTGGTTCATCTGCCATCGTTGTGGTAGAACAGATCCTTCAGCTGCTGTCTGTAAGCCTCTCGATCTCTTGCGATTTCTTGCCTAGTTTTGCTTCAACTTCTTTTCTCCAGCGATCTGGCAGACGTCCTCGAGGTCATTTACGGTCATATGGCCACCAGAAGGTTGTTCGAGTTGACCAACAGTTGTCTTCTCTCCTCACGACATGACCAGCCCATCGTAACTTTCGTATCTGAGCATTCTCGTATGCGTCTTTAAATTAAGTTTTTTGTTGAATTTTGTTGTTGTGGACCTTATCTCGGAGCCGTATACCTAGTATACATCTTTCCATTGCTCTTTGTGTTGTCTTCAGCTTTTTTTGCTCTGTACCTCTTTTTGAACATGTCTCACATCTGTAGTTGAGTGTGAGCAGGACAGTGGAGTTGAAGAGTTGGGTTCGTATGCTGGAATTTTTGGTGTTCTTTAGTACTTCTTGGATGTTTTTGAAGCTGAGCCACGCTGCGCTGCGCTGCCTGCGGATTTCGTCATCGATTTTGTGGCCATGAGTGATTTGGTGACCCAGATATGTGTATTTGTCTACAAACTCAATTGTTTCTCTGTCTCACGTGATGCTACCAGTCGCGCAGCTGTCGTTCTTCATTGCTTTGGTTTTTGCACGGTTGACGTGAAGACCAACTTTCATACTGGCTTCGTTAAGCTCCTTCAGCATCTTTTCTGCGGTATATCGTGGGCGAATAGAATGATGTCGTTGGTGAAACATAGATGGTTAAGTGATTCTCCATCGATCTGAATCCCTCTGTTTTCCCAGTTGACTTGACGAAACATGTCCTCCAGTGTGGCATTGAAGAGCTTAGGTGAGATTGTATCGCCTTGGCGGATGCCTTTGCTGATGGGGATTTTAATGGGTTTGTAGAAGAGCCGAATTGACGTCGTGCAGTCGGTGTTGGTGTTATGGAGTGTTCGGATGTATTTCTTTGGGATGTTCTGTTGGACGAGTGCGTTCACGATGGTGTTGAATTCGATAGCCGAAGGCCTTTTCGTAGTTGACGAAGACGAGGCAAAGTGGGATTTTACATTCTTGACATCACTCCAATACTTGGTTAACTGTTTGAAGATGGTCTAATGTGGAGAAACTGTTTCGGAAGCCAGCCTGTTCTCTCAGCTGTTCTTCATCCAGTCTGCATGTCAAACAGTTGAGGAGAACTTTCGTGAAGACTTTGTAAGCAGTTGGTAGGAGAGTGATAGGTCTGTAGTTTTTTACTTCACTCTCAACCTCAGCGTACAAATGACCAGGAAAAGAATAACTAAGATATACAGAACATTCAATGCAGATTTTCTTCGGAAAGAAACTGAAACCAAAAACTGGTCACTAAAAGGCACGTTGACAGAGAAGACCGACAACTTCCTACTCCAACTGCAAAATTGTGTCAAAGCGGCGGCAATAATGAAAACGAATCAGACAGCATCCCGACTATCGAATGAAACACATCAACTACTGAAGAAACGAAGCTGCATGGATCACCAAGCTAACCCAATCGAATTCGTTGAGCTCTCCAAAGTCATCAGGAAAAAGCTGAAAGAAGATCATCAAAATTTCCATCTGATGAAACTTCTGAAGACGGCCGAAAAACACAAAAGCCTGAAGAAATGCAGGAGAGAACTACAACAACAAACAGTGACGATGAAAGCACTAAAAGACGAAAACGGAGACCAACTAACAAAGAGGACAGATATGGAACGACGATGCAAAGACTTCTACACGGCCCTATTTGCTTCAAAAACCAATGTAACACTTATCAATGATGATTGAGATGAAGAAGAAATCCTGTGAATCATCCCATCAGAAGTACGAGCTGCCGTGAAGAGTCTAAAGAATGATAAATCACCGGGTCCAGACGGCTTCATAAATCAAGTGCTAAAAGCTGGAGGCACTCCCATATATGAATCACTTGCCTCGATATTCAACAGCTGCCTAGACGAAAGAGACTTTCCGAAGGAAGTCTGCATTGCATGTTCTGTATATCTTAGTTATTCTTTTCCTGGTCATTTGTAGGCTGAGGTTGAGAGTGAAGCGAACTGGTTGATGATCGCTGCCGACGTTGAGGCGGTTAAGGAATTCGACATTTTGTACTACCAACTGATCCGAGCAGAGGCCAAAATCAATTTCGTGACACGTTTTATTGATGTTCGTCGATTGGTACGTCCACCTTTTCTTCTTTGGTTTCTTGAAAAAGGTATTGGTTATATAGAGATTATTTCCTTCCACTAAGTTAGCAAGCATTTCTCCGGTCACGGTCCATTCGTCGTTGGTAAAATTTCCAATGAATCATTGATTGCTGTGTTGTTTTCCTAGCTGGGCATTGAAGTCGTTGATGATTAATTTTTGATATGCAGGTTGTTTGAGTTGTGTTTCTACATCGGTGTAGAATTGCTCAATCTGGCCGATTTCATATCCTGAATGTGGGGCGTATATCTGTATGATCAGTAGTGGCTTCTTTTTACCGAGGTTGAGCTTTAGCATGGTGATTCTTGGCGAATGAATCTTTATTTCAATGATTTGTTGGGTGATCTTGTTGATGATGAATCCTACACCTCCGATCTGGTGCTGGCCTTCGCCTGGTCCAATGATTAATTCATCGCTGGTTGTTGACCATTTTGTTCCACTTTCTTCTTTCGCTCGCGTTTTGCAGAGGCCGATGATGTCATATTTGTATTTGTTTAGTTGGTTCATTAGTAAGTCCTTCGTTGGGGCGTCCTTCAG
>JAGPOW010000261.1:95573755-95584795 GCA_030014935.1 Caiman crocodilus
CGTTTTGCAGAGGCCGATGATGTCATATTTGTATTTGTTTAGTTGGTTCATTAGTAAGTCCTTCGTTGGGGCGTCCTTCAGTCCATTTTTTAGGTTGAACGTCAGGACATGAATCCGTTTCCGTTTCGGGGCACTCCTTTGGTTCTGGCTGTTTTTATCTGCAAGTCCCTTCAGAGGTCTGGTTGTCCTAGTGCCCGGCGAACGCCTTTCCTCTTCTAAGCCGGTTGGGACTCTCTTTGGCTGAGATTTCCTAATGAGTTTATCGTTTGTGCGGGTTGCAAGTCCTGGCGAAATATCCGTGTCTCTTGGTCGCTTTCGCTTCTTCGTCTTGACGTTGAAGCTTAAGTGGTAGCTTAAGCCCTACCACAACGACAATGTGGACACGGAATCAGTGGGGGAAAGAGACTAAGAACAAAAAATTTAAGAAGATAAATGCTAATCATCTGATCTAGTGCCTGGGTTACTGGTGGAGAAAGAAGGATACTAGCCTACACAAACAGCTACATCCGGTTTTCTGACAGTGGTATATGTCCATTTTAGCATTGTAGCACCTCTTGCTGCACTTCTAATGTGGGTACTTGCAGTGCACTGCCCAAAGACAGCACAAGGTATAAACCAGTCCCATGACAATGAAAATGATGAAGAGACCGAGTGGAGTGAAAATTCATGAAAGGAGTAGGGAAAGGGATTATGAACAGGAAAGGAAGAAAAGTGGTAAACCAGAGACACAAATGTACCAAAGTTCAAGGAAAAGGAGCTGGAAATTAAAACATGATAAAGAGGAGAATAAAAGAGAAATTTTAAAGTACAGAGAAGTTAGATTAAAGGTAGGGAAAAAATGCCAGAAAGAATAAAGACCCATGAGCAGGAGAATTGTTAAAAGACAGAAAAATAGCCAGCTCCAGAGGATCAGGGTAGAAAATGGTATATGATAAAAAGTAAAAGGCACTAAGAATATATAGATAAAAATGAACAAACTCTCCTCTTTGCTGTAGTCAGTTTAGTTGTTTTTCTTTCAGAATGGGTAGAGAAAATAGACTGGATGGAGAGGAGAGATGGAAAGAAGTGGCATTTGCTAAACTGGTAAGCCTCTCCCTCATGTACCTTTCTGTTGTAGACCTATGTTCTTCTCTATGTCTTCCTACATTATTCATTTTTTTCTACAGGCATCCATTTTTTCACTTCAAATGTTTGATTTTTCTAACAAGGGCAAGAAAGAGAAGGGAAGGAAGCAGGAAGAGGGTATCCCAGCACATGTAGCACCACAAACTTTTGGACAACTTGCTACAGATATTCAGCATTTTATTTGTCTCAAAATTTGTTGGAAGACGTTTGTATAAAGTTGTTTTCCATGTCATAGTTAAAAGTCTAACATATGCATACAATATGCTCTGTTTTAGGTCAATGATATTAAAGCTTTTTTCACACAGGTCTATTTAGTTGAGCTTTAATCAACACGACAGCATTTGAAATTGAACAAACCTGATCTTTATTCTTCAGAACAGTTAACTAATTGCATGTGATCTATGTAATATAACTACTTACTTTGCATTCTTCATTTCTGTAGAGGCAGTTTCTTAGAAGCTGCATGGCACCTTTTAATTCTGTGATAAGGCTGTCTTCCTGTATAGACAAAAATATTTAAAGCTTTTCAGTATGAAAGGACTATTAATTTTGTATATAGAACAGGAATATTCCAGGGATCAGGGTTTTTCATCTGAAAGTTAAGGGGAGCAGCGTTTAGGTACATTCTCTACCAAAGACTTCCTCTGTGATATTATACTTAGTCTTTCAGCTTCCTAACTATAAAATGAAAAGAACAATTTTTTCCTACCACGAATGCTATAGCAAAGAAAGATAGTAAAAGACTGAAAGTTGCTCTGATACTTGGATTCTAAAGCAGAAGGGGGAATTTAACAGATAAGTATATAACACATCTGCTCTCATGACCATTAACACAAAGGCACTTCAATCATACCACCATTTAGGACATTGACATGCTAACCACCTGTGAAAGATGATCATAGTTCTGGG
The DNA here is from genome assembly GCA_030014935.1 of Caiman crocodilus. Taxonomy (NCBI): domain Eukaryota; kingdom Metazoa; phylum Chordata; order Crocodylia; family Alligatoridae; genus Caiman; species Caiman crocodilus. The sequence continues at coordinate 95,575,790 of JAGPOW010000261.1, forward strand.
AGCTCAACTACCACAGAAAGCTACTTCTGTTCTCTCAAGCATAAAAGGAACAAAGGTATAAAATAGGGTTCATGCTTCATCTTAAAGTGCTATAGTAGTGCTTGATTTTAAGTTGTGTCGTGTTTGCCAGCAATCAATGATAAAAATAAAGCTTTACTATCACATAGTTACGGGTGGATGAAGTAGAAGGAAATATGCAGGTTATTTTTTTTTAAGAGATTGTTGTACCCAGTTTTCTTCTCATTTTTCATAGGATCATAGGAAAGTAGGGCTAGAAGGGAGCTTACAAGGTCATCTAGTCCAGCACCCTGCTCACAGGAAAAAACACTTCTAACTATCCTGAGTCAGTCAGAAAGATCCTTCTCGTCTCCAGCTTGTATTTTCTCTGGGGCAGCTTAGGTCCATTGGTCTTAGCCCTGTCCCATATATCCACAAAAAAAGCTCAGCTCCATCCTCTTTATAATTGTACTCTAGGTGTTTGAAGACCATCATCAACACCCTCTCACTTCTTGTCTTCTTTTCTCCATACTAAATAACCTTGCTCTTTTAGCTTTTCCTTGTAAATTGTGCTTTGGAGGGCCCTAATCATTTCTGTAGCTCTGCACTGGACTTCTCCAGTCTGTCCACATTCTTCTTGAAGCATGGGGCCCAAAACTGGACAAAGTACTCTAGGTGGGGCCTCAGCAATACTGAAGAGAAAGAAAGAACCCCTTTCCTTGATTTGCAAGAAGAAACCCTGCTGTTAATACAACACAGTACATCGTTAGTCTTTTTTGCAAAAAGAGCAGGCTTGGCTCGTATTTATCTTATAGTCCACTATAAACCCCAGGCACTTCTCTGCAGTACTACAGACTAGCAAGTCATTCCCCGGTTTGTACTTGCGCGTGCAACTTTGTCCCAACAGCAGCATTTTGCATTTGTCTTTGTTGCATTTCATCTAGATCATTATACGAAATACACTAAAACAGCCAATGAAAAGTTGCCACACAATTCTATATGGACTATGTAACTGTATTTAAATAATAAATCCAGTCTGCTTTGCAAAAGCCACATTTAAAATGAGCACTGTATGGATATTACTGACAACTGGCTTAAGCTGTCTGCAGAAAAAGTCCTGTTTATAGCTTTTTCTGTCTAATTAATGCTCATTTCATTGTTACTCAGAGCACATGTAGCCTGGGCTCAGGTGTTTTCACCTCATTTAGAGTTGTAACAATAGTCGCAAGGCATAGCGAGACTTGCTTCTAGTAGCAGCCTTGAAATGGACAGGATCTAACCAATTGCCTGGCTGCTATTAAAACAACACACACATCATTTTAGATGGGTTACAAAGATCAACCATGTACATATTTCCTGATGGCCAAATGAACCTGCTATACACAGTTTAAACTCTATAACGCTCAGCTGAAATTTGATTTGATTTATTGTATAAAGCAGGGGTCAGCAACTCTTGTGAAGGAGAGATCTTCTTTGTTGAAAGAGGAAATTTTCTCCCAGATCTGGCACGTTTCCTGTGAGAGAAACTGCATGAATACCTGTATCCTCCCAGTAGCTAGAGGGAGAGAGGCATTTCTCCCACTAGAAATATAACAGACCAGAGAAAAGAGGTGATAAAGTTCCTGTAATAAAGTAAAAGAGAATAGAAGGAAAACAGCATCTACAAGAGATACTTTTCTGTTCACTGGCTATGCAAAGAGATTGGATGCAGGGGGTAGGGAAATATATAGGGAGTGGGATTACAGGGGAAATTGTAGCTTGATAGTGAAATTGAACAGGAAGTCTGGGATCAGCTGGGTAAGGAGAATGGAATAAAACAAGGCTGGGCATCAGCTGTTGATTGGACAAGTGTGGAGAACAGCAATGCACTACTTCCTGGGGCAGGTAAATTAGGGTCACGCATGATCAGGTTGGAGGAGACTAGGTAGAAAGAGTCAAACTTTGGTTAAAATACACATAATATACTGAGACCATTTGAATATATCCCTTTTAGAACCTGTCATCAAACCCAAAATTCCTGTTTTCATGTTCTCTGCTATGAGAAAAATAAGTGAAATCTAATGTCAGTGTGTGTATTATCACTTGCTAGTGCTGGTTCATACAGAATGAAAGACAACTATTTCTCTCATAGCTCCATCAGGTCTGTGAAGTGAAGCTAAAAGCTCCAATCCTGACTATGACTCATTCTGTTCAGATGATGCCACAAGAATTTGGAATGTGTTTTTTTTTTCCCATTTTGTTATTTAACATGCTTCCATCCCCAGTTCCCCTCCCCCTCCAAAAAGGAAAAAAACCTTAATAATCACATTAAAAAAATGAATTGAAAGACTGCAAAAATCAATTCTTCAGAAGTTGAAAAATTCCAGAACAATTGTGAAACCTTGATTCGGAACTTATTGCCATGCACATGCTGGTCTGTAATTTCATAATTACATGGTGAGGGGAAAAGTTTGTTAGGTTTTTGTTTTGTTTTTTTTTTAAAAACAAGAAATCTGTCTTATGCTCTGTGCATGACAGGAATGCTCCTTGGATTAGCCATGGATGTACTGTAAAAAAAGTTGGTGGTAGCTCCCTTTCATTATTTTTTGGAAGGTTTGTAGTAAATAAAGCAGGTGACTGAAGAATAAGGAAAGATTTCCACTTTTTCAGAGCAACATTGAGCTGTCTTAAGTGAATCACACCCTACCTTTCCTTCTCAAAAGGTTAAGCAACTAATATTAGGTGACAATCAGAGGTCCATTTGAGTTTCTTCTCTCTATAAAGATGCAGGTATTCCATTAAAAAAAAAACTATTTACCAACTATTCATTTTCAAGAAATCATATAAAAAAAAGACTAGTCTGCACAAATGTCTTCTACAATTACAATCGTTTATTTAGGCTGATAGATTTTAGAGTTACCTTTTTCTTTTGTGTGAGTTTTCCAGGCCTTAGGGAATCTAGGTTCAGCTGCGCATGAATGCACTTCATCTGTTCGATGCAGCTGTCTATGAGGTTAGCTAAAAGACAAAATTCCTACAAGATTTATAACAATATTCACATTCAAAAGTATCAAACCATGTGAGAGTGTAAGGCATCTTATTTCAAAAACAACTTTTCAATTATTTGTTTCCACACAGCAATTAAGGTTCTCTGTATGAGGGAAATAAAATGAAAAAGTAAAAACTAATACATTTTGTTACTCAAGACATCCAGGAGTATAGAACAATTCAACTGGCAACCAAAAATATTAATTTATCTTCAATACCTATAGCCAGTTTGTAAATGCATTAATAAAAAAAATGGACAAGAGTCCAATAATCCACTAATCAGAAAAGGCCAGGAACTGATGGAGAGTAGAACACCTGTTTGCATTCTCTCTGCTTCTGAATACGTGTGTCAAGGCATGTGGTCTTGCTACAAAAATCAGCTTTCATTTTTTTCCCTTGAAAAAACAAAAAACAAAAAATCTGAAATCTGTGTGGCACACATTTTCTGAGAAAATTTTTTATGTGCTAGATGTGAACGACTGTACTTAACCTAACAGCAGTGGGTACCCAATGCAACCTCTTATATTTTATATATAGACTGCTCGTCTTCTCAAAGGAATTTAACAGTGCTTCATAGATTTCAAGTGTTATCAATCTATTGCAATAAAAAGAAAAATAAAAAAGAATGATGTTGTTTACCTACAAAGTACAGCCAAGCTATCTTTGGAATGAAAAGTGACAGACTCTGTAATAGCATATAGAAGTACTATGCAACAGATTAGGGCAATGCATTAATAACATTTACTATTACTAATTTTTGAGTTCCCCAACAAAGTACTAGACCTTGCTTTTTCCCCCAGCAGCAGCTTCTGCTGAGCTGCTGTCACTCGTCGGGGCTGAGATACAGAGATCTGGACTGAGTGTTGCAGGGACCCCAACCCCCTGCATGGGGTATGTTGGGGCTGCGTGCTCAGCCCAAGGCTTGGGCCCTGCCTGCATGGAACCTATTTAGCCTCCACACGGCCAGGGCAGAGAGGAGCTGCAGCTGGAAGGAGTCATGACTGCCAGGGCTGCTGGGAAATGTAGTTTGGCTGTGGAGCCACCCCAGCCCAGCTATGCACCCAGAAGTGGCGGGATGCATCTTGGGCCAGATGGCACCTGGACTATGCAGGACAGAGAGCTGCCATGGGCCAGACAAAATCCCTCTGTGGGCTTTACTTTAGGACAGGGATGGGCAAAAAAAACCCACAGCAGGCAAATGCTATTACTGTGCCCCTCCTGAGGCAACTACTAGGTTGTTCATCTATCCAGCCCAGTCTGCAGATGCTCTTGAATGCTTTGGAAGAGAGTACATCAATGTAGGGATATAATATTACACCAGGGCTCCTTAACTCCTCAAGTATGAAAAAAGTAGGGGTAGCTTTGGAGAGAGAATCACTACAAAGGCTAATAAGCCTGTAGCAAAAAGGTAGGTTTAGATGCATGTCTTGCATGCATGGATCAAAATTAAAGCTTAATTATTAATTAATAATTAATTAACGTTTAGAGAAAGGTTAGAATGCAGCTTATACAAGAACTTTAAACATTAAAAATCTCTAAATAGCAACTTAAGATAAGTTTACATAAATATTCTTTTACCATTAACATTTGTAATTTATTAGTAATGTATTTAAATTATTAAAACAACTTTAAGGGTACATCCTTGAAAGCTGAATGTTTTATTTTTTAATGAAAGCAAAAGGTTCTAAAATACTGTGACTGCTTAAAAGGACACAAAGTAATAGAACTGTTTTATCACATGACCCACATCAAATAGTTTGAAGATTTCTGAAATGATCAATTAGATGCATTAAGCATGAACAGCCTTAAAAATTAATATTCCTGCCTTTGCTTTCCTATTTTTGGGTTTTGTTTTGTTTTTTAACTTTTATTAAAATAGAGTTCAAAAGATCAAATATTTCATTACTGTCTCTCTTTGTCTGCTTTCATGTTTTAATCATGCTGTAGGGTTTCAAGGCTAATCAAAGTACAATAGAAGCATCTACTGAAGCTCATAAACTCTACAGTGGTATTAAACACTTGAAAGGAAAATTAGGGCATAATTCTGGAAATTGGTAATGATCTACTATGACTTTTTTCCCAACATTAGTTTCTATGATTAATTAAAAATGATTTAAAAATTAATAAATTTGTAGAGTTTCAATATTTACTGTGGATTAACTGATGCTTAAATCATTGACATAATACGTAATATAAAGGAAGTGTAATGAACAAAATTTGGGGAAAAGTCATTAACCCATGTTTTATTAGAAGGAAGCATACCAATATCATGTTCTGAGTAGTTCATTCATGAGAATGCAAAATAATGAGTATTACAACATAAATACATTCTTTAATAGATTATGAATGCTATAATAAAATGTTTATATAATATTCTGCAAATGGCACAAGATGCCAGAATTCTCTATCATTTCTAGAAATGTCCTTCCTTTTCATGTCCTTGTAAATATATAAAATAAATATATGTGATGGAATGGCAATAACAGTGCAAGTTGTCCAGTGATTACCCTTATCCTGGACCAGGTCATTCTCTCTGGAATCACAAGAGGGTAGTTTAACCCTTTTAACTAGTTGTCTTTGTACGCTTTATGGTATTTGTGGCATAGAAGCAGTAAATACCTAGCTGGGTGGTAAACTGTGTAAACACTTATGCACTGGACACTGAACAGTGACCATCTTACTTATTTTACAGAGGCTGCTGTCAGATGTTCACTACTGACTTTGGATGGACAGCTATATCACTTTAAATGAAATTCTGCAAGTTGAAACTTCAAATATTGCCAACCTTATTAGCAATATATGATCCTATCCAGAAAGAAAAGAAACTACAATTTTCCAAAAAGTTGTCAGGCTGTATAGGATAATGCCATTCATTTATTACTGTAAACTTCACTAGTTCAAAATGGATTTGCAAACCAATGAATCAACCAACCAAAAAAAAATACAAAGTAGATCCGCAAAAGCAGTATTAAAACAAAAGCTTTAATTCTAGGCTGAAAAAAAATGTAAGATGCACTGGCAAATGTTTCATTTAGAGTATAAGATTTCTTTAAGCTCACCTTGCAACGCATGTTTCTGTGTAGTCTTACTGACAGCCAACAGTGTCAGTAAAGCACTTGCACAAACTCGCTTCAGCATGTCCTTAGAGGATTTTTCTTCATAGCTCTGCAAATAATGCAAGATTCATTACCACACTGGAAAAGTAAAACAGATCCTGGAGAAATGTTCATGTTGAAAGCAATGTTTATACCTAGACATGATGCAACATTTCAAATTCTCATTCTAATGATGGATTAATATGCTCCTATCCCCTACATGCAGGACTAACCCATATTACAGATGATTCACCAATTTCTGAAAAAATGATAGAACATTTTGGAGACAAGGTAAAAACTGAATTTCTCTTTTCACTCCATTCTCACTTCCTTTCCTTTCTCGTTACTCCCTTAAAACCCAATATCTTTTTTGTTACTCATGTTCTCAACATGGATCTCCTATGCAAAAATGTAATCCTCTTTCTCTAGCAATGACACCTTGCTCCCATTCTTCTACTGGCTTCCAACACACTTTCTGCAAGATGAAGGAATTAGAAGTCTTTATTAGAAAGTAATACTTGAGAATGCCTTGAGAGTAAAAATAAACTATTAGAGCACATTTTTCCAGCTACCAAAAATATCTTTTTTATCTTATGTCATACAAGACATAAGATGGTTCACTGCAGTTCTACCAGCAGTAATAATACAAATAATTTCACACCAGACCTTTTCTTCCATAGATCCATAGCACTTTGCAGAAATTAAACAAATACTCTAATCTTTCGACCCAGTTACCTCATTAACTTAGTGGAGAGGACACTTGTTTACAAAATCAGCTTCTCAAAGTCAACCACATCACTAGAAGCATGAAATCTCCTGAGCAATAGTCCCTATAATACCAACCCAAATTAGTAAGGAAATTAACTGAAATATATATGTATTATAATCCACAATCAGCATATTGCAACAGAGTGAAGAAACTTTAATATTTTTATCAATAAAATGAGAAGTACTTTAATAAAAAAAAAATCATACCATATAGGGCACATTCTCATGGTCAGGGACCTAATAGATTGTACCTCCACTATTTCCATCACATATATTTGCCTCTATTACCTTTTGTCCTTTAGCTAGGAATACTCAAATATTTTTTTTCAAACTTTAATGTGCAATAAAGCAACAACATTTGCTCTAGCATTATAATAATTTACCAAAATCTGGATTCAGACAGGACTGAAAAGGTCAGAAGATGAAAATCAGTATTTTTAGTGCAGAAAAAGAATTCCAGTGGTATGAGATTAGAACAGATTAGAATACAAAGGTACAGAGTGTGCAGAATGGTTCTGTAGTCTATATATTATTAATGTAGAATTAATGTAAAGCTATAGATAGCAATTGCCAAGAAAACATGTTTTACAATAAAATGGAAGAGCAATATGTTTTAAGAACAGTGACAACTGAGAACAGATTTAACATCACTGGGGCTAAAATATGATACTATTGTAATTCTTATGAGTAAGGGAACATTTTAGTTGGTCAAAGAAATTACCAAAGAAAGGAGAAGTTAATGGAGCAGAGTACTGCAAGTCGTCTTAGATGCTCATAAGACAAATACGGAGAAGTGGGAGCTAAACACTGGCATTAGGAAATCAGAAGCAGATTTTCTAAGACACCAAAACGATTATGTACTCAATTCCCATTGAAATTCCTTAATTTGATTTTCTGCTTTTTGAAAACTTCTCACTAAAGGAAGTAGGCAAATAAAAAATTTACTATGAGGTAACCTAGGGAGTAAACTTACATCTCTATGGTATAGTAACTGCCTGTAGGCACACTGACACACCACTGTATACAATATACCCTCAATTAAAAAGAACTTTGAGTAACCTAGTAACATATGCACACTGTAAGTCCTCAAATGGGGACTCAGTAGGGGAAAACAGGCTGGGTTTGATACACCTTCTGCTAATACAGTAAAGTATAGAAGGGGGACAGAGTTTTGGCCGAGTTCATGTCCTCCCCAAACCCAAACTCATCAGGGGTGTCAAACATACAGCACACAGGTCAGATCTGCCCTGCAGAGTCTTGCCACCTGGTCCCCAGTGCTGCCCCTGGGGCTGATCAGACTCGCACAGGGAACATCATGTGTCCGTGCCACAGAGCTGGTCAAAAGACTGGATTGGATCCCAGAGCAGCTGGAAAGGGTACTGCATGCAGCACAGTCCACTTAGAGCAGATGCACACCAGACATGGTGGCTGCTCTAGCCTGTCTGGGACCCACAATGAGCATAGTGTTTGCAGATGCCCTGTTCAGCACAGTCTGGCTGGGGTGGCTACCATATGTGGAGTGGCTACCACTCTGAACAGACTGCACCATACCGTTCCCATTCCAGTTGCTGTGGCATCTGTACCACATGAAGCATGCGTCCCAGATTGGCTAGACAAGCTGCTGGATCAAGTATTTGCAGGAGTGTGGGGGAGGGGTCTGTTGACCCATGAACCAGCCCCACACCACCCATCAGGCCTACAGGGCTGCATGAATTTGACATCCTTGCCTTAAATAGTATGCAATTAACACAACTGAAAAAAAACCAACATTCTAGGCAACGGGAGGAGTATAGCCAGGACATTAAAACAGGAAGTCTGTAAACGCTAAGCAACTCTTGCAACCAACTAAAAGCTTCCTTCCTAAACTCTAAGGTAGGTGAAAGAACACTATTGTGGGCAATTCAAAACTCGCAGAGCCCTAAATCTATGCTATAGGTTCAGATTCCAACTAAAGGACACCAAAAAAACCCCATAAATAAACCCAATATAGTGGACAGCTGATGGAATCAGACAGTCATATCACTGTGCAGACTGCATTGTAGGCGGTGACTCATGACACCACCTAAGAAGCCAAACCCCCGTAGTGAAATCAAACCCCTTGTAGTAACGCCTGAGGCCA
>JAGPOW010000261.1:95584895-95601373 GCA_030014935.1 Caiman crocodilus
GGAGGGGTGATATGTCATAACCAGCGGTGTGCAATTTGTGGGGGTTTTTCTTCTGTACTGCAGCAGTTCTTCACGTGGTATCCAGGTGGCTCTTTCAAACATGCGATCTACCTCTCTGGATGAGTGTCCTTGTTGGGTGAAAACGTTTTTAAGATTGGTGAGGTAGCGATCCCGGGTGTTCTCTTCACTACAAATGCTGTGGTATCTGAGGGCTTGGCTGTATATCACAGCTTTTTTGGTGTGTTTAGGGTGAGTACTGGTTCTGTGTAGAAATGTATGACGGTCTGTGGATTTCTTGTATACTCTGGTCTGTATTTTACCCTTCTGGATTCTGGTCATTGTGTCGAAAAAGGAGATGTTGGTGCTGGAGTATTCTAAAGGAAGTCGGATGGAGGGATGGTGACTGTTGAATTTCTGATTGAGTTCTATCAGAGATTGCAGGTTCTCAGTCCAAATGATGAAGATGTCATCGATGTATCTTAAGTATAGCAAGATCATTTTGGCTCCAGCTTGGGCTTCTTTGATCCTTCTGAGAAAGTCATAATTAACCAGCAGGACGGGCAGTTAGCCAACTTCTTTCAAACAGGAAAGAAAGTATGGGCATCTTGGACTTCGGCACTCTTTCTGCTAATAATTGTATACGACTATACATGACTATATGACTTAGGAATTTGGGTTATAGTGCAAAAGGAAGTACTCAGTCCACACTGCTAGAACTGAGCACATTACTTCCTTTTGGCCTTTCACTATTAAAGGTGCAGCATTTGCCACAGATTCTCATTAGTGAGAAGGATGATACTGGCTGGATCAGAAACTCTGCATAGTAGGTCTCACTGTTTGGGGGCCATCTCTGAAGTGACTGATGTTTTCATCTTAACCATTTCTACAATCCCCACAAAGAGCTGGTATTGGTTTGTCCCTGGCTGTAGCTCTCTTCATATTCCAATATGATAACCTGATCAGGATGCCTTACTAGGAGGAGAGATTTCCTTCCTAAAGCAGATTAGGTTTTTTCTTTTTATTTATTTCTATGATAGCAATGATGGCATCCTAAATAAAAAGAACATGGTCACACACAAGATGGTGTGGACTTTCACAGTAGATCACTGTCAGATAAGTCTTATAGCAGAAGCTCCGGTCTTCCAGCAACATCACCAGCATTCTTAAGACGGTTCTTTACTCAATAATGGGCATATTTCTCCTGCCCAAATACTACAAGTAGTAGATTTTGTTTAGAGGTAGTACTGTCACATATGTCCTTGGTACCAGTCTTGGGTGGTGTTGATGTATTTAGGTACCAATGATTTATCTGATAGTACCAAAGAAAAATCTTACCCACAAAAGGCAGGTTTGATGCTGAAGTAAGTGTCAGGGGAGCCAACACTAGTGTTTGAAGTGTCTGCTGCATTGCTGATTGCTCCTTCCTGTTAGCTGTGGGAGCTGGAGGCGAAGGAGAGGGCTGCCGATGGAGTGGAATTAGGCACAGTAAGCTCGTCGGTTGAATTCAGAAAAGAACTTTACTTACAACTGGAATACAGTGTAGGCATGCTCTGTAGAGTTGCAGAAAACAAGTAGAAAAAGAAAAGCAGAAACCAGATGGCACACCAATGTTGTTCGAGCATGCAGGATACGTCACAATGGGGAGTCATTGGTGGTCGATCAGGCCTCCAAGTTTGCTCGGAGATGCACGTGAAAGTTGTTTCCGATGTGCATGTCAAGCTCTCTCCTCCAACTTGGGCAGAAACTTCCCAAGCCTTTTATATGGCTAGCAGGCCAATTGCCAGCCACCACGTATGAATAATTTACGTTAAGCCAATCAGAAGCATGCCTGCAAAAAGTGCAGATGCAAGCTTCGCTGGGAACTGATCATTGCACCAAGGGTTTTCCTGCCTCACAGGGGAATCCCTTGCAACCGAACACTCGCATTGTGCTGGAACTTGGCTGTGCCAAGGCACTTTTTAATCACTTGGTACAGACATCAGCCATCATACATGAGTGTGCTTAGAAGACTTCTCTCTGGAGGCTGTGCTTTGCCTGTCATTGAAGAAAGACTACCACATTCCTACTTCTGAATTTCTTTCTGCTTTGCCCGCAAAACGTCTTTCAATGTAAGACCTCTTTAACACCAGAGCAGCTGGTGACAAATTTCATTTTGATGTTGAGATTGACTCTTCCAGTACCAAAGTCAATGACAAATGCCAGCATTGGTGCAGGATGTTTCTTCAACAATATCTTTTCTGGTTTTGATGGACTGCTCAGTGATACTGGTTTGTCAAGTTATACAAATCTGTAGCCATTTATCTTAGAGTTTGTGTAGACCTTTATGGACCTTTACAGAAAAGCCTCAAGGCTTATGCATTCTAGCAAAATATGCCATGAAAGGTACATTTGTAGAGGCTTCAAAACTGGCTGGAAAAAGGGGAGCTTAAGACCATACAGTCTGTTATACTGAGCCTGCAGAGATTCAGGTGAGCTAAGCTTGCCCTGGATGATACTACAGGTACAGCAGTCACTAAATGCCACTGAAGCCACTACAAAAGTACATTTGTCCATGCCCAGAGAAGCATATTGTGCATGGTCAATTCAGAATGTACAAAATAGGGTAATTCCCTAAAGGACATACAAAAATCATTCAAAAGGCTAGAAGCAGTTTGAAAATCTGAATAAATTAATTTGAGCTAAGAAATAACAGTTTGCATTTGTGCCAGACTATTTTGTTGCTATGCAGGAGTTTCACGGCCATTCTCCTCTTCATGTCCTCCACTGGGAACACAAGGAGGGATAGCAGACATGTGTAATGCTAAAGGACACTGCTATGCAACATCTGATCCTGCATGCCCGCATAGCTACACTGGAACTAATTCTAGTACATAGTTTAAAAAAAACCCAAAACTCACCATTTCACTTTGTGCTAAAATAATGGAATATTAAAAAGAAAAATCACTAGACATTTATATATCAGAATAATATGAGGAATAAACCACAGAAGTTTATAAAGAACAAATGCTGACAGACAAACCTATGAAACAAACAATAAATGTAGGAATTTTGGTTTTAGTAAATCATTTAGTATGTTTTTGCATTGAATATTACTATTGCTATCAAATACACTGCAACAAACTGCAAGTAGCTCAGAGCAGGGCAATGAAAATGATTATGAAGCTGAAAGAACTGACTTGTGAGGAGAAAGAAGTTAAATATATAGTACCATATACATCTTCTGAGTTGTGAGCAACGAGAGACATTTTACCGGTCTATAAATAACTGAAGGGTGTAAATATCATGGAGGGAAAGGAATTATTTAAGGAGGAACAGGAAAGTCAAAATAGGAATAATGAGGTGACATTAAGAAAGAAAAAACACTTAGGTTGAATATCAAGAAAAATGTTCAGTCAGGGAGATCTGTTAGGCTGAGGAACAGTTTTCCCAAGGGAAGAAGTAGAAGTTCAGTGCATGAAAGATTTAAAACTAGACTGGACAATGCATTAATAAATGTTTTGTAAACAACAATGCTGCAGTAGCAGGAGATGGACTGATGACCTAATGTGTCTTCTTGGTCTCTAATTTTTAAGATTATGGTTTGTTGTTTCAGGGTACGTCTACTGTTGACATAAGACGACAAAAAAAAATCTGGAGGTTTTGATGCTTACAAATCCCACTGAACAATTGGAAGAACAAATATTTGGAATAGTGCTTTGCATTTTATTTACATAATTGTATTCTGCATATATAACACCATCCTGAAACCAGTTAAATACTGTATTCTTTACTCCTGTCTTGAGTTACTTTGTGGCACTGTGGCATAGTGTTGCAGTATAATGCTAATTAGCGGTTTTGTGGGACAGATGCATAATAATACTGGGAGTATGGTGAAGATCTATGCCATGTACGCTTTATAAATTAGTACATTTAATGTACTATGGATTTGAATGGATAAATGTAGTTCTCAGATAAGATTGGTCAATTTTTTTAATTAAACTTCAATTTCATCATGCTAAAAAAAACAAAACAGTCTCAGACTTGTAATCAAAAGAATACCACTGTACTATTAGTTAAATATATCATATTTATACCTTAATTAATAGTTCATTAAGTTGGGTTACTGATGCCTGACTTTCTGCAGCTTCATCTAGAAGAAAAGTAATTGTTGGGTTCTTGCAAATATTCTGTTTATCTTGGAGCTGTCTTTTCCCTTCTTCAGCCAACAGAATGGAGAGGAATTGCAAACTGGCCACGTATAAGTCAGGGCATGTGGTAGACAGACGCACACAATCACAAACTGTATCTAAAAAGGTTACATAAAAAAAAGAATTACATTTAGCACCAAAAAAAGCTCAAATATTTTAGAACAAGAACAGACAGGCCACTGCTTGAACAACAGGTTTTTTTGTTTGTTTTGTTTGGGGTTTTTTTTTTTTTTTTTTTGCATCAATGGCTGTTTTGGCACATGTTCCTCCACACTGCCCATCATCACAGAGGTGAAATTTGGGGCTGCTGCCCTGGTCATGCCCTCTGTTACACTACTTTACACACTAGACCTCAGCTACATTGAGTACATGAATGAATTAAATGTTCTGCATTAAACCTACATAGGAAGAAAAAATGAGTACTAAAACAGCTTAGTTCATGAGTGCCAAATATATAGCACATGGGCTAGATTCAACGCAGAGCTGCTCCATCCAGCCAACTGGTGAGCTAGAGAAGGTGAGGCATGATCTGCTGCAGCATTTGGAAACCCTATGGACGTGGCCCTTTTTCGCAGGAGGGTAAGCAAAGACTTTGTTGACACAGTCCTGCTACTCTGAAGACTGCTTGGCCCACTGCAATAGCCACAGCAAGTGTCCACTTTAGGTTAGAACTCTTCATTACACTAATGCAGTGATTCTTAGCCAGGTTATCATGGTACCCTGAGGTGCTATGAGCACTATTAGAAGTGCAAATCCTACATGCAATTCACAAGATTAATTAAGAGATATCTAATAGGAATCCATAGTGTTAAAAACATTCTGATCTGTTGTGGTCGTTCTGAGTGCTTTGTAACAGAGAAGTTGTTCTTTTATTTTGATTTTTCCAGTCAAAAAAAGAGTGAAAGCTAAGTCTTGGCATTTTCCAAGGAGTACCCCGAGTCTAACTGTGCTAATAACAACCAGAGTCAGATGCTGTCATTGGAGATTTACTTTATTAGTCCCAGATTCATCAAGTTACTTGGTAGATTTCTAAACTGAGCCCAGACTTTAAATGCAACTGCTCTCATATGTGAATGTAGGTGTGCTTGAATACTTTGCTGAATTTGAGCCTTAATTATCAGATACAAGCAATACAAATAACATGAATAACCACTCAAACTGAGTAAGAAAAGCTTATGAATGTGACAAATATTTTTCAAACACTTATGTTTCTAAAGTATAACTAGAAGACTTATACTTGTTAGAAAAAGATAAATACAACATGACAGTGGCTTGTTTCCATCATTAATTAAAGCTGATCGATTTAGCCAAAATTTGCAACTGACAACTGGTAAAATACATACATTACAAGCACATTTGTAAATTAGAATAGAATAACAGGATCATAGAAAATTAGGTGCAGAAGGGACCTCAGGAGGTCACTTACTCCAACCTCCGTGCTCAAGACCACCCCCAACAATATCATCCCATCCAAGGATGTGTCTACCCAGTCTACCCAAGAATAACATCTGCAATATTACATTACTAAGCTACTAAAATCATAAAAGAAAGTTATAAAAAGAAAAAAAGGGGTCAATATATACTTTGCCTCTCCTCACCATAAAGCAAACATAATTTATGTTTATTGTTACAGGCATGTCCTCTGAAAATACTTGTTAGCATCTAATAGGAATTCACCCTAGTTTGTTATTAGCTGCAAGGTTTAAACCCATCTAAGAATAGGTGTTACCAATTATGGAAGTCCAATGATTTGCAAGAGCTGCTGTCACAGATGGAAGAGAGATTTGGCCACTTTTCCTTAACAATGTAGCCAGAAGGCTAAACAAGCCTGTCCATGTTTGGTGAAGAGCAGATGTTAACTCAGCTTCTACAAAGAGAACATACAAAGTTCAAGCTAATAACACCCACATGCAAAACTGGATATCTAAGTTTAATTATAGGGATTTACATTTAAAATAAAATGTGATGGCATTATCAAAAGCATTTATTTCCAAAATACTGTGGGGAAACAGCTTAACAAAGAGAGAGTAGAGGTGAATGGGAAACACATACCATGCACTCCTAAAATATTAGTATGCAGAAAAGAAAGTAGTAACTTTACAATTTAATGCCTAATATTAGGAAACACGGTACTGATTTTGCTAAATAAAAAGTTGCAACTGTCTGTCTACAGTACAGATATAACTATATATTACCCAAGCCATCCTTAGCAGATATAGAGAGGATCATAAACACATTTTCTAAAAGAGGTTTCAGTAGCTCATCTTGGATCACAAGCTGAATATCTACTAATACGCATGACTGCAGAAGCCTCGATACTGATGATAAATACTGAAGCAGCAACAAAACCTGTTAAGCATAATAAAAGGGACTCAGAATTAAGGTGTAGTTTTGCATCTGCATTACCTTAGAAAATACAAAATTATGTTACTTAATACCCCCTTCTGAATGAACACATCTCAATTATATGTATCAAATATATATAATTAAGATATGTATCAACTAGATAAAGCATGAAAAAAGAATGAACAGGGCAGACATTACAAAGGAACTAGTCTTAGTTATGTTTTAAGATAAATGATAGAAAATTCCTACTGCCAACATTTGTATGAAATCACTTGCATGAAATCCAGAGCAGAAATGTTGATAAAATAATATTATTTTTTTTTTTTTGCAAAAAATGTCACTGTTATTTTCTTTCAAAGGTGATCCAATTAATTATGTTTTTGAATGTTTAATAAATTTCTGTCTAAAGTCTTTTGATTGCTTCTGGAAATTTGCACAGAATAATACAGAATAAATTCTATAATGAGAATACCACAATTCTTTTAAAGTTACATGGACACTAAGAATATTAAAAAAAACCCTTATTTTCCTGAATGTCATTCAGGTGCTGTAGAAAGCCTTGGCATTTTTTTAAATGATGCAATAATGGTCAACTTGTTGGAAATGAGTGAAGAGGAGAAAGGTCTGGGTCTACTGTTTGATCAGAGTACACACCATTTACCAGTGGGATGCAGTTATATGGGAGGCAAACAGGATCATAGAAAAAAGTAGGGATAGAAGAGATGTCATAAAGTCATCTACTTAGCTGTCTCTACATAAATTTTCCTACCATGAAAACCAATCTGGGAGAACTCTCCCAGATCATTTGAGCATGTATATGCAACCACTAAATTACCACAACAGTAGAAAATATTCCAGATGGATCATCACCAGTGACCTTTACAATAGCACTCCTTTCTCCTCTCCTGCTGTATGCTAAAACTGCATTGACTGGTATAGTGTAATCAGGGGGTGATCCTGTTCTAAGCAGACAGCTGGACTAGATGACCTCATGATGTCCTTCTCGTCTTCACTCATTTCCAGCAGATGGGCTACAAGCACGCAGCATAATTTTTTTGTTACTAAATAACTCTGTATTTTGTCCTACTGAATTTTATTTCATTTTGATTACTCCAGTGCTCAATGTTATGCAATTCTTTCTGCACTACCTAACCTTCCTCCACACTGAGGATGTCTCCTGGTTTTGTGTTTGTCATCCCTCTTTCCAATATTTGTGCAATTATCTTTCATGAAAATAAGAGTGGTTCTAAAACTAATTCTTGAGGAATTCCATTAATATCCTTTTTCCAGCTTGATGCATCTTTTTTAAAACACTACCCATTTTTATCTCCCATGTGGCTACTTTCAATCCACATAAGAATACTTCTACCAATCCCCATCTTCTCTAGCTCCATAACAATTTCTCACATGGCATTACATCAATTGCTTTAGTGAAGCCCAGAGATTAAATTTACCACTTTTCCCTTGCATAAAAAAAATCAGCTATCTTGGCAGAGAGCACTGTAGAAGAGTCTGGGATAATTTATATTTCATAAGTCATTGGTATATATACCATCAATATACAGGATGTTTATGAAGTCCTTGTGCAACTTTAAACTTTAATAACTTGGAATATACGCATGATAGAAGCAAACTGTAAATGGTGATTGAAAGAATAATTCATTAAGGTTTTTTTTTTAGCATAGTGTAAGCTATGCATAGGGTACAGATCACAAAAGCAATTAATGAAATTCAGGAGCAACTGGAATATGCTTTCTACTAGTTGGAAAATCAGATTCAACAATGTAACACAAAAGATGGTGGTTATGTTGAAGTCTAGAAAATTGAGCTGTACTGTGTTAAAACTTAATGAATTATGCTTTCAGTCACCATTTACAGTTTGCTTGTATCATGTGTACAACCAAATTTATTAAAGTAAATTTTCAGAAGGACTTTATAAGCACCTTGTGTCTTCCTGTTAATATGTGTGTTACATTTGTTTCTTTTTAGAATTTTCTGTGACATGCTCTAACCATATTTTCCCATGTATTACTGCAGTATAAAGGAAAATTACCATATTACTCAAATAGAAGACAAAGTTTCCCTCCCAAACAGCATGGGGAAAAAAAAGCCCCTCATCTTATATTTGCATATAAAGTGGAAGGGGAAGCAGGCAGCTGCTGCAGCTCTGACTCTAGCCCTGAACCTAAGTTGGGACCAGAGCTAGACTCATAGAAATCCTGTCTCCACTTCCTCTTTGCAGTTTCTGCCACCTGTCCACACCTTTCCCCCTTGCATCTTGGCTTCAGCTCAGGCTGGGGTCTTCCCAGGCATAAAGCCCATGGAAACTCCTTCCTATGCCCAGCCAATCAGCAGCACCAACACTGCTACATAGCTTGCCTGGCCAATCAGCTGTACTGACAATGATGTATGCCTAGGCAAGGGCTGAGTTTCTACGTGCTGTGCTTTGGGATGGAGCAGCCCAAGCAGCATCTGATGGTTAGGACTGGGGGAGGGAAAAAGGCAGAAACTGCAGAGAGTGCAGGGAGGTGAAAAGGGGCAGAGACTGGGAGAAGTTTAGGGGAGGGTCAGATGCTGTGGGGAGCTGAAGGCAGGGGGTGTAGGTGGGGGAAAAGCAAGGCTGCATGGGGAAGAAGTGGACAAGGCAGTGGGCAATGGGGTCACCTAAATGCTCCCTGGCCACTACTTTCCCTGATGGGTGATAGTGGGAGGTGGGATTCAAGACAATCCTCTAATACTTAGATTCCATACCTGCAAAAATTATAAACAAATTTATAAAATTTCCATATATAAAATCTAATTATTGGGGAGTCATCTTATTTTTAGGGTTGATTTATACACACACGTAAATATTCGGAGGATTAGCATGATAGGTTGAGACATCAGTATATTAAATCAGACAAGTTAATGAACAATTTGTTATGTGCTTTTTGAATACACAGTTTTCTATAAATAACATGTAGAATTTATTGAGGAAAACGCATGCAATTTGTTCAGATTTAACCTTTTGTAAACATTTTGTAAGAACAGTTTTTAATAAAAGAATGGAAAGTATTCTAAGGGTGCATATAAACATTTGCCACACCAAGTCAACTATCACTAGAGTTGCTGAAGTTGTGCAATTGTAGATTGGGAGTGGTGCATTTAGATGTTCACTGGTGCCGGGAACATAATGTAAGTAACTAGGGGTGGGGTGAGGGATGGGTGGGACTCAGAAGGCTGGCAGGTCTGTGGAGGGGATCAAGGTATTAAAAATAGCCCAGTCATGGGGAGAGGTAGGAAGAGTGCAGCCTTAGGGCTGGGATGAGCAACTAGGTTTTCCTGGCCCCAAAGCTGTGCTTCAAACGTGTGCAAATGTTTGCCATTTACCCATTCCTAATCTAAGTTAGTGAACTAGTGGATTAACCCAGTCCAGCAAACATTACACTCAGGTGAACTCAAATCAGCTCTACAATTTTTGGTCCAATTTAAATCCACAAACACCTGCACAGATTAGCATTTGGAATAATCTAACTAGTTAGATTGATCTAAAAGTAATGCTTGCTTATAGTCATATTTACTGAATATAGCACTATTGTAATGTTAACAAATACTTTTTAGTAGAAAATTTTTGGCAAAATGATTATTATAAAAATGCCACGAACACCACAACTATGCTATATTGTCACCATAAAAAAAAATTCTGTGTCTGTGACAGTTTATAATCCATCTGTTCATAAGCACACTAAGGTAAAGAGATAATACAGAATTGGCTGAGCATCTCACTTAAAAAATAAGGTTTAAAAAATTGTTTTCTTAAGTAATTTAAATGTTAAAAATATTAAAAACTTAATATCTTGTGGCCCAAGATTTTTAAACAATTATAAATAGTCTGCTGTGAATATAACATGTAGTCTACTTCGCTTCCTAATTCATGAAAGGATCTTTAGGTACAAGTCATGTTTTAACAATTACATGACAGATTAGGAAAGCTCTGAAGCAGTTACACCAAGATACTGGGTTTATACTGTCAAACAGACATATCTGCACAACTTCCTTAAACTGCAGCATATTTCAGCTCATGTAATTTCGCATCTATAAATTCATACACCACTAACCTGCACTTTTGTGTGTTCACTATGACATGGAAGAGGCAATGAAGCTTTCAGTTCCAAAATACATCTCTCTACCAAGCTAGCATTTACAAGGCTAATGTAAAATATAAGATAATAACATGTTAGAAATATATACAAGGTAAAATATAGTTCAGTAATTTAGAGTACAATATTTTACAAGGACATCATAATTATCCGAAAACAGTATACAACTCTTTACGTGAATGTATCTACACTGGTGCAAAAATGCTGGGAAATAAAAAAATCCAACTATATTAGTACTACTTCTAGTATGATACATTGTTAAATAGGCAGAGCTGCTTTTCTTCTTTTCATATTTTGTACAACTAAAAAAAGAGAACTGCTCAATGAAGTATAAATCACTTGCTACTCTGAATATCTGACTAGACCATATATCACATTTTGAAAAAAAAGAATCATGAATACCTACCTATTTAAAGAAAGTTTGTAGTTATAAGGGTAAAGAACAGTCTTGTACTAAAAGACTCAACCTAACAGTAAGTGTCACCTATCTGGAAACAAAGATCTATTCTGTGAACATAAAATTAACATACGTATCTATGCTACTACTGGCTTCATTTAAAAAGCAATTGTGAAACCTCAACCTACCCAAAAGCCAATCAATATCAATGACAGTTTTGGTTAGAAACATGGGTATTACTGCTCACTGCATTCTAGTTTTTCTCTATTTCTACACTTATTTGTAGATCAGCAGTTATTGATCTCATACCTACTGAGAAGTGGTAATAAGTGTGCTTTTTGGAGTGCAATTCCAGTATCCTTTGGCATGACAGCCAACAGGTTGTCCAGCAGGCTACATACAGCTGACACAAGAGGAGGTGTGACTACAGCATGCTGTTTAGAGAGAATAGCGGACAGGGGAGAATCACATGGACTTGGAGGTGCTGTTGTAGTTGTGTCACTCTGACCTAGAACACAATATTCAAAACAAAAACATCACTAAGTGATAAGGTAGAGCCATTATATGACATAAAGAACTACTTCATTTCTCCAAGTAACGAGAAAAACTTCTTTATATACTTTTAAACAATAAATTAAGGGATCTTGAAATAACAACATGCTGTGTCATATGGTTATTCCTCTAAACTACAGGAAGTCAAACATGCAACACTGCTTGGCAAACTTTGGAACAAGAGACTAATACAATAACCAAAGACAAAAACAAAAATTATGAATAAAATATTAGCATGGATTATTTTTCTATTTTCTTTACTTTTTAAATCATTTATGATAATGTATATAATTTGTGGTAATCTATTTCCTTTAAGTAGGACAATTAGCAATGTCCATACATCTGAGGGACCCAGTCTCCATGATTATCCTTATGAGGAAGAAAGATACGTATCCATAAAATGTGCAAGATTTTCAAATAAAATTAGAAAATTTCATTGCTTTATATAACAATGTGCTTATTTAAAAAATATGTTTCTACCGAGTAGTGACACTTTTTTTTTTTTATAAAGATGACTGGCATATTAGAAGAGATGAAGAACGACCAAGACAACAACTTTTATAACTGAAGATGATTTATACATAGCATTGATTTATTTAATAAAACTTAGCGTTCTGGAAAGCTGATGGATTGACAACAATGGAATCAGAATTCCACCAAATAGATGCATCTTAAACAGGATCAGTAGAGGCATCCCTACATAGCCAGAACAATTGAACAATCCTGTTCCATCTTTAAAGGTAAAGAAAGTTTCTTCACTATTTAACCCTATTTCTTTGCTGGCTAAGTATTGCATAGGCTGGCCAGCAAAGAAAGTCTGTTACCTATACAGAAATTTGCCCAATAAAAGCTGATCGAGATACCTACATCCCACCCCACCCAATAAATGCAACTTCTGATCATAACCAACTTGCTTACAGAAAGCAAATATTTTAGGTCACTAGTTTAAACACAAGTCTGCTCTCCAAAAAAAATCCACCTCTCCAAAAGACTATCGTTAATTTTTTTTATGACCTTAAGCAGTAGCTGCTAGATGCAACATTTATGTGCAATTCACTCCCATTCCATAAAGACAACAGATTTTATCAGCAAATCTTGGGTAACATGAATAATCCATCCTTTTCCTATGCACACACACAAACTCATACACACATATCAAAAGATTTTAAACACAAAAAGTTAAAATCAAATTCATCTGGTTACCTTGAGCCAGAAGTCGATCAACTGGTGTTTCAGGGATAAAGCTAGTCAAATGTGATGAGACAGGCACCTGCAAATCAGCAGCACTTCCTACTGACAGCGATGCAGAAAGAATCTAAGAAACCATTAAAGTAATGTTGTTTATTCTCTCCAAAAATTATTAAATATAAGCAGAATAAACCAATTACAGCTAATTTTGCAGGAAAAGTGGGGTTTGTTTGGGTTGTTTGTTTGTTTTTTTTAAATATGTAGTGTTCAAAAGTTGTTTCCCTGAATTCTATCAAAAACAGGTCCCATCTGAAGCACCCCAATTCCAGAAATTCATTACAATTATTCACACTGACCTTTCCCACCTTTTTTTAGCTATGCAAAATGAAACAAAAATCTGCCATAATGGAATTATGTTTTTGCCACACTTTTTGAATGTGTTTTGAGTAATTATAGTTAATTATTTAGATGAAGATGGATACTGAGGGGTATCAATGCCTGTCATAAAAGTAATTTAAAGCTCTATCAGAGGTATACTGAATATATTTTTTCTTCTTAAAAAATACCTATTTGAAAGTATAGCTTAATCTAGTCAAGACATTTAAGTAAAATAAATAGATAAATACAAATATTCGAGCAATTAGTTTGAGTAATACCAAATTAGACTAGCCAATGTGAGATTAACTCACAAAGAATATAACTAAAAAGTACAAATGAAAAACACAACTAAAAAAACCCCCTAAAATCAACCATTTAAATCAAGGCTTTCTTGCTTACTGATTTAAATCATCATTAAAATTGACCATTTAAATTACTTTGCCTTTAACCAATCCAGCCTGTTTTATGGTCAACTCAACACTGATTTGGCACTGCATCTCAACTCTAAGGATTTTTATAACTGATTAAAGCCATAAATTAATTTTTCTTTACAGAAATATTAAGTTTCTAGTTGTAAAAACATCAATAAATAATGTTACATAAACCTGCAAAAGGGCTTTTTGTCAAAACATGAGAAAAAGCTACTGCTGCAAAAATAATTGTCACAGAGATAGAAACATGTTTATAGGGTCATCCAAAACAGGATTGCCAATTGCCCCTAAATTTATGGACAGACTAAAAAACAAGCCTAAAAATACTGATCTTTAAAAAGATTGAGCCACCTGTATAGATGCTAAGCAACTGGAGCTTGATTGAAAAATCTTCTCTCAGAGGCAAATTCTGAAGGACAGACAGCAGGGCACCATCACCTGGTGTCCGAGCAGGAGCACAGCAACCTCCAGGTCTTTGAGTTTTGTATCCCCTAGCCCCTGCTCCCAGCCACATGCTGCTACTGTGGCAACTCTGCCTTTAACAACACTGCTGGGTGGCAGTTAGGCAGTCATTCCTCTCTTCGGTGGGAAGAGAAAGCAGATGAAAGCCCAGCATCAGTAAGGTTGGGCGATGAGCTGGAGGGGACAGCATAGTGTGAGATGCATTTGGGGATATCAGGGAGCGGGGGTGAGTAGGAGACTCCTGGAATGTAGGCAACTTGGTGTAAAACCATTACTGAAGTCAAGCAGGGTTGCCAACCCAAGACAATTTTTTTAATGACAAATCAGCAAACTTCTTACTAACAACCAAACTTCTTTGTTATGGTTTATGTTAAACCCTAACTTTGAATCCACCCTTGTCCAGGGCCCGGCAGAAAGGTTACTGTGACGGGGGCAAGGGAAACACCAACCACAGGGAACTGGCGGCTATGGCAAAAGTCCCACGCCACTGAAGATGCCGGCAGTCCTGCTGGATGCCAAGCCGCGGGGATATGGCAGTGGCAGTAGAATTTACGTGCTGCCAGCAAGACCAGCGACTCCGCAGCATGCAGAGCCACAGAGAGATGGCAGCAGGGGTGAGAAAGCCACACAGGCAAACTCTCAGCCCCTGGAGATGCAGGAACGAGCCAGCAACAGTGCATTTACTGCCCAGCAAAACTTACTGGGAACCCAAAGGCATCCTATGCCATCACCAGCTGGGGCCTGGGGGCAGGCTGAAGAAGGCAAGCCGGCACTGGCTTGGAGGTGCTTTGTAAGGGCATGCCAGCACCAATTCGCTGCCTATGGCAGCAAGCCACAGATAAAAGCCCTGGGTTCTGGTCCAACAGCGGGACCGGAAGGAAGTCCCTGACAGCCTACAGCAGGCTGCAGACAAACAAGGTAGAAGCCGAAGATGACTGGTGGTGGCGACCCCCATATGGGGAGCTACCTTCACCCACACAGTCAAGGGAATTCCCCCAGGTGTCCAGAGGAGGAACGTGACAACCCTCCTGGGAAGAGGGTCAAGAAGAACGACGAGAAAACTGAGGAGGAAGGATGAGGATGGTGACTGACATCAATGCCAGGTCCAAGGATCATCGACACAACAACAAGGTTGGCACTAGGTGGGGTGTAAGGGAGGTGGAGCCCCAAAATTCTCATGCTACCAAGAGACCGTAGCCAAACATCACAGAACTGGGAGTAATATCAGTCCCTGAGATAAAGATTTCCAAAGACGTGGCATGCAAGAAGCTTCAGTGGGTCAGGTAACTGGTGCCGGGACAAAGTGTCAGCCCGCAAGCCTGCGGTTGGCCCTGGGAAACCAGAAGAGCCTAGGCGGGGAGCACCGGACAGACGCAGCCGGTTAGAGTTACATTTTGTGAAAAGTATATAAGGAAAAACATTTGAAAGTAAAAAAGTTTGGTCATCATAAGAAGTTGGCAACCCAGATCCAAAATTTCCGAAAAATGAAAATACACTAACATGCGAATGCTGTTACTTGTATTACATTTTTACAGTCCCTCGCTTATGCATTCTGGGCTTTATAGATGCCAGAATCTTATAACCAGGTAAGGTAAATAAGATATAAGGTAAGTAGGAATCAGTAACTTAAACAACTTCTAAAAATGCAATTCTTCAGCTTCTTATACTTGTTAAATTTCTCTGGTAATGAATAGGAGTTAAACTGTTTTTTTTTCCTGTTACCCAAGTAAAACACATGCAAGAACATAATGGAGTCATTTCAAAGTGTTCTGCGTTCTCAGGAAGGAAAGATCTTGCTGCCTTCATGAACTGCCTTTGACAAAGAACTGAGGTTTTGGGACATTATATTCAGTAAAAGCGTATCTTTACTACTGCCTCCATCTACCCATGGGGAGTAATAAAGCTTTGTTATGGTTTAAAAGCAAAACAAGATAATTTGAAATGGGGGGGAATGGAGTGAGGGTTATTTATGAGGCAGCTAATACAACTGGATTGGAAAATGTGCAAAAAGTGCAAAAGAGATTTGACTTATTGAACTTTATCCATCATTATTTATGAATTAAAAATCTTCTTAAACTCCAGTATAAAAATCCCACTGGCATTTCTCTAATAGGTTTTCAATGATTAATTCTAGTCAGTGCTCCATTCAAAGGTTTAAATCATATTATATAGCACTCTGGTAACCAAGGATCCAAACCGTAAGCACACATTTTTATAATACAATGAGAAGATTCCTTAGAGAAGAAAAGCCGCAACTGAAAGCTACAGACACATTTGGCAAACAGTTTTAGCTTCTTTATGTGCAGATTGCATTGTAGGCGGTGACTCATGACACCACCTAAGAGGCCAAACCCTCGTAGTGAAATCAAACCCCTTGTAGTAACGCCTGAAACCAGCT
>JAGPOW010000261.1:95601473-95630007 GCA_030014935.1 Caiman crocodilus
GGAAATCAAAGCCTAGTGCGGGGAAAAAGAAATTAGTTAGAGAGCGTTCGTTCTCGCCCTAGGAGTCTGTGGAAATTAAGGCTCTCAAGGTGCGACACTTTAAACTGTACTACATTTGGTACGAGTTGCTAAAAACTGGTCTTTCTGATCAGATAATCATTCTTGAATGAGGAATACATATTCCTTCACGTTTTTATAACACTGAACATGGTAAGCTGATGTCTTTCAACACTGATTCTAGATGTAAAACATATTAATTATAAGAATAATAGGTGATTGTATCGTACATTATTACTACCCAAGCTATAATCGTACAGAAAATCTGAAGATGCAAATACAGGGCAGAAATCAGAAATCTATCAAATTCCTATAATGTGAAAATCTGATAGAGGAAGGCAATGCAGACCACTCAAGAGGTCCAAACAGGCCTGGGTTTATTCTCAATTCTGCTGTTGTTTAGTTCTGCAAGGATGAATGAATAACTTCATCCCATGTCCTTAGTTTCTCTATCTGTAGAATAGTAATAATTGGACTTGTCCATTTATAAAACCACTTTAATATATCTTAAAGAATGAGTACTGCATAAGAATTAGGCATTTTTCATTGTGTAAGCCAATTAATTGGGGATTTAAAAAAAATCTTAATTTTTTAAAATCAGGAGGTAGGGTAAAAGAAGATACAAGAAAGATAGAAAAAAAATAACACTCTTATTTAGAATCTTTGCTTACTTGGTCTTTGATGACAGATACTAAAATGCAAGTAGGAATTTCATTCCATTAAAAACTTTTTTTTTTTTGGTGAGTAAAAAAGAGAGAGAGAGAGAAAGATGGCATTAGTTTCTGGAGAAGTTTACTGAACCAGAAAGCAGTTCCCATGAACAATAAATGACACTTGTAACAGATTGATCTGGAAGGTTTTTTTTAAATTCCATTATAATATCAGAGTATTCCTACTGGTAATTATATTATTTGGTTTGGTAGCTGGCAATTCCGGGCTATGTGAAATCAGTACCACAAAATTTACAGTGTAAATGAATGTTTCTATATTTTCTTCCCCAATGAGATAACTGGGCTCTCTCTCAGGTGTAATGGGGAAAGCATGACATCTAGTGGGCTTGGAGTAATTATCTTCTTTTATTTTTAACTGGAAAAAAGTTAAAAAAAAATGAAGACTGATATATGTCTAAAGTTCCAAGTAATAGCCACTTGAAACCTAGCTGCCCCTCTCACATCTCCCCCAAAATGACTTTTTTCATGTTCAGGACTGATCTGGAAAAACCCAACATAGAAGAATTGATAGCAGGCAAGGATTTTTGGAGTGATATCTATTATTGGACCAACTAATCAGGTAGATTATTGTTTGTTTAGTTTCACTAATGTCATTACCATGAGGGGTGCACTGGATCAGATTTATCACATTTGAGGGAAAGCATGTGGAGTCATGGAGGGATTCTTATGGAGTCACTAGCCAATTGCCCATCAAGAATGATGGGGGTGGCGTGGGGTGGGGAAGGGAGTGGAGCAGGGGAGTGGACAGACGCATGTGTCCATCCCGTACCCCCCGGTGTTTCAGGTCTAACCCTACTCCCCCATCTCCACCCCTCCCCTCCCCAGTCTAGGCCTGTTCCCACCCTACCTCTCCTTCTAGTCTGGGCCCATTCACCCCCACCCCTGTGCTCTGGGTCCAGCGCCACTCCCCCCCCATCCCCACGCTTCGGGTCCACCCAGCTCGCAGCCACCTGCCTCCCCTCCCCGTTCCCCTCCCAGCAGTTAACAAGGTCTGCTGGCAGCACCAGCAGGGTACAGCCACCATGCTCTCCCTCCCTCTCCCTTCTGGCTTTTCTTGGGACCTGGAAGCTCCGCATCTGGCCTTGCCCCATTTCTCATCCTCAGGTGGCTTGAAGGGAGCAAGCCGAGGCCAGCGCCTTTCCTCCTCCATGCTCTGAAAGTTTCTCACTGCCACTTTGCCATCATGGCAGCGCTCCATTATGTTGCCTCTTGTTGAATGCTTGTGGAGCACTCCAACTGGCTGTTTCAGTCAGCCAACCAGAGTGCAAATAAAACATTATTTATGTTTTATTATTTAGACAGGCAGACTAAGACTTTTATCATATTAGAATTGTGCAGGTGTTAATTGTTGCAGCCATGGAAATGAGCTAACAAATTAGGCAACTATTGTTATGGCAAGGCTATGTCCCATTTGATGTCTACTGAACAGTGGGGAGTTTGCTTCTGATGACAAATTTGGGCAAGGTTAGGAGATTGTTTGAAAGCCAGGATAGATGTTCAAACATTACTAAAGACAGGATGTTTTTTGTTTTTTAAGGGATATTTTTAATCAGAAAAATGACTCCCTTCCTGACCTCCTGAAGTTTGTGCCCAGGGGAAATCTACCCAACACCTTGAAAAGGCGAGTTTGGGAACAAAAATTCATCAGCTGGCTAGACACTAGGAACCAATGACTATATATTGACTACTGAAAGTAAAGACATTCAAGAACGTTAGATCGAGTTAAAAATGGCAACCTGATCTAAAGTAAATTCATATGGGGACTTAATGGAGGGGCTTGGGGGAATGAGGGCAGGGGAAACCAAGCAGGGTCCATGGGGGGTGCGCTGGGGTTGGCAGGGTCCAGTGGGGGGTGGAAGGAATAGGGTGAGCAAGTAGGATCTGCAGAGGGGCTGGAGGGATCAGAAAGGTTCACTCATCCCAAACATCCCCCGCCCCCTCATGATACCAAACTGCCCCTGATTCCAAAAATTTTTCCTGGCATTCATTGGTCCCAAGAGCCTAACAGAAGTATGTCTGGGTGGAGGGAGGGGAAGTCAGATTGGGAAGATTGGCTGCTCTGAAGGAGGGTTGGCAGGATAGGGGGAGTTCTCTCCCCCACGCCCAGATGAATAACCACCACTTCAGTGAGCCAACCCCCTCCTGATCTCACCTGCCTCTCCACCCATCCCAGCTTACTTCCATCCGTTCCCAGCACTGGAAGGTGTCTGTGCTCAGTGATTAAAAGTGCCTCGGCACAGCAGAATTTCCCGGGCACAACGCGATTCTTCGGTGCAGAAGTCCCTTGGTATGGCGGGAAAAAACCTTGATGCAGTGATCAGTCCCTGCCAAGCTTAGCAATCGCACTGTTTGCATGCATCCTACCTATTGGCTTGTTGTTAATTATTCCTACCTGGCGACTAGCAATTGGCTTTGCTAGCCGTATAAAAGCTAGGGCAGTTTCCGCCAAGTCGGAGAACTCCGCATGTATTTTGGAAGAGATTTCCACATGCATCTCAAAGCGAAGTTGGAGGCCTGATCACCCACCAACGACTCCCCATCACCAATCATCCCGATATACCCCGTACCCTGCACACTCGGAAAACATTAGAATTCTACTCGGTTTGCAACTGTACGGAAGGTGCCTACACTGTGTACATCGATGCGAATCCCTGTACTTCAGTCTGTAAGTAAAGTTATTTCAACCAAATACGCGTCTGTGCCTAATTCTACTCCATCGGTCAAAGTACCAAAAAACCCCACCGGCTATACTCAGCCCTCCTGGGAAGTGGCAGTATGGGGTGGTGGGTGCTGGCAGTAGCCACTGCATGCAAGCTCCCCTGCTCCATGTCCATTCACAGAAAAGCACCTCTTTGCCATCAGCTACTGGCCGAGGGTGGCAGTGAATCAAGAGAATGAGCTAGGGTGGAGAGGCACTGTGATATGCTGTGTGGGGCCAGTGGCAGCCAGTACACCCCTCCCCTTTCCTCCAGTAAGAGGCAACACGGGGGGAAGACACCACCACCACACCCCCAGGCCCACTTTGTCCCCACCTGCCCACACATACCCCCTACAACCGAAGTACCCTGGGGGAACGCGTATCCCCAATTGACAACCCCTGCCCTAGAAGACTAAGTCACTGAAACTGAATCCATCCTCAAGCAGAAATTCTTGATTCAAAGCCATCACAATTACAATTTCCAATGTATGTGTTAACAAATAGGTCACATATATCTAACAAGTAGCATGGATGGAGTGTTGAAGCATGATGGTCCAGAAAGCATAAATGGCAATGTTTTTTTTTGTAATATCTTTTATTAAACCAACTGTATAGTTGTAAGATATGCTGAACAAGTTTTTGGACCCAAAGTGCCGTTCCTTAGATCTGAGGAAGAAGCAGCCCAGCCAAGCTAAATAACAGCTGTGTTTAACGCTACGTAACTCAAAATAGTCACCTTAAGCAACTCTGACAAGGCACACTGAAATTAGGGATATGAAAGATTAAACGGTTAAATGGTTAAATTATATATCTATACTGTTAATGCATTACAGTTCACATTTAAAACAGACTATGTTGTGTGAACTCTCATGGTTTACTGGTACTACTTTGCCAGACTAGCTTTCCCTGAGGCAGCCCAACTTGCCTTTTCATACCACCTGCCCCTTCCACCAGCAATTTGTGTTGCAGAAACCAAAATGCTAGAGCCGGGGTGGGGGAGGAGGTGATGGAACTGAACTGAACTCGTCTTCTCCCTGGAGGAGGAGAGGTGGGAAAGGGGAGGCAAGGCAGGGTGTGACAGCCGGCAGCAGAAGCACCACTTGATGCCTGGGTGTGCTTCACTCTGTGGCAAGCAGAGCAGATGCTGGATACTCCATAGGTATGTGTTATTGGTTAAATGCTTAACCAATATAATTAGAAGAGTTTAAATGACTAATTTTTTAAGGATATGTACATCCATAATTGAAATACATATTTCATGTTCAAAATAATGCAAATGAAATAGCCTGAAGCTTAGTTTTGGTTTACTTTTACTCTTATTATACAGTAAACATGCAATAATTAATTTTGATAATCAATAAGAGAGAGTTTTGAAGAGCACCTACAACAGGTGGAGAGTCGAGAGTTTAGGGAATCACCTTCACAAGAATAATACTATTAATTGAGAAAACAAACATTTCTAAACTCTATATGCATTTTGTCAATCATTTAAATAGAACACATAAAAATGTCTGTATCAATTACCCAAAACATTCAACCATCCAAATATTGGACTAAAATATTTCTAAAATTGAAAAAAAACATGTAGTTAACCTCAAAATAAACATCTAAACCATCTACAATAAATCTAAAACAACAACACTAAAAATAATGTTATATAATAAAACATGCATAAAATTTTATGGACTGCTTAGGTAACAGTGTCCTTCATCTTATATTCTTTGTTCCTTTCTACCACATCTGCACACCAGTTTAACGGAGAAACAGATTCTGAATAAACATTTTTGTTTTCAATCTACACTAGATTTCCCCCA
The DNA here is from genome assembly GCA_030014935.1 of Caiman crocodilus. NCBI lineage: Eukaryota > Metazoa > Chordata > Crocodylia > Alligatoridae > Caiman > Caiman crocodilus. The sequence goes on from JAGPOW010000261.1 coordinate 95,606,774, forward strand.
AATTTTAGAAATGGTGGCTCACCCAATTTTTCACAATCACTTAACCTAGAGCCTTCATCTCTCATTAGAAGAATTTGTCGCTATTTTCCATGAAATTATCCATCTCTCTGAACTGCTCTTTAACCATAACCGAGTACCAACTAACACTTAATAGATGTTATGTTATTAGGGACCTACTGAATTCATGGAGGAAGTAGAGTGCGTGGCAGCTCCTTTAATCTTGCATATTCTCCTGTGTGCATCTTGACCCTTGCTCTTGCCTCCTCCCCCACTGTGGATTAGCAGAGGACCCCTCTACTCCCTCCTGATCAGCAGGGAAGCTAAAACCAAAGTTTTAAACATGGTGACATTTTTGCCTCCCAACCACTCAGCAGCAAACTGAAGGGCTGTCAGGGCCCCTTCAGCCAATCAGTGGCGGGAGGCAAAAACAGCACCCTATTTAAAAAGTTTTTGCCTCCCCATTGATCAGGAGCAAGCCGCAAGTGGGGGCCCTCCACCAATCAGCAAGGCGGGGGGCAGGTGGTATGGGGGAACTTGCAAGATTAAAGGAGCCACACTGAGCACCCCCACTTCCACCATGAATTTGGTAGGTTTCTAGTTAGGAGATTTAGCAGTAGCTGCCAGTATAATAATCAATCTGAAGATTCAAGTGAATGTTATGTTAAGTCTGAGATGTCCAGCTGGTTGCCTATGAAGACTTACTGCAAGACCCCTGGGCTTCTGCCTGGCTGCTGGCCCATATTGCACCAGTTGCAATAGCAGCCAGTCTCTATCTCCCTTCCCTTCCTCTGGCTGCCACTTCCTGTGTTCACCCCAGGGGGTCAGAGCAGTGTTAGCAGTGCAGGAAACTGAGGGTGAGTCTGCAACCACATGAAGGGAGAGGAAGAGGGGTTTGCCTCAATGATCGTGTAGCAGTCAGGGGGCATGTGTTGCAGTGATGGGATGGTCCACATAATATTGTGCTGTAGTGATCAGGGATGGAAGATATAGTATCCATACAGTATGCCTGGTGTGGCCTCTGGTGGCTTAATACAGGGCTGTTGAACTTCTAAGTCATGGGTACTTAAATTTTTATATTGCTCATTTTTTCAAAGTTTTCCTGGTACATCATTCTGAACAAGGTAACTCTAGGTAGAGAGATTTCATTCTGTTTTAATAGTAAAATTCTAATTGCTTGCACTAACCTGGGTCAACCTACTAAGCAGGTTCTCTGGTTACAGTACAGTGGCCTCAAATGTACATTCCATTAAGAAAAACTGATGGGCTAACATGCTCAATTTTTAAAAGCATCATTTTTTTCCTCCTGGAAATTTAAATGCTTGTACAATATTTCAAAACTTTCCTGGGATTAATGAACAGGAATTTGGGAAGGTTTGAGTAGATTTGCAAAACTTCTAACAATTTGTGAATTGTAATCAGTGAATGCTGTACAATAACAGCAAGGGAAATTTCTTCTTTGACTCCCACAAAATTTGTATTACAGTTCTCAGTCTTTTAGCCAAAAAAAAAAAAAAACCCCCCAGGTTCTGGGGTGGTCAAGTCTCACATGGCAATTCTGTGCTTTGCAAATACTGCTTACGGAATTTGTGTGTGATCTAAAGTCATTTGGGGAGCCCAAAATATGTTATAATCCTATATCTGAATACAATAACACACACATGGTAATGACTTTATACATTATGCTGCAACAGCATAAAGTAAATACTCTATCACTCTGAAAACATAATTTGGACTAGACAGCAAGGTAACTATAGCTAGAAGTCATTTTGGATTTTGTTAACCAAATCAATGACATAGAAATCCTTAGGAAATCTGTCAAGCTTACAGGCTACAGAATTAAACACTATCCATATTATGAAGGGGTCCTCCTTCTAGGGGTTGTCATTCTGCCCCTAGAGTACCCCTTCTTAACCATCAGCCTCACTGCCTCTCAGACCAAACTGCCTTTCCTTTTTCTGCCACATCTTGTTGGTAGTAACCAAGGATCCAGGTTTTCTGTTTGCCACTGAAAAAAAATCACAGATTTTCCTTTTTAACGGAGAAAAATGTGGGAAAACTCAGGTTTCCCCTTGCAGGTTGGCAAGGTTCCAGCCTGCAAGGGGCTGCCATGTGTATGTGCGCATGCACACATGTACATGGTAGTCAGGCAGGGTGGTGGTGAACAGCTCCCTCAGCTCCATCCAGGTAAGTCTATGGTGGCAGGGTTGCAGGGGAGCATAGGTGATGCAGCAGGGGGCACGAGGACATGCTCCTCCCCAAGATTTCTGCACCTACTGTAGGGCACGAACTGCAGCTGTAGGCAGGAGCTGCCTCCATGACCCAGCAGGCAGGATCTGGCATAGCTGCCAGAGTGAGGCATGGCAGAGACAAGGAGTTATGCTCCCCAGTGCTGCTAGATGGGCAGGAGGGAGCCTTGTCATGGTGGTGCGTTGCTTCCTCTGCACCTGGTCCTGGCTTCTGGGCTATGGAGGTGGCTCCTACCTTGAGATGATCTGGCAAGGCTGCAGGCCTATGCCCTGATGTCAGCATAGGAAGCTGAGGGAGCACATGTGCTCCGCTACATTGTTTGTGCCCATACACCCAACCCCTTTCTTACATGGTGGGGGGCCAGGGCCTGGGGGTTTAGGGCAGAAGGCTGGGTGTGAGAGGCACCAGCACGGATGGGGGAGCTGTGGGTCAGGAGTGAATGGCACTGGTAGGGCCAGGGGGATGTGGATTGGAAATGAGGGGCAGCAGCAGGGCCAAGGGACTGTGGGTCAGCAGTGAGGGGCAGCAGGGCCCAGGGGCTGTGGGTTGGGAGTTAGGGGCACTGGTAGGCCTGCAAGGAGCTGTAGGTTGAGAGTGATGAGAAACAGCAGGGGCAGAGCACCAGTATATCAGGGCTGCTCAATACTACAAAGCAGCGGCGAGGAACAGCCAAAGCTGTCTGTGCTGAGCCTGTGTCCTAGTGATTGAAGGGGGCAGGGGGAGCTCTGATTTTCCATGATTAAAAAACCAAAATCAAAAGCCAATATATACAGGTATTAGAATTTACTTTATTATAACTGAAGCACTGGTTGGCTTCCAAGCTGCTTTAAAATTGTAAATATATCAATAAAACATTGTGTTCAACTGCTACCTCCTCTATATCTATATACTGTATATTGGTATACATGTACAGATATAGAGATATCAGCAAAAGAGAGAGAAAGAGATCTTTTTTTCTAGGTATAGATATAGATTATATAGTGGTGTTTCATTTCAGTTGTGGAAAAATGTAGGTTTTGGGGTTATAAAGCAGAAAGTTTGCTATTTTTATTGGAGGAATTGGGATTTTTATAGACTGAGAAACTCAGGATCCCTGGTAATAACCTCTAGAAAATAGGAATTTGCCCCAAGATCTCCCAGATAGAAGGTTGCCCCAGATTTTGCCTTAAAGTCTAATAGCATGGATCCATCTACTCCTACACTACAGTCCATGCCTTACAGATGTTATCATTCACTGAAATTTGTTTAACACACTTGGGACCTCTGTGCTCCTGGACCCTCTGGTCCCACATTCAGCCCCTCTCTGGCTTACGGGCTCCAATCTCCAGCTCTACTCCCAGGCTTCTGATTCTCTCTGCCTTGTTCCTAGGCTCTAGCCTTGCTCCCAGGGCCAGTTGGGACCTCCTCCATGACATAATCCATTCCACAAACTTCTAGATGTTATTCACTGCTGCTTACACTAGCTCAGATGTTCAGCCAGGAGTCCTGCTGCAGCCCTGCTACCCTGAGCTCTCCACTACAGCACTGGTGCCTGGATCTCCTCTTCCTGTGGCTCCTGAGCCTAGCCTACATGACCAGCTCCAGCTCTGGGCCTATATAGCTCAAGGCCAGCCTCCTTCTGGTCAGATGTCTCCCTAATTATCCCCCTTTACCACCTCCAGGCTGCTTCTCAGGCAGCTGCACTCACCTAAAGTAACAGGTGCACCATGTACCTTATCACAATATATATGTAAGTGGAAAAATATAACTGTTATTTCTGCATTGGCTTGTGTAAATGAATGCAGAAGATCCATTCAATTTACTAAAATTAAACTAGTATAACACTTTATGATATTTTTTTTACAGTCAAGATTTATGCCAGCATCAGGTTAAAAGTATTAGTATATAAACAGATACTAAGTATGCATGTACTCCTTTGGAACTTACCATAGTATCAGATGTTGATTGAGAATGTAGAGATTGGCTCTGACTGGCTGGAGCTCTCCAAAGATTAACTAAATCATCAAAGTCTTAGAAAGAGGAAAGAGACTAAGTATTCAAATATTCAACATTTTTGGATTGACAAGGGAAGGTACAAAAAAAATGCAAGTAGAATCAAAAAGAGTCGTAAAAGAAATTTGCAATTTCACTAAAGCAGTTGCATGCACTATAAAACTCATTTTGCAGATCACAAAGCTATAAATGCAGGGACTGCATTAGTCAGCACACCCTGAGACTAGCGAGAGGCTGCAGTAAAAAACAGTATGCAGCAAAAGTGTATAGCAGTTTAGGATAACTGTATTCATCTGAAACTCCAGCTGCATAAAGTTTAATCAACTTAAGTGATCAGATCCAAGTTTAATAACATGATAAAAATCTACACACAGAAAACAAATATAATGAACAAGTGGAAGTCCCTACCTCAAAGACCTTATAATTTAATTTTAGATTTTACCATATTTTAAAAGGCACAATTGGTAGCAACAGAGTAAGCATAATGTAAGCCCATTGTTTTAATACTAAAAGTGAAATGTGCCACACATACTACATTGTATGGCACAGGAACCCTTCAAAGTCGAAAGGGCTGCAGTCTTTTCACTTCGTAACCTTGAGCCCTAGCTAATTGTTAAGATATTTTAATTTTTTTTCTTAATAAAAAGGTGCCAGTAGGTAAACATCTTAGTCTAATATTATTATATAGACTATCAAAGATTGATATCAGAATATAGATACATGGGAAATGGAAGCATCATCTTAAAGCCATAGGCATTAAGAAGTATTCACATCACTTTCTATATTCTTGGTAAAAGGGAATGAAGGCACATAGCGTGTGGTCCACAAAGGTCACCACTAGTCAAAAAACTCTGATCCTGAGCACATGAACACGCACAACAGAAGTCAAAAGTCTACACGAACTCAATGCATATTCCCTCTTGACATTCCTTACAATGACATTTCATAGTATGTCTTAAGAGTATCAGTCTGTTAATGTTATCTATGGGGTGTGAACTGAGATTCTGGATAGCCTTCCAATAGTAATAGTGGAGCCAAAGAAACTAATTAGATTTAAGTTGGAACTTGATCAGTTTATCACCAGGATTATTGATAGCTGCCTGAAATAGCCAGAGACCTGATCTATGACACAGAACTTCTTTCCTATTTATGTGCCTAAGATATCTTAGGAATGCAACGCTGTGAAGACAACTTTGCATTTAAAAACCGCTCATATTAATGACTGCCTGAACTGCCTCACTGTTACTGTGATAACGCTCTTACAATTTCTAATTAGTTTAACTCCCCCCACCAATATTTTGCATCAAATGAACCAGATGATGTAATAGATCTTTTAAATCAGTAACCTCTAAAAAACATACAAATGAAAAGTTTACGATTATCCACACAGTATAGACTAGGTAAAGTATGATATTACATTTTTAAGAAAACGGTGTAACTTCATGGAGCTGATTCTTTAAGCTTTCATTCAACTAACAATGACAATTTGCAATGATTTTCAAAAAAGAAAAACTTAGAGATAAATGAATTCTAAACTAGAAGAATGTTTGCCCTAAAAACAAATTATTGAAATTGTCACTTACCACTTACGCAACTTCTTTGAGCTACGAGGCCATCTCCAAGGGAACAATTTAAATCAAATATGTAGCACCCAAGGTAACAGTTCTTCACCATCTGCTTCAAATGTTCATAGAAGTGGCAATGGTATAATAGAGCTTGAAGGGCAGGTTTTCCTATTTGAGATACGCCGGACTCTTCATCATGTACACAAGGACCCTGAGGAAACCAGGTTCATATACATACATATCTTAAACAAGAATCTATATTACAGAACAAACTGCCCCTAGGAAAATAAAGTAAGAACCTTCCCTATAAATTTAACCAAAGGAAGAACAGCACATACATTATATTTAAAACTGACAACCTTATCATACCAATACATTCAGTCATAATGAGATGCATTGATTTCTAAATATTCATTAATAATGAAAAGCAGTTTGGACATGTTTTTGGAAAAATCACAAGTAGTGACTTTTAAAAGCAGGAGAAAATAAAATTATTCTAAATTAAAAGTAACTCTTGGTCACAACCAATATTTTAGCACTACTTTTCCATCCTTTCTGACTGGTAAAACCAATGCAGAACATTAATTATTTTTGCTATTTCACTTTTACTCCAATTAAAGAACATGCAGTTCTTTGGCAAGGAATTTTGTGCTTCACGTAAACTGTTAATGAGTTAGTTATAGGGCTGCACTCTATGCTCAGAGGGTGTCAGCAATATGCTTTGGTTGTATCAACCATGACAACTGCATACTCCGGGAATTTTGCAGACATTAAATATGATGATATTGCATCAAACTTTTGATATCCAAAACTACTTTGCCAGTTTAAAAACCCTGTGCCAAGTACTTTATGGCCAGAGGGATGAGTTAAAAGACACTGGCGTAATTCACTAGTTTTATTCACAGTGTGCACTGACATCAGCAACCTTGAGATAACATAATATGTTGTAGTCCAGTAACATCAAATTACATAGGCTGATTTTACCGATGGCTAAAGTTTGTTATGTTGTTTTCAAAAGAGGGTAGGGGGAAGAAGGAGAGTAGAAAGCTCTCCATTGTTATCAATATGATTTACTGCATTGTTGTCACTGCAGTTAACATATTCCATTCCAAAATTTGGTCTTCAAACACTCAGGCTTGACTGGTGAACTCCGAGTGGTGGGGCAGTGGAGCATCCCACAGGAGCAGCAAGGGGTTTTATAGCCTTGGTAGCGAGGTGGGGTTTGTAGCCGGCTGGGAGCAGGGATGTTTGCAGCCTTTCCCTACCAGCCGGAGTGGCCTGCACCACTAACCACTAACACTTTTAAGCATTTGCAGAGGGGATATCTTTATGTTCTTAAACATTCCTCTATTGTTCCCTGTATCCTGTTGTTATTTTTTCTTTTGAACTTACTTACATAGCTGGACTACAGACAAATCATCTCTTACTCAGGGAGAGGAAAGGCTATTTCTTCTTAGCCCCAACATGAATTCTAATTGTAATTTTACATTTTAAATTGGTTGCTTAAATAGTTTTATATATCTGCCAGGTACTATGAAATACTGCTGGATAATATCTTTCAGCATGCATGCTTATTAAATGACGAGTGCAATGTCAGTTAAATTATGTCTTAATAAGAATCAGAATCATGTTGACCCAAGTCAGAACTATTACTTGTTACAAATTTGTTATGCCTCATCTGTAGTATTTTGATTTCATCCAGTCTTTTTCATCTTACTTTCAAGCTTTTGATGTTTATTTTATATAACATGAGAACATTTGATAAACAATTTATAAACATATGCAAAAAAGTTCCCACGTTTACATCTTGCTACTACAGTGGTACCTCGGTACTTGTCTTTAATTGGTTCCGGGAGGCGCGACGAGTACCAAAAACAACAAGTACCAAACAAACCCTTTGTCTCTGCTGGAAAGGATAGTGAGTCACGAGGCAAGCGAAACCGACAAGTTCTAGTTTGCGCGTCGAGTACCAAGCAAACGACAAATACCGGGACAAAATTTTCGCGTCAAAATGCGTCGAGTACCAAATTCGACGAGTTTCAAGGCAGTCTAGTACCAAGGTACCACTATAGTTAGAATAATATTCTAAAAGTATAGCGATTAAATTTAACTGTTTATATAAACAATTTTTATAAAAGACTGAAACAAGGCCCGGATTACAGTGTGCCTACTTCCATGTTCTCCTTCCTTGCAAGATCCAGCAGTTGATTTTGGATGTATACTAACCACATCTTTCTTGCCCTCACAGGTTGAAGATGGGAATTGTGCTCCCCCTTTCTGGCTGATCATCTGGAAGACAACCTTTCTATTCCTCCAAAGGGACTTAATAAGGTCCATCTGCAGATTGTTAGTTCAAATCTTCTGTTACAGGCAAAACATCCAAAATGCCTGAGGGGTTGGTATGGTTATGGAAGGCTGTGGTGGCACCAAATGAGTGACAGCACTGATGCACTAAGGATATACAATTCTTAAACAGGCTAGGACCTAGGTGAAGGACTCTGAAGAAACCTGATGACTGAGGGGATAGGGTGCTTAAATGGAGGATGGAGACAGACTATTCTCTGTAGCTACAGGGTAGATACAGTAGAAAATTACTGTTATTGTAATTACTGTTATTGGTTAACTGATCAAATATTTGTCAAATAATGGTCAACTATTTTAAGTGTTAATTTATGTGAATTGTGGAGAGAAAGACTAAATATTCAGTAGGTTAAGATAATTATGTTAATTACAGAAAGCAAGTTATTTGACTGTTATTGTTATAGTTAACTACCAATAGTAAATTCTAAAAAAAACTTTAATGATTTTAATGACTCTCAATGTTTGGCAAATGTAAATATATATGATATTCAAGACACTAAGGATATTCAAGGTGTGCTGGAGCCAGTGACACAGGACCAGCAAAGAAGCCAGCAAACAAGGGATTTTGAGTGGTGAGTTTTTTTGATGAGTTTTCTCAATCACTTCTTGCTTACTGCCTTCACTGTAAGCGTGCTAAGTGGAAGGAGGTGAAGGAGAAAGGGAATTTTTTAAGGAAGCAATTCTATTTATTTATTTTTTCAGGACTGGAGTTATGGGTTACAGATGTGCTCCAAGCACAAGGTCAAAGAGATTCTAGTCAGAAGTCCAGAACCAATTTTGGTTCTGCATAACACTTGTCGGGAGCTAACTGGTGCCTGAACATCTGACTGTCCTAACAGAACGTAACTGAAACCATTAAGTTTATTCTGAAGCTTTAAGGGAAAATAAAGGTATGGCAAAATGTATACTCATTTACTATGCCATTCATGCCTAGATCTAGAAGGCACTCGATGTGGTAACTGTTTCTGACATGACTATTGATATGTGGGCTAAATGCTCTTGGAACAGGGTAAGGGATATGGACACTGGACAATCATTTACTAGCCTGAATTATTTTAAAGAAAATCATTTGGTAGAATGAAGGAGGGTCTCATCTGCGAACACAACAGTAAATTCTGTTAAGGGAGCTTGTAGGAGCAGGAAAAAAAATTCTTATGCTTGGTCTCATACGTCCCCAACAGATAAAGCTTTTCAAAATAGTTCCACACATCTCATCAGCAACAATGTCAAATCCATTAGTAGGAATGTAGAGATGGTTTTGAGAAGTACATTATAAAAAACTCAAAAGCTGTAACTTGCTTTCACAAGAGAGATTGCTACTCTGCTAAACAAAGATGTATTCTCAGTTCACCCAAAACAAACCGTTAATCTGAATTTTTCCTAATCTGCCAAAATGTCACTACTATAAAAGGAGCCATCAGCTGCATTTTAAACGGTAATTACTGCTCTGAAGTATACAGATAAAACAGTAATTATTATTCTCTTTCAAACTTACTGAAGGTTTGATAACAATATATTAATATATTTTATTTACACACAAAAGTTTTCCATTTATACCATACAGTTAAATACTACATATGTGCTCGAATACAGTTTTATTTTTAATTATGCCAGGTTAAGCATAGCAATCTCATGCCAAAGACAAATAGCCCCTCACCTGCCAAACACAATCTTTCTTCTCTTCAGTAGGCATTGGGATCACAAGAAGGTTCTGAAGAATAAAAGCAGCCTAAAAGAAAATAAAAAAAAGTGTCAATACTGCCCTCTTGCTGAAGCTGCTGAACAAAACAAAGCACCAGATTCAACAGCACTATAACAGCATCATGGGTCAAACTGGCATCTTAATCAGCAACTCACTGTACTAGCTTAAACATTCCTGAAGCCGTTTGAAATTTCAAGATTTACTGTGGCACAAAAAGGATGCAATCAATTTAAAGATCCTAAAGCATCACCTAAGAGAACTAACACAAAAGCAACAGAGGGCAAAACTCTCTTTTCAGTTTATTTTATGGAACTGATGGTATTTTATACAGCAGTTCACTGTTTTCTCAATATAATTAATTTATCTGGATTTCATGTAATAGCTAGAGAAGAGAAAAATATTTTGAAAAAGCAAAACAAATGTTATTACAAAAATATCAAAGGAGAAAATAAATATGGGCCAGGTGCAATATTAAAAACTATTTAAGTATTAATTTTACAATTACTAAATTCAAGTTGACTGAGTCTTTTTATAACATAGAATTGCAGGTCTTTCAACAATTGTCCCCTGTATCTCACATGCACAACTACGGAAACTGCTTTGTTTAAACTGTAAAACACTTGATGCTGAGACAATGTCTATTTCCATACAGGGCTAAGTTCACTGTTACCTCCTAAATAAGAGTCCAATCGCCACTTAGACGACTTCCTTCTTTAAATATCCTGAGGTGTTTTTGGTATGTTTTGGACTTAATAAAATGTGAAAAAAAGAATTCTGATAAGTAATTTTTAAAATAACTGCAAAAGATGATCCCAACTGTTCTACAATGATCTGGACATCAAGGGATTTAAATTTTTGGAGCATTTTTGTGCATAAGTGTTCTACATTGTTTTACTTTAAAATAGGTATACTGTTGAGAAAACATTTCTCAGAAGTATTTTAATATCTTAAAACTGAATTATAAAAGCTTGAATCCTTACATTTTGGTTGTACAATGGGCATGGAAAGAAACTGAAGTCACATTATTGCTGTGCTAAATTCTTCCATCACAATTTAGCTGAATATTTCCAGCTCTAACTTTTAATAGATGATACCTCATACAGTTAGATGTTTTATTATAATTGTAAGGGAATAAAAGAAGAAAACTGCTATTTCATTTAAAAATGAGAAGCAGGTTATATTAAATTCATAAACGTCTCCTAGATTCATGATTTGGATAAATATGTACTTAGCTCTGAGTTAAGACATGAGAACAAAGCTCATAGCTTTATTTCATCAGCCCACTGCTGAGTCTCTAAATAGTTCAGAAGGTTTCTTCATGTCAAGGAAAAATATCCTTTACACGCATAAAAGATAAGAGACTTCTGCTTAAGTTATGAAGCTCATTCCTTATTGTGCATTTCTCATGCACTGGCAAAATCTACTTCCAGTGCTTCTCCAAGAAGTGTGAGCACTATATCCATCAGGCGCTGTTAACACTGTAAACAATGCTAGTCAATTCAAGAAGTTGCAACAGAGACCACGAACATACATTGATTTCAAAGCTATATTCAATTTACTGTATTTGAGCATTTTGTCTGTCTAGTCTGAGCTGTGTAGAGAAAACGTACTAGTAAATACACTCAGGGACTTTTTTTTTTTGTTTTTTTTACTTAAACCACTCAAGATATAACATATGAGGCCCTGACACATATTTCAATTATGACATGATTGAGATGCAAATCTATAACATGCTATATATACACACACCATTTTATAGCATCATAGCAGGGAAAGCCAGGCACAAAAAATGTTCTACATATTGTAGAAGACCTTTGAGTCTGGTTGGTATGGACCCTTAAATTGAACAGGTAGCATGTGTGCCTGACCCAGGCACTACCCCATGCCAATCTGACTCTTAGCTGATAAAATGGATCAGTTTGGGGCACCACGTCTAAAAACTGCACATGCAGCTGGGCTTCACAGGGTTGTTTTATAGCCATAAGTAAAGGGGAAGTGGAGTCAGGAAGCCTCTCCCTAGCCCTGGCTCCAAGGCCCCTGGCTTTTGAATCATGTATGGAGCCAGGCTGTCTGGTGGTTTTTAGGCCTGGGGATGCCCTGGGGCCCAGGACAAAGCCACCCCTTGGGCAGCAGGCAATTGTGGCTTCAAGACTCCTGCTACTGGGATCTGAGGAATTTATATGCCCCATCCCAAATATTGCACACCTTGCCATATTTCCTCAAATCTAAATCTAAATCACACCATTAGTTTTATGTCTGCCAGAGGCCATGGAAGAACAAAAGTTATTTAATAAATAGTTTAAGTGAATGACTACTGAGTGAAATTAAAAAGAAATAGTTAAGATATTCTATTACACTATGCTTTGTTCAGAGAACTATCCAATCATCTGTGAAGAATACTGAGATAGGCTTTCATATGTCACTTCTGTAACCCATAAATTTGTTAAAATAAACTTTTCTAATATCTATGGAAAGAAAATCAACTACTACATTTTATGTTAAGCTAATTGATGAGAATAAAATGAACATAACATCAAATTTCTTTCAACACCAAAGAAAGAAAACACAAGCATTTTGACGTCTCCACATTGCATAGATCATTGTTTTTCATAATGTTATAAATATATACAGCAAGAACGGTTAAAGATTATTCTTATAATGCTTCAAGCAGTTAGAGCAAAAGATATCTTTCTAAGCACCTTACTGTTTTTATGGCTCAAATGAAACTAGCACATCAGTGAAACAGATTACTTCTGCTTTTACATTAGTAATCATGTCTCTTCAGTGCTTTTCAACTGAATGCTAAGTGAAGAGGGTGAAAAATGTTTTTTCATGAGGTACCATTTAACTTGTGAAGGAGCAGGAATGTTGTGCCATCATAAATAAATCCTCACAAACAGCTTAATTTTCATATAATTGTTTTCATTCTTTATGACCTTAAAGGTTTTACAGATGTATATTCATGAACAAAACAGAAAAAAGCATACCTCCCGGCGTACCATGCTACATTCAGATTGATCCAGAAATATGTTTATTACTGTTCCCCATAATCCTCCAGAAATGTTCTGACAGCTGTCTGCTAAAGCAATGCATCCTGCTTCAAGAGATGTAAGAGCTGATCCAATTCCAAGTGATGTGAATCTTACCTGGAAGAAATTCACAAGATAAGGTAAAAAAAATTATAGTAAAATGCAATATTTTACAATTTTTGCTCAAACTTCTACTATAAAGCATATAGTCCTAATCACTAAACTACCTTGAAAAGTTACTGACTTGTACTCCAAAGCTTTTATACCACTTTTATATTCCTTCAAAAGCTTTAAATATTGAGACTACAAAATTCTATCCACCTAAGTAACAAACGCAGACATGCCTAGAAAGCTGAGTAAGTATCCAGAAGTCTTTAGGGTGATTTGACAATACCTCAATTTTTGCAATATTACATATAAAAATAGCTGATCATACATTTATGCTAACAAATATAAACAAAATATTAAGGTCTTAACATTTAATATTATTTGACAAGCAATGGAATGTGGATGCCTTACTTAAGTCTACAAACACATGCAACATTTTTGTATACATGTTATCATACCTCAACCTTTTTATAAAACCTAAACTGTGCTCAGCAGTGTCTAGAGGGTGGAGAGAGAAAGGAAGAGTGAGTGGGGGAACCAACTTAGGCAGGACACAAATATAGGTGTTGCTGTCACTGTCAGTCCAGCACTACAACAGTGCAGTGCCACTGGCAAGGGTATAAAACTGCTGCTGCTCAGCCACACCTCTGACTATACTAGTATTGGCACCTGGCTGGCCTGCTCTTCTTTTCAACGACATTCAAACTTAAAAAATAAATTAAGATCCCCATTCACAGTTGTCAAGGAAACACCACAAGAATCTTACTAGTTAGGTTTAAAGCTTCAGTTCCATTTCAAATATTGTTTAAGACACTGCTTAGCATTCAGCACCACTCTGAGAAGCAAGTATAAAAATTAGATTCCATTTTTATTCCATGTTAAATGTCTGATTCATGTTAAATGATCATGTTACAGTGATTCTGTAGCCATGACAGTCCAGGTTTTATGCAAGAGGTAAGGATTTTTGGGGGGTGATATCTTTTATTGAACCAATTTACGTGGTTCGAGTAGAGATAGACAAGTTTGAGTGCAAGGCATTCTTTATCAGGTCTGAGGAGGGAAGCAAGCAAGCACAGCCTTCATGTTAAAAGGGATTTTATTTTGCACACACACTTCTGCTTATAGTTAATAGAAAGGAAGTGCAGAAATCTTACATACTAAGATACCACGAACCATTACCCTGAGTAACTAAAACAAAGTGATGGACTGAAGAACTGTGGCAATGACATTCATTTGATAATACATTTTAAATTTTTCTGTTAAAGTAACACATGGATACACTGACCACATTTAAAATTGTATCAATTTTTTAAGCCTCATCATTAAAATATAATTTTAAAAAATTTGATACATGCATTTCTTAAACTTGGAATGATTATTTTACTGCCACAGTACACTAACCTCAGGGTCTCGGTCTACCCATAACGGAACCAGCCATGCCAGACCTAGTCGAGAAGAATCTTCTTCTTCACTGTTTTCATAAGGCAAGAACCAGAGAGAGACCAAATCCTGGTCAGAAAGCAAAAAGCAAAGCAATACATTTTAGAAAGTAACCTTCTGAGCATGACCAGGTTTTGTTTTTCTAAAGCTTATTGCAACTTACAGAGTACCAATAGTGTAGGGCACAGATACTGACTTAAACCCTGCAAAATAACCTACACTTACTTAAATCTATTCATCGAGTAAAATTAAGTACATGTGTAAATCTTCACAGGATTAGGTTCTGAATGATAAACAGATTCCTCCCAAACTGCAGAAACTTCAGATGAAAATACTGCGAATCATTTTAACTCAGAAGAGGTTAACTAAGTTCAGCAGAACAGTGGGAGACAAAAAAAAATTAACACTAATTCTAATATAATAAAAGCCTTAGTGCATCTGTTTGTGTCCAATCGTAATGCTTTATTCACACTCTGATTGGTTGTCTCAGCAGCCAATCACAATGCAGACTGAAACAACCAGAGTACTTTGCACAAACACACATGGTGGAGTGCCACTGTGATGGTGGGGACAGAGGGGCTGGAGCTGTGGGGTGAAGCCAGCAATGCTGGCCCCACCTCTCCTGGCCCTGCTCCTTGGAGATGGCAGGGCTGGAGCAGGGGCAGAGCAAAGCCAGTGGTGCTGGCCTTGCATTCCCTCTGGCCCTGGTCCTTGGAGGCAGTGATGGCGCAGAGTGCTGGTGGTACACCCCACCATGCCCTCCTAGAATGCATGCATCAGGGCTGCTCAGCACAAAACAACAGAGGAGGAGGGGGAGGGGACAGTCACAGCAGGACCTGCATCCTGGTGAGCAAAAGGAGCAGAGGGAGCCCTGATTTTGCATGATAAAAAAAATAGAGGTGCACTGATACATTGATACATATCGTACTGGCACCGATAAAAGGAAAACTAACATTATCAGCAACTGGTTTCTTTTGGCTGATAATGTCACGGGTAAGTGCTGCATGCATCCCCACAGCTGCAATGCAGCACGCAGGTGGCCAGGAGTGCAGCCTGGCAGTGTGAAGAGCAGCGTCCAGCTGGTTAGTTTGTTCGGGGAAGGAAGAGGTGTATGGGGGGGGGCAAACCAAGGCCCCTGCACAGAGGGGGGAGTGGGATTGGCGCTAGGGCTGGCACTTTTGCAGGGGCAGGCACTGCACAGCCAGGGTGGGGTGAGCGGGGCCTGGGACAGAGCCACAGCTTGTCAGAGGAGGGGGCAGCTCCCACCACTGCACTTGCTCTGGGAAGCAATGGGTGGGGCTGGCTGTACCCCCTGGATCTGTGCATGGGGCGAGGGTGGGCTGGGTCAGGCTGAGTTCGAGGAGGGAAGCAGCAGCTCTTGGAGGCCTATGGGGAGGCTACCTCAAAACTGACCAGAGCCCCCCCCACCGCCAGCCCCAAATACAGCCCAACCCAGCTCCCCTGCCGGGAAGAGCCCAACAGTGCCCCCAGCAGTAGCCTGCCTTCGCCCTGTGCAGATCCAGGGGGCATACCCCCGCATGCCCTCCTAGGATGCATACAATGGTGGGAATCACCTGCCTCCCCCTCCCCGCATGCGCTGGATGAGTCATAGCTCCAACCTACACCCTGCCCCGGCTGTGCAGCGCCTGCCCCTGCCCCCTCTCCCTGTGGAACCCTCAGTCTGCCCCCTCCATGCCCCTTTCCTGCTGCTCTGTATGCTGCCAGGCCACCTACTGACAATGGGATCAGGCTCTCTCTCTTTTATAATCAGAGAATTGGGGGCTTTTAAATAGAGGAAGCCAGGATCCCTGATTACGAGGCAAGTGGCCTAACTCTACTACCCTTGTATTGCACAGTACACAAGTGCAAACTGATCTCAGTGACCCAGGAAGTCCCTTCCAGTTCTACATATCCTGAACTGCAGTTCTCCAGACTTGGCTATAACCAATGATTCCTATTTTGAATATTCCTTCTCCCAAAATGGATTACAGTAGAGATCCTGCTTTGCTTTTAGTCAGTTTAGCTTTAGGACCATATTTTTCACCTTACTCCTATCATTAAAATTCCAGCTTGCACAATATGATCACAATGATGTGGGGCACAAAGTTTAGGTCTGTATTATGAGAATTCAATTACTTTTAAAGAAATTAAATCAAATATTCCTTGAATACCTTATCTAAATAACTTAGGAACGTGTACAGAATTTAGGAAACAATAGAGCAGTCCTGAACACTAATATTGTATTTGTTTAGTCCTTAATACAGTAAACAGGTGGCATGTGCTTATAGTTAGTGGGAAAAAATAAGTCTGTATAAGTAGTAAGCATGTTCTTAGAGATGTTGTTATCCACAGTTCTGAAAACCAACACTGCTGTAAACAACTATAATAATGCAATATCTTGTTAACAAGGTTTCCATTTCCAGAACTGTTGGACACATTGAGGTGTCTGTTATTTTCAAATAAAAGAAATTACTGCATTTAAAATAATCTTGGAAAGATAAAAATAAAAAAATCTTTTATTTTAGCTACCTTTAACATTGTGTTAGGCAGCATTCCCTTTGAAAACAGTGGGATTACTTTTAGAGTGATTCTATTCCATTACAGTAAGGTTAGCAGAACTGAACTCTTAGATAGTATGTATAAAATACTGGTATTAATGTTCTATAGTGCTCAAATTCTGAGTTATCCAAAGTACAACTTTTCCAAACCATGCACCAACAGAAATTCAATTCTTCTACTTTCTGAACTCAAGTAAGAAAAACACATTTTCCCAGTTGAAAGAAAGAAAGAAAGAAACTATACTTTTAACTTTGCCAATAACAATGTGTCAGTACTTAAACCATACAGAAGACAAGGTGAAGGATAACTTTTAGCATGCTCACTGTATTTTTGGCTTGAGCCATCATTTCATGGGACAAGTGAAGCAAGCAAAGTACTGTGCTCTTGGTGACACCTTTTCCCATGAAGGACATAGCATTTCCTCCCCACTCAACGTAAAAAGATGAGATGACCTGGAAAAAACAAAACAAACTATTATCTGCAGTAAAGCTACCATGAAATATACACAGTACAAACTGCTCTACAGACTCCCTTGAATGTAAATCTTGACAAAGAAAAGTCAGCAGCCTTTATCAAATACACATTTTCCTTGCATTTTTAGACATACTTTATCATTCTATTATAATAAGTTACATTGACAGAGGCTACCTTGTGATATAGCTATAACCTCATGTTCAGCAACCTGCTCTTATCTTGGCTTTCCTTCATGTCCACAGTGACCTTCATTTACCTATCGTTTATAGACCTGATAGAACTTTTGTGTTTTCAATCCATTCATTATTTATCTTTTTTTCTTTTTCTTTTGGCCAAATCTTGTATTAGCGTATAGAATTTAAATGTATTCTTTTCTTTAAACATTTTTGATTTTTAACCTTGGAACCTCTCATATGTAATTTGCCAAAACCTAGGCCCCAAGTAATTCCAAGTTGGTCTGATTAATTTAGTATTTACATGCTCTGACAGGATAATTCAAAGTGGGGAAAGAACACAAACCTGCTTCACATATAATTTATGAAGACCTGCATACTTTTTAGTTATAGGAATCCTTTTAATATTTTCGGCTCTTAAGAAAAGTCCCTTGGACAGTCTGAATTCAATATCCAGGAGAAACTGGTTGGCTGCATCATAATACCCGTGAGAAAAATAGCTTAAGGTCTTTCTTTAGCTGTTGGCACTTTGTACACTATAAAGGACAGTCATTTTGAGCTGTTTATTGCTACTTGTATGAATTGAAAATCTTTATTTCATATAGGAACAGCTGCTGAATAGCAGCAGTTACAGTAAGCTGATGTAACTGTCTGGCCAGAGATTGTTAAAATGTAACAAAACAAAAATCAAACCTATGTAAATCAGACCTAAATAGCCTACTTAAAATATGTTAAGAACTGCATGTAATGGAATGTATTATCCCCCAAACCATGGCTATTACAACCTATCCATTCGTTTCTGTTTCTCACCACTCCATGAAACAACTCTCTATCAAGATATATGTTGTATTCACTTGACTTTAAACTGCGTAATACATAATGCAGATAGGATCTTAGAGTTATCAGGAGGATCTCCACTGCCTATTTCCCAGCTGTTATCTGAAACCAATCTCTTTAGCAGAAAACCTTGCTCTTTGCAATAGCATCTATAATTTGGGTGCCTTTTTAAATTTAAATCCCATCTGAAGCAGTCAATCAAGTGGCTCTAGCTATTTTATTGCCACTTCAAAAACCTTACCATTTCATCATAACTCAGTTTTTCAACACTTACTTAACATTTTTTGTTTCATCACAACAACTCGTAGTTAATATAGAGGTTACCAAAAATCTCTACTGAGAGCTAGAAAAGGCATGGGGAAAAATATATATATTTATTCTGAATCTTTAAAAGGGCAATACCTGATGTATTTATTTTCACTCTATTTCATAACCAGCAACAAGATCAAAATGTTAAAAATCTAGCCTTAAGTCCTTTATATGTTATAAAATTATTTAAGAACACTAGGGTGCTGGTAAAGTTGTACTTTTGAAAAGAAACTAGCAAAAATAAGCATAACATTTTGGGCATACCCACCATGAAAGCCTCTTGTTAGTTCACTGAGAGTTTTCCCTATGTTACTTTAATCTAAGGTGCTAAGAGATGTTCATTTAAAAGGAGTGATGGGATCTGACCCTTGATACTAAACCTCACAATTCTGGGCTCCCCCCTAAATCACCAGCAAATTGAAAGCTGGGTGCCTGACAGTCAAATTGACTGTCAGCTTGCTTTAGGACCACACTAGGGCTCTAAACAGCAGCCTAAATTTATCAATCCAGGTGTTCCTTTTTTGGAATCTTTAAAAGGACATCTGCTTGTAGACAGATACAGTGTGAAAGTCTGTGTGTTCATAGTTATAAAAACAGTCCAAATGCCCAGAAACTAAGTTTTATTTTTTAAATACTCTGGCTTATACTTCCCCCTATTATTTGGATTGATTTCTTAATTTTTAATTTTGATTAATATTTGTCTTTACAGACTGGTTTGAGTAGCTAGCCCAGAAGACTAATAACACATGTTTTAGTTTTCAGCTGATGTCTTTTACTTGAATGAGGAGGTTACCTCTCCCTATTATAAAATAAAAACGTTACATAACCATTTTGAACAGTTATATAGCCAGAATAGTCTACACTGACATGAAAGTTTGGTGCAGATTTTAATTCCTCTGGATGAAATTAATTTTGATATCACTAGTTATGATATTCTGAAAATGACATATGAACAATAAATATATTTTGCATAGACTCATTTAAGATCATAAAGAATTCTCAATCCGACATTATTGAAGTCAATGCTAGTTTTGCCGTTCACTTCAAAGAGAATGGGATAAGGTCCAAAGTGCACAGATGGGAAAGATTATGACATATCTTCATGCATGGATAACTTACTGGCTCTCTCAAAAGTCTAGTACAAGTGCCCAACAAGCGCACACGTCATAAAATCTTCAGAAAGGGCACCACAGAGCATAAAAATACTGCACTCTTGTCAAACACAAAAATTAATGAAATATACAATTTTACGGACAAATCTGTTTCATTCCACCACAGAAGTAATTGTTGATTTCTAACTGGCTATATACAATATTACAATGTTCCTTCCTTGCATCTTTTAACTTATACACACCCAAAATGTTAAGTTCACTAATTGCACACATCCGTTGTTAGGTTTTTTGAAAAAAACAAAACAATCCCCCCCCCCAACACCACTCTTACACCAAATGACAAGTAAAATTTCCCAAATCATATATTTCCCTCAATAATATTGTATTCACAATATTAATATTTTGCCTTACAATTGTTACATAAACGACCAAATGACAGGATAAGCAACTTACCTCAAGAAGACCCGTTAAATATTTCACACAAATTGTGAATGGTTCAGTTGTGGCAGAATGTGTACTCCAGCCTGGGAATGCAGTAACGTGAACCATTCCTCGTAAAGTTCTCTCCAGAGAAGGAAGTCCATAGAAGTGGGGTGCATTTGTTACCCGTAAACACTGTAGCAGTTTCAAAGCCAGCTGTGTTCGGAAACAGTCAGCAAGTTCCAAGCCCTTTCTGTGGCCATAGACATAAAGCAAAAATGTCAGTCAACAATATAAAAGTTTCCCTAATCTACGATTGTTCAGGTTACTAATGATATCTTATTGTATCTGTAGGTGTTCTATTAGTTTAGGTGTCTGAATCATGTTGCCTTTTGTATATGGAAAAGTGGAAATCAACAACTCCAGCTTTATGTATTTGAGTTCTGAAAGCACAAAGTTTCATTTATCATCATATTGGGACATTCATTCAACTTAAAAAAAATTACTGCAAACAGAAATGTTAAAACTAAATAACCTGTTCAATATAAGTGAAAAAAATTAAATGCTTTATAACATGAATAAAATGACAAAGCTCAATGGACACATTTAAATTCATTCTAAAATCAAAATGTCAGAGAGATTTCCTGTAGTTACAGAGCTTCCAAGCTAGCAATCAATTAAAAATTATAAAACAGTTTGGACCATGCTCCCATTTATAGTGACACAATTTTCTAATCCTTCTTTTTCAGATGTCTTGTTCATTGATAATGATATGAATAAATGAACAAGAGAATAAAATAACACTCTGAAGAAGCTCTCTATGCAAATGTGTAATTAGATGGTGATTTTAATTATTTTCAGTCATATTTTTAGACATATTTTGATTAAGAGCTCTTGCACATATACTTAGGAAAAATAATGAGTTTAGAGGTGCTTAGTGTTTAGGACAGAGGTGCCCAACACGCATGGCATGGTACACATGCCCAAATACCAAATGTTAAATCAGTGATTAATAATTTCAAATACTATAAATTGATTATAAGATGAGGTTTTCTCCCCAGTCAGCAGAGGAAAAAAAGTCTTACATTTGCATACAAGGAAACCCCATTAAATATATTTCATACTGTTAAACTGCTGCTAAAAGCAGCATGCACTAACTAATAGAAACCAGCTATAAAGTTGTATAAATATAGCCAACACTGAGCATGTTATACAACACATGGCTCATATTGGGCAAACACAATGAATGGAGTAGGAGTGGGAGTGTTTGTGTGTTCGTTCCTTTAAAAAAAAAAAAATAATAATAATAATAATAAAAAAAAAAAAATATGGGTGGGCATTCCCTCCACAGGGAACTGTCACTGGAGCTGGAGGTACTGCAATATCAAGCCAGCACTGGCAGAGCCAGAGCCAGAGCCAGTCCTGGCACACTCACTTTGGTACCAAAAATGTTTGAACTAAGCCAAAAAAGCTAACGTGCTGATAGGAACCTACCTCAAAGCTAAATTAGTGAAGCCAGTATGAATAAGATATATGGTAGTTTCCACTGTGCTCATTCACCCTTAGCACCCATTCTCTTTCAAGTTGTGGTGAGCCACTACACTGAATACATCTTGATTTTTTCTTCATTACTACATCTGAGCTGCAACTTTCTTTCCCATTTCCAGCAATTCCTGTTTCTTCATCAGCCTTAAATGCTTGGCACACAACACCAAACGATCCAAACAGCTCACCCAGAATCCCTTTGTCACTCCCTCTCTCAGCTGGTCACATATGATTACTATGGCCCTGCCTTCCATGAGGTGCAGTCAGTTCAAGTTGTCCTGCACCTCATCTCCATATACATTTTTGAAGGATCCCAGGACTCCTGACAAGAGCATATGGCTCCAGTCATGAGTGGGAGGCTAATTAACACCTGGATCCTTTGAGGATAGGTAAGGGGTATCTGGAATACACAAATATACTGATCAGTGCTAAGCTGTGGAGTCACCATGACTTGAAATGCTGTTGACTCTGTGGGGGCCCAACCCAGTGAACTATGTGATAAATCATAAGCCTTTTTGGTATTGGGGTAATATCATTCATAGTCTGTACTTTATATAAAATAGATACAAAAGTAGTGCTTGAAAGTATGTTTATGGAGTACCTGTACTAAAACTTACATCAGTTAAAAAAAAAATAAAATTAATCAATTCTGGATTAAGTTTATGGGTACTAATGATAATTTGCATATTCATTACAAAGTTAGTGTTTTCAAATTTACCCCTCACTTCCCTGTGCTTGGAAAAGCAGAATGTGACAGTAAAGAAAACAAATAGGGGCTATAGGGGAAGAAGCTGGGAGAGGCAAGGGACAAGAGTGCCACCTGACCCCACCCAAGATTTTTTTTCATGCTGTAGCAGGAAACAAATTGAATGCAATACTCCAATAACTAGATTCAATACCTGGAAAATTATAACAAATTTACAAATTTTCCATATATACAATCTAATTTTGGGGGAGTTGTTTTATATTCTGGGTCACCTTACATTCAAGTAAATACAGCAGTATCTTTTAGCTTGATTCTTGAAGTTTAATGGTTATAACTAACAAATCTACTAAGTATAGAAAAAGTAGCCTAGATTTGATACAGGGCCCTTCAGAAAGTGTTCATCATTTCAGTTGTTCGCATGTCTGTCTTTAAATATATAACAATAGAAGAAAGGTTTACAAAGATTAAAACAATATAAATTGGTAAGAAAGCCAACTAACAAACCAGCCCTTAACAAATAAATAAGCCCTTAACAAACCAGCACGGGTTTGTTAAAGGCAGGTCCTGTCAGACCAACCTGGTCACCTTCTATGACCAGGTGACCAAATCCATGGATGCGGGCATCCCTGTCGACGTAGTCTTTTTAGACTTCAGG
>JAGPOW010000261.1:95630107-95652359 GCA_030014935.1 Caiman crocodilus
TTTAAGAGTAGATTAGATAGGTACTTGGCTGGGGTCCTGTGACCCTGGCACTCATTCCTGCCATTGGCGGGGGGGTCAGACTAGATGGCCTGCTTTAGGTCCCTTCTGACCCTAGATACTATGATAAGTCATAATAGATAACTTAAGCAACTTGTTTCAGTGTACCAGTTTCACTGAATTTTAGGTAAAACACTCTATCAATTTCTAACATTTTTAATTACAGAAATGTTGTTAATGCTAACATATATACAACTGCCTAAGAACCTCATTCCAACCTATAGAAGTAAATAAATGGAAATTTTATCATGACTTCATGGGCTTTTCAAAATACAACCAGCTCTATTTCTGATAAAGCTGAGAGCATAATTGCAAAATAGCAGTATGCAGAAAGTTACCTTATTCCACCTACTAGCAATACACTACTGATATTTTTAAAACTCGCATTGAGATAGACAAGACATGTCAAAAAGGCAGGCTGCTGTTAGCCAATTTACATAAAAGTTATTAATCTTGTAGCAATAAGATAGTTTAAAATAGCAGCCAAACCTGTAAGATAGCAGAACTCAGAATTTCTGACTGATTTAGTCAACTATCTTTTTTATTTGAGTCTGTTCAATGTTAAGTGGTATCACACTTGTTTATGCATGTCAGAAGTGTGAAAATCTTTTGACCTTAGCAATGCAGGACTCGTTCACGGCCTGGATGAATGGCGTGGGGCCAGCCCCACAGGCGAGGTCAGGCCCATGCCGCCTCCACCCCCAACACTTCATATGCTAGATCCAGAAGACAAAGTGTCTGCTGCAACCAGACCCGGATGCAAGCCACATGTGGCATCCATTCTAGTTGGTCCAAAGCAGATGCTGTGTTCAGTACGGGTTCTGAACTACCTAAAGGAGGCTCTGGACCAACTGAGCTTCTTCTCCAGCTCCTGGGACCAGCATTGCTTACTGCACCTGCCCCAGAGCAGCTGGAGCAGGCACTGCATGCAGCCTGGATTCCAGACTAGGGAAAGTGCACACCTCAGGTACAGGATCCAGCATAGGGGGCACAGAGAGGAAGAGAAGAGGAGTGTTCAGGACTGGTCCTATGTCCCACTGGATTTAGTGGGAAGAGTGCTTTTTTTTTTTTTTTTTTTACAAGTCCACAAAGAATCTAAGCAGGTGCAGTATTTTCATGATTATGGTTGCATTCTTGACACCCGATATTTTAAGGCTTTCTAGCTACTATACTCCAAGTCCTGCCTTATATGAACAGATGCTTTTATACTATACCTGTCAGTAAGTGACATGAAGCAGAATAGCAAGGTGTTAGAGAGACCAATGAGTTCTTTCTCCAATCGTTGCCTGATAGTAGTCTGTAAATTATCTTTTTCATCCTGCACCTGGGATTCTGGTCGCACAAGAAGATCTAGCAATGAAGTTGGATTCTGAAAGGAAGAACCATGAAAACACTCAAACATTGCAAAATGTGTTTCCTAGTACAAAACACAATCTATTGAAACTTTTCTACTCAACTGGTAACAAGTTATGATGAAGTCTGAGGATGTAATTGACATGTATTTGAAAAATCAAACAAAACAAAAAACCAAACCAGAGATTAATAATTTTCTAGTACTTTAGTATTGGGCTAACACCACTCCTAGAGAAACTCTGGGAACCTTGGCTGTTCCCAGGTTATTTTTCTCCTGAAGTGACCATAGTTACTCTGAGAAAAAGCCTGAACATCTGTGCACTCACGGTTTCTCCTGGGAGAGCAGCAACTCTCAGGAGAAAATGAAGTCTGTACAAAGCCATTTAAGTATGGTTTTAGTATGGAAAGCTTGTTCTGATTTTAAAGCATAATATTATGTATTAAGAAGTAATATGATCAGAAAATATATAGAGAGTTATGCAAGTTCTTTTACTGTATTGCAACTCTGATATTACACACAAACACACAAGCTGTACATTCGTTCACGCACACATACACAAATCAAAACACTCTTCAAACTTTTATCTGCAGTTGGTTTCATAGATGGCATTTTGTACAGTCCACAAACAATACATTTTCCCACGTATATTCTTACATTTTTAAGCAGTGTCTCCAAGATCCATTTTAAATGATCCACCTCCAAACTCCTCCTCTGTGCCCTAAGCAACTTGCTTAGAAAACTTATGACATCTGTCAGAAGCTCCTCATCTTCTGTAGAAGTTGGGAGAACTTGCAGAAACCTTCAGTACAAAAGAAGTTTATCATCTATAGGTCTCATGTTCATGTCTAAAGGACATTACTGGAAATACCAAGTTCCACTAACATGATATAAAGTACTTACACATAAACAGATGTAATGAGCCCTGCATAGGAAGTATTAAATTTAGATATCTGAATAGGACTAATGATAGGTCAAACTTCACTAATTTAACTACTGGGAATAGTGCAGCTGTAAATTATTTGACTTTTTTCCCCCCCCTCAATAAAAGGGCAGTCATTTGCATAAAAGTTTTCTTTTAAAATAAGTAAAACACCTAAATTACAGGAATATTGCTGTTTTCAAAATTTAAATGTTACCTACTTCACAAACAAAACCAAAGTCTTTCACATATCCTAAATTTTACATTATGTGTTTCTTGTAACCTCTTAAAAAAAAAAAAAAAAATTCTGATACTTCAACTGCTTGCAACAAGCTTCTAAAACCAATTTTTTTAGTAGGATATTGGCCTCAGGGTAAAGAAGTATCTACAGTATTCCATTAAAATGGGGGAAAAAAATCATTATTTCCCCTCTTACATGTGCTCCTGAAGAACGTTTTGGCAGCATTACACAATTAGTTAGTCCGAGGCATGTAAATATTGTTGTAAAACCAGTGAGGAAAGGGCCTGGATGGTCCCATCATCCTATCTTTCTTCTGAGTAAACACATGGAACATGAGCTCTTCCATTACTTTGGGGAGGATGACAAGAGAGCCAGAGTTCCTTGAGATTCATGTCTCCATCAGTTCCCAGGATAAAGATGAAATACCCACATAATTCAGATTCAGATCTAGCATCTGCCTTAGCACTGCAGTCCCCTAGACACCTATATCTCATGCCTTCCCACATGGGTTATTCACAAAACTAGCATTTCCTAAATCTTAAGAACATGACTTTTCAATCTAAATAATATTGTTTTAAATGTCTTCCTTTTTCACATAATATACCATTATGAGGTACTTCTTTCTAACTAGTTACATGCCTTGCATTTACACTTACCTGTTTAATGTTGTCTGCCAAGCCAAGCACTTCAAAGTGGCCCCACAAGAACCAGTCCTGAATTTTAAAGCAAATCTGTCATTTAGAATATAAAAACTCATCCTAGTGACAGCAGCCCGAACTTCCCTGTGGGACACTGCTTGAACAATTGAATTAAGACAATCCTGCAGTCCATTGGCTGTGTGTGTTATCTTCAATGTGAGAATGTCTTCTGAGGATAGCTTTAATGCGTCTAAAAACCTGAAAAGAAATAAAGGAATACAGTAACAGTTAACAACCTGAATCTCTTAAATGATTTCAACAGGCACTGATTTAATCATTTTCTTCCTACTTCTAATAAGGAAGTAAACTAAAAGCCTTCTTAGGAATTAGTTTTAATATTTTTTTCTTAATAACCTTTTAAACCTTCAGTGGTTTATTTGCTTGTTTTTAAATGCTGGCTTTTATTAGGAAGCTATTTGAAAGACAATGCAGAAACTAAGTATACAATGCAGACATTTTCCCATTACACAAACACTGTTTCTGTATTCAGTAGACTACATAAGAAAGGAATTTAGTTTTTGTATTTACTTAAGGACACTCAGAATAAATAAGACTGGACAGATCACAAAGCAGTGTGAGTGATGGGAGGCGTCATGGGGGGAAGTACATTTGTGTTTAAGGTTTTTTGAGGGGGGGGGTTGGGGGTTTGTTTGTTTTTTTTTTGTTTTTTTTTAGCAGCTCTGAGTTTTGTTTCAGGTGTCTTAAAATAGATGGAGTTTGCAACAATAATACACTCTTGTACAACCCAAATAAATTCTTAATGGTCTTAACTGGTCTATTGACCTAAAGCAGCTGTCTATGCAGTAGCCCATTTATAATACCCAGTGAAAGCACTGGTTCCTCGGCTGAAACTAAATCAACCTAATTAAGTATAATGTCAATCAACTGCAATGCCCCCTGACCTTCCTCCTCACATTCTGATTCATGCAGAGAGTGTCTGGTTCTCAGATCACCCATCCAGTCATGAGCTGTCAGGAGACCTGTGGTGACCCTGCTGCCACAGGAACTTGAACAGCCCTGGGACTCTCTATAGCTGCTCAAGCAGCAGCACAGACTCCAGGAAAAATTAATAATTTGAAGTGGTGACACCAATTATTCCAGACGATCAACATTCTACTGTACTATTTTGGTGGTAATTTTTATGGTATGGACATCTCAAAAATGAACTAAAAACCAAACCCTTTCCACACATTTGACCTTTTACAAGATGCTACCACAGAACGATTACTTTGTTATGCTCCTAGACTGCTCAATCCAAATGCATCTCTGGTTACACTATATCACCAAAAAAAAAAAAAAAAAAAAAAGGATTTGTTTCTTGTTTCTCCTCTATTCATAAGCACAAAATAAGGCTGAAAAAAATCATCATGATACGAATGGATATATAATGAAACAACTTCTACAACTAAAAGTGCTCACATGTTCCTTAAGTACAACTGGGCTAGTTAAGATCTGCAAAGTAGGGCTGATAAGCCAGTCAACTGACCAGTGGAACAATGTCAACTGGCTCGTCAGCTGACCACATTCTCCCATATGGTCACCCTACCATTAAGCCATACAGGACTTCCAGAGCTAACATGTGCTGATGGAAGAACCAAAAGCAGCATCACAGAAAATCTCCCACTGGCCATCTGCTGCGATTGCAAGCATTTCCAAATGCAAGCAGCAAAATACTTGAAGAATTAGTCTCCTGCTAATTTATCGTAATTGCATTTTAAAAAACAACTTTTGTCTTTTTATGATTGCCACATGTATTTTAAAAGTTTAATTTAATTTAATTTATTATTTTTATAATTGTCGTCTTGAATACACACACACACTTACATCAGCCTATCATAGACAATCAGAAAAATTCATTACAATTTTTTTTTTTTTTTACAATTAAATGTTATAGTTACCTGTTATTGTGAAACCAACTATTTTGTAATTAGCATAAGAACCTACCTACTAAAGATTAAGTTCTCCCTCTTCACAGTTCTAATAAATTAATGCTTAATATGGTTTGACCATCATCTGATAATATTTGAATGGTCAACTGACCAACTGGTTTTGATTGACTCCACACCACAGTCATGAACCTACAATATTTTGAAGTGTTTATGGAATGTCATGGATGTTTTCTTGAACTTGTTTTACTGATGCAATGTATGTAGTCTTTACGTATAGGTCGCATCAGGTTGTATTTAGCCTCATCATTATAGCTATACGAATTGTGGTATTTGTTATTAATGTAATTTTTGTGTTTCATGTTTTAGCCAAACCCATTTAGATAGGGCAAAGAATAACTTAAGCTTCTCCCTTATTGACACGAGAGAAGTGATTATCAAAAATTAGCATAGATTCTGGCAGACTTGCTCTAAGGCCCTGCCAGACCATGATGAACTTACATTGTAAAAGACCTGTAATCACCTAGCTACTCAGGCTATTCAGGGAGGGACACTTCTCACAATGCAGAAATTAAATGAGAGTCTGTCACCCTGGGATCTCTGAGAAAGGATGTGAATATTTTTCTGGTCATAATTAGATCAGGAAAGACTTCCCGTCTGGTAAATAAAACACACCTTCAGGGGGCAAAAAGTTATATGCACAGTATGGGCTCCCCAGGAATCTAGTGGATAATGTATATAAATGGCAAGATATGAAACTATAATTAAGCATTGCCATGAAGTACTTTGGTGCCTCAGTCAGAAAGCTGGATATTCTAGCTGACAGGAGAAATTACAGGAAACCTTGACAAGAAGGTCAGAGGCTGCTTTTTAACCTGCTGAGCTAAGGTGAAGCTGCATTCTTAAGTTTACGATGCAGGGTAAGACCAAATTATTGTTCTAATGCATCCTTGTTTACTCTTATATCTCTGTCAATATTTCAACAAATGGCTACTGATTTCTTTTATTTGCTCTTGGTTTTATAAGAAATCTTGTCATCGTCTTTTATAACTTACTATCATTAGTAGTAAAGGTGATTTCAGAGCATTTGACCATACAGAGAGGCCTCTTCCAAGAAAGGGGGGACTGATTACTTCTGAGCATGCAACTGAACAAGAGTGTGATTCTTCTAGCTGGCAAAATTCCCTCTGCTAAGAGCTAGCAAGACCTGGGTGATTCAGGAAAAGCTGCGGCACCATGGATCAGGGAGGTGGTCTATGAAGCACCTGTCTGCTCTCAGTGGTTAAGCAGCAGGCAGTATAGAAGGGTTTGAGGCTGAAGGGCACATCTGAAGGTGTGAGGACACTCTGGGAGCATCTCTCAAAGACGCATCTGAACATGCCCAGGTTCAAGGTCTGTCACACTAACTGCAAAATATTTTAAAACATTGCAAAACAAAGCACATTTAAAAGCTGTGTTAAAACACAATTCAAAGATACAAGGGACAATTTCTTGATGAACTAACATGGTGCTTACTGTCCATAAAGGAAATAGTTAAGGAATTTTTTTTGCAAATAAATGTTGATCTATTGTTACTTAAAATGACAAACGCAGAAAGAAGCAACTAAAACCAAGAAAGAGGTGACAATACCAGAATTTGTGGCTTTCAGATTTAATCTGCTTTTACTGAAATCAAAGGAGTCTGCTCATCAATATCACTAGGTGTAGAATTAGGCATTAGATTTTGTGTGGAACTGAAATCTAATAAGCTAACAACTCACAGAAGTATTCCCTACCATTAACTAAGATACGATCCTTTTCTTTGAAAAAAACAAACAAACAAAAAACAAGATAACAATCCTGAATCATAAAAAGTCTGGACAACCAAGCAATGAAGTTGCAAAGCTAATTAACTGTGAAGGAAAGAGAAACATCATTTATATTAACTTTTAAAATAGAGATGCAATGGCTTACGCTTGTGCTTCTGTTTCATAGTTCACCAGTTGCAACACGTTATCAATCCCATGGTACCAGGACAGATTCCAAGCCATCTTCAGCATGTCTGATACAGGTTTGAAGTTCAAGCTTTCAAAAGATATTGGCAAGACAAGAGTGTTTGGGCTAACAGCATGATGAGTAGCTACTATAACTGGAATGTGATACCTTTAGAGAAATTCAAAGTCACATTTTTATTACTTAGCAGATAATTTGAACTTCAAATGCATGTTCTTTCTACAAAACATTTTCTGCCATAACCACAACACTCCACCTCTTTAAGTTCACTAAGGCCTCCTCTACACATTACTGGTATCATGCAATTAACTGGTTAATTCTGTAATTACCTTGAGACCAGCTACATGTGCAAAATAGCTATCATACCATAAAAAGCTCCAACCAACTTTAAGGTTAAGTCTCAGAAATATGTGCTAATTTTATAGCTGGTTACTAAATTAAATTTGTACATGTAGCAGGCTCTACCCTGTGGCTGGGAGCCCTGGGTAGAACCTTCTACATGTACATATTTAAAACTAGATAGTATGTGCTAACTTCATAGATGGTTATTTCTGAGACCTCCCAGCCACAGGGATGAACCACACCAGTGTGAAACCCCCCAGGTCTGCTGGATCATGGCAACCACAATCCCCCAGGCTCAGGGATGCATGAAATCCCAGACTCAAGGGAACACAGCACCTGCAATCCGCCAGATTTGGGGGTGTATGAAACCCCTGGGGATCCCTCGGCCTCAAAGATGTGTGGAACAGTCCCACAGCTGGGAGCCCCTCAAGTGAAAGAGCTCCCAGCTGCAGAAGCTTGCTTCTTGCCAGTGCAGGGGGAGCCCTTGTGTGAATCACACATAATATCCCATCATGCCTTTATCTGCACATCTGGAAGGGGTCTACATCAAGATAGATGTTTTGTTTCCACCAGTAAACATTATTTTGTATTTCTGCTCCTGAGAATATTTTTCTACTAATATGCCATACCACAAATATGAAGAGAATATAAATTTCCCAATATGATTAAAGTTTGGGGGTGGGGGGTAAAAGATTCCAAACAAGGGGCACAAGATAGGTGGGGGGGGCAAGAATACTTTAAATAAAGATGTAGGCTGCAGACACCACAATAACAAGTGTAGAGTGTGGACCTAACAAGCCCAAATTATGGATAATATGCAGTTTAACTTACATAGACTGAAATGTTCAGTATATACATGAATACACGGTAGCATGGGAAAGCAGATTAACATCTGTTAGTCAAGGCCACCAACTGTCCAGGCCAGATGTAGATAACTGGCATTTTTAAAAAGCACTTGCAGTAGTTAAAGTAACAACCCATCTTCCTATTTTATCTTCTGATTAAAAGAATTAATTATGTGCAGCTAATTAGAATCTTATGAAACAACAATATAATCACTTGCTGACAGTCATGGCCATTTTCAATAGGTCTCAACCCAGAAGTGCAGCTAAAGCAGGAGACCTCAAATGCCTATTTCTGAGTGATCGCAGGGTCACCCTTAGACATACCACCTAAGCTGGTAAGCAAAGGTAAGAAAGCAATTAACAAGTCCAGCAAAACCAGAACAAATGAACAAAGCACAAGGCCTGATACAGGACATTATACAAGATGGCCTTAAATTAGGTCATCCAAATATACATAGCTTTAACTTCAATATGTTAGTAGTAGTGATTAATGTAACCATGTTTTGGATACTGCTTTGTTATAATAGATACGTATTTCTTGGATGAACTGTGAAACAAAGCAGCCTTATCACTGAAGACCATAAACCAAGGTTAAAAGACAAGATGGTAGCAAGCAACATTCCATAACAGTATAGAAAAGAGATAAGAAATTATTCCTTCTAGAATCGTAATTTTAACAGGCACATAAATCCCACCTAGTTGACACCTTCTCAGTTCCTAGGAGAACTGGTTCAGTTCAGTCACAAAAGTTTTGGTAAAGCAAAGACAACAGAATAAAACAAAACAAGGAACATTTATATTAGAACGAGCCATCTAAGTGTAAGGTACAGACTGGAGGGAAAACTGGAGAGCTCCAAAAATTCAATAAGACCTGCTGCCAGCCTGCATGATACCATCTTCCTGAGTCTTTCCAGCTGGTGTAGGTGAAATTTTGTGTATTGATGTGGGTAGCAAGAAAGGCACTGGAATAAGTGTATGTTCTTGTGCTTTGGGGCGAGACAATAGAAGTCAGGCTATTGATTTGTCTCTTGCCTCTTTTTTACCTAATAATAGTAATTAAGAGAATTGTAGCTGTATCTTAATTCTGTATCTAAACTTGCAGAAGAGGGTCTCCATCATAGGTCTGCAAAGGGAAGTTAGTGTACTTAAAGCTATGGCTCCAATTACATTCTTAGGCACAAAAGGTCTCTTAATGATCATGTTGGGAGTTAGTGAAAAATCACTTATAAATGGCAAATTCTAAAGTTTAACATGCACTAACTTCCTTGAATAAACAAATTTCTCTTGCCTACCAATTTATTTAAAAATAATCACTTGTGTAAACCTACTTCATATAGCAGAAAAATCACACAAATGACTTGAAGACCCACTGCAAATAAGCAAGTAAACAAACTGGGCTAAATCATCATAAAATGATTGTTAATTTGAATTTTTGTTTAACTTCACTTTTAACTGCGTTTAGTACAGTTACACTATAACTAGTTTCACTAGTGCACTTTATATGACTATACAATATAACCATTTTATAAACAAAAAGTTCTGAACGAGAAAACCTCCTGATGGCATTTTAAACTTTTAATGGAAATGCAAGAGAGACCAGCTACTACAATCACTATTTATGTGAATTTCAAAATGCACAAGGTAGTAAGATTCCTTTGCATTTTTCATTTATATCTTGGAAATCCCTCCATCATTGGCTAACAGAATATAGAAAGAAATCAAATTAACTGTAAAGAAACTCACCGTCTAACAACAGCAACAGGCAAGCTAA
Source organism: Caiman crocodilus (assembly GCA_030014935.1). NCBI lineage: Eukaryota > Metazoa > Chordata > Crocodylia > Alligatoridae > Caiman > Caiman crocodilus. Next base: position 95,640,213 of record JAGPOW010000261.1, read on the forward strand.
AGGTCAGTTGGCTAGAATTGTCACTGGATATACTGGCCCTGGAAGAAAAATATATTTATATCTATTATGACTTGATTTTAGCTGTGTATTTTTTACTAAGGCTCTACTATACTTTATTACACAGAATTAATAGTCATTTCTTGCTGCCTATGGATTGATTCATCAGTATGTTGATGAATAAATGTTTATATAAAATTAACATTAGTAGTAACATTTTGCATATCATTCATCTTATTAGCATATAGAATTTATGTTGTATGTGTGTGCTGTATAAAATTAAAATGATATATCAAGCATTATGGTCAGTTTAAATTGCTTTACTGTTAGGAAAAACAGAAGTAGCAACTCTTTCCAATAAGTTTTAAATATACAAATTGTAAGAGAATACTAACTTTATTCCCAGTGAGTTACAATAATTTTAAGCACTGAAAGACTTAAAGCTTTTATTTTGTAATAACATAAGGTTTTTTAGACAGGACAACTACTACACTGTGTTAGTGTGTCCATATTTTCTTTCAGTATTAAGAAACCGAAAATGAGGCATTTCAACCAGTTTTGAAGTGTTCCAAAAGTAGCTCAGGTACTTCAATACACATCTTGAAATTAAGCTATTTTGAAGCATTTTGCTTCTTATTATGTCTGCCTGGTCCTTAATAATCATAGGTCCTTAATAATCCCAGAATGCTCCACTCTTCCTTGCCTCCAAACTCCACAGGGAAGGAAGGAAGAGCAGTATGAGTCATCTGAGGCTGCTGGCAGATTTTAAGGCAGTTGCGTGATTGCGGCTGGAGGAATTTTATGCCCCATTTCCCAAACTGCATGACCTGTCATGCCATATGTGCATGGCAGGTCACACAAATCTGGGAATTAACCTCAGATGCGTGGGAGATTAATCTCAGGCATCCCACAGGGATAAAGCAGAGGGCAGTCAAGTTTGGGATACAAAGATTGCCCCTAGCCTGCTCACCTGAGTGTTGGAATTCAGCATCTGCCAGCACCATCCTGGTTTAGACCCAGGTTATCTTCTGTTTGATTCTCAAGATCAGGCAGAGGGGGGTTGTATGCCAGATCCCAGAACTGTCCCACGCCTTGAGGCTTGCTAAGATCCAACACCTTAAAAAGTTTTAAAGATTGTGTGCTACAAGGCAAGGCTCTTTAAGGTACTGGGTTCTGGCAAGCTCACATCCTGATGCTGACAATCAGCTGTCAGCACTGGAACCAGGGCAGCACTCAAACAGATTTCAGACCCTGGGCTGCCCAGGTCCCAGTGGTGACAATCATCTGACTGTCAACATTAGGATGATGGGGCATCTCACATGTTCAATTTATGGAGCCATACAAAGCAGCCACTAAGTTGTTATGTCTTTTAAAAATATATTTGTGACTGGTCTGCCATTTTATAATGCCATAAATTCTAGGAATGTATGGACAGTTGTAATTTATAACATGATTAATATATTAATTGCACCAAAAATATAACATGTGGCAGGGGCTTGACAGACAGCCTTACAGACTGCCCAGCTGGATCCCAGCTGCTCTAGCACTCAGAGTGCTCCAGGTTCCAGTCAGTCCACAGGTCTGGAGCCCCCAGTCACTACAGCCATCTTCAGTGTCCCCTGGTTGGAGATGGCTGAGCTGCCTGTCTGGCAGCTGAAATGTTATATTTCTTAAAGATTTCTAAGTCCTTTACACTTGGAAACATTTCAAATGCTACATCTGTCTGCACCCAGACCTTCCTATTCAACTGAGGTTTGCCTTTACAAAAAGGGTATTTTATCACAGAACTTTTGCAATAATGCTGATAGAACTGTAGATGATTACTGATTTCTAATCAAGTATTTAAATTTACATTGTGGTAGCAACTAGAGACCTCAGTAATAAGAACACCAGTGTCCTAGACATTGTACAAACATGATCAAAGAGTTTATCAAGCCATTAAATTTATTATATTTCCATTAGAAACTACATAGATGATCATGGTTTTGGATGATCTAGTTGTGGACGATCCTGGTTTGAGCAGGAGGTCGGACTAGGTGACCTGAGGTCCGTTCCAAACCTAATTTTCAATGATTTTATGATCATAGAATGCGTTGCCAAGGTATATAATATAAAACCTTTTCATTTACTTAACAGCTAACTCAATACGGTTGATTGACTCTATCTCAAAATATGTCCAAAAATGTCCAATTTCAGAAGCATGATGTCAGTCTTTAGAACTTAATCTAAACAGATACACTGACATCAAGAGAGAAATACCATAATATATTATTGGGCTTTAGATCTGGCCTTGCATCACCAGATATTTATCCAATGTCAAAAACATACAAATGTGGGAAATGCATAAATTGTGACTAAAAGATTTGTTTGTGCATTTACTGATGTCAAAAAAAATCCTAATTTTGGTAAAAGGATATTTTCAGGTATAGAATAAAAAAGAAAACCCTATACATTACCATGTTTCTTTTCTTGATACTTCATCAAACAACAGAAGAAAAAGCACTACTGCAGTTTCAGTCAGGACAGTGCAATTATCTTGGAATATCAAGGATACTGAATAAAACAAAAGTATATTTAAAATGTTCTCTAAGAAAGCACTAGCATTTGATAATATATAAAATTCTGCATCATTGACTTCAGTAGCAATTTTGCCATCAACTTCAAGGAGGAAAAGAATCACAACTTGAAAGAACAAATAAACTGTTTAAAATGCAATGCCATCTGAAGTAACTACATCAGGAGCTCCCAATCTTTTTAGGCTGAGGACCAACAAGCCACTGACCAGAAGTGGCCAGCATACTGTATACCCAGTATAAAAAAGGGATGGCTGCTGGTCAACAGTATGCCGGTCACTTCCAGTCTGTGGTCTGCTTGTCCGCGGTCACTTCCAGCCCGGCAGTCAGACTTCCTGTGGACTGGCAGCCAACCCTTCATGGCCCAGCACCACGCCACAGCCTGGGAGTTGGAAACCCCTGAACTATATCACCAAACCATCAACCCAACATCCTTAAATATTTTTTCTAAGTAAAAATCTAATCATATTTTAAACAATTTTCTCTCCAATAAAACCAAAGACATATTATATTACCAATAGAAGTTTTTCTAAGTCACCTCTGAATAGCACAAGCAGGACAGCAGGCTGCTGTGTTAATGACAGACGTGTCACTGGATCAGCATATACAAGCTTTCGTAAAAGTCTAAGACATGGTAAGACTATACATTCCATGACCTGCAGGGGGGAAAACAATATTAATCTAGATTTCTCTCTATCTAGTTCCTTAGGACTAGGTAAAAACTGCCATCCTACAAAAAAGGTATACTGTTTATAAGTCAACAGTAGAGAGACCTATAAAATTGTCAAATCAGAGAGACCTATAAAACTGTTAGCCATCACACTGGCCTCAGAAAAAGCAGGGTGCCATACAGAATTTCTTCTACTATTTAACAGGCTCTTTCTGGAACCAGCTTCTTGAAGCCCATAGTCCTCTTTGAACATTTGTTTCAAAGAGACCAGTTTTTTTAGACCCATGCCTGTAAACAAGATGTGACAATAACTCTATTATAGAGCTCTATCTTGTCAAAATATATGAACTAAAGACATATGGCCTTATGTAGCCCTTTTCATTTGTCAGCGAAAAATGTTATACAATACTGGTTGACTTATGGGGAAACTTTAGGGCAGGTAAAGGAAATGATTTGCTCATGGTGAACAGAACAGTTGAACAGCCAGAATGGAACCAAAGTTCTTTCAATATGTAAGAACACCACATATCCACAGTTTGTTCAGGGAATACAAAAGCCAAGTTGGTATCTTCTTTGCAGATCAAGAAATACACTATTCTATTACTTTGTTTGCCTGAAGTTCAATATTTAAGAATATGCTTTGTGAACTCTATTATCACTGAAAGATAAAAATTTCATTTGATATTTAATAGATCAAAATACTGCTTATGTGCAACAGAAACACTTGCAGCACTGTATCTAGCAGCTCCCAAAGCTTTCTTAAGAACTGTGCTCTTCCCCAAAAAGCACTTCTATTCACAAGCACCCTTTCCTAACAGACACTTACATTTTTTCTTTTAAGAAGTTTTAATACATTTTTATATTTCAACACACATTCCCACAAACTATTGTAAATTAAGTTCTTTTAGTGCACTACATTATTAACGGTAAAAATCCAAGAGCTTAAAAACGCCCCTGAAACTTCAACTGGAATCTTGCCAAGTTTGCTCAGGATTGAGATACACTGATGGGGAACTTTCCACTCATACATACTCTACAAAATAAAAAATGCTGTTCTCCAGAGCTGCCTAATTACTTTCTTTTTTTCTTGTTAAGGTGACTGACTTAACATAGCAAAATGCTAAATGTTCCAGTCATATACCTCTTCTAAGTCTTCACTTGGTAAGTAAATTTAGACTGTTTGTATTGTATAAGCATTTTTTAGGATTACAAAAGATAAGGACTTCCTATGATAGGAAATCCATCTGCCACCCCACCTCAAACTCTCAATCAGCTTCAGGGCATATAGCCAAAAAAAGAAGACAATCAACCAACCAGAAGCACAAAATGGAATAACAAGCTCCCACAGCACTCACAAACAGTAAAGCTTTTAACAGTGCTTGTGTGACTCCTACCTAGACATCAAAACAGCAACCCAAAAAGCCTCTGCCCAAACTCCCCCCACCCCACTCCAAATACACCAGACACTTCTTTAATTTGACCTGAAAGTTCCATAGGCACTCGCAACTCTGTTTCTGTGAATGGACAGAAATGCTCTGACCCAGGTGCCTAATTCTCACTTCACTTAACTTCTGCATCACAACAGGGTGTAAGTCAGATTTAAGAACTCAGAGGCACACCCAGAGCATTTCTAGACACCAACAAAATGAGGCCCTCACAAATACAATTATAGCTATTGTAGGTAGTGGCATCCTATTGATTACAGCAGGCCTCTCCTAATTATTTTGGCTACATGGGCTAAATCTGAACTGTGGGGATTCTTGTGGCCCAGATAACCCATTTCTGGTGGTAGGTTAGGGGGTTGTTGGTATTTTCTGCAACAATGGAACACTATATTTGCTTGCATACCATATTTGCCTTCCCTCAAAAAGAACAGGCTTTCAAAAATCAAGGTGCATGACTTAGCAGGGGCAGATCCAGAGCAAGTGCAGTGCACATGCATTCCCTTCTTTGATTCTCGCTCTATCCAAGGTTTAAAGATCCTTGCTCTAACTCCTGCCTGCCCTAGACCTGTTCCTTGCTCCTACCTAGTTCTTACCTGTGCCTTACCTAGCCTGAACCAATACTGCTGCTTGGATCCTTGCCCTGCACCTGCCTGCCTCTTCTTCTAGTGCCTGATTGTTCCTGCCCTCTCTGTCCCAGTGTTTCTGTCCCCAGCCTTGACAAGTAACAGCCTACATTGACCCTGATTTCTTTGCAACTCCCAGCTTGAGACCTCAGACTTGACACAGCTTGACCTTGATGTCCATTATGGTAGTACCTGCTCTAACACATGTTCTTTGAATCAATCATCTACATCCTGGTCTATCCTCACAATCATGAATGCAAAAAAGGGTATAGTACATAGGTTTCAGCATTATTCAGTTTTTTACATCAAGTAGATTTAGTTTCAAGGCAGATTATCTGAAAGGCCACAGGCCTTGTAATATTTAGGACACTATCTTGTTTATATCCATATTGTCCTCAATCAAGTTTGGGTCACGTTCTTTACAATAAATGCCTGCTGGTTATTAACTGCAATCTATTCTAGAACTGGACTTTAGAGGCAGAATTTAACCGCTAACAGTATAATGCACATCAATTTGAACCTTTTCAAATTACTTTTCAGTCCTCAATCACGGAGAGATCAGAAGTTCCACCCATCAAAATTAAGATAAAAGTTATGCATTGTTAGTGTGGTTCTGAGCTAAATTACAGTGTAATAGACTGTTTTCATACTCTGTAACTTAACAAGAGACTTCACATGCAGCATGACTATTCTTAGAAGCTTGTATTCTGAATAGGTGCAATACTCTAAGGTGCTGTATGCTTAAGAGAACAAAAGGATAAGGTTCTGTTGCTTTTGTTGAACACTTACAGGCACAGACAGACTTTTACCTTGCCATCCCGATGTACACATTCAGTCAGGTAAGCACGTATCTTATCTATCACACCCCATTTTTTCAAGAAGTCATGCAACTTAGTATCTGGAAGAAAGAAGAGGGAGTGGGGGGGACAGATTCAAGACAGTTCTACAACAGTGCTGTATTCTGCTTTTGGTGTTGGGCCACAAGTTATTTTAATGCTGTGGAACAGTGTTATTTTTATGGGCTTATATTCTACAACCTCTCCCACACAAGCACAGCTCAGGCAATAACAATGCAAGCTTCTCTATAACTTCTTACATCTCTGCACACTATGGAAAATTATAGACATCTATTCAATATCTAACCTCATTATGGAGACTGAAAATGCAAATTGTGATGGCCTGAGGAAAGAGAAATGATAAACTCAATTCATACATCACCATATAACCATTATATGAGGTCTATTATTTATCACTATTCATGTGAAAATGCTGAATCTTACTTCAAATCTTTTAAATACACCTGCCCCTTCAATTATTGTATTAAATGGCCTGGATATTGGCTTAATCATAGGCAAATTAAGTGGTTCATAACTATAGCTCCTGGCATCACAACACAAACCAAACACAACAAAGGTGGATGAAATCCTTGCTCCATTAAGTAAAGAACAAAAGTCTTATGAGCTGCAATGGAGTTAGGCTTTGACCCCTGTTGTTTATCATAATTATCACATGCTAGACTAGCAGAAATTTGACAACTGAAAAAATATAAAGCAAGTATTTCTTGATTTTTTTAAAAAAATGTAAATGATTCTTGTCTTGTGAGCTTTTGCAGCAGCTGAGGTCTCCCACCAGAGGGGTGCTGTGGGGTACCCCTGCAGCTGGAAGCCATGTCTGCTGACAGGGCTCCCCGCTGGGAGGGGGCAGGGCAAGTGCTTCTGCAGCTGGGAGCCACTGTCAGCTGGCACACAGGCTACATATGCAAATTAAAGCCCGAAAGAAACCAGCTATAAAATTATGCATTTTCCAGCAACAACGTTATAGCTGATTGGACCTATTTAAGGTGCCATAGTTCATTTGCATATGTAGCCAGCCTAAATTAATTGCACAATTAACCAGATAATTGTGTAATATGTGTAACATGTAAAAGCGGGGGTGGGCAAAACATGGCCTGCAGACCACATCCAGTCTATGATGTGATTCTGTCTGGCCCGCAGGGCCCCTAAAAAAAATTTAGAAAATTAATATTTCTCTGTCCTTGGTTCCTGTCAAAAATGACAGGAACAGGGGTAGTAGGACCCAGAGGAAGCCCAGCAGCCTCCCACAACAGAAGGACCCGCTCAACCCTGCACTCCCCCAGAAGAAGGCCCCAGCAGAGGCTTCTGGCCTGGGACCACAAGGCTGCCCCGCGCCAGAATCGCAGGTAAGGGGGGGATAGAGAGGGCAGGGGAGGACCCCAGGCAGGGAAGTAGCCCGAAGAAATGTGGCCTGGGGAAAAACTGAGCACCGGGGGGGGTGGGGGGGGAAGAAGCCTCTCACCGACTCCATGGCCAGCGTGCAGTCCATGTTGGGCTGCTTGTGCCTTCTCCAGACAGCCCCACGTGGGCTGCAAGTGGCTGCAGCAGGGAGCGCTGGCCACAGGGCGGGAGAGGGGCTGCTTTTCCCCAGCCTCCTTCCTGGCACAGAGGAAAGCAGCCCTTCCCAACCCTGTGGCCAGTGCTCCCTGTTGCAGCCGCTCGCAGCCTGTGCGGGGCTGTCCAGAGCTGGCACAGGCAGCCCCATGTGGGTGGCGAGCAGCTACAGCATGGGGCACCAGCCATGGGGCAGGCGAGGAGCAGCTTTTCCCCACCACGCTCAGCACCAGCTTCTAACCTGCCCCCACTGCCAGCCAGGGCCCCACACTGGCTCCAGGCTTGCCTGTCAGGGCTGCACATGGCGACAGCAGCTGCAGTCCCCCTCACTTGCCACGTCGGGCAGTATTTGCCACTGCTGCCTCTGTGATGCCCAGAGTACGAGTAAGCTCCGGGCAGGCAGCAGCTACCAACACTGCCCGGCGCGGCAAGCGGGGGGGCTGTATTGCTGCCACTGCACGCAGCCCTGACAGGTGAGCCCGGAGACAGTGTGGGCCAGGTTACAAGCTGGTGCTGAGCACAGGGAAAAGCGGCTTCTCACTCTCCCTGTGCCTGGCAACCCACGTTGCAGCCACTTGCAGCCCGTGTGGGGCTGCCTATGCCTGCTCCAGATAGCCCCGTGTGGATTGCGAGCACCTGCAGCAGGGAGTGCTAGCTATGGGGTGGGTGTGGGGCGTGTTTTCTCTGCACTTAGCACCAGCTTCTTCCCTGACAGTGAGAAGGGTGTTAGGGCTGTGCGTTGTCCCCTGCCTGTACTGTGAGGCTGGGAGGCACTAGGAGTGAGTAGGCGGGGAGCCATCAGGAGCGCGGGGCCTGCACTAGTGTCCTGGGGTCAACATCAGCCGGGCCCAGAGCAGGGTGACAGAAGTACAGGAGTCCCAGCCAGCAGGGGCTCTGTGGAGCTGGGCCAGCTCCCTCCACTTCCTTGCTGGTGCAGCCCAGTCTGGCTCCACAGACCCCTGCTAGCCTGTGCCCCACTTTGAACATTGGTTCAAAGACATTGAGACATTGGTCCCAAGATGGTGACCAGGGGACGGGGCACCTGCCAAGGGGTGAGGCCACCCATGTGGCCCTTGACAGCCTGCCAAAACTGCCAGATGGGGTAAGCAGCCCTCCTCCAGAAATAATTGCCCACCCTGATGTAAAGGGAGCTTAACAATGGTAGCCTTCCCCAGTACTCCAGTGGTAAGGGTGCTACCCTAGGTGGCAAGAGTTGTGGGTTCAAACCCCAGCCTGGCTGGAGCCCTCTGGCTCCTCAGTGAGTCCCTGGTGCTTGTGGCTACTCTGGGTTGTATGGAAGTCAGTGGGGAAAGGCTGGATTGGAGGCCAGGGAGAGAAAGTCTGGGCATATGAACCCCAGGTTGAAAAGCAATTTTTTTTTTTTTTTTTTTTTTTTACAAACTCACTATGGAGGACCAGCAGAAATTGAGTGAGGCTCTATTCCCCTAGGCACCACCAGAGGTTACTAAGAATAAACGGCCACAAATTGTTAGAGAAGGTCCAGACTGAACATCAGGAGACATTATTTTACAGTTAGGGCTCCCAGGCTCTAGAATGGAATCCCAAGAGAGGTGGTGGACTCTTATCTTGGGAGTCTTCAAAAGACGGCTGGACAGATATTTGGCTGGGGTGTTATGACCCTGCCACTCATTCCTGCCTGGAACAGGGGGTTGGACCTGATGATCTGTTTAGATCCCTTCCAACTCTAAACACTATGAAACTAACTATAATGCTAACGCTGAGTGGCACTCTGCAGCACCCCAGAAAGGATTTCAAGACATCCTAGGGTGTCATTATACCCTGGTTGAGAATCATTAATCTAGAATGATGAATTATAGATCCTTTAGTCTTGGAAAAAAGGAAAATATATTCAAGAAAATAAAAAGGTCCTCCCTAAGTGAATCTCCTTTTGTATTCATGCTTCCTATGCCAGGTTTTGATAGTAAGGATTTGTTGTTGTTGTTGTTGCTGCTGACTGCAACAGGTCCTGTGCTGGGCCAGCATTTCAGTTAAGAACTAATGTATGAAAGATGCAGCCTGGCAACTTCATACTACTTCTCAGTTGAAAAAAGTTCTACTTGTTTTCCTCAGCTTTTTTAAGGCACTATTAGATTCTTATTCTTAAGCTAACTGATAAGTACTTCTGAAAAGCTTCAAATTAAGCCTTTCAGCAATTGTGGAAACTTATCAAGAGCATCAGGACTACATGAGTTTGTGCTTCTCAAAGTGAAACCACAAGACTAACCAACTTTGAGACTGGCCTTGTATGCTTGAAGTTTGCTGGTCTATAAAACAGATAGGCCAATGATACCAAAAAGAATGCTTAGTATTTTCTAAGGACAGTAGTCCCTTTCACTCAAACCAGAAACAAGTGGACCACTAAAATGGGAACTGTGCAGGGTCATTACCTCTAATGCACAAAGTGAATAAGTTGAGTAAAGAAAGGTCAAGAAGAAAATGAAGGGAAAAGACACACTAGCTGTGATAATGTAGAGTGCCCTATTTTAAAGCACCATCATTAGGCATAATGTAGCCTTGCAGAATTACAGTTACCTCTCACCCAAGAGAGGACGCTTTTTCTTTAATGAGAAAATACGATCGCATAGTCCTTATTCTCAAACATAACAGGATGAAGCAAGTACATTTTGAAACCAGACTGTAAATTTTTATGACAATTTTGAAATACCATAATTAAGGTAAGGAGTAGCTATGTACTTAAAAAGGCAAAAACAGCATTTCAAATAGAGAACTAACACTCTTGCTGACCAGCACATGAATAAATATTTTCTAAGGTATTTTACCTTGCATGATGATAGCTAGCTGCTCTGCTGCAGACTGTCTCAAAACTAAGTCAACCGTATCAGAAGTAAGAATAGCATATAGTTTTTCAACAGTTTCAGCCTAAAAATAAAACTACATTTAGAATTACATAAAGCACATTATTGGTAAATAGGAGAATCTACCCAGTTACTACCTCAGAGAATGGAAATAACAAAAACTATAAATACTTTAACTAAAATTAATTTTAAAAATCTTTATATTCAGCACATGTTTATTCAGAAGCAAGTATGGTATGCATTTACCATATCCCTGAAGTAATTTTTGAGGAACATGGTAAATTAACAACTTTTAGCATATAACTGGATATAACATTTTAAAACATACCTTGCTGATATTTTTAAAGTATACAAGGTTAAAAAAAAATCATACATTTATATTCAGATTTGTATTTCTTATGCAAAATTAAGATTTTGCTGCACAAGGGTATAATATCACAACACAGGTATATTAGTTAAATTAGTAGATGATTCACATTTCAGCACAATACAATTTCAGCTAAATGCAAAACAATTTCTTTATAGTGGTATCTGATTAGGTCAGTTATTTAACTCCCAGACATATCAATATATTTTGAACCTTAAGGACCTGGAGGGGATTATATTTCTTTTTTTCTTTTTTGAAAAAGCCAAGGTTAACTGAGTGGCTAGAATTTTTTTCTAACAACTTATTTTTTCAGAGCTCCCTTAGCATTTATTTTTACTGGTTACTCTTAACTTCCCTTTGTTCCTTTCCTATAAGCCTCTCCTAGATGCCAACCTACTAGAGACCACCAGCTTCAAGTCCTGAACCCTTTCATATTACACATATATGATTTTCTCTGAAAAAAGAAAATGTCAAAAAAGAGCAGAATCTTCTAGTAATCATCCCATGATTCTGATTAATAAGACTCCTGAGCCGAAGTAATGAAGGGAGCTGGGACATTAGTCAAACCATATTTCCTGTAAGATTTTGTGGACAAGATGATTAAATTGCATTTAAGTATGGGCATTTCAGAAGGTACCTATGATGCCCAATTGTATCTTTTGCAACAAACACTGAAATTATTTAAGTGCCTATGATTCAATCTCTGCTTCCTCCTCTGCTCACCTGGCTTCCCAATTCCCACTCTTACCATGCAATCTCCCCCACATTCTCCCCTACCATGTGGTCTCCCCCACACTCCCCTCTTCATAACACAGGATCTCCCCTGATCACTTCAGACTGAAGTAAATATGATAATAAATTATGGTACGAGGTAACATTTTCACTAAAGGGTTACAAAACTCTTTCCAGGATAGTGCTGTTTCAGCTGCTCTTATCTTTATATAATTTATGAGCTGCATTTCTTTTTAAAAACTCAGCAACAACAATTGACTTGTGTGAGGAAAAGGAGGTCAATATTTTTCCTGCAAAATTCTGAAAAAAAATAGCCTATTAATTTCCCAGCAATTCTGATTCCAAGTGGCCAGAGGAAGAATTTTGATATCAGACAATGAAAATTGCCTTTTGGTGTTGCTGCAAAAGACTGATTTTAGCAGAGTGATGACTACTTAAAATTCTGTCATGCATGATTTTCAAGAGTGTGTTAAACTTCTGTCATGTGGAGCTGAC
>JAGPOW010000261.1:95652459-95683142 GCA_030014935.1 Caiman crocodilus
ATTTCATTTTTACAGAAAATTTCGTGAAACTAGTCAACTGAGCCCTTGTCTCATGAACAGCTGCATTTCATAACATGTTCTTAAGATTTGAGGTGGGAAGAACTCACTGACATCTTTTTTCAGGGGTGAAAAATAATTAATTTGGAAACTACTGCAGCCTTCAGTCAACAGAATAACTCATTGACTCTTTGCATGATGTTAAACCAAATGTAAAAGAGTTCTGAAATATGACAGAATGGTAGACAGATTTTGTTCACCTTAAAAACAGACTCCTTTGTGTCATCCAGCTTCAGCTCAATAGGTCTTTCCACAACAAACAAGTTAGGAACACTGGTGAAAACTCTGCCATGTAAAAGAGGGCGTTTCAGGCTGGCTCCTTCTTCATTCATAAGATGGAATGTTAGATGTTTAAGTGCCATGGAACGCACTCTACAAAGCAAAGTATTAAATAACAGAGTATTTTAGCTTTTTAGCTAAGCATACAAAGAGGTAAAAACCTTAAAAAGGGAGATGTAAATACCAAACTCACTTATATTAATCGTTTGCCTAAACATTTTAAATGAACCCTCATTCTAAAACAAAGTTAGTCTTAACACTCCAGGTTAGACTTGCACACGTGTTGAATCCCATGATGAAATTGCTTCAGAACATTACTCACAACTGCTTTTTTGAGAAAAGAAGTCGGAGAGCAGCCCTTAGTCTAGTAGTTCTAGGGAGAATCCCTTCTCCTTTGTCAGAAGTTGTTTCACTCAGGGCAAGGATGCTCTTACCCAGTGTATCTTCAGTGTCTGCATAACCCTACAAAAATGTCAAAGATCTAATCAGTTAGCTTATCTAAATAAGAAACAAGCATGCCTAATTTTGGCAACAAACAAAAAATGGAAATTATTTTCTAAGTACCAAATACTTCACATAAAAATAGCACTGGATGAGCTCATAAGCAAGCAATTCATAAGATTAGGTTACGCATACTTAAAGGCAAGCAGTATAATATCCTCATACTTTCTAACAGATATAGCTTTAGAAAAACACTATCTTCCCTGTATCTTTCCTGAAAAGTAAAATTTCCAGCCAGTAATTTAAAAAATAGACAAACACTTCACTTATATAAATGGAGCCAAAAGGTAACTATTACTTGGGTTCATTTCATTTTAGTAGAGTAAGATCTTCCGCAGAAACAAAGAAACATATTTTAGGTAACCCTTTCCTTAAATCAAAAGCATTACATTTTTTACACTACCCTGCCACATCTTGTTGTAAACTTTAGCCTTTAATCTACAGACATAATGCTTCTTTAGATCTGCTCTCTGCCTTCAGAATTGGTTTTCTGTATTATAAACACAAATCAATAGTTGAGAAAAACTGAAATAAAGAATCCTAGCCATTATTTTGCAGGATGTATTCAGAGCATAGACAGAAACCCCCATCTCTATGAGCAAAACTAAGTCTAGCTTAGTGTTCTGTATTCTCTTTTTCCCTATAGATAACCTATATCATAAATTTACATAGTATCACACAAACATAAAACTTATTTTTACTGAAGACAGACAGTATGAGGGCCGAATATTTTCAGTGAACTTTGTGCAAGGCTAGAAATAGACATAGCTGAATGAATCACATCACCTGGCTCCTAGCTCCTACCCTGGGGGTCTTTAAGAAGAGGCTTGATGCCTACCTGGCTGGGGTCATTTGAGCCCAGTTTTCCTCCTGCCCAGGCAGGGTGTCAGACTTGAAGATCTACAAGGTTCCTTCTGACCCTACTTCTACAATTCTAAGGTGTCAAGGCACCGCTGAGCCACTTCACTGGGCAAAATGCATATTGCCCCTTGTCGCGCACCACCAAGTGTGGGACAAGGGGCAATGTGATCTCCTCACTTTCCCTGCTTTGCCAGATCTGCCCCAGTGATCACCAGGAATGGGTATGACTAAGTGGGGAAAGACTTTTTCCTGCCCAGCCAAACTTGAGGTGCAAGTCTAGCTGAGCGGAGAACCCTAACTTCCCCACTTATGGAGAGGTAGCTCGAGACTCCCCAGAGTGCTCCTCTGTAACCAGATCAAGTGGCCAAGTGTTCTCAGGGCTTGAGTGCCCCTTGAGCTTGCAGAGTACCTGTCCAGCATGGCAGGAGAGCGCAAGCAGCTCAGGATGCTAGCACTCTTCCCCCACAGAAGGAATACATGTCCACAATAATAAAGTGGCAGGACAATAAAGTGGCAGCGGCGGAGTTTATTACTAACTTCTGTTGCACCACTGATTTCTTTTTATGTGGCTCAACAAAGGGGATTGATGTCTATTTGCTCAGCATTTGTGCCTCCATAAACATTTTTATGGCACAAATGGGACATCAGATGACATCTGTTTTCACCTCAAATGCCTGTCCTCACAGAACCTGTTACTCACTGAAAGAATCAAGACCTAAGATGGGAAAAACAGATTGCATAAAGAATTCATTTTTCAAGAAGGTTTTCATGGATAAATTCAAGGAACATAAAAAAGGAGAAGTAACAAAGATTGTGCTTCCCAGTACTAGCTGAGGAAAGGCTACTTAAGAGTTACAGCAGAACATGGAGTCATAGGATATAATATGAAGCATAAGATTAGAGGGTTAGAGGGATAGTACAAGGAAAATCTTTATCACTGAACAGATATAAAGGATTTAGGTAGAACAACTAGGAAAAAAGTGGTGGGGGGGAAGAGAAGGATGAGATTTCTTGCTAGACTACAGATGGGGCAAAGGGATCCATGAGATGGGGCAAAGGGATCTGGCCAAGTCTCAGGATATGTCTACCTGGTGCCAGACCTAAGGTACTCTGAGCACCAGAATCAGTATAGCTGAATTTCTAGGTTAAACTGGTTTGAACAGATCACCTTGCTATGCTACTTCTGGGAACCCAACTAATTTGGACACCTATAAAAGGGACTGTACTGCACTGTGTAGACATATTAGACATATGAAGGCAGCCTGAAGAATTAAAGAGAATACTGAAAATTAACATATTACACTTTGACTTTGGGGGCATGGGGGAGGAGGGTGGCGCAAAAAATAAACAACGGCTGCCCATTATGATGCCCTAATGTCACAGTCCTCCCCAGGTTATGATTTTCAAATCTACAGCGGGGCTCTACTTTCTTAGGGGGGGCTCGTCCCCCTCCCCCACCAAGATTCCCTATAAGTCAAACCCTGACAATAGGTAATAAAAGTCGTGCTTTAATATTTCTATACACTGAAAATATATATTTGATTCTATATACTGATAATGTCATTTAAAAAAATAATTTTCCATGTATAGAATCTAATTATTGGAGGGTTATCTTTAATTCTTCTACTGCAGGTGGGCAGGCAATGGGGAGGTAGACAGCATGAGGAGGTCAAGCAGCTTGCTTCCTGCCTGCCACCCCCAGCCTCTGCTTCATTCTAGAAGGCTCTGTCCTCATTCTAGCCTGGGCACTGAGCACAGCCCCAGCCCAGTCCCCATAGCAGTAGCAGCTATGTGGGTTGCACACAGCTATGCTGGGGCCACGTTCAGTGTGCTAGGCTTCAGTGTGTACATAGCCTGCTGCTGTGGAGCAAGGGTAAGTAGGAGAGGGAGAGTGGCAGGTAAACAGTGCAGAGACTGCATGGGGGCAGGGGCAGGGGGGACGTGATGGGGAGAAAGAGGCTGCAGGGGGAGATGGCATGGTGCTGGGCAGGGCTGGGGAGAGACAGCTGCTGTGGCTATGGCTCCAATACCAGGTAGAGGCTGAAGGTCAAGCCACAGCAGCTGTCTGTTCCTTCCAATGCTCAATTCTAAGTCAAGCCCCCCACACCCCTTTAAATAAAAGGGAAATACTGGTCTTAAAATTGAGTATCTACAATACTTAATTTGTCCTTGTATAACATTACAATGTTGCTATACATGCATTTCTACAATTATAAACATAAATTTGCTTTAAAATGATGCAAGAGTACCTGTAGAATTGGAATGATAGGATAAAGAGCCTCAATAAAATTGTTCCAGGTCATTGCTGTCATCATTAATTGCCCCTGTAACAGATACATCAGAATGGCCTTGGCAGCAGAGTTCATCTGTTCCACAACAAAGGATTAAATAAAAACAGAAGAAAGTAGTTAGGTCAATTTGTCAATCCTACGGCAGGCAATTTCCTACAGAATATTTCCAATTAGTCAACTTAGGTATATAGGGAAAAGGAGGGAAATATTCCTCCTAGAATAATTCCTCTGCAAATTGTTGATGGGCTATTACAGATGGTATTACTTTCTACTCTAATTCTTGACATGCAATTCGTTTACAACATGGGTATTCTAATTTCTACAACAAAAGACATTCTATCTATAGAGAAAAAGTTCAGAGTGGTGTAAACAGTAAAAATGCATTGTCAATCCTGCCATACTGAAATTTGTTAAATCCCACAAATCATTGAAATTTTGTTGAATCACTTTTTCATCACAACTCTTCACTCCTGTTCATATTTTTTATAAATACTCATGAACCTTTCAATATGTTGCAAGCAGTGTTCAAGTAAGAGAAATGAGTCATTACATAATATCAGACACGTGCTAGCCTCTTCTCTTTTTTACGGTCTCTGGCTTTAGAAAACAAAATCTTTTTTTCTCTCCATACCCAACTAATTTTCAGGAACATTCCATTCTCAATCTCCAAGACATTTTTGGGAAGGAAAAAAAAAAAAAGTAGCTACATGGACACCAGGCTTTCTTCTAGAAACCTGTTAAAACTATTGTTACCAAAAATGGCAAATTATTTGCGTTTCTCAAAATAGCTAACAGATCAGATTGTCATATTCCTGAAGAGCTATATAGTTTCAAAGGGTTTATGAGCCTTAGGCTATGTTTGCTTTTATAGTGCCAACAAGAAGAAACACCAATTCTGGAAGCTCTGACTTTAAAAAAGAAACTCTCATTACAGACTGCTCATATATGGCATATGTTGCAAAAGCTTCTCACCGTTCCCTCCGCAAGAAAAAGCTACCCACAGTGGAGAGCCACTACTCATTAATCTATTTTTCACAGACTAAGAAATCTTAAATCCCCCCTGGGGATGCTGGGTTCTCCTGTTGATTCAGCTACACCAGGGACTAGTAACCTTTAAGAATGGCAGGTTACTGCTTGGGTGCCAACCCACGCCACAGCATCCCAGCCCTGCTTGCTCTGTACTAAGGGCTGTTCTTGTGCCCCCACTACTGCAGCCTCCACTTACCATCACCACCAAATGTCATTGATTTCCATTATCAATGGCAACAAGGAGCATCAAACTCAGCAGTAAGGGTAAGCTCAGTAGCAAAACACGAGAACTGCCCTCAGGAGACAATAGGGAGTGCAGAGAAGTATCAGCACAGCGTAAAAGAACAACGTGTGTAAATGAATTGTTTTGCGCCTGTTTTGATCTGTGTCAAACTGCAACAGTCAAGCAAATGAGATGTCTGTGTACAGTCTTAATAGCACAAACATCAGCAGTCATTTGGCAAATTCTACAGATTTCAACCTTAAAGGGATCACTTAATATGATTTAAGTATGCCTGCTAATTCATGAGGAAAACAGTCTGCTCTCAACTTTTTCCACCTATTTAATGTTGGTTACTTCATAATGCAAAGGCAACCTTCAACTCTATTTTGCTATTTACACCTGATTATGGCTCATTACATTATCATTCCTAGTGCCATTCCTCCAAGAACAGACTAATTGGAAAGCTCCTAGCTAGTTTCAAAGCTAACAGCTTAGCACTGACAGGAACTGAGAATAACTAGAAAATTAACCCCCAATGTTAAACGTTAAATATTAAACATTTAATATTCAAATATTAACACAAACTCTCTCCAATTCAACCAGTTAGATCTATGAAATGAAACTTGGCTTGGCTCATCATGCCCTTTATAAAATAGAAGAGAACTGCCCTTAGCTTTTGGACTGCTGCAAAGCCTTGCAAAAATCATGCAAGGAAGAAGAAACTCCCTGTGTGCTGCCTCTATGCAAATAGACTAAAACTGACTAGAAAAAATTTAACATTTAACTCTCATAAAAATTAGCCATCAGCAAATTTTCTGCTACATTCTGCCTACAACATGCAGCTTAAACCCTTGAAACCCAACCTTTTTCCCCCCCTTGGGCTGGATGAACAGCACTCAATCCGTCTGTGGGCTGGATGTGGCAATGAGACATGGCCCAATCTGGCTGCATGGAGGTGGGAAGGAGAAGGGGGCATGACCTGTCCCAGACTGAGCTACGTGGAGGGAGATAGGGGGTGTGACCCACCCTGATCGCCATGCATGGCATTGGAGGAAGGGCCACGAAATGCCTCAACCTATAGCAGATTGGATGCCATGGCTCCACAAGCCCTGTGCCACACTGGGCCTGCAGGCTGCAGGTTGAGCATGCCTGAGTTAGACTGCAAAACCAACATTTCAGAAGAATATAAGGTTTGAGCCTTATTTGACTGCATTCATTTTGTTTAGAGGAGGCTGGAAATGCCACCTGTTTAAAGGCAAATAAGGAAGAACATGCACAAAGTCTCAAAATAAGGCCAATATTTTTTCAGTGTAGTTCAGCACAATTAAAATTAATTTTGGAAGCATGACTCAATTGTCAACTGATTTTCATTTCATTAAGCAAAGAAACCTGGAAGCAACTAAACTAAAACAACAAACAAAAATAAAATACTAAAAAAACTCCATAAAATGTATACATTTAAGAATATTTTTTTTACTTAAGACTTGTAAAGCTATTAACCCTTGATTAATAATGTTTTCTAAAAATGTAAAGAAAGCTGTTCTATGTTGCTTGCATGTAGAGTATTTAGAGAACTACTAAAATAAGGCAGTACCAACTAACATCTGTTGTAAAGTAGGCACAGATAGATTGATTTTAGTTGCTTAAATTCAGACGTACACACTGGCAAAAGTTCTAAACTAGGAACAGAGAGATAATATTAACATTTTTTTCTTCAAAAGCTTAAACATGAGTTTAACTATAATTCCACATATGTTACTAGAACTACTCTCATGTTTAAATTGAGGTAAACTTGAACAATTGTATTGATATTTGATTAAACTTTTAATATAATTCATTTAGGAGGATTTATCCTAAGCACTGGAATGAACATATAATAGTCCCAATTTATTAAAAATGGTAATAAGAGATCTTGCACATATCATCCTGTTTAATGTGCATTCTAGCCAAAATATTTAGGAGATGCTTACTCTCTCATTTACAAACATGGATTTCTGAAAATAACATTCAGGAAGATCAGGCCAGTTTCAGAGAAAATTATTCTTGCACAGGCCATTGGTTAGAGTTGCATTACTTTTACAACCCTTTTGTAAGGGTTTTGTAACCCTTTTACAATAGGATTGGAAGAAGGGACGTACTGGCAGCACTAAGGGTCTATAAATCTAATGTAAAGTTCATTTTATTGTGACTTCGAGGTTCATTCAAAAATAGAAAAAAAATTCTAATTACTTTAAGGCAGCTTTTATCTCTTCCTAATTCTATGACAGGGTTGCTTACTATGAGCACTTCTGCTAAAATTAGGAACTCTAAATTACTGGATAAAAATTATAAACTGTACACTTATCAGGAAGGACCAATGGAATTTGAGCCAGAAGTGAAAGGAGCAAGCAGGAAGCAGTGGGGTCACTCTGCCAATCAGTAGTGGGAGCACATGCAGGGGAAACTCCAAAATTAAAGGAACCTCTGCACAGCCCACTTCTAGTATGAATTCCAGTGGCCCCTACCTACCAGATGCCCCAAAAGCTGCTTTTTAGAAGCCTCTCCTCTTCCAAATAAACAACATTTGTATTTGCCTCCAGACAAATGGCCCAGGAGAGTTACTAACAGTGATCAACTCAATATGATCCCTATATTTAAACAAGGCATAAATTAAGACATTAAAGATGTTAGTATACAGATTACTGAGGCACTGAGATGTCCTCAAAAACTTTAGCTTTTTTGAGATTAATAGAGCACCCATTTGGCTTAGAAACCTACCTAACTGAAATACAAAACTGCAAACAGGAGACTATTGCTAGGCTACAATTCACTCAGATGATGCAGTCATTATGTGCAGTTGGTATTGGACCCCATATACAGACAAGACATGATTTTCTGGGATGAACTAGACAGATGATTTAAGTTGCTCTTTGTGGTCTTACTCATTCTTTGAAGAAATAACAAGAAAATGTCTCTATTTGTGGAAAATTTTAAATACTAGGCTACTGAGGAAAAAAGTTGGCTCCTCTCTAAGACCTTATACCCTTGTCCTATACTCTCCAGGTGTATTTGCGTTATTTGAAGAAAAAATAAGGTCCAAAATCAAATAAAATTCCCTGTTCTTTTTATTGTTTTATTCTGTTTATTCTACTATTATAATATTGTTTCATTTTATCTGTTTTTGCATCATCATATCTTATGTTGTTTTAATTTTGTTTAAATTGTGTAATCTTTAAATGTGTAATCTTATTACATGCTTTTCCCAATAACCATCAATTATATATAATTCTATAGACAATTTTACTGTATTGTTTTAACAAAAACTATAAATAAACTACTACTACATTGCACTGACAACATTTTTTTTTAGGCCCAAAACAAATTTCAAGATGTTCATGATTTTTTTTTTTTAAAGTTTCCCTGTATTCCTAAAGGATGAGTCCATTAATGCATTCACTAAACTTTACTGACACTTCCATTACAGCCCTTTTTATAAGTGCACAATATTATAACGCCAAGGTGTAGCACCTGTAATACTAAGGTTATTTTGTAAAGTAATTTGGTAGTCAGTTTTAAAAATAACAGAGAAGTCTGATTTGGCATCTTCCATACAAGTTCAACACATTGAATTTGTACCCAATGATTTTATCCTTATTAGAGTTCATCACCTTTTCATGCTGCTCAGGTGAATCTTTAAACATTTTCAATCTTATCATGTACACAGTCTTTCTGCAGGTAAAAATTAACTTGGCTGTGAAGTTTTAGGTCTTACTTTTCCAGGTGTATATACATTTAGCTGTTTTAATAGAACCGTTAAAGAAAAAGTGAGAGATGACATAGGACTGAAACGACTACTGAGAATAGTGAAATAGATTATTTGTCTATATGCAAATGCCAACCCTTAATAAGATTTAAAAACTGTACCTCATTTTTAGACTCCTGAAGTCCAAACGTAGAAATTTCATATAAAACTTTTGGGTGAAGAAGAAAATGCACTCCATGGCAAATAGATGAAACAGGTTTAACGACATTATGGATACCTAAAGAATCCTTCCATCAACAACAACAAATGATTAATTTCAAAATTTAATAATATCTCCATTTCTATACCTTGTTTTCTAGATAGTTTTTCATTTTGTGATTTTCTTGGAAAAGACAACTGAGCTGCTATGCCAAAAAAGCCACAATACTATTCAAAGTGTCAAAAGAACTATATTTCTCTCATCAAAAGTGCGTCTCAGCACCTCATAATAAACATTCCAAGGCTATTGAATAAATATTAGTGCTAGTGCAGCTTCATAAATTATATGACAGTACAAACATTTTTCTATTCTTGACAGGGTGTCATCATCTTTACACCACAACTAGGTATTTTAGTTCTCACATCTGGTTATTAGGCATTCTCTGTGCCCTTAGGAGGCACACAATCCTGAAAGTTGTACACATACAAAGGTGCCCCTTTTACTAATGTCATTTTCACAAAAAATGTTGAGCAGAAGCTATGCACTTAATCCTTTAGTGCCTCTTTAAAGAATTAAATAGTCTAAAATTAGGCATTTTTATAAAAAAAGTTCAAATGAATCGAAAAAAAACTGTGCATGTATGTACGTATGACTGCATATGTGTATGCATGTATCACTAAAGTATAAAAATGATTAAAGTATAAAATCAACCAGAAGAAAAATTTTACTCCTCCTCTTTTTTTTTTAATTAGAAATGAGTTCTATACTTTGGAAGACCAGGAAATCTGAGAATTAGTAAAATTATGACATCACTAACAGAAGTAAAAGTGAAATGTGAATAACCAACAATATTCAAACAGCTTACAAATGCTGGTATTATATTTGAGATCATCTATTTAATGCCAATTTTTATAAGGCATCACCAAATGTAGGATGATTCAAATTAGTAGTATATTATTTTTTCTTTAACAACATTTAGAATCTTAGTGAAGAACCATAGCACTCTTGATGCTGCACAAACTGAGAACAGTGATGATTCTTGAAGCCTGGTGGTATTTACCACTAAATGAACAAATTCTAGCCAACTTCCAAGTAAAATAACATTTGGTTTCAACTGCTGGCTTTGAAACTTGGCCTGTATTTTATTAAATGAATAAATAGCAGTAATAAAGATACCAAGGTTAAATTATTCATTCATGCTATAAACAGATACCACGTTTGTCCCAAGACAACATGTGTTGTGCTGGAACCCTACAGATATGCAAGGCTGCTGTTCCATTTCATGGCCTGTCAAAGTATGTCAGATAAAAATGTGCTACCGCTTTCCTCCCCAGGATATCATGGTGCTGTCTGTAAGGTTATTATGGCCAGTATTAACAAGCTGTCCAGGATGTGTGCTCTTGCAGGCTACCTACTGTTAGAGAAGCAACAATAAAACTTGGAAGAGGGAAACAAATGTGCAATGGACTCTGCTGATCCAGTTGTGATCCAGGTAAAATCCTGGAACAATCAGGACCATGTCAAATGCAACATTTACTTATAGCGTTAGGGCCACACACACCAGTAAATGGCTTATGTAGAATTGCATAAGTGTAAAGGATTACAAATTAAAACATTTAAGAAAATAACTTAAAGAAAACATGCAAGTTTAAGTTAACTCTTCAGAAATAAATTAACAGATAAAAAAAGGAAAGAGTATTCCCACAATCTTCCCCAAAGTGAATAAAGAAGACCTTTAAAACACAGTAAGCAGATCAGGATAATAAAGTTGTCATTTTTAGACAGTATACTTCAGGACTGCACTGCATTTTACAATTGCACTGTAAGCTTACGCTTATATCCCTCCTACCAACTGATGTACAAAAACCTCAATAATGAATAGTAATAATGTAAGAAGAAGGAAAAAGGAAACTGGAGTTTTAAAATTTTGTTCCCTTTTGGGGTAAAAACAGACTCAAGAAAAGGTTAACTTTTTTTTCGTTTCTTCTGAACCTCTGTAAGTCAAAGTAGTGAAACAGTTGTACAGATGCATTTTTGTCTTTTTTCTAAATCACACTAATTAATTAAAAGCTAAAAACAAGATTGTGAGCATTTTTTGTCCTTTATTAAAACTGTCAGTAAGAATTTTTTTTTTTTTTTTTTTTAAGGAAGTGAAAAGAGCTGGTAACTCAAATGACATGAGAAGGAAGTAAAACTGGCAAGAAACAAAAGGCTGAAAAAAATCTAACCTCAGTACCCAAGCCAAATGGAATATGTAAACTCATTTGTGAAGCAAAAATAATTTACGTTGAAAAACACTACATTTAAAGTTGTTTAACATAAATAATTAAAAAAAATAATAAACTAGGAGATGCCAAAGGTCCTTCAAAACAAGCTAAATGCATCACATCAATTTATCAATCCATTTGTAGCTCAGATTCTAGAACATTTCCACCACTTAAAATTAAAATTAATGGAGCACAATTGTAATCAGTTGAACTTCATGATGTTACAAACAAAACAGTAGACTTCAAACACTATCTAGTACTACAAAATAAACAGTGAACTAAAAAAAGAGTGAAATGTAAAATAATGAAAAAAAATACTATTTTCTTCAAAAGAAACATTACAAAACCAATTTCTTTCTAACCTTAATAGTTTCCAGACAGCACCGATAAGCTTCATTTTTTATATTCAGCAGAGGATGAGACAACAAATGGAGAAGCACCTTCTGGCTCTCAGTCCTCAGCTGTGGACTAGCCTGGGCAGACTTCCAGCTGTAAGTGGAAACAGTTAAATGCCCAAGATAAAATTAGCTACTATAGAGCTGTTGTACTATATCAATAAAGCTGTTTATATTACAGAATAAGTTATAGAGAAGTTATGTAAAATGTCTCACAATATCAAGTTTATCACCATTATTTTGCTCAATATTCTTTATAAAATATTTACAGTAGTAATCCTGAATAATAAATTATTTTAATTCATTCATACAGTGAATCAGATCATTTTGTATTTTTCCGCCAGCACTGTGAAGTTGCAATGTATAGTACCATATTTACTCACATACCACACACCTTTCTACCAAAAATTAGCCTTCCCCAAAAAAGTGTGCATCTTATTCGGGAGCATGTGACATGCAAGAAGATACAGTATTGTTCACAGTTGTGTACATGCGACACTAGTTTTACTTTCAAAATAGATAGGTGTCTTATCATATCAAATTGTATAACCAAAACTACTAGTACAGTACATTTATAGATTGATGTTTTTATAGTTCAAATAGGCATTTTTAAGAAATGTGAAGTTGATACATGAGCAAAACAAACTATTAGAAAGCATGCTTAAAATATCATAGTCTAATCTCACTGTTATAATGTAGACAGAGAAGAAAAGCATAATTTTTGATTGTTTAGTACTAACAGTGGTCATTAGTAGCAATTAAAGACTTAGCGGACATAATTAATGGGAGGAAACAGAAGAGTAGACTTTACATTTCCGGATACAGCATGTTAAGAGAATTATTTCTCTTCACGCTATGAATTGTTTTACTCACTGCTTTTAAAGTTCGCTCATACTGTCAGAAAGCATTATTTTTCTAAGTAACTGCATCCATTAAAACTGAAAATTCCAAAGCATGAGAAAAAAATCTGAAATCTAAATTTTCAATCAAAAATGCAATATTTTTTTTCCAGAAACAGATTAAAATATTATTTATCCACTCTAGATGTCACAAAATTAAGAATTATAGTTATTTGATGTATTAGCTCCCACATTCAAATTTACAACTGTCTTTTTTATGATATGACTAGATAAATTAATGATTGAACAAGACCAAAATTCAGATCACAAATAAACATCAAGCTTCCACACAATTTTATTCCTCCTCCTCCTGAAACAGTACAAGAAACACAATGTTTATATAAAAGGAAAATATTTCCCTTCTATATTAAGAGTAATAGTAATTTATTTACATATTAGAGCAAATATGAATGAATTCCTTAAGCAGTGGAAAGTGTTGATGGTAAGACAGACTACCGAGGGCCTGATCTGCCAATTCTATTAACTCAAAAAAATTCTTCTCCCCCTAAAAAAACAAAAAAGACAGAAACAAAAAAGGAAAGTCAATGCTCATGATATAAAAAATTAGTACAATATTTTTTATACATGCTAAGATGTGGACAATTTGGTGATATTTGGCTTAGCTCAGTTAAGGCTCATTTAACTTTCCTCTGTGAAAAAAAAAAAGCACTATATCCCCTAAAATCCCATGAATAACAAGCAAAAGTTACTATTAGATATATTTAAACAAAAAAATTATGGGTCAAACATGTGTCTCACTTTTATGGACGGTTCCAATGAACAACTGATTACTTTGCAGGAGACACTGAGCCTTGACAAATACCATTAACATTTCAAAGAAAAGTGAGAGTGCCTAACATGCCATGCCATTAGGATCACAAAGCATAAACTAGATCCTTATACATCTCAAAAGTTCTTGTGCTCTTAATGTATTTAAGGAATTATTCTAAATAATGCCACATGAGGATAAAGACTGATAGATATCTTAAGATTTAAAACTTCACAAACCTAGTTAATATTGCAAACTCATCTGTATTAAGCTAACTTTATGAATTACATCTACATTTTTATACACGTGGTGACAATGAATTTCATACCTCCTTATGGGTATCCATCATAAAGTTACAAGTGCATTCAATTGAATAAGCTGCTTCTGCAGCTTGCTTATAAATGCTGTAGTTCTCAGAATTCGTCTGCTCCAGATAGGCTGCAACAGATTCATGAGTGTTGGGATATTCCAAAGAAAAGGGCATGTCCAGGGACAGAACAAATAAAGCAGTCAGCAAGCTCTCTGGTAACACATTGTTGGCCTTGAAGGAAGTTAAGGGAGAATTGTAAAAAATAAAAAATATATATTAAAATATAGTACAAACACTGGCTACCGAATTCCACTTCTAAATTAAACTGGTATAATCTTCAGTGCTGCTATTTAGATTTTTTTTAAGTAAAATTAATAAAACAATATGAGAAATATGCAAAGTGACTTGCAAAAAATACAAACTAAACCAGATGCAAGTTGGTTTTGAATTTTTGGCCTTGGAGTTTGAGCTGCCACAATATGCAGAAATATACACAAGATCCAGCCATGGGACAGTCAGTTACAACAATTCTAAGGTTGAACCACCAGATGGCAAACTATACACAGACCTCCAGTTATCTTTATAGGCCTTTGCCTGTCATGATTTTAACTTTATAAGTATTTCTACAAATCCTAAACTACATAACACTGTGCTAGATACAACACATCACCAGATTCAAGAATGGTTTAGGTAGCATTGAGTGATTACTCAGCTAAAATTAATCATCTAAAGTCTGATAACTATATCACTTAACTGCTGTTCACACAGAATTATAAAAAACCTAAAATCACACACACTTCTGCTACTGTACTGAGCACCAAAAGAATAGAAATGGAAACATAAGCAACTGAATTAGTATGGCTACATTTTTTCCCCAAGAACTAGAAAGAAATCGT
Source organism: Caiman crocodilus (assembly GCA_030014935.1). Classification (NCBI taxonomy): domain Eukaryota; kingdom Metazoa; phylum Chordata; order Crocodylia; family Alligatoridae; genus Caiman; species Caiman crocodilus. The sequence goes on from JAGPOW010000261.1 coordinate 95,667,178, forward strand.
ATAATAGTCAAATATATGCTACTTAATGGCAAATCATTCACAGTCACAGAAGTTTAGGGTTGGAAGAGACCTTGTGAGATCATCAGATCCAGCCCCTTGCTCTGGGCAGGAAAGACTGCTGGGGTCATATAACCTCATATGCATGGAAGAATCCTTCCAAGTGTTAGGCTGCAGAATTTCTGGGAAAAACACCACAGAACGTTAAGATGCAGAGCAAAGTGGTGAATTCCAATGTACAGCCGTTAAAGAGAATTTTCCATATTTTCTAAAACCTTCAGTTCCATAGACAGGATGGAAGTAGGGTCTGGAATCAAGGAAGGAATGGGGCAGCAGCACATTGTGGGATCAAGCAAGGGATGAGGAAGAAGCACGAGTTGGGAATTGGGTGTGGGGTGGGGAAGCAGTGAGGGTCAAGGGATGGGCCTGCAGCACATTGAGGGGGATGGACAGCAGCATGTGATCCCCTGACCTGCACTGCTACTTCAACACCCAACATGCTGCTGCCCCATTCCCTGACCAGCACTGTCGCCCAACCCCACATGTGTGCTCTGCCACAACCCCTGACCCGAGCTGCTGACCAATCAGTAGCAAACGTGTGGGAGGACATGTCAGCAGCACAGGGCAGGGGATGTGGCAGCAGCACGTGTGGAGCAATCTAGCAGCTGCACAAGCCAGGAATAGGACAGCAGTGCACATGGGAAACAGGTATCAGGTGGGGGGAGAGATGGCAGGGGTGGCGAAGGGCAGAGGGAGTAAGGGGACAGGCAGCAGGGATTCAGGCAGTGGGCGGTGGGCAAAGGTAGCAAAAGAGCTTGCATGGGAGAGTGCAAGAGAGAGGCAGCCTGTCCCCCAACCCCTGCAGCTGGGAATAAATTTATTATGACCCTCCCAGTAATTAGATTCTATAAAGGAAAAAGTATAAATTAGTTATAATGCTCTTTTAATGGAATCTAATTGTTCTATAATTATTGGGGAATTGTCTTAAATTCAAAGTCATCTTGGATTTGGGTAAACATGGTATTAGATAGCTATCTAAAACTTAGAAACTGCAAGACTGTTACACAATGTACTGATTGCTTTGCCTCTAGACCAATACAGCTACAGCTTGGATACCTGACATGGAAGATATCAAATTTTAGTTGTTTTTTTTAAGTGAAATATTCATAATTTTACAAGGAAGGAGCAAGTTTTACCACCTGAAACTTGAGACCCTGCTCTTGCCTTTGTTCAAGGTAATTTGCATTATCACAGAGCCCAGAGATACCTCACCACATAAGAAATTCCTGTGCAGAAGAGCATTCCATCTTTTTACACTTGTGTGACATATGAAACACCATAACCAGAAGGAAATATGACTACATCCTGCTTGTCACCAAACAACTTCTAGGTAAACAGATTATTCCAATTTTTCTCTGAACCTAATCTGCATAAAATGAATTGTTCCAAACCGGAGATTTTACCACACCTTCAACTCCCCTATGAAATATGAACTTTCATTTCTACCCAGGAGAACTTTTACAATCTTTTCTCCTATGCCTGAAGAAGGGTGCGTGTGCCTGAAAGCTTGCAAATAAAGAAAAATTATTTTGCAAACATATAGTTGGCCTAATAAAAGATATCACCTCTACCACAAATTCTGATTCCTTTAACACAACATAATACTACTTTGCATACAGTACCCTACAATTAATAATTAAGATCACTGCAAAATGCATTGCCAAGGGCATTTCATTTCTAGCTGTCAACTAAAAGGTCTTCTCTATTGTAATATGAACAATAAGTGAAACAAAAATAACTATTTGAACAGAGTATAGCTTGCTAATAACAAGTAGAGGGCAGCATAGCCTTGCAAACCACTAAGCTCTTTGACTGCTTTGAAAAAATACAGCAGTGATAAACTTATGTTTCTGTTTAAGTATCCTATTAAAACTCTTATCCAGTTAATCAATCTAAACATTTAAGCCCCGTGTAAGTCAGGCATTTAATTAGGTCAATTCAAGTCTGTTTCCTGCATGACCCGATCTACTGAACTAATATAATTCCAAGATACAGTACCTGGAAGTGACACATCTTTGATCACTGTACAGTGACGGCTTTAATCCGGATGCTAACGATACACTATCATGAGAGAATACTTGCTACGTAATACCAATGTCTCTTCCTTGTGCACATTGGCCAGCAAATGCACTAAGAAGTTTTACTGCTTCAAGCCACCTGCTTCTGTCTGGTGGGATTCAGGACCGGTCCCCTATGGCTTATTTTAAACTTGAACAAATGTTGCTCATGCAAATATGACCTGCCCAAGGTTTGAATGGAACATTCTATGCCTCCTTCTAGCTGATGATAAAGTTTTGATCTCATTCTCATAGGTAGGCTGGAAATATGATAGAGGATAAACAACACTGGATTTTGTCAAAAACAATACGGAAAAAAGTGTATTTAAAAACACCCATCTTTGCAGGAAAAACAGTACTGGAGAATGGCTTAAAACACTTTGAAGCTTTAAAATCATAGCAGATGGTAGAGTGCTGTTTAATTCCATGACCCTACCACCTGCAAGATCCACTAACCTGTTTATCTTGCCAACTAGCTACTAGCACCAAACACAAACTAGTTGAGAGAGCTAGTTCTTCAAACTTTCCTATTACAAAAGGACAAGAATTACTATGACTATCATCATCAGCAATACCATCATTATCATTATTGCTGCTGCTGTTATAAACAATGCTATAATTAATCTTTCTCTTCACCTTTTCTACGGGGAGAAGGGTTTGTAACAATCGGACCGTGAAAAGTGAAATACTTATAAAAGCCATTCTGTGGTGCACCATCATCATCTCAGGTTGCTCTGAACTGACATTGCTTTTGTGGTAGGATATGGTTTCTCCAAGTGAATTAAAAACTGTAAGCAGCTTATCTTTCTGCAAATGAAAACAAACATACAAGAATGTCAGTGGAAAAACATAATGAAAAAAATATCACACAGCATTATAGCATCATTCAAACAAATAAAACTGAAATATTTAGGTAAATATTAAAAAGACAAAATGAGTTCATTTTACATAATAAAATAATGTAGTAGTACTTTGATTTTCTTCTAAATAAAAATACTATTAAAAGTTCTGGAACTGTTCTCAACAATTCCTATATTTATTTAGCTTAGATTTTGTTGCCCCCCAAGCAAATATATTAAAAACAAAAAAAAAGGGAGCTGTTTTGAACTTCTGTTACCTGCCATATTTACATAAACACAACACTTTAAGAGTGGAGACATCAGATCCTAATTTGAATCTTTAGAATGAAAACTTTATCTAGTAAGAGAAACATTGAGAGCAAAGTTCTAATTAGTTCTATTACTCTTACTAGGAAAGAATACTGTGTCTCTGGAACAAATTAGGAACCTTAGATAGAATCACTAACAAATTAAATCAGCTCTTTGGACACAAGAAAGGGAGTGTGTAGAAAAGGAGATAAGCAAAACCCAGGAGATTCTGGGGTCAAAAAACCAGAGCCACACTCAAGCTGCCAGCCAGGCTTCCTGCCACAGCTACAACCCTGGGAGGCCCCCAGGATCCCCGGTAAGGCTGTTAGAGGCAGCACAGTTGCTGACCCTAGCCTCCCCTACCCCACTGGGGGTAACCTGTCACATGCCAGAGCGGATGTAGCATGGACACTCCCCAGGGACAAGCAGCTGCAGCACAAGGTATGCCGCTACTACTTGTCCCCAGCAAAACAAACCTCCACACTCATCTGGATGCACCCAATAGGTCCCAAATTTAAGGAAATTACAGGAAACGTGAGAATCAAATATTTCTTCTAAAGTAAATACTGTTGTGAATTCTTACATAGCAAGGAGGAAAGGTTTATGTTAGTCTAAGAGACTACAGAACATTGATTTCTTCCTGGCTCAATAACAGAGCAGCTAAACCCTCTGATTTAAGCCCATTAAAGCAGTATTTTAAACTCAAGGAGAGAACCAGTTTAATTTCTTCTAACAGATGCTAGTCTCATTACTAGTTATGAACCCAAAGCAAAATGTTGAGAATCTGAAGCAATTGATATTACTAAGAACCCTATCTGAAAAGGACAGAACATTAATTCAATCCACAGCACATCAAATTGGGAAAAGCTACAAAAACTAGTAAGTATGGAAAGCACATGCAGTATTAAAGGGATGTCAGTAAAGAATAGGACAGTGCCCTGCAAAGTGTGCATTTCACATATCCAAGCTCTGAAACTGACTCTACTTGATTCATTGCTCTGCTTATACAAACATATCTTTTAAGGTGTTTGCCAATAATGCTTTACCAGTACAAACCCCTTCTCTCCAAACGTAATTGCAGCGTATACTTGTTCTTTTGATGATAGAGCTTATGCCAGTACCCTGACTGGAATAAGTTGTACTAGCTAAATAATTTTTGTTGCATCATAGGTGTGCTAGGTTAGAGGTATGGTGCTTCCACATTCCTAGAAAATACCTCTACAATGGTCAAGTTTTAGTATAGATCTTGGTGGGAAGAAGACGGAGATATCTGACTGTTTCTATATAAAACAGTGTTCTATTTTCACATTGGTTCTATTCAAATAAGCATGTTTATCCAAGCCAAATAACAGCCAGTCAGAGGACTAAAATTTAATTTGACACCAAACATTCAGGAAAAATTTCAGTGTAGTCTTAATATTGTTCAATAATAACAGCCCTTGAAAGACTGAAATCGGCATTAAATTCCAGGAGGTTAAAGCAATAGGAAATCTGCCATTCACTGCTGGGGTCCTGTAAATAACAATTATGGTAATGTTACCAGCAAAAGTCTGACACAACAGCATACACAGCATTAGACGTTTAAAATTTTACAAAACTATGGGAGGCATCATTTCATACCTGCTGACATTTTCATAATCAAGGCGAAGTCTTGTGGACTCAAAATTGAGCTAAACTTAAACTCCATGGTAGTCCCTAGTCTGTGATACTGATATGTAAACTAAATGAATGCATATTAGATTCAGGTAAATGAGAATAAAACCACTACAGTACCCAGTATTATGATATTAAATTTTATTCTGTCATGCATTTGTCATGAATGATCCCCTGTGTTTTAAAAGATATCAAAGGGAAGGAAAAAAAATTGTCATCCTGGAAGCAGAGTTAGGAGTGCTGATATCCAGGAATATATGGAAGGTATTCTGGGATGAAACAATAAGTAGCATTCTCTTCTAAAATGCTAATTTAATAATTAATTTCAGCACACAAACTGTGCCATTATTAGTTTTCAGAGATAAATAAATGGAGTAAGTAACTTAGTTTAGGTTCTCAAAGGCTGCCTCAGTTAAAGTATGCCCCTATTAGAAAGTCAGCTATAAGTATAGTACATAGGCTAGAGGGAAATTTGAAAAAATTTGGCAAATTCAGCCAACATGCTACCCTCCTCCCCCACTCTTGAGTCTCCTCAGGAGGTGTAGGTATGCGCTGTCTATGGCTAGGCACAGATGTTACACTTCCTGCACAATAAGTGTGCAGAGAGTGCTCTATAGTCATAACCGAACAGACATCCACGGCACATAGGAGCACTTTAAAAATGATGGATCCTACTCTAAAATACCCCTGGAGGAATGTGGTATCAGACTCAAGCACATAAGGTTAGAGCGCTTTATCGAACATCTGTACCAGATCCCGTCACAGCTGAAGTTAGGTCTCAGTCCCCCAGCATCCCAGGGGCCCATCACGGAGCAGCATAATAGCCTTGGCTGGTGCTCATCTGCTCTGAGCCAGCACAGCTCCAGCCCCACCACCACACTGTCACAGAGAGGAGACAGAAAAAGCTGTTGTCTCCTCGTATGGCTGGGCAGGAGCATGGGGGAATTGGAATTCTGAAGTGCTTTTGCCAGGGCAGGTGACACAGGACTGTGTGTCTTGGCTGAAATACTCCTTTAAAAAAAAAAAAAAAAAAAGTTTCGAAGTACAGCATACCAAGACCTGAGCCAGCAAGCTGGGGGAAGCCTGCATGGCAGGGGGGCTCCATTTCAGAATCACTGTGGCCACTGCATGCAGTTTTGCATCATGCACTCCCCCCAGCTATGCGGTAAAACAGAGAACTTCAATGACCTGCAGCTTAGTTTCTCCCAGTTCCCACAGGGATAGTCAGCGCAGCTCTTCAACCCCCATCTTGCAGAGGAGGAAAGGGATCTAATTCAGTGTCTGCTTTGCCTCTACTTTCCTGGAACAACATCCATCTTTCCAAGAACCAGACCTTGTGACCTCTCCCCACCATGGCTAAGAAATCCTACACCCCTGCCTGGTTAAAGACAGAGTCTAGCTAAAGACAGAGTCTCACAGTAATCTGGGAGGTCTGAAGCCTACCTTGAGTGTTGGGGGCCCACCAAAGGAGCGAGGTGAAAGCAGGGAAGGGAAGAGAGGAGGACAGTGTGTTGTGGGCTGCCTGGAAGGCTTGAGCTACTGTACACATTCCAAAATGGAACAGGCCAAAATAGTATTTATTCCCTCCAGGTATATCTTGTCATGCTTTGGCGTGTTGTCTCATGTATGTTTTTATACAAGCCTTTTGAAATGTTCCAATTTTCATTTCTGTCTTCTGTCTTACAGTACTTACACTTAGAAAGTTCTTCCTGAGTTTTGCTAAACAGTTGCATATATCCTTTGATGTTCAGAGCAATGTTCCATTTTTAATTTACTTGAGTAGTCTCTAAACCTGTCACTCATCTCTTGTTGTCCTTTTCAGTTTAGTATAAGTAAATCTCTCAAGTCATTTATAGATGTGCTCCAGGAGGCAGGGGAAACAATTTAGTTAGCGAGTCATGTTAATTACAAGTGCCCAAGTGTCATGTGTATCAGCGTCCCTGTGCTGAAAAATGGTGGTGGAGTGCTTTGAACTAAAGCTCACCTAACAAGTTTTAGTTTAAAGCACCTTGCCATTTTCAGCATGGGGACACTGATACACATGATACTGGAGGCTGCAGGAAAGCATTAATTTCTGCACTACAGCAGACTCAATTAATTCAGCGTGTCAGAGCAGACTCGATTTACAGCACATCAGAGCAGCCTCACTACATGCTTATAGGAGCCCTCAGTTCCCTTTTTCTAAATGTGTGTTTCATTTGACACATTCAGAAAATAGAAATTAATACTGGATATTTTATTAAGGTGAAACTTAAGTATTTTCTATTAAAAAAGAAAAACTAGAGTTTAAAAGAAAAATCATGCCAATAACATTAAATTGTTGACTTTATTACAGTTTAGCATCTGAAAAAGTAAAATCTGTGATCACATGTACATATTCTCCAGTAGAAGTGACAGATATTTACAGAAAAGACAAGCTATTAAATACCATTAACAAAAATTTAACGAAAAAAAAAATCTGCTGAAACTTACCAACTCTAATCCAAAGAGGCTGCTATCTTCCCAAACATCTTCTGATATAGCATCACCGATAAGAAATATGTCTTCAGCAAGCAATTCAAGAACTTGCATTGTCACTTTCCTACTACCTAAAAATGCAAATGAGAAACGAGAAGTTACAAGAATTCCAACAGAGACAGGATAGTAAATCATTTAATGTTCAAAAAGCCACCCTGTTAAGCATGGAGTACTAGAACTCTGAACATCTCAGAACTTAATTTCTTTGTGCCTCGTACTAGTCAGCTAGCACCAATTCTCATCACTGTTAACACTCAGCAATAGCTTTGACTAATGTCTGGTTTTTCTTTTTTTTCCTACCAAGAATGTTGAGAGCTCATGTGCTAAAGGACTTGCTCTACGCCAAAAAATATTAGCAATCCCTCACATTTCTAACGATAAGACAGTTTTATTTTTACTTTAGATAATTATTCATCTGCAAGCTAATGAAACTCACTATTTAAGTCAAACTCTTGCTGAGAAAGTCATACTCTACTTGGGAAGCCTCTTTTAACCTCCCTAGATTCACAATGGCTAGCCTGCCACTCATAAATTGAGTCTAGCTATAACAGTACTCTCCTTACAAAAGGCTGTTGGGATTTTTCTTCTTCATTATATTCCCATTGTGCTACACGAATTTTCAGAAAATTAATTGCATTTCTATAAAGTTTGCAAGTAAAAACTGCAATTGCTGGAGTTCTGTTATGTTTAACAAGAAAGAAACTGATGAAAGAAATACAAGAGACTGGATAATATTCAGGTTATCTGTATGAAGTAAGAACAGTTCAACAGTAACCACATTACAAGCAAGAATTCTGTGATTACTTTTACTCATTAGATACTCCAGTTCTGGGTCTCCTTGGTCTCACATAGCTGCCATTAGATTCTGACCCCTGTATACCTACATTAGTGTTTCATATATAGTACTAATCTCCATAAAACTCTCAAAAAATATAGGTCCTAAGTTAAAAAGGAGCCTTGTCAAAACTTGTCCCCTTTCTTTACAATCAAACTGTAATCCAGCTCACTTTCCATTAGTTATCAGTTTAGGGGGACGCAACGCAAAGGGGCTTGGGCTCAAGCATTTTTCCAGAACGCATTTTATAAGTGCGTCTCAGGGAGACACAAACAGAGGTCCTGGAACACCCTCTCATGGTGAGACCCAAGGCTGGGCTGAGCTCCCAGAAGGATGAAACCAAAAGCCCTAAGAAGAGGGCTTACTTACCTTTGACAGGAAAATCTGCGCCGAGAAGAGCTGCCAGCACGGCTCATCAGCCGCTTTTATTTGAGGCTGGGAGCAGCACCGGTGGATGTCACTGAAACCCGCTACCTGGCAGATTTAAAAGCCATCGGCGGAGCAGCAGCTAAGCCAGGGATAGGAGGCAAAGCTGCTCCCTGGGCAATCAAAACCACAGAAGCAACAGATCTGTGGGGGGCTGGACGGGGACCCACCAGAAGGGTCCTGGCTCCCTTAAAAGGGTAAACACTCGGCCCGTCTGCCCTGCCGAGCTAAGGAGGACATCATCGAGGGATCCCGACGACCACAGATGCCGGAGCTGAGTGGGGTGGGCTGTGGCCTGAACCCCTACTGTTCCTTTTCTTTTCTCCTTTTTTTTTTATGTTAGTATCTTGAAGGGCACCCAGAGCCCGAACTGAGGAAGGCATCCCCAATTGACCCAAAGGGTCAAGAAGAGGAGTGGAGGTAGCCTTGTTGAATGTGATGACTCAAAGATAAGGCCAAACAAATGTTGAGGCAGGACAGGCCCCATACCCCGGAGACCCCCAGGATGAAGAAAGATACTGAGGGACAAGCAAGAGGGGAGAAGAGTAAGCAGGAACATCAAAGAGACAAGATGGCAATCCACTACCTCATCATCCTGAAAGCTGGTGTATGGCTGGGGTGAAGGAGAGATGGAGCCCCAAGAATGGCTGCAAGGGGCAGCACCTGATTCGCAAGGGAGAACCCCACTACTGAAAGGAAAATCAAGTTGTGACAGGCGAGTGTCGGGGCCTCCCTCGGGGTCAAACGCAGCCCAGCACCCAAGTCCCAGGGACACATCCCGCCGCCTGAACTGGGTGTGCATTCTAAGGCTGCTAGAGAGCACCTATACCAAACCAGGTAGGTGCAAAGCAAATAGCTTATACATAAAACATAACACCACACCTACCATCAGTGAGAGTTCTACTGTATCTTTGCACTCTCTCTTAGCATTTCTAAATGGCATAAGAAAGACTCAGCAATAGCATTGCAACACAGAAAGTATCCCTTCCCTTACTGTAAATAACTGTTCAAAGGGTACTCATGGGTCAAAAAAAAAAAAAAAAAAAAAAAAAAAGGTAATGCTTGTATAACATGAAGAAAAAAAATTCCCCAGCAAAATCTGACCAAAAAGTGAGGCTATTTGCATATAAAGTTTTATAGACTTTCAGATATAAATGTTATTACTGCTGTAAATCTCATATTACTTGACACTGCAGTAGTTCAGAGATGTACCTTACCTAAAATCACCCATCTAGGAACCTTGTGGAGGAATTTTTGTGGAAAATTTGTTACCGGCTTTCGTTGTCAGTATATAAATAGTTTCATGATAGTGAAATCTCCACCCTTTAGCCCTCACTTCACCTTTTGTCTGACCAGCCAGAAAGCTACTGCCAATTTGTCAGTGGCCATGAAAGGGTTAAAAACGGTATCTGCCATGCTGAAGACTGGACTCTACCCCTCTCTCCATGCTGATAGCAGGCACAGAAGGGAAAGAAGCAGCAACATTAGTTCCCATGCTCCTATTTTAGCACGGGGCGGGGGCAGGAGAGGGGGAATCAGCTTCCCTGCTTAAGCTTCCCCAGTTTTAGAGAGAGATTTTTGTGGAGAATAGGTATGCAGTACTATTTCCATAATGGTGGTGGCATGTCCAAATTGGGCTCTTCCTGAGTGTGGCCCTTTCCTGCAGTTCAGTTGCGATATTCTATGACTCAGATAGCAGAGTGGACAGTCCTAAAGATATGTCACAAGCAGTAACTCTCAAGAACACAGGAGGCCAAGGTTTGAAAGTGGCTGCTTTGGCAAAGCAGGTCCACCAAAATATACTGCATTTGGAGTCAGCTAGCAGGAGGGACAGTCCCAAGCAGGTTCTCCCCACTATCTCAGCTTGGACATGCTGGTGTCATGGTATAGACATATCCTTAGGAACCACTCTAGAAGTTGCAATGGAAAGATGACAACTTTCAAGGAGATGCAACTTTGAGGGTGGAGGAGAGTATCTGCAGTAGAGTGGAGAGGGTGCAAGATCATGTAGCTTTTACCTAAAGCCAAGCCAGAAGCTGCAGATGAAATCCTCCTCAAGAGCAACTTACAAGAACAGGGTAAAAGAGAGAGCCCTTGCTTGCTTTAATTGGCAAGCATATGAAAAAAGTTTCTTAGTAATAAGTAGTAATAATGGCACCATTTTGCTAATAAAAACCAGGAGCTGACTTGTCCCTAAGAAAGTACCTTAAAATAATGATGACTATTCCTACATTCAAATAAAATTGTGCCTATCAATTCTGCAAGCAGATTCTGGAGTGTAACACATTTCTAATGTACAAGGAAACAAGTGTTATTACCAAACCCTGCTGATTAGGAAGGCCCAAAAATATTTAAAGTGTACACCTGATCAAGATTGGTTTACATTATGAACACTTTTTTAATAAGGGAGGGTCAGGTGAGAGAAAAGTTGAGTATTACGTTAAGATGTATACAACTGAATTCTTTTATTGTTTTGAAATGTATACGAGTTTCAATTCAGGATATAGATATAGGTATCTATCTATTTTTATTTTTTATCTATCCTTTTATTTTAGAAAAGCTTCTGACCTGAGGCTTCTTGCATTTAAAATATATGGTCTACTGAATACTACTAAGCTACTGTGTTGCCTTCAATACAAAGCAAAGTAAGATTTTTAACATAGTACTAGGTTCAACATCAAGCACTCATTACTTATCCAAACTTAAGCTCTTTAGGTATTAGAAAGGTCTTGAAAGCCCAAACTTAATGGAGACAAGCATTTTCAAAAGAAGGTTCTCTCGACTTTGTGCATTAGGCATTTTAAATTGGATACTAAACTAATCTAATTCATTTCAGGAGTCAAATATAGTTATGTTTCCTTCAACTATAAGACTAAAGCATTTATCCACATTCAATGAGGTTAAGCCCCCTTTTACAAGCATCTTGGCTAGTGATCCAACTGCATTTAGAATGTGTATAAATGTTGCATTACTAAAAGGGTAAGGGAAAATTAAATTACTGTATGAAGGCATACTTGTGCAATTATTGAGAAGAGTTTAGAAGTACAGCATGATATACCTCATTTCCCTTCACCATAAAAAAGGGTTCAAAGATAAGCAACCAATGTGCAGCTCACCCACAACACTGGTCAAGGAAACAGTTATTAACACTTAATTAGGAAAGTTCAGAATTCTCATCACTATTTAAAAATGCAAGATAAACTGTTGAGCAGAACTGTGGAACAAAGCAGTTACGTTTGCATACCCACAAGCCGCCCACCCAAACCCCTATGACTTCAGCCAAAATAATCGACTCACATTATTATATGCTCATGCGTAAGTCATGACTTGAGTTAATATTTCTCTAGCAAAAAAAAAAAAATCTCTCCTCACTGTTTTACTTCAGCTTTTGTAATAAACTAGTTTAGCAAGCAAAGCTTTAATGATTTATTCTGGAGAATTTTCAAATGCATTTAACAAAGAATAAATCAATTACTCTTCAGCTCACATTTCTTTCTTTTTCTTGCTAATTATTGAAGCTATGCAATTATGTCTGTACAGAAGAAATGTAAAGTGAAAATGACCATAACACTATAACAAAGTTTTTTATTATATCTAAACAAACAGTTAAGCGTTCTTTAGGCTCAACAAAAACTTCAAATTTCTGCTGAATCACACATGCAGATTTTTCTGTACTAAGTTACATCACAGAAGATATGCTTTGCTCTACAGGTCTTTATTCAGATTAAAGTAGGAAGATGATGTGAAGAAAATGAAGGAAGGATACTCAACCTGGAAGTTTCCATGCCCAAAATCTAGGCTGAGGAGCAGTTGCTTAGGAAAAAGAATAATTCTATGGAAGATTAGATATAGCTAATTTTTCTTCCAGTCCCCCTTCCCTAGCATTTTCTCTTCTACTATAATTTCTCCTCATAGCATCTAGATTTTCCCTTTCTTTAGTCGAGAAAAAGGCCTTCCAAACCCTGAAGTCACCTTTCCTTTGGAGATTCAATGATTCTTTTCCCAAATCTGTCCACTGTAAACTTAGTATTAACTGCCACAATAACAGGTGTACACTTAAACCAAAAAAAAATCAAATGAAACTCCATTGTCTGGATAATTTAACATTCTATGTTTTGTTATAAAAGTTGATTTTTCCTTCAATTACCTGGTACTTCACCAGCTTTTAAAAATAATGATGTGCAAATACAGCATCTACAATATTAATAAGACCTATGACTATTCAGCCAGAAATCTGTTCCCAGGGTAGTTCAACCACTAGTGCTAAATGGGTTACCCCAGAGGCTAGGGACTCTGTGCACAACCCTTATTTCATGGGGTCCACACTGCACACAAAGCTCACAAAAGACTTGGTTATTAACTATTTGTGATTCATGATCATCTTGCAGGAGCCAGGCAAATGTATAATCACTTAGACCAGGGGGTTTCAACCTTTTTTAACAAGTGTACAAGGAGACTGAGACCCCTGAGGTAAGGGTGGGAATGGGGCTGGGGCAGGTGCTGCCCAGCCAGGGCTGCGCATGGAATGCAGCCACAAGCAGCTTGTTGGGGGGCATGGTGGAGGGTGGAAAACGTGCCCTGGATCTGTGTGCAGGGTGAGGGCAAGCTGTTCCTGTAGGCTGGGTCTGGGGCAGGAGTGACTAGGGCAGGCAAAGGTGGTGCTGGGAGCAGGGCTATGGAGGGGCTGCAGCCACCCCAAAATTTGTGGTAGCCCCTACTCCCAGTGCCACTACCACGCACCCCAAGCACAGCCCTGGTCCAATCCCCCACCAGGAAGAGCGAGGCACCACCCCAGCCGCAGTCCATGGTGACAGTTTGCCTGCCTTTATTCTGCATGCAGATCTGGGGGCACATGCCCCTCTGGCCCTCATGGGGTATGTACAGTGGTGAGAGCAGCCCCCCCATACACCACTGGATAAGCTGCTCATGTCTCCATCCTCTGCTCCACCCTGGCTATACAGCGCTTGCCCCAGGCCCATTCCCTCCCTAACCACAGGGGTCTCAATCTGCCCCCCCCCCACAACACCCCTTCCCTCACAACAGACTTACCAGCCAAACCCGGCTGCTCCCCATGCTACCCGGCTGCTCTCCTGGCCACCTGTGTGCTGCGCTGTGGCTGCATGCATGCACAGGGCATTTATCAGCCATATCAGCCAAAAAAAAGACTATTGCCAATGCAGCCAATTTTCCTTATACTGATGCAGCTCTAGTAATTTTTTCTCATGTACTCTGCATATCCCCCAAGACCTTTTTAAATACCCCTAGGGGGTACATGTATCTCCGGTTGACAGCCACTGACTTAAGCCAATAGAGCCACATAAAGAACTTTGGAGATGTAAGTGGAAAAAAACAGGGAAAACACTCCAGCCTTTCACAAACTATTATAGCAGCTGTTTGGGAGCTTGTAGGGAGAAACAAAAAGAAAAAAAAAAAAATGGTTCAACTTTTACAGTGGTAGACCTAACTGAAGGATTCCCGTAACCCCTGAGAAATGGTCTATTCTAAATACATCTTTGACATCAGATCACATTAGAATAGCATTCCAAACTAGTACTAAAAGCTGGTGTGCAACATCCTGACCTGTTTGAAGTAATTATCAAATGTCATTCGCTTAATGGGGTCAGGAAGTCACTCAGTGAATCCATGAAGCAGAAAACATCTCTTCTAACATATATGAATATATACAGATTTCCCTCACTTTATGCTGTACGTGCATTCCTGGAAAATGGCACATAACTCGAATTTGCATAAAGGGAATACTTTCTAAGACCTGGACTATACAGATCTCCAGACACATTTCTACCACTTTTACAAGACCATTTTGTACCCATCAACAGCAGACAGTACACACAAGCAGAGGGTAGGTTAAAAATGGGTGAATGTGGGGATGGCAACTACAAAAACACGTGTTGCAGACAATGAGCGAGGAGTACAGATCCACACAGAAGACTGTATTTTGGTCACTCTCACCGTGTGTCAGAAAAAGCAACTGACTGGGGGCTTCCATAACACCGATCACAAAGGAGTCAATTTACCTCAGAAAAACTTCAGAGAAAATTAGAAATCATCTATTTCACCCAATCTACTCCAAAAGAGACCAACTCAGGAAGCAAAACACCACAAACTACAACAACTTCAAAGACAGAAATCCAATCATCTTCCCTAATAATATACAATGGATACAAAGAGACCATGAAAAACTTTCTACAACATTCATCCTACATAAAAAGAAGAAATGGAACAAATTACTCCAAGAACAAGCTCCCCAGCTACAAAACAACCAGAGGAACAACACCAACACCTTACGACCTTCCAACCTCAGACTTGATAAAAGTGAAAGCAGCAACCAACTCACAAATATCATCAATCTCTCCACACACACAGGCTTACCAAAACTGGACAGAAATTTAGGCCTTTAGAAATGACACATTTTTCAGAAAAATACTCTAACAAAATACTTCAGTACAAAGACCTAAAATTCTTTCGACGCCTCTACCTCAAAGAACATTTCCACGACCAAACTGAATCCACTCCCAACAACAACTCATCCTCTGACAATACTCAGGAAAAGATCAACCCCAAAAAACATCAGATTGGACACCTCAAAGTGGATGAAACCTTAACCTTGACCACCAGATTGACTGCTTCAGGGAAAGAACGAACAATGAAATAAATAATCAACAACACACCACCATAATAACCTCTCTCTACCAGAGAAAAGGGCCATAGAATCTCTAAAATCTAACCACTAAATAGTAATAAAACCAGCAGATAAAGACGGAGCCACAGCGATCCTAAACCGTGAAGACTACATAAAAGAAGCCAACGGACAACTATCTAACATCACCTACTACAAAGAACTACAAGAAGTTCCTACTCCCCTCTTCACCAAAAAACTCAACAATACCATCAAATCATTTCTATCAAAATTACAAGAAAAACTACAGACCTTGACCCCCGCCCACTACCTAAACCAGGGACTTTTTACATGCTCCCTAAAATCCACAAACAAAGGAACCTTGGCAGACCTACCATACCCAACCATGGGACCCTAAATGAGGAAATATCAGGTTTCGTTGAATCAATCCTAAAACGGCTCATCACCCACAGATCAAGTTTTGTCCAAGACACTACAGACTTTCTACAGAAATTTAAAAACACAGACCACCTTCCCAGCAACACCCTCCTAGCCACCAGGGACATTACCAGTCTATATACCAACATCCCACACCAGGATGGCATCCAAGCCTGCCTTACATATCTACAGGAACA
>JAGPOW010000261.1:95683242-95699561 GCA_030014935.1 Caiman crocodilus
CACCAACATCTCCTTTTTAGACACGATGATCAGTATCCATAATGGTAAAATACAGACCTCGTTATACAAGAGACCCACAGACCAACATACGTATCTGCACAGAACCAGCAATCACCCTAAACACACCAAAAAAGCTGTGATATACAGCCAAGCCCTCAGATACTACTGAATTTGCACTGAAGAGAACACCCGGGATTGCCACCTCACCAACCTTAAAAAGGGTTTCACCCAACAAGGACACTCCTCCAGAGAGACAGATCGCATGTTTGAAAGACCCACCCAGATACCACATGAAGAACTGCTGCAGTACAGAAGAAACCACCCCCACAAATCGCACACCGCTGGTTACGACACATCACCCCTCCCTCAAACCCATACAGAAAATCCTCAAACAACTGCAACCCACACTAGAAAGAGACCCCATTCTTAAAGAGATCTTCCCAGAGCCACCCATCCTAGCCTTCAAACAAGCACCGAACCTCGCTAACCTCATCACCAGAAAACAAACTTCCTCAAGCCCAGAACACACCAAATGGATCCAGACCGTGCCATGACAAGAAATGCACAACCTGCCAACACAGCACCACCACCCCTACAGTCACTACACCCCACAACAAAGCCATCAGTATTCCCAGATCTTACAGCTGCACCTCCAGAAATGTAATACTTCTCATCCAATGCACCAAATGTCCTGATGGAAAATACATAGGAGAGACCAAACAACAACTGTGCACCAGAATGAACACACACCAGAAATCTGCCAAAGACAGGAATGCTCAGTTACCTGTGGGGGCACATTTCTCACAAGAAAACCACTCTCTCTCCAATCTCTCAGTCCTGACCCTCAAAGAAAACTTACAAAACACTTCCCAGACACAACCTTATGAACTCTACTTCATCAACTTCCTGGACACTAAAAACCATGAACTAAATATAGACATTGGATTTATGACACATTATAACCTGCCTGACATCTGACTCCCCAGGTACCTCCCCACTATTCATTCCCCTTTCTTCCCACCCCACCTAGCTTGTCTCTCACCCACTGACTCCTCAATCTACATTTTCACTGACTACCTATCTTGCATGCAGCCCAGCCAAATCTCTGGCTTCTTTACTTCTCATGCCATCCAGGAAGAACAAACGCCAACTGCTGAAACTTCCTTAGCCTGATGAAGGGTTTTTGAACCTGAAAGCTTGCTTAAAAATTGTTTTCCAACTATTTAAATTGGTCTAATAAAAGATATCAGATTCACTCAAAGAACTTTGTCTGCCTATGTCCTTAGACCAACACGGCTACAACCTACACCCCTCACATATAATGATTTTTTGGTATAAAAAGCATCATAGCATAAGAGTGAATTCGCACATACCAAACCTGCATAGAGCAAGTGAAACCTGAATTGCAAATAATTTTGCCAGACAATTTAAGTTTGTGTGTCCAATTGTAAAAGAAAAAAATGAAAATAAAAAGCATCAAAATAAATTTGGATTTTTTAGCAAGTCAACTAATACAACTAGTAGGTTAGGTAGCTTTCTTACAGCAAGAGTAGTTTAGTTTGATTCTATAACCTAGCTGATTGTTGGGTTTTTTTAGTAAACTTTTTTTTTTTTTTTTTAAACACAGAGACTTAAACAATTTGTTTTTTTCTAGTAAAATACACAAATACCATCATTCCAACATGAGGCTTAACAAGAACAGCCATGAAATGACATATATTGTCTATGCATACACTTGAAAGCTTCATCTAAAAGTATAGCTAAGCATCTACCTGGGCTTGGTTACGTTTTTGTTTATTTCAATCTTCAAAACGTGTTTTGCTACTTTGTAAATAACAGTTAAATCATTTAAAATTAATTCAAAGTGGAAATAAAAATATGTACTGGAGTCCATCCGAATACTAAGATTCATGAAAAGACATGTTGGTGGTACAGAAAGCTCTGAAGCTTAACCAGCATATGAATATTTTTCTCCTCTCATTTAAATGAAGACTATCCCACAGAAATTGGCCTCTGGGAAGTTACCCCATAGACAAAAGATCTCTATGAGAGTGATTTTATTTTTTCTTCAGATGGATATTATTTTTATAGAAATAATCCGATTGAACAAGTTACTTTTATTTAAAATTGATTTGTGCAAGTTTACTGAGGGAGAATTTAAATGCTGAAGGTTACTATAAAAAAATGATATTGGGGGAACATTTAATAAAATTTAATGATATTGGGGAAACATACAATAGAACAAGGGTCATTTGTACCTCCATGGTTTAAAAAACAACCCCCCCTAAATACCAATGCATACTTCATAAATTCTAAATTCATGAAGTACTGCAAACATTTTATTACACTGTTCATAATCATTCTAAAAAGCTTTAACAGAGAGATACAGAAGAATTATCCTTAATTCAATTCACATTACACATAAATATTTGTTTCCAATTCTAATGAAAAGGGATTTGAATAAATTACCATTTTTATACCTATCTATTTTGAGTAATCATATTTTAAAAGAGGAATTGGATACTTTGTTATAGGAAATGCACTTCTGGGTCTGAAAAGAAAGAATCTTGCCTGAAATTAAATCATTTGTATAATCAACAAGATTTTAGGTCTACAAAAGTGAAAAAGAATCAAGGCGCATATAATATATTTCAAAATGAATCTGTTAGACTTTTCTTAGAATACAGAACCTTTGAACCAGAAATAGAAAAGAAAAATTCCCAAAGATTCTGAGTTTACCACTATAGAAAAGGTTCTATTGAACCACTTTATGTGATATTTTTCTACTATATTTATTCACAGAGGTAGACAATTTGAGGATAACAGTAAAGTGGAAACATTGTACTCCTTTAGTAGACAAGCTTTTCTTTACCATACATACATTTTCTTCCCAGTGCTCTCAAAACTTATGCTTAAATGTTAAGCATGCTATACTTATGAAACTGTGTATACTATATTCAACATACCTTTTGAGCCTCTTTAAACTAAAGACACTTTTATGTAACACACATTCACAGAATCATATCCCCCAAATAAATCCATATATTAAATCAAATTATTTAATTACATAAAGCAAACTTTTGATTTACAAGAAGAGCGCCCCAGGCTCATACCAGGAGTAAAAAGAAGCACAATTTTACTGAGGAGTCCTTTAGTTTCCAACTACACATCCATATTCCGCACTACATTTTGTTTAAGCCCATGATTTTCTCTTCTCTTTCACTCTCATTCCATTTTTGTTTTCTCTCTCCCTCTTCCCAATTAAATCAGATATCTACCCACTGAATTCTAACTTTCCCTTCAACCCTTCTTCCCAGTACCTTTTCCTAGGGCAAAATAGCCAGATTCAAAATCTATAGGGTATAAACAAAATGTTCCATAACAAAACCACCAGGTTACAAGTCCTATGTTTTGGTATGCTTCCTCATCCTAAGTTATTCATTGTAGATATTATATAATGCTAAAGTTGATATATGTTCTTTACTAAGTGCCTTGTAATTCAAAATAAATTATTGTATTATATTAAAAACAGAAAGCATCTTACCAAACTGTGTTAGATAAAAAAAGCAATGCAAAAAACATACTATTTTATGCCTGCAGAAATCCTTATTTAATACAGCACTCCACACCCATTCACCTGTTCTTAAAAGAGGTACAGCATATTCCAGGATGGACACACAAAACTGAGGAAGGCTGAGCTGTTGCATCTGTAATTCCAAAGAGTCCTCATTTTCCACCTCTGGCAGGTCAGTGTGTCCTATATCCAGTGGTGACTGAAGAGATATTCTGGAATTTGCAGGAGCCGGAGTACTGCTTTCACTACAAAACAAAAGGAGGACTAAGCACTGCCTCAGAAGACAAAATTAACTACTTCTTAATAATAATTAAAAAAAACAAACAACGACGACTCAAAGAGGTGAAAAAAGGAATAGAATGCTGCTACCTTTGTTTTATAAAGAAAGCCTTCCTTCCCCCCCCCCCAAGATAGAGGGAGTGACTTTTAATCTTGGAAACATCAAGTACGTCAAATATGATGATCCTCGAATTTTCTTTTCAAGAAGACTCCTAAGAGCCACATAAGCTTTCTATACAATGTGGAAAAATAGAGACCAATTCTTTTTCCTCCCTTTTAAAGTCATCTTTAAAAACAATCAAGAATATGCATCAATAGTATGTTTTTTACTGTTAAACTTTTTAGAAGACCCTAGTTTTGCTGGATATGTTAAGCAACAGTTGAGTTAAATTCTGCATTTCATGGTACCATTGTTCACCCCACTGCCAGATGTGGGTCCAGATCCAGTCCAGGAACAGCACTGTGATCCAGATGTCAAACTTATTCAGCCCCGTTAGACAGACCGGGACTCCACAGCTCTTCATGGGCCAGGTCTGCCACAATGCTTCCTTCTCCCCACAGCAGCCTTTGCCACAAGGGAGGGGGGAAGAATGGTAAGTGAACCAGGTGGAATGGCATTCCCTTCCACCTCTCAGATAATCTGTACAGCCCCACACCCAACAGGGCATCAAGAGGTGGGAGGGGAAGAAAACAGGGCACCAGAAGAGACTCCTGGGGAGTCTGTACCATGGGCCTGCTGCAGCAGGTGTGCACCAAACCTGTTCCTTAGCTGAAGTGGCCCAATGCCATGTTGCTACAGTAGGAGTCACAACAAATAGCAGCTGCTGTCAGTGTGCAGAGAGCTAGAGCAGATAAGACTCCACTTCCCCCATCCTGCCACCATACCCCACTAGTTGTCAGAATAATTCCCCTCACCTCCCCTTTCTTCCACCTCCAGCTTGCTATGCCTCTGGAGCAGGGGAAGGAGCTAATTCTATGTTATGTAACACATGAGACTCATTTACAGCATTATATAAATCCTTAATAAAAACTGAAATGTAAAGTTAAGATGGATTTAAATAACTTTTTACATAATGGTTCTCCTAAGACACACATTTAAAATTAATAATCTGAGCTTCTCTAATCTATAATGTCAGAGCCTATTAGAGTACTTAATAGTTAGTGGATCATTAAACCCATATGCAATAAGACTCTAAAAGCCATCTCTACTGGCTAAATAAGAATTCAAAAGAATTTTTAAAATTCTCAAATAATGACCTAATAAAGGACAATGACACTTGCAGAGTGGTTACAAAGTCTGTTATGTCCACATGAACATTCCCCTCACCTGACTAACATCACTTGTTAAGACAATCCAAGTGAATCAGTAACAGCTGTGTGGCCAGACCCTACACACCTGACAATCTGTGGTAAGAAAGTTTAGGAAAGTGTTTGCACTGTATAGCGACAACTACCAATTATGATGCTTTGATTTATTTTATGCTTTCTCTGTGTCATTGAGTATTAAGGGAAACAAAGAATCCTGGTATCTGTACTTGCTGATTAAATAGTGAAAGAAATAATTATTTCAAAGTGAATCAACATAAATGCTACTGATTATAATCTTTTTGAAAGTAGTATTAGTTCATTCCTAATACACAAACTCTGTTTTTTCTTTATAGGCAGAATGCAAGAGATCAAAAGGACTTCATAAAATTGTAATGCCAATTAAAAGTCAAGTTCCATTCCTTTGTTTCTTTTAGTCACTTTTCCCTGTTAGGACCCTAACTCCAAACAAACTAGTTTCACTTGCATGCTCTCCTGACAGATTGAATTTTATCAGGAAAGCAGCACATTGTACATTTAAAAAAGCCTTCCTAGTCACTTCCCATTTTGTTCACCTGGAAGATGCTCTATCCCAATCCTGGCCATCACCTCTAGGACGCTGACCTGTACGTCCAATCACAGATGGTCGAGGGCTACTACTTCCAGGGGACGGATTCTGAGAATGGGGAGGACCTCCTGCTTCATGGCAATAAGACACAGAGGAATTTTGGGAAGCTGTACCTTACACAACAAAAACAGAAAAATAAGTTTCATGCACCTATCTTATTGTACAAAGCTATCAGTGAAGTCATGCAAAGTACAATGCTGTTACGATATGGCAAAAGAATTACACTATTCATTAAACTATGGTAGTCAAATTAATGCCTAAAACACAGGCCAGTTAGCACAAATGTTATAACCTGTGTGAATCTCAGAAGGCCTAAAAGTTCATTGCACACAAACACTGAAAAGTTAAATGGTTTAACCATATTTCAGGGGTTCTTAAAATTCTAACAGAAGTCTCACAAGAACATTTTTCTTGCTGGATTTTGCCAGTCTTTTCAAATCCTAAAAATGCTTGGTTTAGCAACAAGATTTCAAGTTATCCATGGGTCAGACAAGGCACTGATTCAAGTTGTAGATGCAATAAGGCATTTAGTACAGTTAACCTATCCATAGTTTATTCAGAGCAAAATAGTAAAGCATAAGGGAGTCAATGTGTCTTAATAGCTAATAAGACACAAGCTTAATTATGCTTGGGCAATGCTGAACAAATGCAATCAAGTTAGTATTATTAAAAAACAATGGAGATGGTACACAGACATGTGTTTAAGCCACTAAGTATAATGACAAGTCTATGAAAATAACCAGTTAAAAGATACCATACAGTAGATTAAAGTGCAGGAAATAAATTGGGGACACTCAAATCACTGAAACTAAGATATGCTAATACAATGTTTTCAAATACTACTTCATTTCTTAAATCTAACTTTTGTTCTCTCTGCAGTAGCTATTAAACAGTTTAACACTTGTCATAAAAATGGCCAAAACCAAACCTAAACATCAGAAGTCAATGCCCCTCTGAAGGCTACATTTAAGATCATCTATGCATTCCCATTTTGTTCCAGAAGTTCTGAACACCAAAACATTAGTTTTTTTTTAAAAAGTTTCCCAGTATAAAAGTACCTTCTCCTTTCAAATTGGAAATAACATAGCTCATCCATTTTGAAAATTCCTACTATTGTTTCCTATACAAACCAGATTATACCTATTGTAACATACCTTTCAATTCCCACTTTGTTATATGTATGATTCCTCAAACAAGTGAGAAACTAGAAAAGCTTCTCTGAATTTCTCTGAAACTGGCTACCATCTCTAATTTTCCCAGTGAAACTGAGGTGATAGCAGTTTTCAGAGTGTTCTTTTCCAGAATGACTACTACTTCAGTGTTGCTTGAGAACTAACAGAACAAGCTGCACTCAAGGTACTGGCCAACCTTTTTGGCAAGTGTACCACAAGGTAAGCCCCATACTTTGCCTGAGTGCCACTCTGATCCCCGTACCCTCCCTGATCCACCATGTGCCATGCACAGGCTGCCCATGCTATGTGCTAATCAATCCCACTTTATTCTCTTTCTTTCAATACAATTTATAAGCCATAAGTGATCAATAAAAAGTATTAAGGCAGGAACTCTGATAACTCTAAATGGAAGCTATTAAATGCCTATTGAAGCCACTGAGTTCTAAAAAAAATAGCTGCTGCTTAATGACAAACTTATTTCATAATGACTTTTACTCTGCTTCACTGGATATTTGCAATAAGTAAATGATGTAATTAATATACCTTTAGCATGCGCATAGCCAATACCAAACATGCAAACTCTGGGATATTAAGTAACAAGCCCTTGTGGAATGCAAGATTCCTAACTTTCTTGGGTTTGCATGGTTTCAAAAAACAGAAGCTGACTATAAATCAAGAACACAAATAAGCTCCTGTCTTAGGATTGTCCAGTGAGCAGGATGAGCAAGAAACAACCATTTCCAACAGCTGCTTCCCCACTCTACATCTCCTTCTCAGCAAACAGGGAGGATGCTCAAAATCCTATGAAAAGACCTTGGCAAAGGTCATGAGCTGGGCTTAGAAGCAGCAGCTCCATAGCAAGTCAGGAAGAACAGGGAAAGTGGATGCAAAGAAACCTTACACTTTTCTAGGAGATGCGTACAAAGTAAATGGCAGGAGGTGCTGGAAAGGTATAGTAGTACAGGATGTGACCATTGGACCTAGCAATCAGGAACTGGTCTACGAAAGATTTGTGGGAAAACTGGACAGGGGCCAGAAAATTCACTGATTCACTGACTGGACAGCTGCAATCTCCTATTTGATTTTAACAGAACAAAGAAGAAAAGGCATGCAAAGCCGTAGGCCTGAACAACCTTACTCTGCAGTGGTCTCCCACCCAGAGCTGGCCTTAAGGATGAGCAATATGGGACACTCCCAAGGCACCTGTCAATCCCAATCACCATGTTGTGGACTGGTTAATTCCAGAGCGGGTGGCTGAACCAACCCGGTGATGGCCAGGCTGGACGCAAGAAGGACTACTGACTCAAAGATTAATAAATTTGATGTTTACTTACAACAAAACTAATGTGGATACAACGACGAGTACAAAGAGCGAGTAGACGATACAGCAAACAGTTAACAGCAAACAGTTGACAGCAGTTCTTAACTGATGACTTCAGTTTTCTCTCAAATTTAGCTAACAGTACTAGTAACTACGAGAGCTCACGGTATTAATCATGTAAACGATAAGCGATTAAACAGGAAAGACGGCCTAGGGGTCTCTCCGGGCTTAGACGAGGGTGATCAGTCCACCTCAAAGTGAAGAACCCAGGGACCTCGTGCTGAGGCGCATTGTCCCTTTTATAACTTCTCTGGCCAATCATAGGGGTTTGCTGATGGTCTGTTCTAGAAAGCATGCCTGCTGGCCAGGCAGTCACGCTCTCCAGGTATCTCCTGGTTGGCTAGGGCCATCTGATCACACACACCATTCAAACTTGCGATCATGTCTCATTCACATGATATATCTAGTCCGCTCTCACTGTAACATTTGTCTGGCAGATGGTCATTCTCTTTACCCTGACAGCACCATGGTCAGGGAAGCACTCCACACATATGCGAGAAGCCCATGCTTAGAGCAGTGCTCTCCCTCTGCCACAGCCCACCCCAACTGATCTCCCACCCCTGACAGGAAGAGCCATACCCAGCCCAGCCTGCCCCCTAGCTCCAGCTGTTGCTCAGGAGAAGCTGGGCCAGGCACATGCAAGTGGGATAACGCTTACTTCAGTCTGCCTGCCTTGCTCCTGCACAGCAGCAGCAGTTCCTGCCTGGCGCACCATACAGCTCTCCCTCCCTGCTGGACTGTGTCCTGCACTCCTGCCTGCCTCCCTCTGCCTGAAACAGCAATGACTGGCAGTGGGGGGGCACCAAAATACAAGCTTGCCACTGGTGCCATTTTCCCTGAAGCCAGTTCTGCTCCCACCCACCCCAAGGATCCAAATAAGCACTACTATTGTTTCACTTTGAAATGTAACTTTTTATATGCTACCATACCTAGGGTATCTTTCCTTTTTCTTGACAGCCATAATAGAACATGCTTACACTTTATGCAGCTGCATGATTACAGAACCTGTCTGCTGAAATTCCCAGAGCACTTGCTTCCAAGTTACATGCACCTGAGTCAGAAAATAACCCAGCTCTGCACAAACAAGTCAATGGATCTCAATTTCTTAAAACCTGGTTGTCAAATGTAACTTGGAAATTAAAACTTGCTACATCAGGCTTTGTTCTTGGGGCCTAGAAGTGGATGGAACACAGCAGCAATACCCCAACAGGCACACAACAAGTATTAGACATAGGGTAGGAAAAAAGTGATTCCTAAAACTTCCTGACACACAAAGCGAGCATGCATGCTATAGCTAAGTATTTGAATACCTAAGCATGTAATAGCTATGGTTCCTCCTTAGCTAGTCACTGCCCTACTTTTATTTTTTCTCTTTGAAATTCGAAAACTGATCTCCGGTATTTCAAAGAGCAGTTTACAGGAGTAGGTGAAAATA
Source organism: Caiman crocodilus (assembly GCA_030014935.1). Lineage (NCBI taxonomy): Eukaryota > Metazoa > Chordata > Crocodylia > Alligatoridae > Caiman > Caiman crocodilus. Next base: position 95,693,017 of record JAGPOW010000261.1, read on the forward strand.
GACAGGAAACAGGAAATGCTCTTTGAAATATTCTTATATGCCCTTGCAATGAGGACAGATACAGAACACCTAACTTAGTAAACACCACCATGGCTTTTCATCCATTAGATCCCCAATTTTCCATGTTTTCTTCTCTAAATTTAATGGAACTTAAGGATGTTCCATCAATTTCAAGGAGCAGAATTTGAATATGGAGCCTACTAAACCTGTGAGTCTTCCATGGGCCATTATCTGCAGAAGCTCACAAGAGAAAGAAAAATAAATAAATAAAAAAGAAAGACAGAGAAAGAAAACACTTCATGGGATATTATTCCATAATACTTCTAAAAACAGACTTTAAAGTGATGACATTTCTATATTTAAGAGACAATTAGGCTATTCTTAAGAGATCATTTTACTATTTCTTTTCCTTGAAGCCTACACAGTTGGATTCAGGGTAATTACTGCACCTGGTTATAAGTGGGAGGCCACAGGAAATAATCGCAAATATTTTTTTAAACCCTAAATTATTTAATGTGCAACATATGCAGATTACACACAAGACTCAAGTTTCATCGCTTCTGTTGAGCAATGCAATGATCTAAGATTTACGTTCCTACAGGATGAGATCTTCAAACATACCAAATAATTATTGTCAGGAATTTCCATCACAGTCACCAAACAACATTTATAAACACGCACCTTGTTCACTGGAGAAAAAACTTGGATCTCTGTGAAAGTTCAGCCTGTTTCTTAAGAAGATACATAACTGCTGCAGACACAATACAGCCTGCAAGGCTAAATGGTGTTTTCCATCTCTTCCAAAAGCTAAGTTTAGCAAAGACAGAAGGCTCTACAAAACAAAAGTATTAACAGTTCAGTTCAATTTAATTCAACAGTTCAGTCCAGTCATCAACCTAGATGTCATTACACCTCCCACAGACTGGCATACTATGATTAGTTCTGAACTGTATATAAAAAGAAACTGACTTTTGAACAAGTGTTTACAGATCATATTGAATTGTGGTTAAAAACTCTTTGTTCAATGAAGGAACTATTATTAGACCCAAGGGAAGAGTTGCTTTACACCATTTTCAAATACCTCTCTATTGACAACCTATGAGCAGCTATTATGGGAATTGAAATGTAGCACATTTTAGCCAAATGGACATGCAAAAATCCCAAAACAAAACAAATCAAAAACCCAACTTTCTCTGCACAGCATTGTGTGTTGCTAGTAGTTAAACAGGTAATTACAATAAAATTAAAATGCAAATCTACCCTCAAATGCTCCATATAACAATTTCCTTTTTTAATATGATAGTTTTAGACACCCTGTATGAAGAAATGCAGAGCTGTTAAGCAGGATAATTTACATAAGATCTAACTTCAGAGAAGTCATTTTACCATCTGATAGGGTTTTAATTGATAATAGCTCTAACCTGAACAATCTTTGGTCTCTGAAGAAAGATCTCAGCAGGGAAATCTTGCATAATAACATCCTGAAGAAGCTCACACGTACTCCAAATTAAATTGTGGTTATTGCTTCTCAAAGAGCTAAAAGTTAAAGTTGAAATTCAGTAAAATGTAAGAAACACTAGAACACTGCAAATCTTTACACACAGACCTGCACTCAAATCTGAACTGAAGAATTTCTGCTACTGCACTACTGCCACTCATTCCCAAAGAAAGGTTCTTTCCCAGATGAGCTAATTGTGTGGACAAAGAGAGAAACAATGTTACACTAAAATAAATGGCACTGTTCTCAGACCAAATTTGAAACTGGGTTTCTGGAAAAGAAATTGATCTGTGACCCCCTGCACACATTGCACTTAAGACATGATTAATCAGTTAATTACCTCTTAAATTGTTACCAAGAGGCACCTTAATGTAATTAATGGAAGGATAAACAAGGAATAATTCACAAAAGTTATAAGACGCTTTCTGTGTAATAAATTTGTGGCTGGTTTATATCTTGTCATTAACTGAATGTGTAGCCAGGCTGTGACTCCTAGCCACTGAGGGCAAACCAGCAGGGTAGCTAGGAACCCTGTCAGCTGATGGGGCTTTCAGCCACACGGGCATAAGGTACACATCTATGGCCGGGAGACCCATCAGCTAACAGGGCTCCTAGCCACAGGAGCATACTACTTGCTAGTACAGGAACCCAGGATTGTGACTCCAGGCTTACCCTGCACTGGGAATAAGGTGTGACGGGATCTGATGCTGTACCCCCATCACTCTGCCTGCCATGCATGTGTGACATGGCAAGAAGCACGATCGTGGGGACCCTACATCAGATTCCACCGTGTCTTCACTTGCACATCTGCCAGGAATCTATATTAACAGTATGCTAGCAGTATTCTATTTTGGTTGTACCTAACCTTTAGCTACTCTGCCAACAGAAGTTTCTACCACAACAATTTGAAGATTGTTTTACACCAAGATTTCATTAAAAAAAAAAAAAAAATCAACTTCCAGCAAAAGGGATAGACATGTGAACAGTTAAACATTTAAACATTCACATATTGATAACTGGTAATATCTTACTGGTTATCCTTTCAGGACTAAGAGCAGCCCAGCAGAGAAAGGAGTGGAGGTGGTAAGTGCCCCTGAAGGCAGCAAGGCAAGTAGGAGGGAGGGTGGAGCAAGGAGAGGGAGAAGGCACTAGTACCTAGTACAGTGAGGAAGTGGTAAGGGAGCTGCAAGGGCACCAATTCTTCTCGTGACAGCAAAACCCTGCCCCTTCCCCACCACCTATTCCAAGGCATCCATGCATTCACCACTGGCAACAAACTAGGTTGGGGCTCTGTAGACCGTGGTGCAGTCTCCCAGCTGCTTGTCATGGCTGTTGTGGGCTCCAGGTAGGTCTCTGCCCCCTGCCACAGAGCCTGAGCTGCTCACAGTAGGTAGCAAGAAGGTTGCAAGCAGCTGCACCAGGGTCCATGGAGATCCAGCCTGGTTCATCACCAGCAGTGGGTGCAAACACATCTTGGGGTGGACAACAGGGAAAGGGCCAGGGCTGCGTTGCCATAAGAAGGGTTGGACCCCTCACTTCTTCACTACCATCTGACCTGAGGCCCATGTGCATCTGCCACCAGGAAAGAGCTGGACCATGGCTCCACGCACCCCAGTGCAGCCATTTGCAGCCCTGGCCCCCAAGCAGCCACACACCACGGACAGCAGCAGACAAGGGGCTTTCCCAACCAGTTGCTGCTGGTGGTATGCAGCTGACCAGGGGCCAGAGCAGGCTGCAGGCAGCAGCAACAAGCTCCCTACAGCTCTGTAAAGCCACAGGTGGTAGGAGCAGGAAAGGGGCTTTCCTATCTGGCTGCTGCCACCTAGAGAACAAATGAGCACAAACAGGGGCCAGTCCACAGTAGATGCATGTTACTGGTTAACCATTTAAAAATTGATAACATTAAGGGAGTTTAAACCAGTACCTTAATTAATCAGTATTTACATACCAAAAAGGGAACAATATCATGGATTAAAACTTTTCATACCAGAATGAAGACTGGATAGCTGAAGGCAGGACTGTCCAAGACCTTGTGCCTTGGGCTGGATCCACAGCATGGATCTTTGCAGGCTGGATCCAACCCAGAGCATGAGGAAGCAGCAGCAGCAATGGCTGCCACCGCATGCCCTGTGCCACAACTGCACCTCCAGCGGTAGGGCAAGGGGTCCCAGATTCTGCAGCAGGCACAGCCCCCGCCCCGCCAATTTCTGGAAGCCCAGCAGGCCAGATGTGGCCCAAAGACTTTGTTTGACACCCTTGGCATAAGGAACTGATAATGAGATGCATTACTTACAATTTACCAGTTCATGTTTAGCCAAGTTACTAACAGGAATTTGATAGACTATGCAAAGTCAGTTACAAATCTCATTCTTGGCTATAATAAAGAAATGTTCATACCACAAAGCTGACCAACTAACATTGTTGGCTGACATCACAATTTACACTAAAGACTGAATCACTAATTTGTCACTCAGATGCAACAGTCTGGGATAGAGTTGAGAGAAGAGTGGGAAGCTAATACTGTAACTGCTCTGGCAGTCTTTGGCACAGCTTTCATAATTACTGAACTCAAATAAAAAAAATATTCACAGTAGCTGCAGTTGTTGAAGCTCTTTAACTGCTCCAACAGAAACTTTGAATGGCTTCAAACCAAAAAACGCACATACAAACACAAATTGAACTATAAAATCTCCAATCACGGTACCTTTCGTTTGACGAAAGAACATGCCTATCTGTTGTGGTCAGCGTTAGCCAAGGAAACGTGGAAAACTTCAAACACTTTACTGCCTTACTTACTGTCAAAAAAATAGAAAAAACTGAAAGGTGCACAGAACTGCAGTGTATTTTTCTTTATAAGAGTTAATGTTACAGCATCTCCCTCATTGCTGAAATAGAATCTAATTATAAAACGTGTTTTAAGATTATCCATCTGGAGAGCTGATGAAACTTTAGCAGAACAAGAGAAATTTAGGGTTCATACATATTAGAAAACAAGTTTCGTAGTTCAGGAACAAACAAAAAAATTTTTAGTAAAATGGCACAGCATTAGTGAAGCAGTATTTCCTTCGCTTCCAGTCTATACCAAACCAATCACCTACCATCAATCTATAATCTTGATTTTCTGCCAAAGCAAGTACATTCTAATACATTAAAATTCTGAGGCGAAATTACACAAATTATTTTTTTTAATTCAGCTGGTGACATCTAATTAGAATTTTAAAGCTATTTTTTAAATTAATTTTTCAGTTAGAGAGTGCTGCATTCCCAATGAAGGCTAATAACTTGTTGAAAATTGATTTGCTAATAGAAATATGAAAAATTAAAGTTTAACTTGTAAAATTTGATTTTCATCTTGTCGTAATATTGAACATTTAAAAAAGGGTGGACACTGAATTTTTCATTACATTATGGACTATTTTTCAACATCCTAACCATCCTAGATGGTTAATAGAAGAAATGCTGTCAAAGTCGAATTTCTGCTATGCTTCCATATTTAAACCTCTTACCATTTCTCAGCACTACCAGATGAATAAACAGCATAATGTTAGATCTTATTTCAGTCCCCAAATCCCATCTTCAGAAAAGACGTCGCAATTTTCAATTTAAATTTCTTAAAAGAAAATGGAGTTTAAATTGCTTATGAAATGGGATTCAAGGGATTTCCCTCCCCAAGCAAACCACTACAATATTAATTTTTTAATTACTATTGCACTACATCAAATGAGGTAATCTAGACTTTCTAGGACATCAGTATTTGTAAACTGTTTGTAGGGAAAAGATGGTCTAATAATGCCATGGGGTAAAAACATATGTGAAATGATATTTAAGAATGCCTTGCGGATTACAGACATATTACCTAGCAATTCTAAAAAAATGCATACCAGCAGATCTTTTGGCAGGTACTTCCAGCTGTTGCAAACAGCTTCTGTTTTGTTGAAAATAGCCAATGATTTTTCCTTCTTGGGGTAAAACTGAAAAAAAAAGACCACATTTTCAATGAGTGCAAATATCATATTATTCTGTATTTCCTGAAATACCAGATAATCCAACCCATCATCACAGTAGTTAAGAGCAGTTTGAGAGATCATTGCCTCCAAGTTCTACCAATTTGTATTTTTTAAAAAGTCTATTCCTCTGCTGTTTTGTATTCTGCATATATATTAAAACAGACCATACACAGAGTTAATGGAAGAAAAAAAAATGAAAATAAATATTTCTCCATCTATCCAACTCATATAGCCAAAAATATCTGTTTACTTTTGTTACAAGTAAGAGTTTCCAATTAGAATGGTACTTTATGGTTAGTAGATTTAAAGTTACCAAATCAGCTCAACAATTACATTTATGAAATATACAAAAACTACATAACCATAAAAATCTAGCAAACATGCATTTTATAGACTGAGGACAGGCAGAGACATTACACTTTTACTGGTATAAGTGATCAGAAACCAGTCTATACTCAGAACAGAAGTTTAGCGCACAAAACTAGTCTATACCCATAACAGAAATGTTTGGCCTACACAGACTGGTTTAAAAATGGTGACAATCTATTTGCCCTGGCCCCCACCCCTTTCAAAGAGAGAACGTGGATTCTGTTTGTTACCAATCTAAACTATGCTGCTTACAGAAAACTGTGCAACTTGGACTAATTCTACCTCAGGCTTTTTGAATGTCTGTGTCTAGCCTCAATCAGAGATGCTTAAGCACGTCTACCCTGCTTCTGCTTCACACAGTTAACCTCTCTCTCTATCCTAATAAATGTCATAATCACTGTATTCCTCAAATCCAAGATGACTTCAAATTTAAGACAACATCCCAATAATTATATAAATCACATTTATAAATTTTCCATGAAAAAAATTATTTTATTGGAAGATCATCTTAAATTCACTCCCCTTACCATTGTGGTAGGAAAAGCAGTTTCATAGTATCATATCATAGTATATAGGGTCAGAAGGGGCCTAGAGCAGGCCATCTAGTCTGACCCCCCGCCAACGGCAGGAACGAGTGCCAGGGTCACAGGACCCCAGCCAAGTACCTATCT
>JAGPOW010000261.1:95699661-95711790 GCA_030014935.1 Caiman crocodilus
CTGAACAGGTTCAGGTCCCTCAGACACTCCTCATAAGGCCTATCCTGCTGCCCGCATATCAATCTAGTGGCCCTCCTCTGGACCCTCTTGAGGCTGTCCTCATCCCTCTTGAAGTGCAGTGCCCAGAAATGGACACAGTACTCCATCTGCGGCCTGACCAACGCCGCATAAAGGGGGAGAATCACCACCTTGGACCGGCTCGAAATGCATTCTTGAATGCCTGCTAGGGTTTGGTTGGCCTTCCCAACCACCACCTGACATTGGAGGCTCATGTTCATCTTGGCATCAACAATGACGCCAAGCTGGGGAAGAGAAGGCAGCAAGGCGGGCGGGAGGGAGGACTAGTACCTATAGCTACATTCCACAGACTCCAGCGCAGCTGCTTGCAGTTTCTCTACCACTTGTCAAGAGCAGCACAGGCTCCAGCCAGGCTCTGACCACTCGCCACAAATCCCAGACTGCTCACAGCAAGCAGCAGAAAGGCTGTACCACGGTCTGCGGAGCCTACCTATTAGGTACTAGTCTCCACTCTTCCCTTCCCTCCATCTCCCACCCTCCCACTCTGGGGGTGTCATACCAATTAATTGTTTAAGTACTGCAATTACAACAACAGATTAAATGGATGCTTTTTAAATTGATGTTTACAACCCTGACACGCAGCTGGACTCCCTGCCCTTACCTCCACTACCTGCCTCTCACTCTTTTTCCCTCCTAGTGCCTGTCTCCCTACATATTACTCACCAGTTCCCCTGTCATATCCCCCTGCTGTCTGCCCCGACAGTGCTAGCACTCTCCCACCAAGCCCCACCAGGCCAGGGTCTGCCCTCAATGCCTGCCGCTCCCACCTATACCTGACTCCCATGCCACATGCCCCCTCCATGCCTGTGTCTGATCCTCCACCACCTATTTTCTTTCTAGTACCTACCCTGCTACTCTCTGCCCTTGCAAATACTTGCCTTCTGGGGGACTCTGGCACCAGCTCCAGGGCAAGCACAGCAGCAGCAGACCTGGCCCAGCCCAGTCAGGTAGAAGTAGCAGAAGCAGCTGCCTGCCTTGTTCCAATACTCAAATCCAAGACAACGCCTTTTTCTGCTCTTCCATGTTGATAGGGGGTGGAAAATATGTCATTGTGGATTTGAGTAAATACAGTGGTTTTTTTAGTACCCATTTTGTAGAATTATGTCATTTACTACATTGATGTATCCTTGAGAAAACAGTCACCTACATCATTTACACCAACCGTTCCTGTGTTAATAGCTTGATTTTAAACTTTCCCTATAATTAAAAATCTCCTAATTATTTTGAGAGGAGGAAATCATAGTGCTAATAACATAAAAAACCTAGCACAAATCCAACATATACTTTATATTAAAACTAGCAATTATTGTAAGCCACAGGCATTGTGACATTTAAGGAAAGTTATTTGATTGATTATAGTTTAACAATTAGGAAAAGAGGAACTATTTTTTAGAACACAATGGGTGCATCTACACAGGACACTAACTGCACAGATGCCAAATAACACTGCAGTAGTGTGCTAAGCAAAACCCATGCTAATATGCTACTGCACGAAAAGACACACACGCTGGTGCTACTATGCACAGTAGTGCATCTTGATTTAGTACCTCACTATCCAAGTACTGAACTTAATGCATATTACCTATGGCACTTTAATGACTGTGTAGATGCGCCCAGTAGAAATTTTCTAATTGGGGAAAATTAGAATCTGTCCAAGGTCTAAAAAAATTAAATTCTGTAACCTCAGCCTCTGCCCTAATATTGGTTTTTGTATAATTCCAAGAAGCATGCTTTATGCAGAGGGTACTAGGGCCAGAAAGGCTGCAAATTGCCAGCCCTTTTCCTCAATTCCATCAGCAGGCAGGGAGTGCAACTGATTAGAAAGCCTTTTGTCTGAAAGAACTGTGCCCAGAGAATTAAGAGCAGGGAGGTGGGGGAAAGAAAAAAGAGAAAGAAGGTAAGTCTACTAAATGAGATTTAAATGGCCACAGAGTCTAATGCATGTAACGATAACCACCACAACTAAAGACTGAAGACTTTAGAAGTTTGACAGCAATCAAACTAACGCTATCTTTGCTCGTGCTTTACAAATTTTACTATAGCAAAAATTTATGTAAAATATGACAGGAAACAGGCCAAGTTAAGCTAACTAAACAAAAGTATATGATACTGATGCTGTTCTAGGATGAGTATTTTACTAGATTAAATATCACAACAAATCAAAAGCCAATGCTACCACAGTAACAAAGTAACAGACTAATCAAAATCTACAATAGGGGTGCCCAGTCCTTTGACATCCCCCCCTCACCACAAAAGCGCTAGTTTTCTAGTGACAAGTATCATTCACACTTAAACATCAACAGACGTCAAATGAAAACAAAAATCTCAATTTGATTTCATAACCTAGAAAAATCTTTAAAAAAGTAGTGAGTGACTTCACTAAGCTTAGGTTCTCTTTCCATGCACAGCTCCCCCTCAGAATGCAACTCACTAAAGTTCACTAAAGCGTACCTGCCCATTCTTTTTGATAAAACAGGCTTTCTGCAACCTGGAATCTCTTCCTTTTTTGTTTTAATTGAAAACAAGCAAGTTTCCTAAAGATATAAAGTTACCTAGTTGTTCTACTGAAGGCAAGGGCTGATTTTGATACGACACCTCCGGATAACTGGAAAGAATTTCTGAAGGAAGTCTAAAGAGTCCATCCAGGATCCCATCGATTACAGCCTGAAGATTTGAATCCACATTAGGACGGAGCTGAGAGAAGAACTCCACTGCACCAATTCCAATCAATTGCTGGATAGCAGATGGATGCTAAATTAGAAACAGGGCTGTCAGTTAACATAAGCCTGAAATGTACGTACATCAACAAGATATCTACTGATCAAAGCACAAGTCTGGGAGAGTATGAGACCTGTAGTTGTAATTCTGTCATTACTACCTGTGACTGTTCTTCAGAGGCAAGTCTTCTTACCTCCTGAGACAAGTATATTAGAAAATTTGTCCCCTTTTCAGAAGCAGTGCAGTCAAAGTGACAACACTCAAGTCAAGAGCAGATATTTTAACCATTGCATTCTCATTGCTCACCATATACCTATTTTCATCTAAGCAATAGGAGTGGGTAGACAAGGCACTGGACTTGGAATCAGTTTCTCAGAGTCCTTTTTCCACCTGTCACTAGCTATCAGTGTGTTCTCTGGCAAGTCACTTTACCCAGGTATGCTTCTACGACCTAGTTGAAAAGCACTGAGTGTCTTATGGAAAGTGTGTGTGTGTAAATTTAATTTAATTCAAATATTAGAAATGAATATTTAAAGCAGCTAAAATCACTCCAGATTAGAATACAATATTGTAACATGATCCAGGTGTCACTTGTTCTTTTTTGCCAATTGGTACTGTAATAAACATCAATTATTTGCATATTGGTGAAGTGTAGAAACTGCAGTATCTTTCAGACCCACTCACAGATTTGAAATATAATTAGATTGTTCCACTGAATGATAATTGTCTCCAAAAATAGTGAAGCGAAAGCAGTGGGTTCCTGCTGGAAGTCCTGAAAATGACAGGAGCCCAACAGGTTCAGGGTTGCCACTACCACAGCCCTAACTGTAAATGACCTGGGTTCTTTGCAATGAATGAGAATTGCTTGCTTTAACTTTGAGTAAGTGCCTTGCGCAATTTCAATCCCCAGGCTACAAATTTAAAATACAGTCTAGGACAGGGGTAGGCAACCCCCACCACGTATGCCAGAATGCCACGCACGCCTCGGGAAAGGGGCCAGGGCTGCACTGCCACAACAAAGACTCCTTGTGGTTCCCTCACTAACCGGCCTGGGCACATCAACATCTTACAAGTTGAGGGTGTAGATGTTTTTGGCACCCTGTCCAAAAACACTGCTGACCCCTAGTTTAGGATTTTATACCTTCACCAAGTTGCTCAGCAAGTTTAACACCTCCTCTTTCATTGGAACTAGAGGAAAATTGAACCATTCCAGCAGATGGAGGAAGAGCAGTTTTTCTTGAACTAGGTCAGGGTACGAAATCAGCTGGTGATCTAATTTGCATAAGATGTTCTTCAGGCTTCTCTCTCTGATCTCGGCCAGTGGATGACCTTTAAAACAAACAAAAAATAAGGCAAAGGAGCACCCATGGATTAAGCCAGCTGCGAATGGCCCCTTCATCAAATGCTTTTATGGGGCAACTCAGGGCAAAGTTACATGTTGCACTTTGTGAGAGAGACAAAGAGATAAAAGACCGTCAGAGACAGAACTATGACACCAGGCTTCAAGAGCTGTACCTGCTCTTTCCCCCCAGCAGAAAGTCTAGCGATCAGACCCGGGGGGTCCAAGGCACCATCCAGGCTAGGGCAGGTACTGCTCGTTCATCCTGAGTGGAGATGTTTAGTGGTCCCCTCTGTGGGAATCGAGAGCATCTCTGTCAAATTCCCCCTGGACATGCCTCAGTTCCACCAAGCACACTAGACCTGCGACTTAGTTTGGTCTAAACGAAGAAATTTACCAATGTTTCTGCTTGGTTTCAGTTCCTTTTGTAACTAAGTGTGTATCAAGTGCCCCCCCAAGAAAGGGGGATATAGTCATAAGGGCAAACTCCCTCACTAAAGACTGCTGTCATGCATGAGAAATGGTCAGTGGACCAATTTGAGTCGGGGGTTAGCTGTTCCCATTAAGCCTTTATTGTAACGAGGAGCCCCCCTGCCTCTTCCTAAGATCCAGAAGAACACAACTTGGGTGGGTCACTTAAGACAGGAGCACCCACAGAAGAATGTACCCAACACGGCGCTCAGCGCCCTCCCAGCACCTCAAGGCTGGCCACCCCACGCAAGAGCTAACCCTGGGCCCCCTCCCTCGCTTCTGTTGGGGTCATTTCATTCTGCCCCCACCAAGCTAACACAAAACATTAGCACCCCAGTATCCCAGCATGTACCGCCGCGAGCACTCCTCCCCTACCCTGCCCCCTAGCCAGCCTCCGTGCTGGAGCCTGGACCCAGGCCTCACCGAGCTTCCGGATGAGCGGGGACAGCTCCATGCTCCGCGCCTCCCGCCCGCGATTCAACCGCCGCGCCGAGCCCGCCCTCAGCCCGCTCCACCTAGCCGGGCAGGGCCCGGAAGCAGCAGGCCCCACGCGGAGGACGCTGGGAACTGCAGTCCTGCGCCTCACAACCCCATGGGAACTGCAGTCTAAGCCAACCCACCAAGCGGGACACGGAGGGATGGTCATGCAAACCGCACAGCCCCATGGGAGCTGTAGTACAGCCGCGCCGCCAAAGGGTCGGGAGGACAACGAAGAAACCCTTGGAAGAGCCGTCCAAGCCGCACAGCCCTATGGGAGCTGCAGACCCCGGAAGTGCTTTGTCGCTGAGCTTTCCGCTGGGGGAAGGTATGACGCTTCTTGGCAGAGCGGTGTCACAGTGGACCCGGGACCCACCTCTTTTCACCAGGCTAGAGCCCTTCCCGTGAAAGGTGAAAGCCCATGGTCCTCCCAAAATGAGGCAAACGGTGTTTTCTCCCGAGAAGTGGGAAGGGGAGTGCAGTGCTGCAGCTGCGCGATTTTGCTGCACCCAAACTTGGCTGCTGTGTTAAGTGTTGCCAGGTGTACAGTAATTATTGTACTTGTATGATCATACATCCAAGGGTTGAAATGATCAGTCATAGTAAAAGTGTTCAGAAAGTACAATCGTTTTTGAAGTAGCTAATTGATGCAACATATGCAACATCTAAGTCACTCTTTGGGGAGTCTTAATTGACTTTTGGGCTTTTTTTTTTTTTTTTTTTTTTTTTTTTTGTGAAAATGGTATTCCTGGTCAAATTAGCCAAATTAATTCTAAATCCTCTCACCTGAACAAACTCAATTATTCAAACACCATATGTGGTGCTACAATCAGCAAGTGTCCTCCACCCCAGTCTTTTTAGCCTGAAGCTTCAGATTCTCCCATATCCATTGGCAGGCATCATCCGTACAAGCCCAAGCCCGGAGGTCTTGGGGTTCGGGTTTTGCTTGCCCAAGGGAGCAAGCTAGGGAGGAATCCCTATTTGTATAAAGTAAGCATGTAGCTAAGATCCTCTAGCCAGAAGCTGGCTCCTGGGAGGCTGCTACAGACTCTCATATGGTGTCCTGCAGTGCATTTGACAGGGGTGCTCTACTTCACAGTGCTTTTCAAGTCCATCTCAGTCAGATTAACAGACCAGTACAGCAACTGTGCTTGACCTTAGCCCACAAGAACTGCCTTTTGACTTTCAGGCTTGGTTCAATACTTTCTTATGATTAATAAGAAATGTTTCAGCTTTGATGACCTAGTTCTCACACTCCCTGGCGACTTACAGTAAACAATATAAATTAAACAAGAAAAAGACTTGTTTGAATATTTATTTGCATATGTTTTCAGTGCACAATAGTTTTTCAGCAAATACGATAATTTTGAGCTTCCGATAGGATAATTTCATATTTAAGACCTGGTACTCTGGCAGCAGCGAGGGAGTTACCCCTAGGAAAGTCTCTCGTGCTTCACAGACCTTCAGGCTTCTTGTAGTTCTAGCTCAAAATCTTAACTTGGGTGTGGTCAAATGAAGAAACAGCTGGCAGGGAAATACTGGATGCACTTGTGTGGCACTCAAGAAGGGTTAGGTTTTCTTTTTAGAATCAGACACTAACTTAGCTATAACAATGACAGCAGTAATGAATGACACAATGTCTTTTGACTGTTTTTGCCTAGTTTGTTGCAGATTATAAATTTAATGGCCACATCCAGACCTGTGTGGGCATTTGTTTCCCCAGGGACAAGAAGTAGCAGCACACCTTGAGCTGCTGCTAGTTATTCCTAGGGAATGCCTGTGCCATGTGATGGCTGGTATACAGCAGTTTACCCCAGGTGGGGTAGGGGAGGCTGGGGCCAGCAACTATGCAGACCCCAGCAGCCTTACCTGAAGGCCTTGGAGAGCTGCAGCCATGACACACTTGCAGCTGGGAGCCTGGCTAGCAGCTGGAGCATGGCTCTGGTAGGTTAGGCTCCAGTTTTGGGTGGCATATGCGCCACCCTGGTTTTTTTCGGCATGAGTATTTTTTAACCTGTGATCTCTGGTAGCAGCATGGGGAACACCTGCTTTTGAGGTGTGTGGCACCACATACCACACATCTGCGCTCATCTGGATACAGCCAATGTTGTTTAGCAAATGCACATACCTTTTAGTAAATCTCTCTTTGTTTCTTCTTGGATCCCAAAATGAATGATATAGTGCTAGGCCCCTAGCATATTTAGACAATCTTTTAGTTCTGTTTAACTGGAAGAAATCATATAATGATGTGCCATACTAGCTGCACCTTCCCCCCACCCCGTCCCCCTGCCCTTTTCAATACCTTAGATCCACCCATGCATCTGTGCAAGCTTTTTTTCCCCCCACTATGATAAGAGGTAGAAACCTTAAAAGTAACAGCACAGATTCCTGAATGGTAACATGATTCTCAAAACCCAGTGTTAAAGGAAGAGGGGAGAGGGGGGAAGTAATCTTAATGAAATAGACAATGACAAGTCAATAAGACTGCTTATTACAAAATTAGCATCCGCCCATGGATTTGCACTGAAAAAAAGTAATGCATGTGAATTAAATATAGTTATTTTCATGAAAACAGGAGAATCGCATAACTTCCTAGTTTGCCATTCACTTTTTGAATAGAAGCCTCTACCTTACAAGGACACTCCTTAGAGTAGTATCCTACAGAGTGAAAATAAAGTGCAGTTATAAGTCCGTTCACCCTTTCAACAACCATCTCACTGGCAGTCCTTGGACATGCACAAGCAATTACCAAGCTGCTGCAAAATGTAGCTAGCCTCCTAGTGTTCTGGCATTATGGCATTATTTAGACCTTTTTTCAATTGCCACAATAACCCACGTGAGTGACTGCCTTACTTCTGCCCACAAAAGTTGGGTTCTAAAAAAAGGGACACAGGTTTTACACAAATTGTGAAATATATCTTACCATTTTTTTATATATATATTACCCGTAACCCAAGGTTGGGAAAGACCTATGGAGAATTTCAAACTGAGGAAAAGACAACATTTTATGTTACCAACATTAATGAGGCAGCTACTATTTGAACAATAAGGCTGCATCCAGATAAGCACAGACTATTGGTTCCCCAGGGACAACTAACAGCAGAACACCTTGTGCTGCTGCAAGTTATCCCTGGGGAACGCCTGTGCCACACACCCTCTGAAACACAGCAGGTTACCTCGAGTGGAATAGGAGTAGAGTTACTACGTTTTCCCAGACATCCTCTTTTTGGCCCCCTGTCCTCATGTCCAGGCAGGTTTTTAAAATGCGAGCAAATGTCTGGGTTTTTGCTCTGCCTCTGCTTTTCCCAGGCACAAGCAGCTTGAATGCTTGGGCCTGGGAGCAGCAAGCAGGGTGATTGGCTGTCAGGGGCTACGTCTTCTGCGCACAGGCTCTGGCAAGTGTCTGTGTATGAGCAGAGCTGCATGGGCAGCAGGGCTGGGGTAGACAGTTGGCTGTGAGGGACACTGGCAGGGCTTTGGGTCAGGAGTGAGGGGCGCCAGCAGTGCTGGAGGGGGCAGGGCTGCAGGTCAGGAGTGAAGGGCACCAGCAGTACTGGGTACAGAGGCCTGCAGGTCAGGAGTAAGGGGCACCAACAGAGCTGAGGGCAGGGGCTGTGAGTCATTAGTTGGCACTGGCAGGGCTTGGCAACAGGGGCTTAGGAGTGGGGGGAAAGGCAGGGCACAGGCATATCACTGCCTACCCATCAGCCCACAGCAACTGGGTAGAGATCACCCACAGTTACTTTGTGCATGTGAGTGTATGAGTGTGTGTTTGTGTGGGGGAATCAACAGTTTCTTGTACCTATTTTTAGTTTTTGTATTTGTTGTATGCTTCTGTGTTTGTGTAGTTGCACCTGTGTCTAATAAACTGATATTGCTGACCCCAAGCGTTGGTCTTGCTTGTCAAGTCAACATCTGGATGTGGCCCAAGTGGTTGTCCTTTCTTCTCTCTCATTCCCCATAACTGACACATCATAGGACAAGGATGCCAGCATCAACTAAATGTCTGTCTACGCTGCATTGGAGAAAAAGAAGCTCAAGAGATGATTTGATTAATATGATGCCTCTGTCCTGCAGCCCTCTGCTTCTTATATTTCTGTATTTTCATTACAGCAACCCAAGAAAAGGTCCTTCTCTCAATATTCCATGACATAACACATTCAAGAGACCAACGGACATCGCTATTCTTTACCTCCCTTTTGCGTAAGGGACAGGCGCTTCTATCAAAATCTCACTGCCCAAGATTCAGAGAACAGTTCTGACCTCTCTGCCCTCAAGACACAAATTAGTGACCTGAAAAATCCGAACTTATCTACTTAAAACCCCTTGGTTTTAAAGTTTCTAACTACAAACAGTGTTTTTTTGTTCAGTAATTTTTATTGCTCAATCCTTACAGGAAACAGTGGTTGTATCACTGTACGCAGAGAAGAATGACCTTGTTAAACTGGAAAAGTGGTCTGAAATCAAACTAAATTCAGTAAGGATAAGTGCCAAGTCATGCACTTAGGATGGAACAATCAAATGCGAGCACAAATTAAAGAATGACTGGCTAGGCTGCAGTACTGCAGAAAAGGAAGGGTCTTGGGGTTTAGAGGGGAACATACATTGCAAATCAGTCAGTGATGTGCTCTTGTTGAGAAAAAAAGGCTAATAACATTCTGGGTTGTATTAACCGGGTTGTTACAAGTCAAGAGAAGTTTTTCTCCACTGAATTCGGCACTGTCAAGGCTTCACCTAGAGTAATGTGTCTAGTTCTGGGCACTGCACTTCAAGAAAGATTGAAAGAGGATAAAAATTATGAATGGGCAAATTGGAAAGAATGCAGGTGTCTATGAAATGTAACATTCAAGAAAAGCTTGGAAGAACTAGGATTATTTCGTCTGGAGAAGAGAATAAGGGGAGAATAGGTAACAGTCTTCAAATATCCAAAGCCTCTTTTTTCAGAGTATGGTGATACACTATTCTCTGTGGCAGCAAGGAACAAGATAAGGAGGAAGAGTCTGAAAACTACAGTAGAGAAATTTAGGTTGGACATTACGAAGAACTTTCTTACTAGGAGGATAGTGAAGCATTGGTTCAGAATGCCTAGAGGAATGGTTTAGACTGGTATGATCCTGCTCTGAGCAGAGGTTAGACTAGATGGCCTTTTGACATCCCTTTCAGCCTTATTTGTCTATGTAGTAATCATATTGCTTGACACAAAACATAAAGTATTCATAATTAGCCCTTATCCTCAAAGTAGGAGCTCAAAACATTCTTTGTGTCTGTGCCCATGAGTATTTGCGATGTCATGCTGGCCTTCTCTCTGGCTGCTCAGCATTACTCAAGCCATCACACCTTCTCCCTCTACCCACCTGAAAGATTGTCTCTTTTGTTTCTGCAGTGGCTGTCCAAAACATAAAGCTGATATTTCAGCCTCCAAACTCAACATTAAGCTGTTATTATCTGTCTTTCAGTCTCCCAAATGCACATTTTGCTATCATTCTGCAATAACACAGGATACAATCAAGCAGTTATTTAACTACCCACATGCCCAGTTAAAAACTTCATGGCTAGGAACAGAAATTACACATAAACTGATTTAAGTGATCAGAAACTGAAATAAACCTGTAACAGAATGTAAATTCAGTGATCATAAAACCATTTCAAAATAGCTAAAACTGGTTTAACATAAACCTGATTGAATGTAGTATCAGACTTCACTGATTTGGGTCAAACTAGTTTATAGAACTTCTGTCCCAGACCTCATCCTGGTTTAAATTAAACCAGAGTCCTCCAGCATGCCCTACAGCCCTGGGCTGGGCTGGGCTGGGCTGTCCTCTCAGTTCCAGAAAACAGGCCTGTCCTCACCCCTCTGTTCTCTGGCCTGATCAGGAAGAGGTGTCGTGGCATGGCCCCATTGGACGCGTCTGCATATGCAAGCACATGCGCTTGCAGCAGCTGAAATAGAAGCGGTGTCAATTTGAGCTATGGCTTTTTGCTTCAGTGCATGTGCTAGGACATGCACTTTGTTGTGGAGCAAATTGTGCCACATGGGGCAAAATAACCCTGCCTGGCTCCTCTTGGATCTTCAGCCTGGAGGAGCTAGAGCCCTGGGCCAGCACCTGTTCTGCCCTTTCTTGGCCCCAGCAGTATAAAAAGCCACCCTGGCAAGTAGCTCAGGGCTACTAGCTCTCAGGAGCTTCTGGGGCCCAGCCAATTGGTACCTGGGGACACTACCCCTTGTGTCAGCTGGACTGCTGAAGCAGCCCTGAGAGTTCCCTGAACCCTCTGCCCACTGCAGCAGTCTGGCAGTGGGGGTTGCTGCCTGGCTGTGACCTGCTGTGCACCTGTCAGACTCGGATGGGGACTGCAGAGCCAGTAAAGGCATCTGTCTTTCTGGGCCAGCTGCCAGTAGACTGGGGTTGCAGGGTTGGCCTTTGTGTAGCACTATTGCCAGTTGTGCCCCCTGCCCAACCAGCTGGGCAGCTATTACCCAGAAGATGTTCTGGGTGTGGTAGCCTGCTTTGAACTGTCAAAGCATGTCCTCCCAGCCCCATCTGGCCAGGAGGTCAGCCACAGCCAGATGGGTCCAAGATGCAAGCTCTGAGCAGGCAGGGTCCTGCCACTGGCCTCCCTAGCAGGAATTCTGGTGTTGTCGATTGGAAAACTGGAAAATCTGTAATAAAAAAAAATCCCAAAGTCACTCTAAAATACCCCCAAAGCCATGTTCCCCAACAAGTAAAACAAAAGACTAGTATAAAGAGAGAGAGTGAGTGACTGAGACAGTGATCAGTTGGACAATGTTTTATTGATGCATCTTACAGTGTTAAAGCTAGTCTCTTATCATAATAAGAGCCTTTAGCTCGGTTATACGAGCGCTCTTGGAGCTCTGGACAAGTGCCGGAGGACTGGAAAGTGGTCAATGTGGTTCCCATCTTTAAGAAGGGGAGGAAGGAGGACCTGGTGAACTACAGACCTGTCAGTCTCACCTCAGTTCTGGGGAAGATCTTTGAGAAAATTCTCAAGTCCCACATCTGTGAGGGACCGGCAGGGGACTTTATGCT
>JAGPOW010000261.1:95711890-95739853 GCA_030014935.1 Caiman crocodilus
TTCACAGTTAGGGTGGCTAGGATGTGGAACCAGCTTCCTAGGGAAGTTGTTCTTGCTCCTACCTTGGGCATCTTTAAGAGTAGATTGGATAGATACTTGCTTGGGGTCCTGTGACCCTGGCACTTGTTCCTGCCGTTGGTGGGGGGTCAGACTAGATGGCCTGCTCTAGGCCCCTTCTGACCCTAGATACTATGATACTATGATAATAATAAAGTGAACTCTAAATACAAGTTTCATGAATTCATGAATACATATTTTGCTGTCCTCCCACAGGGCACACAAGGGGTTTGTCCCCCACACAGGGGCTATGGCCCCCCAACAGGTGGTTCAGCCCCTACACAAGAGGTTTGGCTCCCACACAAGGGCTATGGCCCCCCAACAGGGGGTTTAATCCCCTCAACAGGGGATTTGTCCCCCACATAAAAGGTCCAGCCCCCAAAAAAGGGGATTTGGCCCTTACACAAGGTGTTCAGCCCCCAACAGGGGGTTCAGACCCCACATGAAGAATTTGGCCCCCATGCGGGTTTCGCCCCCAAAAGAGGGTTTGTCCCTCACATGGGTTCAGCCCCCCAACAGGGGGTTCAGCTCCCACACAAAGGGTTTGTCCCCCCAAAAGGAAGTTCAGCCCTCACGTGGGTTTGGCCCTCCAAAAGAGGGTTTGTTCACCACATAAAGGGTTTGGCCCCCACAAATGGCCCCCACAGGGGCTACCACCCCACCTGTAAGGCCCACATGCCCCACCTCAGCCCCCCTGATTGCTGCCCCACCTGGCGCCATCCCCCACCAGCTGCTGCAGCCCCCCAATGGCTGTGCCACCCAGCCCCACTCCCTGCTTCCTCAGACCCCCTGATGGGTGCCCCACCCAGCCCCACCCCCCCAACTTGCACCCCTAGGCCCCCAAGTTTACCCCCACAACCCCATGGCACCATCACTTTTTTAAAAAACCCGGAAAAAAATGGGAAAAAAAAGCCTCTGCTTACCTTAGAAGCAGGGGTAGGGGTGCTCCAGTGCCTCTTGGCAGAGGCCTCTGGGCAGCATAGGACAGCAGAGAGGCAGGAGGGCTCGGGCTGGGGCCGCTGGGCTGTCACCCTGCCCTGCACTCTGCTGGTGGGGTCCCAGTCAGCCAGACGGCAGCTCCAACTGCTGGTAAGTGCTAAGTTTTTTAATTTTTTTTTTAAGTATGGGGTGGTGGGGCAGCAATGGTGGTGGGGCTGGCAGGTGGAGGGGCCAGCCGCAGCAGGAGTCAGGGGTCTCAGGGAGGCTGGTGGGGGGAGGGCTGGCTGCAGCAGGGGTTGGGGTCTTCAGGGGGGCTGGTGGGCAGAGGGGCCAGCCACGGCAGAGGTCAAGGGGCTGGAGGAGTGGGCGGAGCCATTGGGGTTTCCCCCATGGTTTCCTCCCCCCTCCTCTAGCCCCCCCGACCCTTTACTCACCTGAGCCCTGGTGCTGAAACATGCGGTCTGGACTGCTGCATGTTTCAGAACCAGGTTGAGGGGCCAGCCACAGAGACACTCTGGCAGCCAAAGCATCTCCATGGAAGACCCAGCCTCCGGTTGCCTGGAATGTTTTTTTAAGCTTCAATTTTTTTAGACTCCTGGATATCCAGGGGTCTAATTTTCTCTCCGCGCTGCAAGTTTGCAGCGCGAGGAACATTTTTTCATTCCCACACATACCTTTTGCCCCGCCTCGAGGGGTTTAAGACGGGGCAAGAGGCACATGCACTCATATTGATGCGCCCATTAAGGCAAAGGAGCAGGGATAGGATTAATTCTTCCCTCCTTCCTCCCTCTCCCACTGCAGCTGGGGTCTGCCTGTCTGTGGGCGAGTGGAAGGAGAGCTGGCATCCAGGGCTGATGGACCACAACTGCGGTTCCCAGGGACAGAAGCGACAGAGGGTGAAATTAACCCCTCACTGCCCCCTTTGCTGTTATTAAGCTGCAGCTACTGGGAAGGGCCCTACCCCTGCAGCTCAGCCTGGTCCAGCCCCACCATGCAGCTGTCTCAGGTGGAGCTGAGCAAGACTAGTCCAGGCAATGGGGCCCTTCTCAGCATCTGTGGCTTAATGACAGCCATTCCCCACAACCAGGCTGAGTAGGCCAGACAGCATTGCACATAGGCCCCCACCTTGTTTCCAGGCTGGGCCAGGCCTGACAGCACCACACAGAGCCCCACTCCCCACCCCGCTGTGACAGGCGGGGAGGAGGAGAAGAGGGAAGAGTCCCTCTCCAGGGCCAGTCAGTAATGCACAGAGCCCCTCATTCCCTACCCCACAGTGATGAGGGAGAGGGAGAAGGAGGGAGAAAAGTCCACCTCTGAGGCTGAGGAGCAGAGCTGTGTGGCCAGACTGCTTCTGGCTGTCAGGGAACTGCTGCAGTGGGCAGGACTCTCCCCCTCATATTCCTCCCCACCCCACCCCATGGGGCTCTGGCCATGCCTGTTCCCTCTTTCCCCACCCTCTGAACCCTGCAGGCCAAGGTGGGGGTTTAGACCCCTCTTCAGTCATACTCAGGCCAGCCGGGGCCCAGGTACCTTGTCCCTACCTGCTCAGCTGCCCTATGGAGGGAAGAGGGTGTGTGCTCTAGCATCCCTGGGCTTCTGGCCTGAGCCACTGCAGGCATGTGCCTGCATTTCCAGAATGAAAAGTGAATGTCTATCTACTTGCAAATCAGTTCAACCTCTGCAAGTTACACTAACTTGCAAAGACTGAATCAGTTCAGGCTTGAGCTTTTTGAATGTCTGTCCCTAGCCCATAAGCCAAGGGACTAGTGAGTAAATTGGATCTGTCAGAATGACCCAAAACATGGCAACCACCATGAGCATCTATAAAAACCACAGAAAGAAAAGACCCCGATGTTATGAACAATTCACTTTGATATTAGTGATCTCTGATGGTAATTAACCAGACCTTCTAACACCATGGAGAAATTAATCAGCACCATGGCCTGGTACGTATGGGAAAGAATGAATATATATATCCCATCAATAGCCTTATAGACTTTGGGAACTTTAACCATGCACAGCCATTAATAACTTCCTTCTCCCAAATGTATAACCCAAAAGAAGGGAGGAAGGGAGAAGAGCACAGACTTCCACTGTAGCAATTGATGATCAGGGATCCTCATTGTTTCTGATAAAAAAAAAAAAAATCACCAATTTTCGGTTTTAAAAAAGTAACCCAAAATCAACATTTTTCCATGATTATAATGAAAGCCCTATATAGTGGTATTTCATTTTAATCATGAGAAAATGTGGATTTTGCCCAGAATTTCCTTGCCTTCTGGTAAGCACAAAAATCCCAGCAAGCCCAGTAGCAGGGTAGTGCAGCATAAAAAGCCTAACCAGAATCATGAGTGCTTATTTCAAGACATCATTTTGATATATGCTTGCAACAGCATTTGCTCAATGTATCTTCCTCACATAATAACAATGCAGAATTATTACTGTTTAGGCAACAGTTAATATAATTACCTACCATGGATACCTACCTTCAATTTCATATGTCAGCATAGCCTTATTCTAATCCTCAGCCAGTTTTCTAATGTCATGTTACCTGTCCAGATACACCATATATGAATGAAAATTACAGAAAGGGCCATTTTATTTCTGAATAATCATGCATGCACTAAAGTCTCCTTCATTTAAACAACAGATGTTACTATAGGTATGATATTTTATTCAACAATAAAAAGTGGAATCAAGGTACATGGTGATGTGTATAACAATCAAAGTTTAGAAACTTGTCTGATAAGACCTTTCTATCAGATGAAGGTTTTCACAGTAAACTTAAATAGAAATCTTCTTCCTCTTACTCTTAAGTCGTGCTAAATCCTGTCTTTCTCACCTTACAAGTCAAAACTGTCCATCATTTGCAAGGTAGTATTTGTATAAATGGAGTGATAAAACAAAGGGAGGTTATTAGACTACTGTCTACTATTGTTGCTAAAATTTGTTTTTCCACAAGAGACTAGAACCATGCAGGTCCATCAATAGAAAGAAGCTTTTTCATGAGCAATTACAAGAGAAGTATCACTGGCTAAATGAAATTCCTTTTACCTGTACATTACAGTCTCATAAAATAAAAAGTGAAGGGCTCCCCTTAGATCAAACTCTCTGGTTTCAACATTTAAATTGGTGGGAAACTCATAAATTTGCATAGGAGCATTTCACTTAGTTGTGAAGTAAGAGAAAAAAATGCATAGCTATGGCAATCAATTCTGAAAATAGAGTCAAATGCAACATTTCTTCAAGGAAAGTAGAAGCCCAAATGGATCTGTGGGAGACATTGGTAAAAAGCCCTTACTTATTTCTTTGCATATGATCAGCCACTCTAAACCCTAGGATATTAGGAATATGTTTCTGTGCCATAGTATATGCCTGATTATATATATATATGGCAGACAAGTCCTGAAAGCTACTGACACTGAGCGATGTGTCTGATTGATATAAAGCAGGGCTGTCCAACTTCTAAGCAGCTGGGAGCCACATGACCATGGACCAGGGGCTGCATGACCTGTGGGATGCACCAGTTAGGGTCATGTGCTACCTGGATGCTTCCCCACTGCACCGCACACCTGAAACCTGCCTTCCCATCTGCTGCAACGACCCTGCATGGACACCACCTCTCATTGCTGTAGCATGAACCTCTATGTGTCCCTGCCCACCCTTACTCTGGTCTCACTTTGAGCTTCTTGCACTGTAGTTTGCCATTCTGCATCTCCCCATGGAGCAAATGCAGAAAGCAGAAATCAGAGGAAGCAGGGGAACCCAGAGACTCTGACTGCTAGAGCAATAGAGGGAGTGGCAACTTAACGTGGTCCACAGGCCACCAGTCTGATAGCCCCAAATTACCAGCAATGAGCAAGTTTTGTTTAATGTGTCAAGTGTATAACCATAGGAAAAAAGAAAGCGTATTTTTTCCCATGGGGATAGGTGCATTTTGGACAGAAGCTAAATTAAAGACAGTTTTTGTTGGATATTGGAAGTCTGGTAGCTTGGAGATAGCTTAAACAGTTATTGCAGCTATTGTTATTTAGCAGCTAAAAAAAGTATCTGGATGTTCTCTTCTTGGGAGTGCTAACTTTAGATATACATGTCTTTTTCTGCTCTGGATTCAGCTATCAGCCTTCCTTCATGTCTGCTGTTTCCCATTAGCCTTCACACAACCATAACCATTCCCCACGCTGACTTCCTCCTTTGGCATTCCCATGCATTTTAGGTTATCTTGGTCTCCAGGTGCATCTCAGCTATCCCTAGTGATGCCTCTCTCTTAAATAGTTTTACGTTGCTGTGTAATTTCAAAATGCAAGACCAGGATTTGTGGAATCCTCATAGGACAGAACCATTGAATAGAAAGATTTTACACCTTGATCAAAAACAAAGAATGATACCCGCTCTGCTCATTTAAAAAAAAAAGACAATATCTTTCCTTTTATTTTGCACATCCAGCAAAGAGAAAATAGAAGAAAGAAACAGCTATGTTGCTATAGAAAGAGTATAGAACAGAAAATACACAGCCTGATTCCTCCTTCCTTTGTAGTTTGCTGACTTTGGGGAAAACTGTAGCTTACCTTGTCTTTATGTCTTCCTCTTTAGTCAACAAACCCAGCTTCTATTTATGCTCAAGAACACATTACCTAGGGAGACTGTGGAACTGCTGTCACTGAAGGGTTTTAAGAAAAAGGTTATATAAACATCTGCCTGGAATAGCTTAGGGATAGTTGATCATGCTTTGGGGGAGAAGAATGGATAGATGACCTCTCAACATCCCTTCCAGTTCTATTTGCTATGATTCTGTATGGAGTTTTAATTTTTTGTGGAATATTTCTGTGCAGAAGTTTTTATAAGTTGAACATAATTCTTCTATAACCAAAGGGAATTGGCTGTGTCAGCAGCCCTCTCCTTGCCTTCAGCTTGCAGACTGTCTTAATACATTATCTGTGCATTCTCAGATAATTAAGGTTCTACTGAATATATCCCTAAAAAGCTGTAGTAGAATTGTGTAGGAGTAGTACCTTCCACTGGGGAAATTATTCATTTAATCTCATTTAAAATGCCCCATATTACTTACTTCCTTGCAATGCTCTATATCATCACAGGATGTACAGTAGTGCACTAGATTAATATGTCATTTTTTGTTTCTGTTCCACCTTTCAGCTATCCCCAAAAACTAAGATCCTACCCTTCTGCTGTCTATTTCCCTCTCATTATCTGTAACTAATATTGAAATACGGAGATTTTTTGAGTTTTTACAAGGTCTACTCTTTGGTCTAACTTGACCTTGTAGTTCTCCTTCAGCCCAGTGCTTCAAAGAGAGGAGTGTTTTATTTGTGCAAGAAGAGTGATCTTAAACACTGCTACTGCATCTCTTCTATCTCAGGGTGCCTGTAGACGTACGGGGAGGCTGATCCAACAAGCTGTAGTTACATCACATTAGAACAAACTCGATCAATTCAGTCTGTTGGCATGTACTAATTAGTGAGCTTCAGCATCCTCCATGTCTCGTATATCAGCATCCCTGCTCTTCAAAATGGTGGCAGGGGCACTGTAACTAAAGCTTATTAGACAAGCTTTAGTTAAAGCACCCCTGCTGCCATTGTGAAACATGGTGGCGCTGATACATGAGACACTGTGGCTGCTTTAATTAGAACAGGTCTCAGAGCCAGTATAATTAAAGTGCCCCCCCCCCCCCCGAAGCGTATGCAAAAACTCCCTGATATTAACTTAGAGCTTCTACTTACTTCCATTATGCATTTCACTATCATTCTCTCTTCCAAAATACCTTTTAAGAAAAATCTTCCTGTGATCACTTACAAATTCAATAGCTGAATATTGTACGATCCTGATTCAAACTTGAACAGTATTCTCATTCCTTTTCTTAGCTTGACTTTGGAATTCATGTTTCCTATTTCAAAATCCACTTTAGAAGTACCCTTGCCCATTCTTAAAACCCTCCATATTTTCGCCTTCTCTTAGGAGCTCACTCTCCTCCTTCTCTGCTCTCTCTGTTCACTTTTTGATCTCTTCACAAAAGCTTTTTTGTATTTTATGCAATCAGGAACAGGTTTTCCCTATCTATTCATCCTTAAGTGTTTATGCAAAATTTCCAAATGGGCCTTAACTTGAACTTGAGGCTTTTCTCTAGAACTCTGCTTGCAAATCAGACACCTAATTACCCAGCCTGCTGACGAGTGCAACCCTGAAAGCGGAAATTTGAAAGCTGCTATGTCATCTTACACTATGTATTATTTAAAATAGTTATCTTTTCTTCCTCATCCATACTTGGTAAATTCTCTGATTCTCTTTATTTTCATTGGACCTTGTAAAACAATTGAGAACCAGTGTACATTAAACATTCTGTGTAAAATTGGGTTTTGTTGTACTGAGTGATAAAGACAAATTGGTTGCGTCTAAATCAGCAATGATTGCTCAATGATTTAATGTGGTGCATGTGACACTTTGGTATAATTCACTGACCTATTGTACACTATAAATATCTTGGTGTCAATATAGCCTATAGTGAAAAAGAAACAAGGTAGGGTAGGGCCTAGAAGCAGCCAACCTGGAACCTGAGCTGGGTTGGTCATTCCAGCCTGCTGCTTGAAAAGGTTGCCAACCACTACATTAGATGGCTGCTTTAGTGCTTTAATAGATGGTAGTGTTTAAGCTTTGGGAAAATGGTGAGGTAGGAGGAAAAAAAAATCAGGCATTTTTATCATTAGTTTATTTGCAAATAAAATAAGTCCTTGGAGCTATAAACGTGGCCCAGATGCTATTTTGTCTTAAATATTTTACCTTCTGCAAGAATGAGTTGTCTTTTTCCCCCAGACGTACAGCACCCAGATAAACTGAGTACTGGTATGTTTTATTGCCAAAAAAAAAGCATGAAAGAAATCACTGTAATCTGCATCCACCTCACAGAAGTTTTAGCAATGCCTAAAATCGAACTGCATAACCAGATTTTTTATTTAAATCCCAGTCTGTTTACATAAGAATTCCAGTTAATAATGGCTGCACATTGCATAATCACTAATCCCATCTTCCTCTCCATTTTTACAATAAATTAATTTTAATTATATCACCTGAAATTAACAAATAGTTCTGAGAAAGATTGGTACACAGTTAAAACAGCTGCATTTAATCTTTATATGTATACAGTGTACTATATCATCGTGTCACCAGTTTTCAGGGAGACTTAACCTACACATGTGTTTTCTATACCCTGTTACCTAGACACTAGGCTAAGTACAGGCTTTCAAGAAGCCAATGATGGAAGCACTCAAACTTTTTAACTTTACTCTGAGCACCCCCATTTAGGTCAGGAGAAAGAAGAACACATTAGCCCTTGTGCAGAGGGTGGAGGCTTGGAACATGCATGCCCAGCCTGAATGCAGCAGATAGAGGCAGCTCTTGCACACCTCCCAGCATGCCCTGTGGGCTTCCAAGGCCGCTGAAGACTCCCAAGTGGAGCCAAATGGGCCAACCCTCCACCAGTAGCTGGTGAGGCCATCATGGCTGCCTGCTTGGACCTGATGTAGTAACAGCTCTTCATAGTCACAAGTAATCAGCTGGCCACCCTGCACATGCCCACCCAGAGCACCCTGCACCTGTCATGTGTGTTTGTGTCCCAGATACCTGTATTCCCCTTCTCCACCACTTCCATCGGTATAGGTGGTCTCAACCCTACACTATGGCAGGCTGTCCAGAGCTGTGAAGCCCTGGCTGAGTAGCTTGTCAGCTACATGGAGTGGGAGCCCTCCCCAGGTGAGGAGCATTGTGGCAGACCTTCGCACTACAATATAGGTATTGAATTATACCAAGCCTACTTGTCTGCCACAACTTGTGGGTTGCTGTCTCCACCAGAGAAGGTCCCAGCTTGGCTGGGTTGGGATAAGGTAGGAGTAGGTATCCATCGCATCCCTGGAATGGTTTAAGTAGGTTGATGTGGTAGATGTGCTTCTCAAGCCACCTACCCAGTTGCAATCAGACTTTGTAATCAACTGGATCCGTGCACCGTGTCACCTTGAGTGGCCCTTGCCACTTGGCCAGTAAGTGGCTGTTATGGTCCAGCAACAAAACCGGTATGGAACCACCTACATTAAAAAGACAGTCTCTTTCCTTCTATTTGTATTGGGCTTTTTGCCACACATGAGTATACCTCAGGTTTTCCTTTGCAATCCCATAAGCATGGGTCAGGCACTCTTCTGGCTCCGTCAAATATTTAGCTATTTAGCTAATAAATATTTAGCCCTTCTGGAGCTGCTGCTCCCAGTTATCACATACCACATCAAGAAGGCCTTGTGGCTGATAACTATAAACTAATTTGAAGGGTGAATACACGGTGGGTGCCTGGGGTGTTTTCCATACCATGAGCATTCAAAAGTACCAGGAGCTGGCCCCAACTTTTTGTGTCCCCCTGTTTATGTTTTTGGGGCATGAGTTTTAATATATAGTTGAAGTGCTCCACCAGTTCATCCATCTGGGTATGGTAGATGGACATCTGGAAATGTTTCACCCCAAGGACTCTGTATTGGGCTTCACACTCTGGTGTGGCAGAGCACCTTTGTGGGTGCTCACCACTCAAGGGCTTTCACAGGCTCTGAGGGGAGCCTGCTTTGATGGAGCATCAGGGGGAAACCTTCCCCTGGAACTATTCTAAGGGGGAGAAGGTGTGTGGCAGAGGATCTCTGGTGTCTGCCACTTTAAGAGCCTGAAGAGGCAACTAGCAGGTGTGGCCCACCCCTGATGAGCAGCCATTTTAAGATTTGGGCCAGGTGAGCTAGAGGCAGCATTATGCTGCCTAGCACCAAGGAAACAACATTTCCTGGTGAAGCTGCTTCTCTGGTAACACTAGGAGCTAAGGGAAAAAGTGCATAGGGATGGTTAGGAGGCTTTTGGTCTTGGGCATCACCTAAAACTGCACCCTGCTGGGGATGGGTGGCCTGGTGGGGCTGTTCGTGGTCCCCCAGAAATGCCAGGCCAGTTACCACTCTGGTGGAAGGCGAGTAAGGGTGCCTAAACCCCAGCCTCTGTCTTTGGGTGGGTTAGTTAACATCAGAGGCAGTTGGGGATCAGGCATGGCTGCAGCCAGCTGAACCCATGTGAGGTGCAAGACCCTGGAGAGTGGGGTCAGGCACAGCTCTGGCCACCTGAGTCCACGTGGGGTGCAAGACCCCAGAGATTGAGAATGGTGGGCCAGGCATGCCAGTGAGTGACATCTGACCCTGCAGAGTGTGTGTGTAACCCCAGGCCCTGCTTCAGTAGAGGGGAGGTGTAGAGCAGGGTGCAATGGGGCACCTAATAGCCTGCACCAAAGTGACAGTTGGGAGGCCTGGAGAAAGGGGTGAGTGGTGAGGCCCTGCAAACAAGGGTCCTGAGATAAGGCCCTGTGAGGAAAGGGCATGAAGTAAACCCCAGTGAGCAGGGAGTTTGAGGGTAGGCCCTGCTAACACGGGGGCTGAGTTAGGTCCAGGTAAGCCTTCAGGTGCCTGAGGCCACAGGTGGGCCAGAGGCTGATTGAGTGGGGTGGCTGAGGAAGTGCCACAAGTAAACAATGGGATGAATCAGGAGCCCCTAATTTAGAGCAGTGGTGTGAGTGACCTGATGAGTAACCACAGGCAGAGTCACTCCTGTGTTCTGCAAACCTCTCACCGCTCACTCAGATGATGGTCATGGAAGAGACCCAAGAGGCCACATGTTTGCTGGCCAGGGAGTGTAGGGAAGCAAGCCACAGGACCCTTTGGGCGAGGGCAGGGTGAGTGTGGCCTCAGGAAAAGGAGAGACGGTATGAGAGTGGCCCCACAAAGGGGTAGTATGAGAGAGACCACGTGAGAGGCGGTGGAGTGGGAGAGGCCTCAGTGAGAGTGGGGCGGTATGAGTGTAACCTGTGATAGGGTGGAGAGTAAGAGGCCTAACACTGAAATTAGTTGACCCTGGCCTCAGGCCACAGCCAAACACACTTGTCAGGAACATCTGCAAGGCTTGGGATGCAGTTTCAACCACCCCTATACTGCACACATAGGCCCAGAAGAACACTGCATCCAAAGGGCAGCCTCCTGCCTAATTAAGACCTTAATTTTTGAACAACAAGGCATGGCAGATGAGAAAGGCAGGCGGCATACTCAGAGGCAGGTAGGAAACGAGCACTGTGGCTAGTCAGGGAAGTCCCAGTTTGCCACACCTGGCCATGAATTTTGTGCCCTGGTCAGTGAGGATCTCTTTAGGGATCTTGACCCATGCTATCCATTTCAGCAATTCAGAAGCAATTTTGAGGGCTGTTAAGGTAAGGATATGGATTTTGGATGTTGGGGTAACAATATGGAATATGGGAGTGCTAAGTGTGCAGGTGAATGACAACTTTTTCCTGTGTCTCAGCAAAAAGCTGCTGGTCATAAGGCTAGCTGATATATTAAAAGCAACTAACTTTGCAAATGTTTAATCAAGCAGTTTCCTAACAAAAGGATAGTGTGTAAAATGTATGATTTGCTATGTAAGAACAAGATGCAGCCCACCAGCTATCATCAGGAGATAAGACAAAAGCCAAACCTTGGAGACGGTGCTGAAATCAGCAAAGAACAAGAAAGACCAGCAAGTGACCAAGAGTACCCGAGTTCATGGTCTTACATAGCTTAATAGTTGATAGGGTCAGAAGGGACCTGAGCAGATCATCAAGTCCAACCCCCTGCATGTCAGGAAAGAGTACTGGGGTCAAACGACCCCAGCAAGGTGTTCATCTAGCCTCCTCTTAAAGACCACAAGGGTAGGAGCCGGCACCACTTCTCTTGGAAGTTGCTTCCAGATCCTAGCCACCCTGACTGTAAAGTAGCACCTCCTGATGTCTAGTTTGAATCTACTCTCTATCAGCTTGTGACTTATTTATTATCACTCTTGGTAGTGCTCAGGGACACAGGAACTCCTCCAATGCCTGCCAGTCCCCCCCGTCTAGTTTGTAAATGGCCACTAGATCCCCCCTCAGCCTTCTCTTGTGGAGGCTGAACAGGTTCAGGTCCCTTAGTCTCTCCTCATAGGGCCTGCCCTGCTGCCCCCTGATCATGCGGGTGGCTCTCCTCTGGGCCCTCTCCATGGTGTCCACATCCGTCCTGAAGTGCGGCACCCAGAACTGGATACAGTACTCCAACTGTGGCCTGACCAATGTCACATAGAGGGGAAGGATCACCTCCTTGGACCTACTTGAGATGTATCTGTGGATGCATGACAAGGTATGATTTGCTTTCCTAACTGCGTCCCCACAGTCGGCCACATGATCATTTTGGCATCAATAATGACTGCAAGATCCTTTTCTGCCTCTGTACTGATGAGAAGGAAGTTCCCCAGTCTGTAGGTATGCTGCTGGTTCTTCCCCCCAGGTGCAGTAACTTGCACTTGCCAGTGTTGAACCCCATTCTGTTCTCATCCACCCACCCCTGTAACCTGTCTAGGTCTGATTGCAGCTTATTCTTCCCTTCTAGCGTACCTACTTTCCCCCACATCTTAGTGCCATCTGTGAATTAGAACAGGGTGCATTTTTACCCCCTCGTCCAAGTCACTAATGAAGATGTTGAAGTGCAGGCCTACGTAACCCTTCTGCCCACATCCCTCCAAGTCGAATAAGACCCATCCACCACCACTCTCTGGGTGCAGCCCTCCAGCCAGTTAGTGACCCATCTGACTGTGTAGGTGTTGATGCCACAGCCACTTAGGTTTTTAATGAGAATGGGGCAAGAGACAGTGTCAAAGGCCTTCCTAAAGTCCAGAAAAACTACATCCACTGCAACTCCCGTGTCTAAGGATTTTGTGACCCAGTCATAGAAGGTCACCAGGTTGGTCTGCCAGGACTTGCCTCTAATGAACCCATGTTGGTTATCTCTAAGCATAATCTCCCCTGCTGGCCCCTTTTGGACATGCTCCAGGATAATTCTTTCAAAAACCTTCCCCAGGATCAAGGTAAGACTAACTGCCCTATAGTTTCTGGGCCCTCCTTCCTCCCTTTTTTCAAAATGGGAATCACATTGGCCCTTTTCCAGTCCTCTGACACCATGCCAGAGCACCATGAGTTCTCATAAAGCCATGTCAGAGGTCCTGCAATGACCTTTGCTAATTTCCTCAGCACTCTCCGGTGGAGATCGTCAGGACCAGCTGATTTAAATGCATCTAGTCCCTCCAGAAGTTCCCTGACTAGGTCCTCACTGACCCTAGGCCTGGGTGTGCCTCCCCTGGGGCCTATGGGGGAGGTCCAGGTATGGGGGGTGACCCGGTCCCTGCTCAGAAAAATGGAGGCAAATAAATTGTTAAATAGATTAGTTTTGTCATCTGGTGTGACAACCAGATTTCCTATCATGTCTTGCTGAGGCCCCACATTACCTGGTACCTTCTTTTTATCCCCTATGTATTTAAAAAAGGATTTTTTGTTTTCCTTGATCTGGGTAGCTAGTCCCAGTTCCATGTCCACCTTGGCCTTCCTGACCACCCCCCTATAGCCCTGAGCAACTGAGGTATAGTCCTCCTTTACGATGGCCCCTTCCTTCCATTAGGTGTATGCCTCCTTTTTAGCTAGGAGACTTTCCTGTATGCTTTCGGTGAGAACATGGGGGCATTTGCTCCCTCTTGCCCCCTTTGATCCATGTTGGGATTACCTCCCTTTGGGCTTGGAGTATCATCTCCTTAAGGAACGACCACTCTTCTTGGACATCTGACTCCTCCTCTCTGAGACCTCAGTGCCTCCCTGATTATTCTCCTTACCTTATTGAAATCCATCCTCCTGAAGTCCAGGGCTGATGCCTTGCTGCAGGCCTTAACCACCTTGTGCTGGATGGTGAATTCCTTACACATGTGCTCTTAACAGAGGGGCATGTAAATGAAGGAAATGCATAGGCAATTCCATGTTAATGAAGTAAACAGTAAATAGAGGAGGAGCTTGAAATGGGTGGAACAAGGCAGGGTAAATGTTAATATGTTTGAAGCAAATTGTATAAATATTTGAACAACAGTTTTTTCCGGGCAGCTCCCTGCATTCTATTGGTGAGGGAGCTAGTTCAAAGCTGTCTCCATTCTAAATAAAGTTGTTGTGAGCAATGTGTGATGGTGCTTGCTCCCTGCTCTGGCTAATGAGAAACAGGATCCATGAGTAATTGGACTGTCGTCTTCCTAGGTCTTGGGCACCACATGGAGTCGAGGTCTAACAGGGGCCCATAAGGGTATGGCTTCAGGAAAGCGGGTCACATAATCCATCAGCACTAGGATATACTGGTATCCTGCGCTGCTTTTGGGAAAGAGCTCCATGATATCCAGGATAATCTTCTCAAATGACTTCTCTCCCAGGGGCAAGGGGTTTCTCAGTGGTGGATACCTGGCACACTAGGCATCTCTTACAGTATAACCTAACTTCCTTATAGATCCCCAGTCAGTAGAAGCGCAGCAGCATGTGTGCCTCAGTCTTATTCCAGTGCAGGTGTCATCCCATGGGCTCATTGTTGGCCAACTTTATCAGGGCAGCCCAGTATGGCTGAGGCACCAGCAGCTATAGCAGCTTGTTCCCTTGTCCCTTCCCGCAGGCAATATGATAGAGATCTTCTCTTACCTCAAAGCATGGGACTTGGGTTACTTGGGCTGGCTGTAGGAGATATCCATTGCAATGCACTAGTCTTTTCCCAAATGCATGCTGGAACACTGGGTCATGTAGTTGATCTACCCAGAAGGGCCCCAAACCCAAGACCTCATCTCTATCTAACAGGCCAGCCAGTTCTATCCCAGGCATTGCCTCTGCACTGTCTTCTGTGAACCTGTCGTGGTCCACCAGATTGGTGACAGTGGCTCCCTCAGCCATGGTACACTGCAGAACCTTGGCTAGGTATGGCCAATCATGCCTAATCAGCATGGGAAGTTTAAGGAGAGCCCTACCACTATCTCTTGAGTGCACCAAAGGATCATGACCAGCAGCTGTCAGCATTCGTATGTCTCCCATTGGCTGTGCACACACACACCATCTTTTTACCTGTCATGGGTGTGCCAGCTATGGCTGGCAGTGCTACCATGTGCATCAAGGTCTGCACGCATCGCATGTTTATCATGGCTGTCAAGGTGCAGCCACCCACATGAGCATCAACAATATGCCAGGACAGGTAGGGCTTGGAGCAGGCCAGACCAAAACTAGAGTCCATCTTCTCCCCCACTGCTGGATTCAACTTCCCCTTCCTGGCATACAAGCCTGAAGCCAGTGATGTGGCTGGACAGCCCATCGGACATCACCAAGACAGATGCCCCCACATCAGGAACAGTGCCCTTCTCATGGTGCGGGCCCTGACCAAGGCGTTCATCCCAGCCAGCCAAGATGATGGGCTAGCCCTTTTGGTTCCACCCAAGTCACTCTATCACAAGCGGGTTTTTCACTGGCTCCAACAAAGGCCTCCGTGATATGCACTGGTTCTTCCAAGGCCTCTGGCTGATGCTGTCATACCCATTTCTGTGCTTGTTCTTTCAGATCCCAAATAAGCTGCTTGAGGATGGTGGCCTTGAACAGTTCCATGGATGGCCTCTCTGTGGGTTTGAGCCACTTGGCTCCTAACTCCTCAAGGCACTGGACCAGCATCCAAGGCCATCACTTCTCTGGGCTGTTATGCACAGGTCATCTTCATGAATGAAATGTGTTTCGAATTGATTGGTCATTCATGAAGATGTTGTATAACATACAGTGGTGCAAGTACACTTCCTGGGGGGAGACCATTAATCTGTTGTATCCATCAACTTCACTTCCCATCCAGTTTGATAAAAATACATCAATTTTGGAGCAGGGTTCACATCAATGCTGTAAGTTGTAGATCTTTTGTTGTTTCCAGGGTCTTATGGAGGAGTAAATGGTTAACTATATCATAGATGGCTGTTAGTCGATGAACACAGCTCTGGTGACTTGGTGTCTTTCAAAACTATCTTCATTGAGTTAAATTGAGCAACTGGCTTGCTGTTGACTTTTCAGGGTGAAAGCCACCCTGTTTCAGAATTAGATGTTTATCTACATATGGGGCAAGTCATTTTAGTATCAGTTGTTCATACAATTTGTGTGTGCAATAGCAGAGGGATAGGTCTGAAATTCTTTAGGTCACGTGGATCTTTCCCTGGCTTTAGAATTGCCAATACTTAAGCATTTCACCATATCTTTTTTTTGACTGCCTATGTATAAGTTGTATAGGGGGCAGTGCTGTTCTCAAGCCTGGGGTCCAAATTGCTTGATTTGTTTGGTAAATATGTCATCAAGGCCAGCTGCTTTCCCAGTTTTCAGTGCATTAATACCAGCATTCAGCTCTGTCATTAAGAAGAGGCTTGTAAAAACCCAGGTCTCTGAGGTATTTGCATCTCATGAGCAATTTGGTTAGCAGTGACATTACAATGTTGATCTACCTTTCGTGTGTCGTTGCTTAGTTTATGTATTGTTGCTGATGCCTTTTTACCATTATATGTCATATCAATTGACTCACTCAGGATCTGCCAAGATTTCCTGCATTCTTCTGCAATGACTAACATAAGCTCCTTGCCTGTGGTGATGGTGTTTGCAGAAAGAGGGTTTAGTTCATATGGAGGCCATAGCAGAAGTGTTCATGTCACCACCCCTCAGGTAATACCTGGCAATACCTGTGATTCTGCTAACATTCCAAACCATGATTTTGACTGAGGGGTGCCATAGCTGGATCCCAAGTGGTCTTTGACCTTGTGCATAAGATCCGTATCCTGGCACTGAGACTCTCTCAACTCTGTAGTGACATGGGTTGCTTTCCTTAGACAGTGGGTGGCCATTCATAGACCTTGTTCTTGGACCTTCACAGCACATTCCTGGGCCTGGGCAGCTCATTCAAGTGTCACAGCAGCGTGGATGCAAGTAGTGGCCAACCTGTGCATTCTGATGCCCCACATCAAGTGTCCCCTTTGGTCCTCATGTTGCCAGTACCCATGCCTCCAGTGCTCTGCAGGTGTCCGGAAGATCATCCTGGATCCAGCATCTTCGGCTTCATGACCAGGCCTCCCACACCCAAATGCAGAGCCTGCAGACAAGGCAGACACCAAGGGATCTCTGGTGAGGCCTCTGTCCATACCCTTTCCCCCAACTCAGAGCTGGAAGCTGTGCAGCTCCTCATGATCTGGCACTGACCATGGCACAGAATGCCTGTATTCTACCTCCCAGATGGGAAAACCTGGATACCTGGTTTCCATCTACCTGCTGGGGGAGCCGAGAAGGTTCCAAAACCCAAGTATTAGGGCCTGAAGGGATGAGCCTTCTCCAGTTCTCAGGGAGGGAGGGAAATGGCAGGGGGGGCAGCAGTTTGTTTGGGAGAATTCCTGTTTCCCACTGTATCCTACCTGCAGCTCATTCGTAGCTGCTTTTCCAAATGATGCCTTGAGGATCACCACCAAAAATGCTCAGTTTTACCTATTGGTTACACCTTGGTTGTGGGACTCAAAAAAACTTTCAGTATATATCAGAGTCTGTTTGTGTTAGTGTTTGTATCAGGTGGATACAGGTAAATATGCTGCCCTCTCTCAAGAAAGCAACATGACCTGAGGAATAGGACAATCTGTTGTCAATTTATGTCAGATTTATGGCCCTACTCAATGTAACACAAACTTATAAGCCCCCAACAACTATAGGGAGGACTGAGCCTGGCAGCCAACCTTTGTTCCAGGCCAGTAGTACAGTGGTTGAGGGTGGGGGGTGTTTGGAGGTACAAGGTCAGTGAGGAGCATTAGTAAGTCAGTATCACCATTCTTCCACATGGACAATCATTGAGCCAAGAGCATGCTGAATATCAGAGTAGGTGACTCCGTTATATCCTTCCCCATGAGCATACCCCAACTAATCAAGGAGTCATGTTAGACTTTTCCCTCACCTATAAAAATTACATTCAGGTCAGCAGTAAAGTCTCAGCACAGGTATCTGCCTTAAGATATTAAGCCAGCACAACATTGTTTGCCAACTTCAGCATGTGGTCAGAACCACCACACTTGCAATGATATATGCCACAGCAGATTACTGTGCTCCTGCATGTCTAGAAGTTGCACTAGAAAGCTCAACATTGTACTAACAGTGTGTGGAAACATATAACAGACAACATAACCTGCACACACACAGATGTATTCCCTGTACTCTAGGGTGTTAGACCAAGTGGCATAAAAAGACATACCCCAGCTGCTCCCCTACTGCTGGGTTGCTGGGCCCATGGACAGCCCAGCAGGCCAAGTATTGTGGCCTTGTGTGTTGTACTAAATTTAGATATAGGGTGGGGTGAATGAAAGGATTATTCCGAGTAATCTGGCCTGAAATCTATTCCTACAGAATTTTATACCAACACCAAATGAGTCCCCCATTGGGCATGACCTTGGCAGAGAAATGTGGGTCAAGCTGAACAGACTGAGATCTAGACACAGATGCATCAAAACGATGTACAAGATGAATGTCTTGGATAGTTTCCTGCATGAATGCAGAGTTCAGCAGATAGCACAGGACTTATTGAAAGCTGCAACCTTTACAAATGCCCAGATGAGGTTGATGTAATTGACACACTGAGCAATAGTACCAGAGAATGGCTCATAGCTGGCTGGAGGGAACAAGGTGAGGAGGGAGGTTGAAAACAGACCTAGAGTCACTGAGAGCCCAGAGCTGGGGCTGGCTCAGCACTTGGGCAGAGGAGACTAGGTCTTGCCTAAGCTAGAACACCTCCCTGCAAGCGGGGGGTGACTGGGTTCCACAATGCTCCCTGGGATGTCAGCTGAGTGTGACCTACCATGAGTCACAATGGGATGTGGAACAGATGTCTCTTATGGTGGTGTAACCTACAGCACCAAAGTCTGATACCACATTCATCCAGGGTTATCTTAGAGCAGAATCCACTGTTTTTACAGTACTCTATGTACCCTGAGCATTTTTTCAGTTACAGCTGTATTGCCTACCACAAAGTAAGTGTAACTTCTGTACCTGGCCATAATGTCAAACATCCTAGGAGTGTTTACAATTGCAGATGTAAAGAATGACACATATTAAAGAACCGATGATTAAATTGTCATCTAGAGTCTCTGTGTCATCTGATTCTGATGGTTAAATTGTCATCTAGAGTCTAGATGTCATCTGACTCTACTGCCACAATTCTCAGGGATAAGAAATTAGGCTGAGATTTAAAAGTAGTTTAATATACATGAGTTTTCTTATATGAATTTGGAAAATATTCCCTTAACCAAACTTTAATGTTAAAAAACAAAAATACCAATAATATGGAAAGCCTTAATTGAATCTTCAAGACTAAGTCAAGACAGGATTTTTTTCCCCTCTCATAACACTATGGGATATCTGTATCACCTGCAATTACAAAATGCAGTCCTGCATTGCCGATATGGTACACTAATTATTGTTATAAGTATTATTGCTAATAACTAACAGTAGCACTTTTCAGTGTTGTAGCACATACTAGCAGAATATTGCAAACCCCTTTGTAATAATTACATCTCTCCATTCTCAGATGATATTAGTAACATTATCCTACTTTACACATAAGAAGCTGAGATGCAAATCTCCCCCTGCCCAGTTAGTACAGTGCCCAGCCAGGGAAAATAAGCTGAAATGGTGAATGCCCAGACTCATGTTTATACCACAAAACCACACACCCACATAACTTTTGCAAGTCTCTCCATTAAACTACATTTTTCTCTCAAACTTTAAATCACATAATAAAAAACAACATTAATGATCTGAGGACTGAGAATCAGTGCTTTTTACTATGTGATATTCCCCCAGGGTTAATAACTAATTAAAACTTGTGTTTCATGAAGATAAAGGGAGGTCTTTCTCCCATACAAGACTCTCAAGAGAAAGTTCCTCAAAACTGGGAGTATATCCAACACCACAAAAACTTCTGTGTAAGGGCAGTGCATGCAAGCTCATCCAACTGCATCTGGCAGAAGATATCAGGGAGCAATAGAGAAAAGAGGACCAGAGAAAGTGAGCCATGGAGAAAAGCTTTTAATCTTAAACTGAGGCATGATTTGAGGATGGCAAAAAACAAACAAACAAAAAACAGTGAAAGGGAAGACAGGGTCAGCAATATCATAGGGAGCAATAATAATAAGCAAACTTTGCCAGCCTGGATTCAAGGAGGGGTTTGTATATACAAAGGTTCTGGATTCAGATTTAATTTTTCAAAATGGTTCACCCCAATTAAGGGCCTGATCCAAAAAGCCTATTGCTGTCAGCAGAAAGTTCTCCAATGCCCTTGAATCAAGACCTTAGAAACTAAACAGCTCTTCATGATATCCCTTTTTGTCCATATAAGTATTTTTATTGCTGTTTGAGCGGCCTAATAATTCTGACTGCTCTAACAATGCACATTTCTCAGTTTCTATTTGTCAAGTATCCCAAATGCCATTTGGCTCATCATTACCCACAAATCTGACATCATGACATCTGCAAGAATGTAATTGCCTGAATGTCCTTGGACGGTAATCAGTCTCTGAACAGTGCAAGGTTCTGTCAAACTTTGGCAAGCTCTCTGAGCTTGTTAAGACAATTAAACAGTCTTGGAATAACATTATTTTTCATTTTTGATGACTGTGTGTCCTCAAAGAGCAGATACAAATCAAATGAATAGAAATTCTAAGTCAAGTAGACTTGAACTTGTTTAGAAGTGTTATCATTCAGTTCATTTTAGCTATTTTATTTCTTATTTGTCTTGACAACTTTCCAGTGAATATTCTTTCCTACAGTCTCCTCCTCCCCCAGACATACTGAACTGGAATGGTTCCCAATCATGACTTCTTTTTAAAGGGACATACACAACCATGCATCAGCTAAACTATTAAAAATATTACACAAAAATAAAATATGCCTATTATCAAACCAAGAGAATATCAATGTCAACTAAATATCAAGTCAAACTGATTACTTTAATCATCAAATCACTACAAAAAAACCTTAAGATCTAAAAAGATGCCTTAGTCCTAGATGTTAGATAATCTAGTTTTAGCTCGCAATTTCAGAAACAATCATAAAAATTGCTTCTTCAAATTGAGTTCTCACATGGTGTCTAACACTTCCCTTCCTCTGCTCCCAACGAAGATATCATAATACACACTTCAACAAAACACTCTTTCAGAAGTTGCACAGCTTTAGTCATCTCAAGTCTCTCAGAACTTTTAAACATAGGACACAAAACACACAGTTAGGAATCATTTTATGAGACAATATTTAGAGATGTTTAAATCTAGGGGTTTTAATTTCTGGTGTGTCTGATTTGGAGGGTCTACATGCTGTCATATACATGCATGCACACAGCCATATGTCACACCCTAAAAACATAAAAAGCTATAAAAAAAGTTTAGGATTTTTCTACCAATGTAAAAGAAGGTAGTTAACTTTACAAACTTTTAGAACTTTCAGGCTTTTCAGTCTAAGATAGCATAGGATAGAAGCTAATACAAAGGCCAGTCTGTAATGTTTTATGACTGCATCTCTTCCACTTACTGGCCAAAAGTTGGCAAGGCCTGCCATTCAAGATTAGTATTGTTTGCATTTAATATCCAGATACATACAACAGTATTTCTGAACTTATGTATCAGTGTATATATATAATATCAAATCAGAATGTTTTAGGGATCTATAAATCCAGCTGTGTCTGTCTTTTCCTGGGCTCTCTGGATATGTCTGTCCCCTAGCGGCAGTGAGCCTCAGGCAGGATATTCCTAAGCATGACCAAGCAACCTATTCTTGCTCATGTGCTGTAAACCTAGAAATATATTGCTGAGGATACTTCAACCATCCATCTGTGGTTGCTCTGAAGAATTTGTTTCTGGCAATCTTGAAGGTGAAGCCTAAGAGCATCTTCTCTGAAATATTTTCCTTTTTCACACGTGTGCAAAAGCAAGTAAGTCATGGTAAGTTAGGACTCATTGCTGCTAAAGTATAAAGATACCCTCTGACTGCACCCCCTTATTGTTTTGGCCTTTAATTCTCCCAGTTACAAACATGAGATTATTGTAATCTTGGACTAGGACTTGGTTTTGGAAAGAGCAAATCATTTGGAGAAAAAGGATATTAAGAGAGAGTATTTTAAAACATACAGGGCACATCTATATGAAATATTTCCTGGGCAGTTGACTAATTAACTGTGCAGCAAATGTCTTAATGTCTACATGTCAGTTTTTATTGAGGCATATGAAACTAATACATTTCACAGCAGGGCTGTACTTGAGAATACAAGTACTGCCTTGCTGCAGAGATTTTTCATGTGCAGTAGTGCATCTGTAGAGGCTGACCAGCTGGCTGAGGCATAAGGGAGCATCAGTGCTGGGGTGCCTGCTGCCTAGCCCTGTGCTGAAGCACCGCATGCCCCAGTCAACCC
Source organism: Caiman crocodilus (assembly GCA_030014935.1). Classification (NCBI taxonomy): domain Eukaryota; kingdom Metazoa; phylum Chordata; order Crocodylia; family Alligatoridae; genus Caiman; species Caiman crocodilus. The sequence continues at coordinate 95,734,252 of JAGPOW010000261.1, forward strand.
CTCTGCAGCACGTTGAGCCTGGTCAGAGCAGCCCTGGGCTGGCAGGCTGACCACTTGGGCCCCCTACCAGCTGGGGCTGCTCTAACCAAGCTCCACATGCTGCACATGAATAATGAATAGAGCTAATCACTCCAGAGCTATTTAGTCCCAGACACATTTAAATGGTGCGCCTGGGAGCAAAAAACTCTGGAGCAATAAGTTCCAGAGTTTATTCACATACACTAATTACATGTGTAGACATGCCTAGTCTACCTGCCTCTATCTTATCCAGAAGTATTCTTCTCTAATGGCAGTGTAGGTAGGCATGGCTTCATTAGCCAACTCCAGTGGATACTTGTCTTGTGTACCCAAACGGCTCCCAAAATGTTTCTTTTTTAGCAGGACTTTTTCTCCAGCCATAGTTTCTTTGTTCCTGTCAGTTCCTGGGTCTTGACCTTGACAGGGCAGCTCCATGCACAGACCAACAGTGGCTGTTTTTGTGCTTTCCTGCAAAGGCAGCACCTAGGGCTTCTGTCTTGGGAGTGCCCCTCCAGTTACTCTACTGGACTTTGCATCTCAAAATCAGTTCAGTAAGTTCAGTAACAGTTTATCTCAACTCCTTGGAGAACTAATTCATCATTGTTTAATAAGAATCCTTATGTGTTTACTGAGGACACCTTATCTTGAGCCCTTGTCTTACTTCCTGGTTTTTTTCTTCCTCCCTCCCCCTCCAGTTATAATCCACCGCTGAACTCAACTAATATATTAATGCAGTTAGCCTTCCAAGGTGGGTACAGTCATTCACTGTACCCAGTCCACTTTGCAAGAATGTAGACTGGGAGTGATGTTTACAGATGTTTGCTACTCCTGGGAGTGCAGTGAGAATAACGGTGTAAATAACTTGGGGTAAGGGCAGGCATGAGAAGGATCAGAGAGGGCCTAACAGGTCCTTAAGAGATTTGGCAGGTCTGGGAGGGAGTTGGTAAAACCACACTGGGGTTGGTAGGTTTACAGGGAGGTTTGCCCAATTGGGGAGCTAAAATGGCCTAATCAGGTGTTAAACCCAAGTGAATGGGCTTCCCTGGGTGGATGGGTTCTGCGCTGTGAACACATACAGGCATTTGCAAGATTAGGTTAATCTTTTCTTAGATTGGATTAACCCAATATCGATCTAAGTTAACATTCTTACTCAGGTGAAGTAACATAGATTAACACATCATTTTTAGGCAAGCCAAGCCCCCTACACACCTGTACAATTAGGCATTTAGATTGATCTAGCACCTGTACATACCCCCAATAACCCAGTTAACAAGCAGTATTCAAAGTTATTAAGAGCAGCTCTTCACTATTCATAGATTGATATCCAAGTATATTCTTTCTGTTTGCATAGATTACTAGTAGATGAATTTTTAATAGCCAGTGCAAGCTGTTTAGACATCAGGTTTGTGTTAAAGATAAGCCAATGCTTCATAAATGGTGATTATAATGGTATAAGAATATATTAATTGGTGAGCACAGTAAGAAAAAGTATGTTTTTTAAATGGACCTTCTCGCCACCACTAAGATTTTGTAACTGCTCCTGAAGAAGATTTTGTAACTGCTCCTGAAGAATTAGAATCACATACTATCAAACAGAGATTGCAAGGCTTATTGAGATATTCTGGGACAGCAATCCGTAGATATTTATTCAAACCTAGTGGACCAAGCATGTTTAAAAAAGACCTAATAAAAACATATTTGTGAGTAGTTATTGTTTTATGCATGAAAGGCATTTGTCTATGTAGCTTCAGATATCTTTCTGAAGACAGACATCTTTCCAAAAAATGTTAGAAATCATTTTAAAATGCCATCTGTGCATCCCTTCCCTAGCTCTATTGTCATGTTTGCTTAAAATAAGTTTTTTTAATTTAACCTTCTTTAGTCAGAATAGCTGCCAAAGAATGTGCTAGAGGTATTCTATTCTTCCTTGACAATTAAAAACAGAACTGCTAAACAGCCCAAGTGTGACTGGTCTTCTTAGCTGGTGGTGGGTATTGAGTAATGCATGAAGGAAAACAATATTATTTTACTTTCAAGTGTTTGTTGGGGATCAACGAGAGCCACTTCCATGTAGTGATGATCCCTGGTAACATCTCTGAGAGCTCCTGAATTGACAAAAATGTCAAAGTGCACAAAGATAAAGATATGGACACTGTTTTTGTTATATGAACGAAGAAGATTGTTGTTTTAGTCTCTTTGTAAACTGTGCCCGCCGCTGTTCCAAAAGGTGTTCTAGGGCTGCTGACCCGGGTGACTGACCGGGTCTGTCCCGGTCCTGCAGACGGCCCCCAGAGGGTGCCCTGGGCAATGGTGGCAGACCTCCAAAACTCACCAGCCATGGCCTTATCTGGACCCTCAGTGGTGGGGTTCCTCCTTGCTGCAGCCTCTAGTGCTGTCACGCCTTCGGTGGCCACTCACGGGGCTCCAACCTCCCCTACACCCTGGCCAATGCCACCTTCGATCGTGGGTCTCTCAGTCTCTTCAACCGACCCTGCCTGGCCTCTTCCCTTGTCCCGGACCAGCTTGACTCGATGTCTTAAGCTAGACTCCAGTATGAGGACTGCGAAACCCAAGGTCTTGTTGCCCCTGTGGGCTTCCTCTCCAGCTTCCCTGCTGGCTCTCTCACCAGTTCCTTCATCGGCTTCCCTGCTGGCTCTTGCACCGGTGTCCCAGACGGCTCTCCCACTGGTTCCTTCACCGGCGTCCCAGCCAGCTCTTCCACCAGCTCCACAGCCAATCCCTTCACTAGCATTCCAGCCGGCTTTTCCACCGGCTCCTGCCCCAGTGTCCCAGGCAGCTTTTCCACTGGCTCCGCACCTGAATTCCTTCACCGGCATTCCTGCTGGCTTTTCCACAGGCTCCACGACTGGTTCCCTCCCCCGCTCTCCTACCGGCTCTCTCATTGGCTCCACAGCTGGTGTTCTTGTAGCTGTGGCTCTCGTTGCTTTCGCTGCTCCCAGTGCTGCTGCAGCTTTCTCTGCCCAAGGCAGAGAAACCCCATGCGTGCCCACTTGTGACATCGGGCTTCCCCATGGGCTCCGTCATCTCCTGCAGCCTCCTGGCACTGCTCCTGGGGCCACACTTTATTCCCGCTGGGTGGCGTCTCTCGCTGACATCACCTGCTCTCAGCTGGATGTGAGCACGGCTAACAAAAAGCACATGTGATTTCCTGGCGTGCGCTCCTCTGCTGTCCTCAGCTCCTGCAAGAGGTAAGTATGTGTTTCCTTTTTCATTGGTTTTGGGTCAGGGTTCCCCTCTAGCCCCAGTGTCCCTGGGACATAAACATTCATGTATAAACCGGGAAATTGGATGGAAAGTCAAAGAGAGGCTAAACATGGCTGTCAAAATCTCAGTTTTACAAAACTGATTTCTACTCAATCTTTTCCAATTAACATGAGCAACTGGTGCCTCCTGAGTCTGGAAAGGGACCAGATCACCGACTTGTGGGGGTGGGATGGAGTGGAGTGGAAGGGGATGATCCCACAGTGGCTGATCATCGACTGAGGGGCACTTCTGTTAGCACTTCTGGTTTTGCCACCAGGGCTTCTCTCAGGGCAAGAAGGGCATGCTGAGGCTTCTCCCGGTACCCCTACTTCCAGTGGCCAATCTCAGGTGGTGCATGTGCACACCCATGCATCGCCAATACCAGTTAATATTTCATTTAATCTTTTTCAGATAAAATGTGGAAGAGGTAATCATGCTCAGGATAGAGCTTGTGAGTTTATACATGCAATTTAGGTTAAGGCTGAAAACTCTCTCTTTGACCAGGAGTATCAGAATTATGGCCTGCAGACTGGATCTGGCCCATGAGAAGCCACATGGTCAATTTGTCCTGCAGGGCCAAATAAGTTGGATACCCCTGCTTTCGAGTCTAGTTTTCCAAGCGTAGGCAGCGAGATTCTAAAATTCTGAGGCCCTACTAATATTTTCACGCAGTTTCATCCAGCAGTGGGGAATTGCCTGCACCCCTGTTATGCACTGAGAATCTTTCAGTTTCTCTGACTTCACCACCACTTGAGTGTACCATTGGACTAGAATATATCATTCATTATTTAGATGCAAATGGTTTTCTTTTCTGCCACTGATACAAAATTATTCTTGCCATTATGATCAGCAGGAATTAAACATCTGACAAGGGCAAAATAAGAAATTTACATGTTTTATGGAAAGAAATTTGCAGACTTTTCTGTCAGAAACTTAAACAGCACAATTCATTATTACCCACCTGTAGTTAACCTAAAGCACACACGTAAGTTTGGAGATAAGAATCTTACAGCAAAGCAATGTCAGTGAAATGCCTCTTATAATGTAACTTCAATGTACAAATAATTTGATCAGAAGCCTACGGAGGACATCGGTACTGTATCTCATATGGAACGACCATATAGCAAAACCTTTTATTTTATTATTACAAATAAAAAAAATGTGCTACTTTTCTCATGGTGGTTGTTTGAGAAACTTCTGCTTCTATTTTTGTCTTTACAGGAGAGGGATCCTGTTTCCCATCACAGTGATACATTTTTAAACTGAGCAGACAATAATCTAAATTATGTACCTAAAATGTAGGTCACTGGCTAAGAAGGCCAACTAACTGCCCAGTGTAACTCCCAACTCTTAATTCCAAGGACAAAGGACATAGTCAGCTAGTGTCTGTTACTGCTTCTGTGTTCACTGCCTGAATGAAACAGATTTATAGTTATTTGTAAGAGAGTGATTTATTATAGAAATGTATTATTATCCATAAAACTTGTCTCCCATGGGCACTGAGAAAATTTTCTGAACTGATATTGCGGGAGGGCTGAGTTAGATATAATATAGTTCCTGCTGGACTAAAGTAGTGAAATTACTCTTTTAAGTAATGAGAGATCACTTACTAAAGAATGTGGAGACTGGTTCTGCTGCCAGCAGATCTCTTCCCCACAATTTAATTAGCTGTACAATTATAAGGCAACTAATTGTGTTAACAGTCCATTTCAGATGTGTGACCCTCTAAGAAAATAGAACCTGGTTCTTTTTGGCTAATGCTACATAACTATTTGTCTGATTCACAGAAGGAAGCACTTTGTTAGAACTTTCCACCCCCACATCTTAAGTTTAAACACAAGAGGCCAGTCACTGGCTCACTGTTTAATAAAAGCATAACTAGAGGCTTTACATTATTTTACTCTGTACAGATTAAATAATACTTAGATGGTGATGTTTGAAGCATAAAGACAACTGGTCCAAGACCTTTTGCCCCTGTGGATTTTTTTAGCTTCAAGCAACCCGTTTAGCAATGGGGAGGATATACAACTGCTCAGATCTCTCACAATGAAATGACCATGACAAATTGCTAGATACTGCTTTGCCAAAAATGCTTGTGCAGGTATAGGGATAAATCAGAAAGAGATTTGTTCCTCATATTGCTCTTCTGTGCGCTCCAGTGGCAAAAATGAGGAAAGTTTCATAGTTTCATAGTAACTAGGGTCAGAAGGGGCCTAGAGCAGGCCAATGGCAGGAACAAGTGCTGGGGTCACAGGACCCCAGCCAAGTACCTATCTAATCTACTCTTGAAGACACCCAAGGTAGGAGCAAGAACAACTTC
>JAGPOW010000261.1:95739953-95767099 GCA_030014935.1 Caiman crocodilus
GCACTTGTCCACGTTGAATCCCATCCTGTTCCTGTCCGCCCACTCCTGCAGCCGGCCCAGATCCCGCTGCAGCATCTCCCTCTCTTCTGGTGTCCCCACTTCAGCCCACAGTTTATATGTTTATATGTTTATATGTCCATAAGTTTATATGAAGGCAAAGACACTGTTCACATACAAATGCCAGCTGGATTGGCACAGGAAGATGTACAAACTTATCCCTGCAAAGAGGTATACCAGCAGCTGCTGCTATGTGTGCCTCCCAAGCACAACAGGGAGCATCTCTGGGAGCTGTTATTAGTGCACAGCTCATCCTCCTCCATCCTCCTCCCAACACCAATGTGGGTTTAAAACTACATTCCAGCCCAAAATTATGTGTACATGTTTTGCACCAGAAAATTACATGATCCCACTCTGCTTAAACTGCAACAGATTTGTATCTGAACAAGACCAGCTGCAACTTCAGAACTGTACTACTCTGTGTTTACAGACTCCCACCACCTGACATACTGTTTACACTGCATGGGAATGATGAAAGGAGAAGAGGAATTATGCCCTTTTAATTCTCTTGTAAAAAAAAATACCAAACAAAAAACCAAAACAAACTTCACTTAAAAGTGCTAAAAAATTGGGCCACCCCTAAGAACAACTCATGCCACTAAGGAAGGATATAAGTGGTCAGAACAAAACTGGTTATTTACTTGCAAGTATATGTAAAAGAAGCAGTCCCCTGGAGGACTGGGAGAACTCTGTACTATACGTAGAACCCAGGAATAAGGCTGACACAGGGGTGGCATTATACAGAAGAGGAAACCACATACTATTTGGTCACTTGGCACGTGACCATTACCTCCCTATAAAAGGCCCTATGCTAAAAAGAGAAGGAAGTGCTGAATTTTACCAGCTAAAGAAAAATAATGGCAGGTATCCTATGTTAAGTTAGGATTGCCTTCATTTAGTTTGCCCTGATAGGATAATCAGATGCTTCATGATCTCCAATCCTGAAAGATCTTTCTTCACCCTGGCCTTGAAAACCCAGACCTCCAATCAATTAAAAGCTACTCCATAACAGCAGACTGTTAAATATTGCTTGTAAACAGAATGAAAGAAAGGAAGTCAAGGTAGATATTTGGGGTGTTCCTTCTCTGGTTACCTACACACAACTGATAGCTGTGTCCCTTCACATCTGGCACAGCAATACAGCCCTGTGGGTGCATCTACACAAGATATTTAGTGTGGAGCTGACTAATTAGATCAGCAGTAAATGTCTCAGTGGTCACATCTACATGAGCCTCCTGCTGCACAGTAGCAATCATTTAGCACTTGCATAACCAAGTACTAAATGACTGCACAGTAACTGGAGGTACTATGCAGTAGTGCCCCAGCACCGCTGCCTAGTGACACTTACTGAGCAATAGCTTGTTAGTACTGCACAGTAGCTCATTACTACTCCACAGTAGTTTGGCATCACGGTTCATACCTAGAGTCACTACTGTGCAGTAGGGCTGTGCAAAGCTTTGGTCCTTGATATGATTTGGCAGAGATTCGGCCTGGCTTGTTGGCCAAATCTCTGAATCTGTATTGAATCAGAGGACCATTTTATCTCTCCTAATCGAATTGGAGACCTTAAAAGCAATTCAGAGAGATTCGGAAAGATTCAGCAATTTGGACATAGACACAGCTTTAAATGTTTTTGCTACATACCTCTAGGTAGCAGGGGCTCATGAGTGCTGTGATGCTGGGATGCATGGAGTGTCCCACAGAAGCATGGGGGGCTCTCCAGCACCCTTGGCAGCAGACCCAGAAGTAGACCAGAAGCACTTCCAGTCCATTTCCGGGTCTGCTGGGGAGCATGCTGGTGGGGGCCCCCACTTCCCCCTGGCTCAGCGACTGGTGCCTCCTGGGTTTTGTGGGAGCACCTGGGGTCTCCCTGTGGCTAACTGCTGGGCCAGAGGGGTATAGGGACCCACCCAGCATGCTCCCCAGTAGACCCAGGAGTGGACCAGAAGTACCTCTGGTCCACTTCTGGGTCTGCTGCCAAGTGTGCTGGAGAGCCCCCCATGCTTCTGTGGAATACTCTATGCTCCCCAGCATTGCAGCAATCATGAGCCATGCCTGCTACCTCAAGGTATATAGAAAAAACATTTAAAGCTGTGTCTATGTCTGAATCACTGATTCTCCGAATCAGCATCGATTCTTCAGATTCAGATTCAGCTGAACTGAATCAGGGAGAGTGATCCAAATCAACTAATTGAACTGGCGTCCCTGATTTGGCCTGAATCCAAATTTGAATCAAATATGGCCCACTTCACACACCCCTACTGCGCAGTAGTAACAAGCTACTGTGCAGGAAGAATCTCATGTAGATGCAGCCAGTGTCTACATGTGCACATTAGGGCGCAGGAAACTAATAAACTCTGCAGCAGGGTAGTACTTGTAATCACAAGTACTACCCTGCTGCAGCATTTTTTCATGCACAACAGTTCATGTTTAGACACTGGCCCAGCTGGTTTGGGCATGAGGGTGCTTCAGTGTAGGGGTTGCCTACCAGCTATCCCCACACTGAAGGACCCTTGTGCTCCAGCCATCCCCTCTGCAGTACATGGGAGCCTGGTCAGAGAGTCCCAGGCTGGCAGGCTGACCTTCCAGGCTGCTGCCAGCTGGGGTTGCTTTGACCTGGCTCAACATGCTGTCCTGAATAAACTGTGTAGCTTATTGCTCCGAGGTGCACATTCAAATGGTGCACCTGGGAGCAATTAACTCCAGAGCAATAAGCTCCACAGTTTATTCAGGCACCATAATTACATGTGTAGACACACCTGTTAAGTAGTACAAATATATTATAATATTTCACACCCCACTCCTTGAACCCCTTTTTAAAAATTGCATCGCTGGTTGTTTAATGAATCCTCTCTCGCATGACTAGTTCGTTCTCTCCTCACTGTGTCAAGCTGTCATTCTTAAAGCAGCAAAATCAAACATACTTGGCAAAAGTAAGGGTGGATTTCATTCACACAATCCTGGAGGCAGTCAGATGGAAAACTAATATTGATTTCCTGCCTGTATCCTATGGGAGCATAAAACAGATAATTTAATGGAGTACCTGATTGCACTGCTACACTAGGCACTTTAGAGAAAAATTGGAGGAAACAGTAGTGGAACTGTATGACTGACAAAAAGGAGTTAAAAAAATATCCTTTCAATCCTTAAAGACTACTGACATATTTCAAGAGCTATACTATACACAGAATCATGGATTAAGGCTTAGATTTTATCTAAGTGACCAGGATGCCTGGATCCCATTAATAGCAGGCATATTTGCCAAATCTCAAGGTAAAAAAATAAAATAAAAAAAAGAAGTAAAAAGTCTTATAGTTCATCCCTGTACCAGGGATAGTCATATCTCTACTGATATTTTGATGGAGATTTCATTTAGTTTACTTTAACTTGTTTCTAATGGCTGTTTACTTCTGGCTTCATGCAGTTATTCTACCAACTACTTTCTTACTTTACACATGTTTTCCAGTGATGAATTCCTTTATTATTATGCTTATTATTCTTATTCCTATTATTTTTACTTATATTTTATTATTTCCTTTTTAGTATTTACCATTTACCTTTTCTTATTTACTATTTTATTTATTAGGCCATTTAATAGGCCTTGGGTTTTGCTTCCTGACACAAATATAAACTGTTCTTCCCCTTGCTTGATGCTTCCTATATTTATAGACTGATGCCACCCATTTCAACCTTCTCTTCCTCATGCAAAGCCCATACATACTCATTTATATTAGTCTTTCCTAATATATCAGTGTTTTCATGATGCTTATTTTCCCAATAGCCTGTCTGTGAACTGACAACATTTTAGCAGTATTTTTTTTTAAATGCAGCATATAAAACTTACATGCAACTGCCCAATTACATTAAGAATAAAATCTTGGTTCTGTTAAAGTCAGTGGGAATTTTGACTTCATTAGGGACAGGATTTCATGCAAAAGGTTAGTTTGCTCCTGGGCATAAAGACAGCTTAATAAATGTATGTGTGTGATGCTGAAATCTCACTTCTACTCTGTCTTGATAATGCAGGTCACACCTACATACCATATTAGACCACTTCTTCATTTGTATCACACAAAAATAAAATAATTCTTCAAATATTTGAAAATTGAAAATATAGTGAAAATTATTAATCACCACCTTAGTATAATCTAATAATTTATTTCTGTTATATATTTTACTAAGTCTAAGTCAGAAATCACCTAAGCAATATTTTACTAATTTTTAATATGGTCTTTTAATATGGTTTCAAGAAAAGAAGCTTTGTATGGGAACATGGAGACAACTTTAGCTAAATTTACATTTCTGGGAAAAAATGATATAGTAAAACATATAGTAGTACATAACATTCTTTCTGAATACCAGCAATTCACAACTAAAGGAATTCCACTGACATCATGAGGCATAGAAGTATAGCTTGAGTAGTTTGTGAAAGAATGCCAATAGAACTCCAAGAATGTACTGCCACTTTAATATTTCTTCTGAAAATATTCAATGTTCATGTAATATTTTTCTGTGTTCATAGTGAGATAACCCACTCCAACAGCAATAAACATTTCTTTCCTAGAAAAAGAGTTTCTTCCTTCCCTTTGCTTCCAAGTTTGAAGGATATCAAGTAAAAATGGGAATAAAAAGTCCTTTTAAATTAACCACAAATACAAGAAACAGCTTAGGTCATGTTTTGAGCTTCTGCCTTTTCAAATGTTTTATCTAGTGTTAAGTTCTTAGAAATTACTTTAACAAGGCTTCTTGTTTTAAGTGGGCTCAGAAGAATCAGTTGCTAGTCCCATCTGATTACTCTGTTTAACCTAGGGGAGGTGAACAAGGGCATGAAGAAGCCAATTACACCTCTCTTATTCTGCTCACATGCAGCCTCATAAATTACAGTTGCACTACGTGCTAATTGATTACTTGCAAAGGTTAGGATGCAGGATCATCTTTCAAACCCTCAGCTCTATGGATAGCATCTCATGTGGTGTCCTGAGAGTAGAGGAGGCTCATCTTTGTATAAAGCATCACATATTGACAACAACTTGAGGTGGATTCCTACCTCTGGATGGGACACTGGTCCAATGGTTTGATCTGCTTTAATATGCCCCATCATGGAAGCATGTCAGCATTTTACCTTCCTATGTAGTGGGGAGTGTGGCTCTCTACATGAGATGTCTTGAGTGTGTATTAAGAACCATTTATAGAAGCAGGACATTGGCTGCTGTTGTCCCCCTGCTTTCACAGAAAAAAGTAGGCACAGCATCTTGCCTGCACAATTATATTAACAGACTTCCTTGTTCAAGAGTTTTACGTAACTTCAGAAAGAGAAAACTGTCCCAATTCAAATAAACAGCAATAAGTGCCTGGAAAAAACAAATACTGGAAATGATGGTAACAACAGGTATTGCTACTTCAGCTAATCCAGCTCAACAATTTATCAGAGGAACTGTAGTGATGGATGCAGCATCTCAGAAGGTTGAAGTGTACTTTGATGCTTTAGTGCAGGCAGATGGCATGGAAAGAATTCCTGGTGACATTTTACAACATAAAAATGCTGAAAAGATACAATAAATTATTGGATTGCTAGATATCTATGCCTTTATAGCCTCTATAATTTTTACTTTGATTCAAGCATTACAAGAGTAAAATATAAGATATGCACAAGATTCCATAAAACATACAAAATCTTTCAAATTTAAGTTGCTGCTGTATTTACAACCCATAGAACAATACACTTCTAAAAAGGAACAGATTCTTGGCTAGGATAAATTAACAAGACTTCCCTTATACTTAATAAGTCCAGTATTTTTGGGGAATTTAGATTTCACTACATCAGTAAAGTATATGAATAACTAAGTGCAAACTTTAGCCCTTCCTTATTCAACATTGAAGTCAAATAAGCTATGCTGATTTATATCAAGGTTATAAGCCAGGGGTGGGCACTTATTTAGACATGGGGGTCACATAGGGAGTTTTGATGAGTTGTTATCGAGCCAGGTCAGCACATCCCCTCCCCATCCCCTGCAACAGCAACTCACCAAAACTCGCCATGTGAGATGGTGCCGCAGGCAGGCAGGTGGGGAGTGATGTTCAGAAGCAAGATGAGAGGGTGAGGCCAGGATCATGGGGCAGGGTCACAGGGCATCCCCTTTGTGCAAGCGTGTATATGTGGGGGGAAATGCTGCCTGGACATTAAGTCCTGGAAGCTGGCCAGGGATGAGAGGAGAGAGAAGCAGGCAGGAGGTGCATACAGCAGAGCTCACCCGAAGAGTGCGGTCCGCAGTTTTGCTGAGCTTCCGGTGGGGCTGTTCCCAGTACAACTGCTGCTTGGCTCCTCTTGCCTCCAGCAGCAGCTCCTCATCCTGCCGTTCCACTCTGCAGCAGGAAGAAGCTTCAGCTGGATGGTTTCTGCCCCAGCACATGGGGCTCTGGCTCCAGCTGCTGGCTGCCTTCCATCCACTCAGCCACCAGCACCAGGTGGGCAGAATGGCTGGAAGGCAGCTGGAAGTTACATCCAGGTGGCTCTTGCCTAGTGTGCAGGGATCAGGCTCCAGCTCCTGACTTCCTTCCACCCACTCAGTAGCTAAGGTCAGGTGCATGGAGTAGGTGGAAGGCAGCCAGGAGTTTGGCATCCCCTCCCAAGGTTAGCCATTCCAGCCTTCAGGTGGGGAATGAACTCAAGATAATAACTGGTGCCACAGGTGCACTGACAGTTACCATTTTAGTCAATTATCCTGTTTCTTGTACTCAGAGACTAGGACTTCACTTGCTTCAGGGTGGCAGGTGTCTTCCAGTATGGATACTGCAGCTGGACCATGTGAAGGCTATCTGAACACACTTCTGTGGGGTGCACTTCAGGGTCAGGCCACTCCTTGAGGTCTTCAGGAGCAAGTTCATTAATATCTGGGTAATAAGAAGGATAGTAGACACACCCTATCCAGGAAACACAACAAGACGTTAATAAAAAGAGTACATGCATAACAGTCCACCACTTCATGGTGCTAGTCATTTTAGATCAGTGAGAGAGCAGGACTCATCTTCAGTGGCAGGCTCAATTAGAAATGGTTATGGCTGCACTTGTGGGCAGATCCAATCTGTAGGAAAAAGACAACAAGGAGCCTGGCTCAAATTAGATAAATTTGACTTAAATACCCACCATGTATTATGCATACCTTTTGCTAATAGCACCTCCCATTTATTTCCTTGAGGATGCTTCACTACTACCTGATCTCCTGTCTGGAGCTTTCCTGGGTCACCACCCCTAGGTCGCTCTACTGCCAGCTTGCGGGGACCACCCAATCCAAAGGCCTGTTGCATGGGGATACCTCCTAGATGGGGTCAGTTATTGGCCAAATTGATAGTTCGATCTAGGTGCAAGTCCCAGTCTTTGAGAGCTGGACCAGAGGCCACTAGCAAATTGCATTTAAGGATGCCATTGGCTTGCTCTACCAGTCTGTTAGACTGAGGATGGTGTGGGCCGTAATATGTCCATAACATGCTATGTTTCATGGTCCAGTCATGCACAAGATGATTGCAGAAGTGAGGGCCATTATTGGTCTGTAGTTCTATAGGTAGTGGATACACAGCTAGTAAAGTTTCCAATGCTGCACAAGTGTCCTGGGCTGTAGCTGTCTCTGAGGTGTGGGCAAACATTATTTTTGTGGCGACTTCTACAGCTACAAATACATAGCGTTGCAACATGTCTTTAACAATAATGAATTCTATCCATGCAGGCTTATAACTCTGGATGCTTTCTGTCAAGGCTAGTAGTGATGGGATGGCAGCCATCAAGGGGTCAGTATTAGCATTCAAAGCTCGAAAGTCATAGTCAGCTGCCACCCTCCATTTGGCTTTCACGCTGGCCACACTAGATTGATATACGGAGAGTGGATTCGAATAGTAGTCTCATCTTTTAACTGCTTGCTTATAATACACTGGATAGGTTGTTTGGCCTCAGGGGGAGTTCAGTACTGGGGTCTGTGTACTCCTTTCATGGGAAGCAGGGTTAGTGAGATCATCTACATCAAGTTACAGCTGCTACAGCTGTTTCTTCTGGTTTTTGGTGAGGCACTGCACACTCAAACTTCCAATTTTCTTGTTCAAGGTCAAACTGCTGTTTTCTTAGTACATTAAGTCCCAATAAGCTTGGTCCCCCTTTAAGTATTACTGCAGCCTCTGTTACCTTTGAGCCATTAGGTAATGCGAAGGTTGTTCAGACTAGATGTCCTGGTCATCTGGTGACTCTGACTTTAATTAATTGATAAGGGGGTTCTTTCTCCCCTTTCTAATCTGTGGAATCCAAAATGCAAATCTGGGCACCTGTGTCTAATAGCATATCAACTGACTTTTCACTTTTACTTCATTGAATTTGTGCAGGTATCCAAATTAAGGGGCCAATATTAACTTTAGATACCAGTCCCCAGCCCACTACTGCCCCCATTGTAGCTCTTTTCTTTGGGGGTTGAGCCGCCCGGACTTCCTAGGCCATATGATCAGGTGGGGTAAAAGCTAGCGGCCCTGCATGTGCCTGGGAAAATGTTGACAGTTCTGCTCTCGGGACAGAGAATCTCTCCGGTGGCACTGTTGGTGACACAAAAGACTCTGCTTTTGGTCTTGCCCTTTTGGTACAGTGTTTAGCTCTCAGCCCTTGCAAGACATTGATGGGCAGTCTATTGATTTGCACTTCATTGAAACAGGCAGCTAACAAGTCTTTCCACATTTTTCCTTGTGGAGTCTTGGGCCAGCCTTTCCCAGCTTTTCTCAACAATTCAGCGGGGAGGGGGAGAGAGCAGGGGGTTTATCTTTCACTGAGGCCACTGCCATGGCCTTGGCAGTTTTCGTCAGCTTGGTAAGCCTTGGCTCCTGCAAAATGGGTAGAAGCTGCACTAATTGCTAGATCGCATCTTTTACCAGGTGATTCACCGCCTCTGGCTCTGAGGCCAACAAGGCGGAGGTGCACTCTGTTGGTGGTTGCTGGCAAAACTTCCTCCACAGAAGTACTGTCATGACTTTTGTATCTGGCATGCGAGTCCAAACTGCTGTACTAATTATATCAGTTAGTGACAATAGGTACGAGTAGTAGACAGCCTTTTTTTATAAATTGGCCCACGCTCAAGAGGCAGGGTTAAGCTCTTCTTCTATATTACCATAACTGGCTGCAGTGGCTTGGAGCACAGCAGAAAACAAAGTAACATTTTCATCACTTTTTACAAACTGATTTAACTAGAGTTTAGGGCACAGAACCATTTGGGCTGCTTCAGTTCTATTCGCTGAAATTGCAAATGCCCCTTCACTATATATTTGAACTAGCCAGTCTATTACTGATTCTCCTGGCTTGAATTCATGCTGCTTTTGAATATTTTTAATCTTTGCACAGGTAAAGGAATGCACCTCTGTTTGGGCATTCTCTTCTTGCAGCCTTGAGTTATCACCATGGGAAAAACTTGGCTGAGTTTCTCCCTTGGGGCAGGGAAGGCCTGGCTAGGTTCCTCCCTCTGGGCAGGAACATATGGGGGTGTTTCAGCACCAGGCTTGTCATAAATCTCCTCCTCTCCATCAATCTTTTCCCTTTGATCTTCCCAGAGCTTAACTTTTGGTTTATCTCTATACAGACACTTGTGGGAGGATCGCTTCATAGCCTGCTGTAACTGCACTTTCTTCTGGAGGGAAGCGGCCACGCATGGGACCATAATTTTTCCTTTCTTCTGTTTAATGTTTCCAAGCAGATCTGCTTAGCTTGCATGGCCTTGCACGCTTGGAATTTCTCACATCTTTTAACTCCTTACTCAGCTGGGTGACTTCTTCCCAGAGCTGGGCACTATCTTCGGCCCCTAACCTCAGGCATGTTGGAAGCAGTCACGACAGGCACCCCTTCTTGAGCTTACCCTAGGCAGCAGTAGCAAACCTAGCCCAATGATTGGGTACAGTTCCTGGGGCACTCCAGGCAGGTCTCAACCTATCCTTATCCTACCCAGGATTCTCCATCCCCGTCACCTCCTTAAGCAAAGCTACTAACGGGGCCCACACAGCTCCTGTCATTCTGACCTTTCTCTCGAGACCAGAGCCTCTCAGTCCTATTTGTGACACCAATTTATGTCCCAGGCATCTGCAGAGGGTTTGGGATTGAGAGTATGGTCGGAGGTAGAAAGGTAAGGAAGGTTTATTGACTTAACAAAAACACAACTACGCATAGTAGCTCCTCAAACTGACAGACAAAAGCAATTTTCATTGGCAACTTATCAGCAGTCCCCCCTGATGCCTGATACACAGCAAGCTTCTCTTTCCACAAAGTTCAGTGAAGTCAGGCATCCCTGAATGGCACTGTCCAAAGGGGTACCAGGAAGGACCCTGAAATGCAGTCCTTGGGCTCCTCAAGGTCCACAAGCCCACTAATCCAGGCAACAGCTAACTAATCCTTTTCACAAAGCTGTATCTTCCTTCTGAATGGTTTCCAGATATTCCAGCCATGTTAAAGCTTCTGAATAGTTCTGGTAATGTACAACCACTCAGATTTCTTTTACTTCAACTGTCCTTAGACTGATCAATTAGCAGTACAAGCCTTGCATTCCTTTGATAAGGTAATTTTAACTATGCTACAGGACTTTACTACTTCAAGGCTTTGCCAAATTTACTAGGCCTTACTTCATACAAGGCCTCACTACATCTTAATCTTTAATTAGGCTTTTAGCAACAACATACAGCTTAATATCTAAACAAATATAGAAAAACACTTCGTCTAATTTTCATAGGGCCTTCAGCAAGCACCTTTATCACACAAACATATTTTCAGCTGTCACAAATACCAAATGATGATATAAAATATTACAGTGTAACTGTTAGATCTGAATGCTGAACCAAGTAGTGACTTGAATCTCTTCAAGTCTAAAGTTACAGATATTTAAGTGATTTGCATTGCTACAAGAGTATACAAATGTAACTGTTATATCACAACAGGTGATGAATATTCATTCCCCTTTTAAACAGCTAAAAGTTGTCCACTGTTGTTCATAGCCCAAGTTATGTTCTAGACAAAAGTAGGCTTTAAAGGAAAAGAAAACTGTTGCTAAACAATTAAAAAATTACATTATATATCCTAAAACATCTGTCTTCATATAATTTTATAGCTAGTGCACCATTTTGTGGAACACCATGGAAATACAGAAATCTTAGGCTCTGAATGTTTTCTGAAGGCCCTAGCTCACACTGAAAAATGTAAGAGATACTAACTTCAGAGGTATTAACAAGCTGCTGTGAGGATAGATGAACACGAATCAAAGTCTTAATGTCTATGTTTCACTGTGATTTTCCTTTTAAAAACTGTATAGGAAAACATCCTTTTCCCTTTACAATAACTCAGCCATAGTAAGTCCAAATAATTTTCCAAGGCAAAGTTACAAAATAATCTGGTTCCATCCTTAAAAATGGAGAATTTATTACCTCTCCCCATATATGCTGCATACAGTGATTCCCACATGCTTTCCCCAGGGAAAACAAACTGAGAGAGGGGCAGGGGAGGGGGGTGAGACACAGTCAGAAAGAAAAGTATATCCTCATTATGCTATGGTGTAACACATCCATTCATGACTCTTTATCCATCTTCTTATTTTTAAATGCATTTTATAGATAGTTAATACAGTTTATGTCTCAATATAAAAAAATAAGGAAAATAATTTTGAAGCTTGAGCAGTTGAGATGAACCTACATTTATGGACAGCAGAACTCATTTGTCTTAATAATAATAATAAGCAAGCATTCCTATCTAAGTGTTTTGTCATATGTATGTCAAAATACTACATTCTCCACATACATGATAATCATTAATTATTGAAGGGTTTTTTAATCATGACATATGACATTAGCCCTTTATAGAATACAAAAGTTCTTAGAAAGAAGTCAAATTCCAGAGGGCTGGCTCGGAACAAATCTGGCTTAGAAAAGTTTCCAAAAATTATGTCCCTTACCATCAGGTTTATACAAGGTAAATTTATTTCATAAACAAGTTCTCATGTACATAATCATGTACATTTCAACCAGAACAAACTTTTTAGAGCACACAGTCCATCTCTTAGCTGTTAAAGAATCATTTCTCCAGTGCAGTCCACTTTACTATCATCAAGGACAGGTTAATGAATCCTAAATCTCAGAATTGCTGACTTAGCATTTAAGTGCAAAGTGACATGTTTAAATTTTATATTTTAGGCCAAAATTTTCAAAAGTAACCATTTATTTGAGATGACTCCCTAATATGGGGCAGTCCAACTTGTTCAATTTTAAAAGGATCAATATTTGGGGACTAGCAGGCTCAACTGCAGTTCAGAGCCTCATTGTGGGAAGTGGACTACATCAACATAAATCAATAATGTGTCCATACATGTGTTCACTACACCTGATCTACATTCATGCAGCTTTTTTTAAACTGCACGAACATAGATCAGGAGTGGTGTGCGCAGCTATTTGCCAGTCCTGGGGGCTGTTCAGGGAAACTGGATTAAGTTATTTGGGGTTGAGGAAAGGATGATTGGAGGGGAGGGGCTACCCATGATGGGGGTTTGGTTGGTCTCAGGGTGCAGAGGAGAGGGGAGGGGAGTTGGTGGGATCAAAGAAGGCTAGCAGGGAGGGCTTGTCTGTCCAGGGATGGGGGAATTAAAAATGCTTCAGTCAGGGTTGGAGTAGGGGAGGGAAGAAGAAGGCTAGGAAGAGCACAATGCCAGGGTTGGAGCAAGTGGCAGGACCCCTATCCCAGCCCTGGGGCCGAATTCTGGAGCCAGATCCAGACATCAGGAATGTGCGGTTTGCAGAGTGGATGGGATGCCCAATCCCAGCATGCAGGGCTGGGTGGTGACAGCACCAGGTTCTACAACCCAGTCCTGGTGTGGGGAGATGGAAAAAGCCAGTGCCAGATCCCTGGGACTCAATCCTGGCACTCAAGGGGTGGGAGGGGGCAGTGCCAGGCCCCTAAGTGCACAGGCCCAGTCATAGTGCACAGGGGGTGGTGCTGGCCCATGAACTTGTCCAACACCATTCACCTTGCCTGTAGGGCCAAAAGGTTGAACACCATTGCCTTAACGGAATCTACTTTGTTTAATTATCAAGACTTTGAAAATATCCATGAACACATAAAAAACTACCAGTGAGCTGTGATACCTTATAACAGAACTGACATAGTATCACTTTTAGAGATATTTATTGCATTTCACTTTA
The DNA here is from genome assembly GCA_030014935.1 of Caiman crocodilus. Lineage (NCBI taxonomy): Eukaryota > Metazoa > Chordata > Crocodylia > Alligatoridae > Caiman > Caiman crocodilus. The sequence continues at coordinate 95,753,199 of JAGPOW010000261.1, forward strand.
GTAATTTGTTTTCACTAACAAGCATCCATTTTTTTCAAGCCAATGCAGTAGTTTTTCAGAATACTCTGCTTTGAAAGTCATTTTCTTATCCTGGGTATCACATAAACAAATCATTATCTCACTCCATTGGCTTTTGATGTTACTTTCCTGCAGCCTATTCTTCACTGATTGAAAGCTATATATCTTTAATAGCAAGAATGGTAATGTCAAGCTGATGAAAGTTAGTGGTTTTGAAACTTTCAGAGAGAAGGTAGCAAATTGATGTTCAGCAAGTCATTTCCTATGCTATTGCTTTTGTCCAAGTTGTCACTCCTCTGTTGTCAGATGTTCTTTCTGGAATAAAATTTAGTAGAAGGACTATTTTACCTGCTGGAAAATCTCTATGAATTATCCCTTTTCTTCAGAAAAAGGATTCACTATAAACAGTGTCTATCAAAAGAAAAATTAAATCAAGGAAAGACTTATTTTCACTAGGAAATCTAGTGCTTTGGGGAAGCAACATACAGTAAATGGATTAGGGGGACACCCCCCCAAAAAAACCAAACCATAAACAGATCATATATGGCAATGCATTAGGCTAAGGCACCTTGTAGCACTACAAATAAATGTGTGTCCAAGGCCAGAGATATTGAATAGGTGGAATAGAAGTTGGACCCAAACCAGTAATTATAGTTTATTTATAAATAAATTAGAGCTTTTCTTTGTAGGAACAACTCAGAGGGCATGAATCCCCCACCAATATACCACTTCCTATGTACTGAGGGAAACAGGTTTCAGACAGCAGCTATGTCTCTCACTCTACAGAAAGATGAGATATGGCAGAGCTTTGACTCATCCTCTCAGCATGCCTAGTGAAACCTGTAATTTGATTGGCCACAGTTTTCTCACCAATTGGCATATAGCAGCATAATTTAGCATGCCAGGGGAGGTAGCTCACAGATTGTAACTTAATAGCCCACTGCATATGAGTAAATAGTTGCTCTATGGCCATGTTCATATGGTGTTCATTAGGAAAACAAAAGAAGTGCCTCCAGCAGTTTTTCCTTAGAATCAGACAATGCAGCCTTTGTGTCTTAAATCTGTGTAGGAGAGTCACACATTGGAGTGGAACATCTAAGTTTCCTCTGTGAATTAATACTATCTAAAGATGACATGGGTGAAATTTGTTTTATCTAAAGAATGTTAAATAGTATGTTATGGTCTATTAAATTACTTTCTTAGAGAAAAACAACCCATTTCAAATGTATTGCCTGTCTGCTTAGGGCTATCACAGTAAGAAATGTAACAGTAAATTATCATATACAAATTAAGCTTTGATAGGAAAGGGATCCTTAAAGAGCCAGTAGCAATCACTTGCAGATAAATAGTCACAGTATGCCACTCATGAGTCTGTTGACTTCATTTTTGTGTAGCAATTTAGGATACCGTAATTTGGATGTTATTATAAGTTTTCAATACAAGACCCACATTAACTTACTACTGTGTGACTGACTACAGGGAAGTTGGCTAAAATCCAGATCCCCGACTGGTATACATTAATGCAGCTTCACTGAAGGAAATCAGTTTCCATAAGCTGACTATCAGTTGTTTATCTTGGATCCACACAGCACATTGTTAATTGTTAGTGAATCTCAATCATACAACTTCCGTAATAGAGACCTCATCTGATGCACAGTGATTAGGCAAAGTTATACTGTTTGAAAAGGCATCCCTTGCTCTGTTACTATAACTAGTAAAATCTAATTATCTTCTGCAAATATTCTACAACGCTTTACTGCAGATACTGAAGGTACATCAGGCATCTGTGTGTGTAAAACATAGGGACCTTATCTCCTAGGCTGAAGATTTTCTCAGACAGCTTACCCAAGAAAGGAAGAGGGATGTTAGTTGTGTTAGTCTGAGGACAGGCAGTAGGTAGAGCAGGTTAGTCCCTAGAGACTAACTGGTTCAGATATGCATGAGCTTTCATAAGCAACTTCTTATCTCATCCAATCTATGAATCTACCAGTGTCAAAATCTGCTGCCAATTCAGGTGCAGCTCTTAGAGGATTAAAACTAACTTTTGCCGGAACAGCAAAGTTCAGGATTCTGCTTGCAGTCAAGATTCAGCCTTGACACTGGAAAAAGCTTTTTTGTCCTTTATTCTACCTACCCAAAACAAGGTGTGTATCTCAGGGGAGAGGAGGATGATATACAAGAAAATGCAGGTACTGTGTGCATGGTAGGGTAATGTGCTAAGTGTAAATGTAAAAAAAAAAAAAGTGATAGAGCAGATCTGAAAAAAAAAAAAAGGTCCCTGATGAAGGCTGCCTTGCATTCAAAAGCTTTCCAACTCCATCCCAATTATGCAATTGGTCCAATAATATATATCATCCTAAGAAATATTCTCAAAGAAAAATGGAATTTTCCACACACTAGTAAGATGAAAAACATTTTAAATGTAATTTTTTCCATTTTAAATTTTGAAATCATTGACTAAAATGAACAATTTCTGAAGAGCTGCTGTTGAAATTTCCATATGTAAGACAGTTTTGACAGCCTCTAATTAAAGTCTACATGGACATGACTTGATGTATAACAACTTGCAATCATTTGAAATCGCTGGGCACTTTTAAGTATGGTCCAGGGGTTGGGAGTGGCGGTGTTTTAATTAGAGTGACTCCAAGAGCTGCTCTAATTAAAGCACCACAGCATCTTGTGTATCAGCGCTCCTGCACTTAAAAATGGCAGCAAGGGCACTTGAACTAAAGCTCATTTGACATGTTTTAGTTCTAGTGTCTGCCCCCTCCCCCCAGTTTTTAAGCACTGGAATGCTGATACACGAGATGTGGGAGGTTGCTGGAGTGTGGTAATTGCAGTATATCAGAGCAGCCTCTGTACTCATGTACAGGCGCTCACTGTGTTCCAAGTGACTTTAAAATGCTGACTCTGACTGTAATATTGGCTATGAACTTCAAAGGGTTGTGGCAGGAAGTTAAATTTGCTCCTTATCATGTAAGACCCCGTCTAATATCACATTCTTATTTATTTTCTCTGACTCTTATGTATCCAGACTGAAGTACTAGTTGCACAAAGAGAGGAAGAGAGATAGAGAGAGAGAAAGCCAGGTTCAATTAAAGTAGCATCTGTACTGTCCTCAATTTATAGTTATTTCTTGGTTTTAGTTCCATAGAAATATCCCTAAAACCATGCCTCATTGTTGAAATACTTAAAATGGGGCCTCACAGAATTGTTAATGGTCAGCTATGATGAAGATAATTTGTAGTAAGTCTTGAAACATTAGGAATATTCCAGGGGACTGAAGAAAGCTACTGTGATGCCAGTTTTTAAAACTGGAAAACTCAGGCAATTATAAGGCTGTCAGACTGACATTGATCATTGGCAAAATAATGGAATTGTTCATGGGGGATTCAATTCAGCAAAAATTGACAGAGAGAAAGGTAATTAATTCATATCAACATGAGTTTATAGAAAATAGATCCTGTCAAATTTACTTTATTTTATTTATTTTAAGAAACCACAAATTTGGCTTATAAAGAGGTAATAAGGTTGATGTAACAGACTATATCAGATATTGCATCACTTAGATTAGGACATTAGAATGTTTCAAAAATCAACAAGGCACATGTTAAAGGAGTTAAAAACTTGTTAACTGATTTGTCTTCAATTATAATAATACAGGGGGAATCACTAAATGTGTCTTAAAGGATTATTTACTAGCCCTCTGCAATTTAGCATTTTTATTAATAAACTGGAAGAAAACAAAATCATAATGAATGTTGCAAATGAGACAAAAATTGGGGGAGTGGTAGATAATAAAAATAGCTCACTGATAAAGATCAGTCTGCATTGCTAAATAAACAGGGTACAACAGTATGAGTTTTCAAGCAACCAAATGAAACAATTGTGTTACTGATTGGATGAAACTGCATAGAATAGGTAGATTGAGTCACTGCTTTTTATTTAAGATACCTGCAAGCTTTGATTAAGTACCTTGTTTCCGTACGGCACATGGGCTAATTGAACATTTTAGTGAAGTGCCTGCCAATTTCTTTGGTAGATGTGCCATAAGTTAACTCCTATCCTCTCTGCATGTGTCTCTCTGATACCTCTCTATTGGAATGAAGGTAGGGGTACTTGAGCCTCTGGCCACATGAGGCAGAGTAAGGACAGAGAGAGGTGTCCTCACCAAGAGTCAAGTTAACCTTTCCCTGGCCTTTCAACCAGCACAGTTTTATATGGTAAACATACATCTAACCCCCTTCATTAGGCCAGGTTAACCAGGCCAAAGGTTAACATGGTTCTTGGTAATAACACCTGACATCTCTCACAACAGTGTCCTGCCTCCACTCCTTTCCATGTCAGAGGCTGGAGCCCCCTACCTCCATTCTGGCACCTTGTTTTACTAAACACCAGAGGTTGTGTATTAAACACAGCAGCTGACATGCCACTAGCAGCACACATGTTGAGGATTCATCACCCCATCCTAAGAAAAGGGGCTGTGGTTGGGTATTGTTAGTGAAAGGGTGACTGGGCTGAAGATTGCACAGCTGAAGAATGAATGAAAAAACAGACAGAAAAGGGAGCTTCAATCAGGACAAATGCATGGCTCTGAGATGAGTCTAGGAAACAGGATTTGGGGTTGGAGTGCTAAAAAATTTTGCAGCCATGAACAGCAAAATTATTTCTAACTGTTTTGTTTATTTTCTGCTCAAGAAAGCAAGACCTTGCACTTTCATGCTGAATACACTTTCATGACTTAAATATTATATCCTGTTTTAGCGCATGGAATTCAAGAAGAGTGGTACATTGGAAAGTGTTCAGAGAATAGTCATAAGGATGATTAAAGCACTGGAAACCTAATCAGAAAGCACAACAGGAGCTCAGCCTCTTTATCGGCCACCACTGAGTCTTCTTTTTTGTTACAGTAAAAGATCCTTGAGTACCAATATGGGGACACAACCTTTAATAATGGGCTTTTAAATCTAGAATATAATTTTTCAACAATTCAATGAAGAGAAACTGAAATTAAACAAATTCAGAATAGAAATAAGGCACTTTTTTGAAAGCAGTAAGGATGTTTAACTATTGAATGACTCTATCAAAAGTTGTGGTAGATTGTCCATCACTGACCATTTTCTTCATTTGATAGGATATTTTTCTAGAAGAAAAGAAGAAAGAGCTCTAATTAAAAAGAAAAAAAAAAGGAAAATGCTATGTCCTATGTTATGTAGGAGATGAGACTAGATCAACGGTGCTCATCCCTGGCCCATCAGCCACATTTAGCCCATGAACCATGGCTTCCCACAGATCCAGAAGATTCATAGCAGAAGAGCAGTGGCAGCGTGAATTGCTGTGGCATAGCCACTGCTCCTTCACTGCTTTGTTTCCAGACTAATGGGGAACCCCATAGGATGGCCCTAATGCGGTGAACTACACTGGCATGCAGGGTCATTTCTTAAACAGATCCAGCATGTGGGGCTAAATAGGTTGAGTACCACTGGACTAGATCACTACGAGGGCACCTTCTGCTCTTTTAATCTAGGAAGTGTTTTCTTTGTGGCGAATTTTATGTTAATTCCATTGAAAGTCTGAGATTGTCTTCTGTGGATTGGCAGAGTCATACAGTATGTTCCATTTTCTAATTAATGGTGCAGTGAGTAACTGTTACTGTAATAAAATGACATCCATTAGGACAAAATATTAAAATGGCCAAATTAGTTCTTTTGTATGGATCAGTAAATAGAGCATTATTATAGGATGAATGCCTCCTGGTTTAAAAACAAAAATCTTTCTAGTCAATAATAATAGGAATACTTGTTTCATTTAGTTCTGATTTTTAAAAGGAAAAAGTTGATTTGCTTCATCTGATTATAAAGCAGCAGGCCATTATTATGTGTTCTATTAGTATTGTCTCTAAAACATTGCCCTAAAGACCTAATTTTCAATGAGGGCAGCTAAAAGCAGGGTCTAAATCCATATTTAAGTATACTTTGAGTAAAATCCCAGCCCTACCATAATCTGTTGGAATTTTTCAATGGATTTTAAAGTATCTAGCATCCCACTTTTGAATATCCATTTTAAGAACGTTAATGCTGATTCGTGCATTTAAGGTGACAACAATGCGTACCAAGACACCTATCTTTAGGCATCCAAGTATAAAAATTGGTTTCCTCATATAATGATGGCATAATGATGTAATCCCTTACACATGAGCCAGTGCATTTATTCATAATGAAGAAAAAAGTCAATAGCTTAGTATGGCCATATCGTTGTGACAGGGGGTCATCTTCAGCTGCATTTTTTAAAAACATACTGATAAGTGTGCCCCCATCAAGTCTTGCTGGATTTTTCTTCTCTGGGGGTCAGCTTCCCCCCACTCCCTTACTTGTCTGCCACGACTTGCTGTTACTTAGGTCTAAAGAAAGAGGGAGGCTGACCCACAGGTTCCCAGATAGGCTCCAGGCTCACCACCCATAGGATAATGAGGTGTTGCCTTAAGGGCAAAAAATGCATGCTCCTACCTCCCCTTGACGTGCTGCGTGGCTTGCAGATGGTTTTATAAATTCTCTTTATGTTGGGAGTTTCAGCCACTGGAGCTTACCCCCCTCTCTCTCTAGCTAGGCCTGTCAGTCAAAACACACCAATCAGGACTTGACTCCGAGGCTCTAGCTCCCTAACTCACTTGGGCTCAAGACCCTCCATTCCATGCTCGCTGCAACACCAGACCTACAGGTCCTTCTACACTGTGTGCCCCTGTGGCACCAGACTGTTGGGGCTTCAGCCCCCTCCAGGTTTGCCCCTCTTTCCATAGTTAGGACCTTTCGCCTAAATCCACCCAGTAGGACCTGGCTTCAAGGCTTCTATCTTGCCTTCAAGCGGCTTTGCGCTCATGGCCCTAGTGTGGCACCCCTAGTGCAGCAGGGCTTCTCAAGCCCTCTATCCTGGTGCCCCTTAGCACTAATGAGACCTCCTGCACCTCTACAGCTTCAGCCACACACTACTGGCCTTTTTAACATAGGTTCCTATGACCATATAAATAATAATAAAGAAATAAGAGAAGCAAAGTGCCTGCTTAGTTTATGTGATTGTGCTTTTGTCTCACAGTGTGGTGTATTCTTCCCAAAGAGGCTGCTGCAGCTGCACCATAGTCATCGGGAATCCCCCTCTCTACTCCCTCTCTGGTCTTCTCCACTTGCAGTTTATATAGTCTGGCCTTCCCCTTCCTGTCACCTGACGAGCAGGCAGGGCTCGATCCTTAATCCCTACTTGACTGGCCGGCCATGCCCAGAAGGTTTTGAATTTAAAGGGACTGCCCTATTATTTGGTAACAGGGCTAGGGCTCCCTGTTACAACTGTATTTACCTGAATCCAAGATAACTTTGAATTTAAGATGACACCCCAATAATTAGATTTTAGACTTGGAAAATTTTAAAATGTATTATAATTTTCCATGTATAGAATCTAAGCTTTTGAGGGTCACCTTAAGTTTGCCCCTCCCCCCCACCACTGCAGCAGCAGGTGGGTAGGTGGCAAGGTAGTCAAGTGGCCTCACCTCTGCTCCTTGTCACCTGTCCCCCTCCCCATGACTTGCCTCCCCACTTTCACTTCGTCCACTTCCTGCATGTTCCACACCTGCTTCCCGTATTTTGCTGCTTACCCCCTCCGTTGCATGCACCCCTTGGCACCTGCTCTCCCTACCACTTGCCCCTCCTTCCATCCTGCCCTCCCATTTGATTCCCCCTGCTGATGCCCCCTCACTCTCACCACTACTACTTTTCTACACAATTCTAGCTCTTGGGTGGGGCCCTGCTCCAGTCTGTAGTGGCTGCAGTTCCCTCCCTCTGCTACTTCTATTTGAATCTAAGATGAGGGGTTTTTTCTTCCCATGTTGAATGTGGGGGAAACATTGTCTTGGGTTTAGGGAAATAAGTTCTTTAATAATTATTTTGAGGACCAATTAAATTAAAGTATGAAATATATTTCTGTACAACTTTGTTTCATTCTCTTATTGTTCCGTACTAGGGAAATGAAGATACCCTTTTTCAATCATAACAATACACTTTCTCTCTTCTGGTCACTGTATAAACAAATTTTTTGTAGCTGGTCATTCAAAAGTCTTCATTCACTGCACTTTTGCTAAGTACCCCTCAACTTTACCTTGAGGAATGTGTGAGGAATTGCTTGATATCAGTACAATTATAAAACAAAGTGTTTTGTTTTTAGCAAAGATAATAATATAAATAAGATATGAAACAAAGAAATCTTGAGTTTTGGAGGCCTTAGGACATTTAAGGGCTCTGGGGGAGAAGAATTTTCAAAAGCACAAATGGCTATGAGGCATTATTCCTAGGCATATGACACCCAAGTACTGCTTGTGTCATTAGAAATCTGCCTTCTCAATTCTAGTTATTTAGCAGCTTGCCATTGCTGCACATTTTAGCTGCCAACCAAGGAATACTTTTTTCTCCTTTATACAAGTATTTTTTTTAAATTAAAGAATAATTTGCACCAAAGGTATACCTACATCTACATTTGTAGACGCAAAGAAATTGTGTAGATAGGTACACATGGGGTTTTTCAGTCTCCTAAAGATTGCTCTTTTTTGTGTACTGGAGCCAGGAGGCCAGGGCTGAGGACTGGTGGTCAGGGGCTGGTGCCGAGAGGCTGGGGCTGGGGGGCCAGGGGCCGGAGCCAAGGGTCAGGAGCTGGAACCTGGGGCTGGCGTGGGCTCTGCCACCTCCAGGAAAGTGTTGCAGTCCCCTGCATCAGAGCTGGAGAGTGGAGCACTTCCCTGGAGCCAGCAGAGACCATGCCAGCCTCCATCCCTGTCTAGCCTTACCTTGAGGAGAAGTCGCTGCCTGTCCCGAGTGAGGTTCTGCCAGCTCCAGGACCCTGTGGGACATGCCCCTTGAGGTGATGCAGGGGAGCAGAGCAGTGTCCCAGAGCTGGCGGAGCCTCACTCAGGGCAGGCAGTGGCTCCTCCCCAAGGTGAGGCAAAGCAGGGATGGTGTCTGGGGCAGGCGGCTGGCATGGGCTCCACCAGCTCTAGGGAAGTACTCCATTCCCCATCCCTAATGCGGGGGAGTGGAGCACTTCTCCAAAGCTGGTGAAGCCTGCGCCAGCCTCCCGCCCCAGCCTTTTCTGGTGCATGGCCTTGAAAAGGCCGTGCACAGCCACACTTTTAGTTGTACGCAGCTGCATACGTGCGCACCTTAGAGGGAACCTTGCTGCTGATATACCATGTGTCACAACCCCCCGACTATCTTTGGAGGTGTTCATGAGATATCATGTGTTTTCTTGAGTTTGTTTTACTGACATGGCATATCTATGTATCTATGTACAGGCAGCGTACATATCTATGTACAAGGATATCTTTGTATAGGCAGTGTCAAGCTCCGTTCAGCTTGATCATTCTTATGCTTATATGAATTGTTGTATTTTTTCTTACAAGTTATAATAGGGTCAGGATTGCATAATGAATTTCACACCTGGGAGAAGCTCAAAACCAAAATGACTGAAAAGAAGCTATCATTAAAAATTAGCATCCAATGTGAGTATGCTACATAATGAGACCCTTTAGACAATTCCAAAATTACATTTTACAGTGAGAAACCTTAGCATGAGTACACCTGAGGACATTTCTCACAGTGGGAAAATGAAAGGAGACTATGGCTGTGTCCAGATAAGCAGGGGTATGTGGTTTGTGCTTCGAGACAAAGGGAAGTTGCATTCTTACAGCGTAGAGCTAAGATACAAGGACATTTTTTTATCTTTATTGTTATCATCATCATCTCTGTCTGTATCCTCTCTGCAGGCATCTCAACAGGCCCCAGGCACTCAGCCCCCTTAGGACTCTAGACCCCCACACTGGGTTCCCCAGGAACCTCCTCCATCCTCTCAGTTCCTATCCAAACCTTGCACTGTCATTCTTCTTGCTGGCATTCAGGAATGGCAGCCATACTGCTGAGTGATGTTCCTTCACCAGCTCCCCAAATTTTACTGCCAGTCCTGCTTTCAGGGTCTGGGCTTATATTTTCTCTAAACCCAGTCTTCTTCCAAAAAGGTGACTCCCTTGATCAAGCCTAGCCTTGCCTCCTGGCCCCCTGGGTCAGCTGACTCCACAATTAGCCCTGATACATACCTGCCATCAGGCTGCCTGACCTTTTAAAGTGGCAGGCACATCACGTGCCCTGCTACATATACCTTATTAGTGTATCTCAGAAGGGAAGTGAAGGAAGAAGCTATAATGTTTCCTTAACCCCATTAAGATCACCAATTGGAAGGCTCTATTTACTTTGGCTTTTCCAGATTTTTGCTTGTCAACAATTAAAAATGCTACTTTTTCATTAAGTATATTGTAGTATATTTTATTGTGCTGCCCTGCTTCTGTTGTTCATTGTAGTGCAGTAATTAGAGAAGTTTGATTTAAGAAAAACTGTTGAACTTGTCCTTGCAGGAAGCTAACCAACATTATTTGTGTTTAGGTAATTTACTTTCAGATAAGTTATTTCTTGAAAAACAAACTATAATTCTTTTGAAATAGAATGAAATATTTATACAATGTGATGGGACTTGTTGAAATGTATTGTTTTTGTAGGATATCACAAAGAGATATTTTCTCATAAATTTCCTGTAAACCTTTTAGAGTGACATTGTATTTTTTCTTAAACAAATATTTTGAGGAAAATATTGATTTAGATAATTCTTTAAAGTTTTTCCATGAAATCAAAATGTGAAAAAATGATATTATAGATTGCTCTAGGCAAATCTACTGCTTTTTTTACTGTTAACCATTAACAGTTATTTATTAACTATCAGTATTTCATATAGCAGTAAACAGTTATTATAAAGAATAAATTGCTCAAGATATGACCCAAAGATCATTTTTGTTCAGAAAAAAACTTGAGGTCAGGTTTGTACAATGAATGAACAATAAAGTGCAGTGCCCTAACTAAATTATAATCTCACTGATGTAAACGCTTTAAAAAATCACAGTCTCAGTTTTAAATTGAGCACTGCCTTTTAGACATATTCATGATAAGAAAAGACCCGAGATGTCACAACATAATTAGAGAGTGAAGGTTAAAAAAGAGCATTTCTATAATTATGAAATGATATCTCACATTGTGTCTCATTGACAGTTTATGCTGAATGGATGGGGTGATATCTTAGCCCCATATAGGTCTATGGTAAATCTCCATTGACTTAGTGGTGATAGGATTTCACCCACAATTGAAACTGCATTTTTAAGTCCAACATTATCTGAAAAATGAGGTGAAAAGTATCAAATATTTCACTTTTGTTTCTTTTCACAGTGAGATGAAGTAATGGGGCCTCTCCAAAGAAAGAACTAACAATATTCTGACGTGCTTACATCAATTATTTGATATATTCTATTCAAATGGAAAGTATTTATGGAATATATGAAATTCAAAGAAAATAAAGTGAGTCTGATCAGCTATGTCAATAAGTTATTTAAAAAGATAGTAGGCCAGTAGAAATCTTGGCAATTGAAAAAGAAGTATAAAAAAAGTATTGGAAAAAGAGGAAATTAGCAGGGTTGTCCGAAGCTTTGGTCACTGATTTGACTCAGAGATTTGGCCCAATTCTGCGGCTGAATCATCGAATCCAAATCGAATTGGGATCCCCATTAAAAGTTCTGAATCAAATCAATCTGTGAAAGATTTGGAGAGATTCGGAGATTTGGATTGGCCAGGGAGGGGCAGGCACAGCCAAGTGGCTGTAGGTTGTCCTGCAGCTCTTGTGGCTGTGCTTGCCTCTCCCAAGGGTTGGGGAGTTGTGGGAGAAACCCCCATGGCTGCCCTTCTCAAACCCATCTCCCACCCAGCCCCAGCCTCCCAGCATGTAAAAAAAAAAAAAGCCCTGCACTCTCTGGCTGTAGCAGTGGTGATCAGGGCCTCTGGGGGCTCATAGAAAAGCCCTCTCTGTACAGTGGGGGGCAGTGGGGGAGGGCAGCAGAGCTCATTCCCCACCTGGCACCCATGCAGCAGCTGTCACATTGCATGGATGCAGCCCAGCTTGGTAAGGCACAGTGATGTGGCAGCCGCTGCCCAAGAACCAGGCAAGGGCGTGATTCCCATTGCTTCACTTTGCTTGGGGGGGGGGCTCTGCCATGAGCTCTCAGAGGCCCTGATCACTGCTGCTACAGCTGGTGAGTGCAGGGCTTTTTTTTAAAAAAAAGTGCCAGAAGGCTGGGTCTGGGTGAGGGATAGGGTCAAGAAGGGCAGTCATGGGGGTTTCTCCTGAGGCAAGCACAGTCAGAGGAGCTGCAGGAGAACCCAGAGCCACCTGGCTGTGCCTGCCTCTCCCTGGCTGATCCGTATCTCTAAATCAGTGCCGAATTTCCGATTCTGATTTGAATGGGGACAGTAATTCAAATCACCAAATTGAATCAATGTCCTCCAACTTGACTGAATCTGAATCGAATACTTCCCTATTCACACAAGCCTAGAAACTAGGGCCATATTATTTTCAGAAATGAAAAAATTTCATTTGTGTTTGAAGGTTTTACTTGATATACATTAAAGAGCCCTGATTTTCAGAAAGCACTGACCACCATGAAACTCTTGTCCCCTTATAAAATTATTTCAGTTTGGGTGCCTAAAAACTGCAGCTTCCAAAAATCATTTGTCACTTTGGAAACTCCAGGTTTTATCTGTCCTACTGATAGATAGTTTCTGTATGGAATCATTTACGTTTAGTACTTGTCTCATTTGTAACAATTATGGATGCCTATAAACGTGCAACAAGGCTGCTCTGATATATTGTAATTACAGCACATCACAGCAGACTCAATTAATTGAGTCAGCTGGAGTGTGGTAATTACCACACTCCAGAAGACTTAAGTTTCATGTATATCAGCATTCCAGTGCTAAAAAATGGTGGTAGGGGTGCTTTAATTAAAGTCATTCAACTGCAGTGATCTATTATTACCCTCAAGTCCCTTTTATTCGTGGTGCTGGGCTGTTTGGTGCTGCCAAGCCTGTAGGTGTCTAGGTGGCTGTTCATCCCCAGATGGAGCATTTTACATTTCTCAATGTTAAACTTCGTCTGGGTCCAACTTGCCCAACTTGCCAGTCTGTCTAGAAATCCCTGTATTTGTAGCCTATCTTCAAGCATGACCATGCTTCCTCATAACTTGGTGTTGTCTGTGAACTTGGCCAGTGAGTTCTTCACCCCTCATCTAAATCACAGTTAAAGATGATGAAAAGTACTGGACCAAGCACCTACCCCTATAAGACACCCCACTTCTCATCAGGATGACACAGATCTGTTCACTAGGACTCTCTGGGTCCCACACCACAGCCGGCTTCCTACCCACCTGTCTCACAGTTAAGCCCATAATCATCCAAAATTTTCCCATGAGAACATAATGGGATATCAGATCAAAGGCTTTTTGAGGCCCCTAGGGCGAGAACGAATGGACTCTAGCTTATTTCTTTTTCCTGCGCTAGGCTTTGATTTCCCCTTTTATTGGCTGCTAGACAGATCAGATATCACGAGATTGCCAAGATAAGGGTGTACTCACACGTTCGTTGTTAGAAGTAGCAGGTTTATTGGTCCGTTTTACGACCAACAGAGACAGATGACCAAAGGAATGTTACAACCGTCAGAGAGAGATTGATCACTGAGAGAAGGCGGGGGGATTCGGGGGTTTCCAGGCTCTGTTTTGGCTCTTCACTATGGCTTTAGCAAACAGCTTTTGGCAGAGATCCTGTGTCTGATCTCTCAATGATCACAAGCTGCGGATCACGAGACGGCGAGCTCTGCTCGTTTCAGCTACGGGGGCGTTTTTTATACATGGAGCTAGCCTATGAAATTCTTTGTTTTCATTCTATTCCTTTTATGGTATGAAACTGGCCTCAGGCGTTACTACA
>JAGPOW010000261.1:95767199-95797809 GCA_030014935.1 Caiman crocodilus
CAGTGGCTTGCCACCAGCCTGATGGTAGATTATGTGTGCCCAGAGTTGATCACTTGTCTCAGCTTTCCTATCCCCTCTGTGCCAAGGACAGGCTTCTAGGAGCATGTTAACTGTCCAAGAGGATCCTGTTCGTGACGCCATGTCGCACCTCCGCAGCCTTAATTCCGACAGGCACGCTCGGCCGGCGGGCGGGCGAGAGCGGCGGGCAGGCGGCGGGCGGCGCGGGCGGCCGGGGCCTTCGGGTTCCCGGGCGCCTGGCGCCTCCCCGCCTCTGCCTCCGCCTCTGCCCGTCCGGTGACCGGGGCCTGTGCGCTGCCCCACCGCACAGTCTGCACAACAACAAAGCCGTGCTGACTGTCATTCAGAATCCTACCTTCTGCAAGCCTATTGCAGATAGACTCCTTAATTAATTTTTCCAGGATATTCCCTGGGATAGAAGTTAGGCTACTTGGCCTATAGTTACCAGGGTCCTCCCTCTTCCCCTTCTTGAAGATAGGCATAATATTATGTTATGACTTGTTATGACTTCATCCAGGGCACCAGGAGGGGCATGGGACCATGCTGCTGTATGCACCCCTTGGGGAGGCATCAGGTATATGCCCACAGATTTGTGTGCAGGGCGGAAGCAGGCTGCCTGCTGCAGGCTGGTGCTCTGCACCCTGCTGACTTTGCCCCAGAAGCTATGTGACACTATGTTGTGCCTCCCACTGCTGGGTGGGCAAAGGGCACAAGGCACAGCCAGTGCATGACTCCCAGGGCAAAGGCAGTAGGGAGCAGAGCCCCAGCCTGCAGCGGGCAGCCTGCCTTCAGTCTGCAAACAAACTTGTGCATGTACCCCTCATGCTTCCACGCAGGAAGTATGAATATGAGTTGGCAGTGCAATATTGTTGCCAGCAGGGCAAATAATACTCTGGCATGCATCAATTGGTGCATTTCCAGCAGAACCAAGGAAATGATTCCTTTGCTGTATTCAGTATTGGTGAAACCCCAACAGGAGTGCTACAACAAGTTCTGGGTGCTGCACTTTAGCAAAGATGTGGTAAAGCTTGAGAGAGTCCAGAGGAGGGCTACCCATATGATCAGAGACTTGCATGGCAAGCCATACAAGGAATGGCTGAAGGACCTAGGACTCTTCAGCCTGAAAAAGAGAAGGCTGACAGGGGACTTGGTAGCAGCTTACTGCTACATCAGAGGCATACATCAAGGGCTCGGTGAACAGCTGTTCACTAGGGCACCCTTGGGGAAAACCAGGAGTTATAGTCACAAACTCCTGGAAGACCTTTTTAGGCTCAACATTAGGAAAAACTTCTTCACAGTTAGAGTGTCCAGACTGTGGGATAAGCTCCCTCCAGAGGTGGTGCAATTGCCTACCTTGGAAACCTTCAAGAGGAGACTAGACAGTAACCTTGCTGGGGTCACCTAACCCCAGCTGTCTTTCCTGCCTGGTGCAGGAGGCTGGACCTGATGATCTTCAGAGGTCCCTTCCAGCCTTACAATCTATGAATCTATTTATAAGATGCCTATGGCTCCATCACACAACCCACCGCAGCCCTGGGCCCCATTCATCCTAGCACCTGCTCCTGCCTCATTCCCTCCCTCCCTCAACATGGGGGCCTCTATCTGCCTCCCCACTCCTCCCCCTCCACAGACTTACCTGCTGGGTGCTGCTCAATACACCACCAGGCTGTGTTCCTGGCTGCTTGCTGGCTGTGGCTGCTTGTGTGTGTCTGTGTCTGCATCTATACCTGTACGTGTGCATCCCCTTTTCCTGCTGCAGTTGCCCAAATCCTATACCCAGGCTGTCCTGCAATCCTCTGTGCTGCCCCACTGGGTGGCCCAGAGACAGTGGTGATGGTGGCAGAGCAGAGCCTGGGTGCAGGCTCCAAAACCATGTGCACAATGAATGTATTAAAAAAATTAACACAAGAACCCTTTAATGCATTCATTGTGCACATTAACTGTGATTAATTGACAGCCCTGGCCATTATATATTTTTGAGCAATTACTTTATAGCTGGTTGGAGCTTTTAAACTAGTTAATTTGCACATTTAGCTGGTCTAAATGTGCTGGGCAATTAACAAGGTAATTTTGTAATAGATATAATATGTAGAGGTGGCCCAAGTAATCCATCTGAAATTGATTTTAATTTTTTCCTTCTGTCTTATGAGTGTATGAAATAACGTTATTGCTGTTGTTGAAGAGGAAACTAACTGGAAACTACACAGTTGAGCTTGACATTTCTTAAAATGCTAAGACTCCACATGCTGGAGTCCCCCCAGTGTTCAGTCATATAAATTATTTGAATATTTTACATAACTTTATCTGGTTCAGACACAGTCAGTCACAAAACTCATAATCTATTGTTTAGGTTATGTCTATAGTGCATCATAATGCTGAAGGGACAGTAGATTCCATAGGACTGTTACAGCTCATCTTTTGAATTTTGGGAGAAAGTGACCAAACAAGATGGGTTGCAGGCAAAGCATGAGTTTTGCTTATCATATGGAATAACACAGCTGAGCTATGAGTGATGACTCATATTCTGGTCTCTGATCTGCCACTGTGGCAGAGCACAACTACATGCTGTCTTTCCCCAGAGCTTATGGTAAAACTGCAATTTAGCACATCCTGTCTATGTTTCTGGCCAGGAAGACATCAAAGATTATATCAATAATCTTTGATTCCAAGTAGATATTTATAAATTGGAATAGTTCAATTTTTTAAAGACAGAATGGTTTCAAAGATTTAAATACTTGGAATCCCCTACAGATTAGTCCTCATGAGTGTTTTTCTTGGCTTATTCTTTATAGTTTAATATGGTATCTGAAACCACTCTCACAGATCAGGGCTGATGACTAGGGACTAAGGAATTATCCAGAGCCAAAACTATAAGACTACACAACAAATACTTCATTATCTGTATAGAAACTGTCTAACTAAGATAGGAAATATGCTTTGAGGATGCACACTGTCTTACAACAAAGAGACATGCTGTATACTTTCTCTGAAACTACAATGTATTTTACATATGTGTGTATGCACGTGTTCACTTTCGCTGTTTCAGCAAATGGGATGCAGCATCTCTCTCATAATCTGTGAGAAATATTTCATATATGACAGAGACAGTCTCCACGTCACACCGGTGTAAAAACTGTGCAAAAGGCTACCAATTTGCTGAAGTTTTTTTTCACATATATAGAACAAGTGTAAAAAAATTAAAGAATAGGAGCCACGTTGTTTTGATGGATAAGAACAATTCCATTCTTAGAGCATAACATCTCCACAACAGAAATGTTTTTTTCACCAAATTCTCAGGCACAAAACCCCTCCTGCTTCATGTTGCCTGTATGAAATATGGAAACTAGAGCACCAGACTAATCACCTAGTCATTTTGTTAAAAAAAACCCACTGGTTACAGAAATGGAACTAGGTTACCTTTCCAGTAGAGAGAGAAGAGGAAGAGATTAGGTTTTTCCCTGGGTACCATTACTGGTGCAAAAAAGATGAGAGAAAAGGAACAAGGTCTCAGGCACTGTGTTTTTGAGTAAACAAAACAAAATGAACAATCAGACAAAAATGTATCTGGTAAAATTCTTTACAGCTATTTGGCTACGAGGATACCTGATAATACCTTTCCAATTTCCTTCATTTGGCATCAGTGGAACAATTAGCATTCACTTCAATCAAATCATGGACATAAATGGCTGAAAGGGACCTGAGCAGATTATCTAGCCCACCCCCTGCAGTAAGGAAGGATCAAGTGTACTTAGCTATCCCAAACACCTGTTTCACAAAATCCCCTGTTAAAGAGATTTTACAATATCTCTAGGTAACCTATTTCACCAGAGTCCTTATATTATCATTTATATACTTTAGTCCCAGTATGTGTCACCAAAATGTATTTACATCAGACTAAAGAATAATGAAAAATTAGGTTCTAGAAAAAGATGTTTTTATGAAATGATGGTTTCCCCTTATGGAAAATTCCTGAATAAATACTTTTATGATGTCCTCATTTTGAATCTTTGTCACACTTTGCATCCACCTTCAGGCTTCAGGAAAATTGACACCTGTATCTTTGAATTCTCTCTGGGATTTACTTATCCCCTTCCCAAGGAGGGGAAAGAAAACTACATACTTCCTAACCAATTAACCTCTTCTTGGTAGGAGTAAGAACCATTTGCCAAGCAAAATCCATTCTTAAAAGTTATTGTAAAAAACAAGCTTTTGAATTCTATGCAACTGTCTGTCAATTGTTTATAATTTCTGCTCAGTTTACGGTTTTCTCCCAACTGCCAGCCCGCTAAACACAACCTGAGATCTGAAAGTCAAATCAGGTCTTTTCTTTGTTTGCGGATGCATCTACATGTTCATTAATGTGCTTTGGCTAATGTGCATTAAATTTAATACCTCTATTGTGAAGTACTAGAAAAAGATGCATTAGCTTATTTTAATGTCCATTAGTAAAAGTGCTTATTTTTTGTGATGCTCGTTAAAATAGGCTAATGTACAATAAAGTGCATGTGTAGACATGCCCTACCTGATCCCCAGCAACAAAGTGAATACACAGAGAAATCTATTATCATCTTCAAGTTTTGTATCCAGTGATATTTATGTTATGCTATTAATTACCAGGGTTATATGGGGTAACCACTGAAATTAGTATGGGTTTGCTGATGTGCAAGAAGAAAGAAAATGAATCCTAACTCCCCTTAATTATACATGGTCTGGATGGCTAACAAGTAGTAAAGACTTACTGTAGTCACTCAAGCAGACAGGAATGAATGCAGGCAGGAGTAGATCTACTGAGTAATAAAGGTGCTATCTTCTAGGGATGTGCAAAGCTTTGGTCACTGATTCAATCTGGAGGAGATTCAGCCCAATTCGGCAGCCAAATCTCTGAATCCAAATTGAATCAAGAGACCCATTAATCTCTCTGAATTCAGTCAGAAGCCTCTGATTCGATTCAGAGAGATTCAACGATTCAGCCATAGACACAGCTTTAAATGTTTTTTCCACATACCTCAAGGTACCAGGTGGCTCGTGAATGCTGAGATGGTGGGGCGGATGGAGTGTCCCACAGTAGCATGGGGTGGGGGGCCCAGTGTGCTTAGTGGCAGACCCAGAAGTGGACCTCCCCTGCCCCTCTGTTTGGTGACTGGTGCCTCTTGGGTCGGGCGGGGGTAACTGGGGTCCCCCCACGGCCAATTGCCAAGCCAGGGGTGTGTGTGGGGGGCTCTGCCACTGAGCACGTGAGGGGCCCCCCGTGCTCCTGTGGGATGCTCCATCCGCCCCACCATCTCAGTGTTCACAAGCCGTACCTGGTACCTTGAAGTATGTAGAAAAAACATATAAAGTTGTGTCTATGGACAAATTGCTGATTCTCTGAATCAGCAACGAATGTTCAGATTCAGCTGAATCAAATTGGGAGTGATCCAAATCAGCAAACTGAATCACTGTCCCCCAAATCAGGCCAAATCTGAATCCAATACAGCCCATTTTGTACACCCCTCCTATTTTCCATAATTGGCTTTCAGAAAAATACTTCAGCCTTTCTTGTTCTGGATATAGCTCTGTAAAAAGTGTAATTTTCCTCCCTACCTCCTCTTCCTCCTCTGGTAAACGTTTGGTGTAAGATCCTTTCAGATTAGATGGGTTCTTTCCACAGTTCTAAGGGCCAGCATGTCCTTTCACTCAGGGAATATATAGAGAGTGTCCTTGAAATATATTTAGAGAGTCTTTTTACCTGTTGGTGAGATCCAGTTTTACATAAAAGGACAAATCTTAAAAGGAGTCTTGCTTTATACAATATGCTCAATAAAAGAAATGTGGGACAGAAATGTTTCATCTTGAATAATTAACTATGCTAGCATATTAATGACAAACAAAGGAAAATTTAGATATGGTAATTACCAGTGAGTGGTAAGTAAAGCATAATAGTTCCTCTTAAAACATTAAAAAATAGTGACGTTGCCTTGCAGTGTACATAAAGCCAAAAGGGACTGTTAATATAAAATCAAACAGGTGTTTAAAACCTACAACCTACTGTTTAAGGTCCTCCTGAATAAAATATCAGAGCAGAATGAGTCAGGACAGCTAAGTCTCAATCATTAAGCAATGATGGAAAAGGTCTCAACATAAATAACAGATATGACATAGATGAAGGAAGGAAAAAGGGTATTTTTTCCTTTGTCTCTTTTGATCTATATGGTTACAATGTTTGGACATTCCAGTGTTTGGTTCAAATTGTTTTGTCTCATGTTTAGCTATATACCACTTAGTTTCTATAGTTTCAAAACTTTTTTGATTTATTTCAAACTCTTTGGCGAGTAATTTTGTCTGTTCAAAACAACAAGATATAATTTCTTTCAAGGAGATAAATATTGTGCTGATGAGTATGGAGTCAAAGATTTCAGGTTCTAAATCCAACGATCTGTTCCTGCCTGATGAAGGTGTTTTTAAACATAGGTTTATTAAACAATAATTCACAGTATACAAGAATGGATTTGGTATATGGTGGACTGGAATATCAATGAGGGAAAAGTAATTTCAAACTACATCTGTACCTACTTGCTTTTCCTGAACTTCTGGTGGTATAATGCAGCTACTAACATTAAGATAACATGCAATTTTGGTGCAGCTGTACTCAGAAGCTGTACCCCGAAAGCAGGGTGGGCAAAATACAGCCTGTTGGCTGGATTTGGCATTCCAAGAGATTCTATCCAACCTGCTGTGAGTCCCTCGACTCCACCTAGCTGAGACATGAAGAAAGCCTGGGCTATGGCTGAGATCATGGGGCAGTGACAAAGTGAGGCCGGGCTGGGGCAGAGCTGCAATCTGCTCCCTGATGTGGGTGGATGTGGGGCAGGCAACCCGGGATGGATAGGATCAATTGCCACCCCCCCATCATGCTGGGCTGGGTCAGCACCCCCTACTGCACCAAGCCAGGTCCCCACTTTTCTGCAACTTCACCGAGCTAGATCAGCATCTCTGCCTGGCCATAACAGCTCGGCAAACTCCAGCCAAAATAATTTCCTACCCCCGCCGTAAAACTTAAAATGTATTCAGGGAAGGCACAACCTACTGAATAAAATCAGCAGCTGGCTGAAGTTGCACACCTGGCTGTGTGCCTTCTGCTGACTTGCTTGTAGCAGAAGAATCCTTATTCCACTTAGCAGAGATGGAGTAACATTGAAGGATAGCAGGGTTCTGCCACTGCAGAAGGGCTCTAAATGTGATCTGAGTTATGGTTGCAGAACTTTATAACCTTAGGCCCCTCCCACACATGTAAGATGTGATTAACTAACTAATCATGTCTTAAATTGTAATTCAGCCACATGTTCAATCAATGGCATGATAAAATGAGGAACGAGGCACAAAGTTATGGCACAAAAAATGTATCATAACCAGGAATCCTGGTTTTCCCTGATAAAAAAAATCACAAATTCTCTGATTAAAAACTCAAAA
The DNA here is from genome assembly GCA_030014935.1 of Caiman crocodilus. Taxonomy (NCBI): domain Eukaryota; kingdom Metazoa; phylum Chordata; order Crocodylia; family Alligatoridae; genus Caiman; species Caiman crocodilus. Next base: position 95,774,667 of record JAGPOW010000261.1, read on the forward strand.
TCTGTGATTAAACTGAAAGGTACATAGGTATCAGCTGAACACAGTATCTTATTGATATAGTTAAAGTTTTAAAGCAATTTGGAAGCCTATCAGTGCCTCAATCACTATTCTAATATGATAAAAGCCTAAGTCTGTCTGTCTGTCTGTCTGTCTGTCTGGAACGCTCTGTTCACACTCTGATTGGCTGACGGAAACAGCCAATCAGAGTGCTCCAAGCATGGGAGAGCACCGTCATTATTCCAAAGCTGCACTGAAGACCGGACAGAGGGTGGGGAAGCTGAGGCCAGTGGCTCCCCGATCCCAGTCCCTGCAAGAGGTAGAAGAGTGGCAGCACGGGGCATTAGGTGGCAACACTCTATCCCAGCCCCCTCCCATCATTCTTGATGGGCAATTGGCTAGTAATAAAATAAATTCTAAATACCTATACATTTTGGTTTTTTTTATCATGGAACAATCAGAGCTCCCCCTGCTCCCTTAGCTCACAGAATGCAGGTCCAGGCCACTCATTCCCAAGCCATAGCCCCCTGGCCCGGCTAGTGCCCCTCATGCCAACTCCCCCACGGTCCCCCCAGCCATGATGGTGCCCCTTGCCTTTCACCCACAGCCACCTGCCCCCCAAGCCCTGCTGGAGGGACCCCCAGCTGCCAGAGCTATGGGGCTACATATCAGGGACTCAGATCTGCAGTCCCCTACCCCCCACAGCAGCACCCAAGCCCTGCCTGCTGCCCATAGGGGGTGGCTGCTGCTGCAGTGGAGCAGAGCATGAAGCCCAGTTCCCCCTTCCCCACGGACAGCATAACTGAAGCACAGCTGATGTGGGGTGGGTACAGGCTCCATGCTATGGCCTTGGGCAGGGGATGGGGCAGGCTTTCCCCACTGAGTGCAGTCCCAGAGGATCGGGGGAGACCTGTGCCCCCCAGACCTGTACAAGGGGCAGGGGCAGAGGCAGGAGAAGGCTGCCTGTTGCAGGCTCGAGCTGACTGTCCTGCCCTCCCTTAGGGCCTCTGCAGCCCAGTGGGTGGAACCTGGTGGGGCAGGAAGCTCAGTGCCAACACTGTGAACTCTGCACTGCCCCAGTGACTTGTCCCCTGCTTGCCCAGCAGCAGCAGCGGTGATGGCATGGAGCCATGCCCTTCACTGCTCCAGGGTGTGCAAGGGGTGCATCACCAGGGCAGGGTAGATTTCTCAGAGGGCCACTGAGCTTCTTTGCCTGGCCCCACTTTTCCTTGACATGCCGGGTCCCACCCTCTGGACCACGCAGGCCCTAGGGAAAGGAAGCAGGGTGGGAGCCTAAGCCCTCACTGTGCAGCCTGCACCTGCCCCGGCCCCCACGCTGATCCCCGATTCCCCTGGGAATTGTGTGCAGTGGTGGGGAGCAGGCCCCACTCCCTCACCCCCTGGATGAGGGTGTCATCCCACTCCCTGCCAGTGCCCACCAGCCACATATTCAAGCCCTGGGCCTCAAGCCTCCCAGCCCCAGCCCAAGCGCTGCCCAATTCCCTCCCTCCCTATAGGGTTCTCAATCCCCCCTCAACTGGAACTCTGCAGCCTGCAAGAGAGCTCTTTGCAAAATCTAATTCTCTGTTAAAATGAGAAATCCACATTTTCCTCAGGTAAAAGGGGAAATCTGTGCTTTTCTTCATTTTCCCATTGGAGATGGAAAACCCGGATCCCTAGTCATAATTTTGTGCTTGGTTCCTTTCATGCCATTAATTGAACGTGTGGATAGGTATGCAGCTGTGACTGGGAGCCTGTCAGCTGATGGGAAGCACTATGCATCCCCATGGCTGGGAACCTCATCAGCTGATCAAGGCTTCCAACTGTGGGGGTGCTTGGTGCCTGGTGCCCCCTGCAGCTGGGCTTCCAGCCACAGGAGTGCATAGTGTGCTCTCCCAGCCTGGTGTGCTGTCAGCTGATGGGGCTCTCAGCCATGGGAGCTTGCTACTTGTTGGTGCAGAGGAAGATTAGGATCACAATCCAAGTGCAACTCTGGGCTTTCCTCCACTGGCAGTAAGGTGTGATGGGATCTGATGTGTTGTCCAACAATCGCGCCACCTGCCAGTATGTGTAGTATGCTGGAAAGCACAACTGTGTGGATTGCACGTCAGATCCTATCGCACCTTTATCTGCACATCTGGCCTTAAACTGAAAAAAAAATGGTAAGAGCATGTTCTAATAAGGAGCCTTAAAAAGCAGATCTGTATTTTGCAGGGTTCATTACCTGATATACTATTTATATATAAATTAGGGTCTTGGAAGTAAAGTAGTTAAATCATTGATTTAACCTATCATCAAAAATATTCGAGTGATAGCAATTTAGGGTACTCAATCCAAAAACAAGTGACTGTATCCAGCTGTGTATCAAAATGACTAAAGGTGCTTATGGCCCCCTGCTTCTAGGAATTAGATGATTATATTAGGGTATAAGCAGACAAGGTTCTTTGGGTGAATCTGATATCTTTTATTAGACCAACTTAAGTAGTTGGAAAACATTTTTTAAGCAAGCTTTCAGGTTCAAAAACCCTTCGTCAGGCTAAGGAAGTTTCAGCAGTTGGTGTGTGCTCTTCCTGGATGTAATGAAAAGGGTATAAGCTTCTATTGCTGAAAGTAGTAAGTTTCTAGCTCTCAAAGATATATAAGGATTAGAAAGCTTGTAGGCCAAGTGTAACCAATGGAGTTATATCTGTCTGAGCTCAGTTCTTCTCAATGTTTTTTTTTTTTAAACTGCAAAAGCCAGTTTCTAAGGGCAGACCTGCCAATGTAACCATTTCAGTGGGTAACCATTACCTATGGGTTCCCTTCTAGGAGAGTTCAGTTCTATGCCATGCTGCCACATTTTTGATGAGAAGGGTGGCTCCCTGCTATTATCACTCCAAGTAGAGAGGGGATCATGGTATGGGAACAGAACTCTGAGGAAAAAAGCTACAGAGGATCCAGGCCATGGTGTGACTAGGGCACTGAGTGACCTTCTTTCAAGGCCAGCATGATAAAGCCATTTTTTTGTAAAAGTTGAGAGCCTCATCATTGTTAAATCACAAAAGAATTACATTGGCATTTTGTTATGACATTTTAAGGTCTTGAGTTGGGACGCAGACTCAAAAATTTAACAATCTCCTTCCCTGTGCATGTTTAGACCTGAATCAGCAAGCATTTTAATAAAATTACTACAGCTGCACTTTTGAGATCAGTGGGCAGGAATTTTATTCCAGGGAATTGTAAGATCCAATTTAACTTGTTCTCCTGTGAATGACTCTACCTCAGTGATTTTCAAGCAGGGTGCCACAGGGTTCAAATGCCTACCTGCACATGATACACAAAATAAACCCAGAGAATTCAAATAGGAATCCGTAGTATCAAAAACATTCAGACCTGATGTGGTATGTGGTATTTCTGAGCTCTTTGTAACAGGAGAACTGAACAGTTATTTTCTATAGTAAAAAAAAACGAGTGAGAGCTAAGAGCTGGCATTTTCTGAGGGATGTCTTGAGTCTAATGTGTGGTACCTTGAGTCTTAAAAGGTTGAAAACCACTGCTGTACTTTACCTGGATATTTTCAATGAGTTTGGCCCCTAAATTTATGAGAAGTCTTACAAAATTTAATGGGAAGAGAAATGGTTTATTAAAGATTAAAATAGTTTAAATGTGAAAAAGTAATTATTTTTTTTAATTTTAACAATTCCCAGTACTGTCGGATACACATTAATGTTATGATGATAGAAGAGAAAGATTAAACTACCTAAAACAGAATTAAATCATTTAAATTTTAGAGGGCTGAAGAAACATAAAAACGTGAATAACGAGTTCATTGATGGTGCTAGAGAACAGCTGCTTTAGGCAAAATTGTAACAAAATAAACAGGATATTTCAAAGCCTTTGAAATTTCCACCTGGCCACTTAAATTCTTATGTATTCCTGCTAATGGACCAGAATATTAATTTGATCATTTAATAATGAGCCCAATCCTATTTCAATTAAATACAGCATCAAGATTTCTACTGATTTCAGTGGCATAAAGTCTACTCCTGGCAGTAGATGTGACTGAGGAAAAAAAATCCTGCAGTGGATAAATATAGGTTTTAGTTGGTTGTGTTAAAAGAACCATTTGGAGGGACTTTGCCTATCAAGTAGTGTAGAATACCTTTTTGTAAAAGTAAGCTAAGAGTTAGGAAGCTTTTAACTGTATCTTTTGGTGTTAGAAAATAAGAACCTAACCCTAAAAATCCTTATTCACTCTAATGTTGTTCCCTAAACAGAAAGAAGTGGGGAGAATGTATAGGCAGAAAAGTCTCAGCTGAAAAATTTAGCATAACTTTTTGCAGTATGACTGAACTTGTAATTTACTGTAACTTCTTCTAGAGCCCCTTGAGTTTGTCCCTTAAAAAGAGTCTCCTTCCTGTTTACATTTCTTCAAAACCTTGCATTCTCCTTGTGCTAGGTTCCTTATTGCCTAATAGTTCACTCATAAGTTGGGGGGAAATGCCAGCTAATTGAGAGGATTCAGTCCCTTCTTCACAACCTCCATACTCTTTGCATCTCACTCCTCTCTTTTTACTGTCAACTTTCACGTTCTTCTCCGTTAAGGCACAATCATACTTTTCAAAGTGCTGCTGGTGTTGCAAACAGGAACCACACTGATGGTCCAACTTGGAACTATTTTTCCCACTTAAATTTTCCTTTTGGACAAAATTCTAATTTTAATATTATTTCAAAGTGCTTTGATAATACTTTAATCATCAACATATTCTACACAAGCAAAGAATGTAGCCCTAGACAAATATTCCTATTCTAAACAGTAGTCTTGACTACAATAGGACCAGACACTCAATAAGGACTTCAGGTGAGAGTTCTATATCCCAATATTGTTGCAAACTGTAAATGTGGAAAGAAGGTAGAAGCAAGTCAAAAGTCTGGACCAAGGCAGTTTTTACTATTGCCAAAAGGTTCCTTAAAAATGTAGAACCTACTTAGTAAATCACTTTTGTTATGGTGGTATAATGCCACACCTATGTGTTATTTGTTATTATATTATTTGTATGCGTATATAACTATTTTAAGTTTAAGGAGACAAATGCTTATTCTGATGGTAGTTGTAACAAGAACATCTTCATTTTACATTTTTAAAGCATTATCCCTTTCATAACCTTATTGAGTCACAGTCTCTTGGGATGAACTTGGTCCTTTAGCTGTTGAAATTCACCAGCTACATTAACAAACAGAAGAAAAAGAAACTCAAGTGGGAAAACCCAAAAGAAAGATGAAATGTATATTACCTATACATTTGAGTAATTCTTGTGAGGTACTGAAAGCTCTAATTTCTCACTGGACCTCACATCATTGGCATACAAGTGTTTAAAGCCTATCACATAATATCATCATCCCACTGTTGTGCTTGCCTGACTGAGGCCCAAATGAATTTATGTAATTTAGGCCCTCATTCAGGGTCTAAATTCCCATTTTTATGAATTCCCCTGGAAGCAAACCCAACCCAGTTTATGGGATTTAAGTAGATTCTAAGTTATGAGCCCACTTCCTTTCTGTTGCAAAGAAAGCCAAGAGCCTACAAGGTTGTATTAATAGGAGTGCCACTTGTAAATCAAGGGAAATGATTCTTCCTCTTTATTCAACACCAGTAAAGCCTCACCTGGAGTAGCATGGCCAGTTTTTGGCCCCACACTTCAAGGATGTAGATCATAGAATCATAGAAAGTTAGGTTTAGAAGGGACCTCTGGAGGTCATCTAGTCCAACCCCCTGCTCAAAGGAGGGCCATCCCCAACAAGATCATCCCAGTCAAACCTTTGTCTAATTGGGTTTTGAAAACCTCCAAGGATGGAGCTTCCACCACTCTCTGAGTAACCTGTTCCAATGTTCTACTGCCCTCCTAGTGAGAAAATTCTTCTTAATATCTAACCTAAACTTCCCTTGCTACAATTTGAGATGGTTGTTCCTTGTTCTGTTATCTGCCACCGCTGAGAATGGTTTAGCTCCATCCTTTTTCAAACCCTGCTTAAGGTAGTTGAAGGCTGCTATTTAGTCCCTTTTCAGTCTTGTCTTCTGCAGACTAAATAAGACCAGCTCCCTCAGTCTTTCCTCATAAGTCATGATGGTTTGCATATTCAAGTGCAGAACAAAAATGATCAGGGGCTTGGGGGAGAACATTTTTGAGGAAAGACTGAAAGAACTAGTGCTAGTCCATAGAAGTTAAGACTTGGGACAGATTTGCTAAGTCTTCAAATACAGAGAGCTCAGTTACAGAGAGGATGGGGATAGGCTTTTTTCCCTGACCACAAGGGACAAGACCAGAAGCAATGGCCTCAAGCTTCAGTAGGGAAAATTTAGGTTGGAGATTAGGAAGAACTTTCTGACTCTGAGGTGGTCCAACAATGGAACAGACTACCTAGAGAAACTGTAGCTCTATCATCCTTGGAAGTTTTCAAGAGTAGGTTAGGCAGGCACTTGACTAGGATGGTTTAGTCAGGGAAGTTCCTGCCTTGAGCAGGGGGCTGGACTAAATGATCTTGTGAAGTCCCTTCCAGTCCTACTTTTCTATGGTCCCGCAAACAGTTAAGCAAATGCAGAAATTTATGTGAATAATCTTATTGACTCTCTTAAGAGACTACCCATGTGATTAATATTATTTAAGGCTTTATAAAAATGGGTAGTTGACCTGCATCAGTTATAAAGTGTACATTTCATAGCTGGCAAGCGAAGAAACCTTGTATTGTGCCATACTCATGCCATTCACTGTCATATTTTATGACATCACTCAAATGACTTTTGAAAAGTTTTAAACATAAGGAAAAACTTTTTTAATGTCCGAGTCTCCAGACCCTGGAATAGACTCCCCTCAGAAGTCGTGCAAGCACCTACCCTGGATTCCTTTAAGAAATGCTTGGATGCTTGTCTTGCTGGGGTGATCTGACCCCAGCTGACTTCCTGCCCCTCGGGCAGGGGATTGGACCTGATGATGTTGCAAGGTCCCTTCCATCCTTAATGTCTATGAAATCTATGAAACTCTTGGCCGGCCACTGATTTCGATATTTTTCTTTCTTATCACTTCCCACAACAGACTGAAAAGCAGGAGGTAAATTGGGAGTTGTTATGGCTTTTGATTTAGCATTTCCTTTACGTATTTTTTTTAAAAAAAAGCTTATAGTTGTTGCAGTCACTGGCCACATCTGAGAATGGTTTAGCTCCATCCTTTTTCAAACCCTGCTTAAGGTAGTTGAAGGTTCATTAATGTGCCTTAGATACTGCACATTTAATTTAGTAGTTCCTTAATAAGGTACTAACTGAATGCATGGTTTCTAGACATACTGTGCAGTAGCACCGATGCCCAGTTATTTAGTGATGCTTACTGCGCATTAGCCTAAGAACACTGAGCAGTAGGCTATTAGCACAGTTTTTGCCATGATACACTACTGCACGGTGTTCTTAGGCTAATGCACAGTAAGAGTCTCATGTAGACACATCCCCTATGTAGCAACACTGACAGGGACTCAAAAATTAAAATAAATAGTCAGATGCTAGCCAGAGGAGTAGAAGTCAACCTGAAAGTGCTAAGAGAAGATAGTATAAAAAGCTAAAAAAACATTGGCCAAAGTGATGCTGAGTCATGTTGAACGCTCTCTTGCAGGCTGTGTCACAAGCAGAGGGACTGCTGTGGGGCCTGCAGCTTCCTTCCATTTCAGTGTGACCTGAGGATATCTTCCAAACAGGGTGGGGTTCCCCAGTGCCTGAAGAAGAGTGTATGTGGCCAAAAACTTGTAAGACAAACACAAAACTCTAGATTCAGAGGTGACACCTTTTATTAGAACTACTAACAAATTGCGAAACAAATTCTTTTTGCAAGCTTTTGGGCACCCCCCCTTCCCAAGAGTTCTGTGTTTCTCTTTTTTCCTCAGAACAATATGGCTACAAAACAGATCCCCAAAAGTGTGCAAAGAACTTTTTCCCAACAATTTAGTTGGTCTGATAAAAGGTCTCACATCTACCCAAAGATCCTTGCCTGCGAGGGAATTTTGAGGAATTCCCCTGAAAACCAACCTAACCAAGCAGCCCATGTATAGGGCAGTGTTGTTAACTCTCATGATTGTTGGCATTGCTCTTAAAATCTACGCTTCAGGAATGTGAAAAGTTAGCTCTGTTCTTTTGTATGTGCCCAAATAGTTGGAAAAAAAGTTCTTTGCAAGCTTCTGGGGATCTGTTTTGTAGCCGGGCTGGTCTGAGAAATCATATACTGACGCACACATATATTCATATATCTACACACACACACGCACACACAATCTATATGTCCTCAGATGCTTGGACACACATATACACACAGACACACGTATATACAGACATATCTATACGTCCTCAGATACTTGAACACATATATACACACACACACATATTATACATATATACATATACACACATATATATTAAAAGGATCTAAGTTTTTCACATTCTGGAAGCAGAGACTTTAAGAACAACACCAAGAATCACGAGTCAGCACTACTGAGGGCACTGGTGGTATCAGAAATGGGTCCAGCCCTGGGACAGAAACCTTACTGATTAAACCTTTTCAAGAAAGGAAAGGATTCAAAGGAAGAAAAAAAAATAATAAAAGAGCGGAACATTTGGCTAACCCTTGGGTTTAATTTTAACCCTTCAGCGAGCGCTAGGCAAACAAACTCGTGGGCCCCTCCTGAATACTGTATATTGATATTCCTTTTTTCACTCAATAATCATAATACGTAAAGCAACCACAAATGGGCCCCCGCTTCCCTTCGGGCCCTAGGCGTGTGCCTAGCTTGCCTCTGCGTTAGCCTAGCCCGGAGCATCTGGGGAGGCCGTGGCATGCAGCAGAGAGCAAGCCTTCTCCCCCCGAGACGCAAACACGAGAGCGGGGGGAGGGGGCGGACAGTGTCGGGAGCGGAGGAGGCCTCAGAGGCGCGTGGGGCTGGGTCTTATCCCAGCCATGTGCACCCAGCGCGGCGCCGAGGGCCAGCTCCCCTCCCCGGGAGGACGGAGGAGGAGGAGGAGGATGAAGGGAAGCAGAGGGCAGACCAGCTGCGGAGGTGCCTGAAAGGAGGGGCCCTGCGCGGCAGCGGCGGCGCGGGCGCGGGCACGGAGCGGGAGGCGGGTGAGGGGCCCGGGGCCGCGGGCGCGCAGGGGCGGGAGCGGTGCGGAGGCCGGGCCGCGGGTGCCTCCCTGCGCCGGACCCCGTCGCGAGGCCAGGGAGGGGACGGGCGGTCGAGGAGGCGGCGGCAACGGTGGCGCCAGGAGCAGGGAGGCGGCGGCAGCGGCGAGCTGGGAGCCGGGCCGGGCCGGGCCCCGCAGCGGCGGCGCCTCCTTGGTGAGTCCCGCCCGGGGCCCAGGCCTAGGCCCAGGCCCGGCCGCCGCGGCCTTTGTTGACGCCGCGGCCTGCAGCGGGCGGGCTCGGGCCGGGCCTGGGCAGAGCCGGGGGGCGCAGGGCTGGACAGGCCTGCAGAGGGTCGGGTCGCCCCTAGCCCCGCTCCGCGTGAGACCGCCCTGCAGCCGGGCACGGCGGCGGTGCTGTGGAGCCCCGTCCCGTCCCGTCCCGGGGGCACCTCTCTGCTGTCCCAGGGACAGTACCGACGCGAGGGGCAAGGGTGGTGGGCTGGACGTGCAGGTGGAGGGAAACCTGCCAGAGAAAATGACCACGAGGGCAGCCTCCCCCCCCACCCGCATGGGCACGGGGTGGTGGGGGGGGCTGGATGTGTGTGGCCCTGCTCCCCAGCCACCGACAGGGCAAGGCCCCCAGCGTTTCTCAACCCGTGGGTTGACACCCCCAAGTGGGTGGCGAGGGTATAGGAAAGGGGTGCAAACCAACTTTAAAAATGGATCAACAAACTTTAAAGATGGGCTCTGCTTTAAAGGAGGGAAACTGAGGCTTCTCCCTGGCAGACTAGCAGAGCTCCAGTCTGCCAGGGGCTGCTTGGGGAACCCCCATGCCCCACACACACCCACCACGCCATATACACGGGGCCAGGGGTGAGGGGCACTGGGTTGGGACTGGCCATTGTTGTTTACAAATGGATCCTTGTACAAAAAAGGTTGAGAACTACTGCTTTAAACCCTTTCTGGCAGCAGCAGACCTTGACCCCTCTCTCTGCTCCAGCGCTTGGATCCAGCCACACCAACTCCATCCCTGCTTACTCCCTGCTTGGTTATGAAAAACAAAATGGACATACCCACTGCCAAGTCTACCTCCTCCTCCGAGAGTTATTCCCCATAGCAGGACTGATATAAGGTATTGTCTGGAGGACAGACTGGTAGTACTACTCTTTAGTTCAGTGGGTGTCAACCTTTGTTGTACCAGGACCCATTTGTAAACATTGATGGCTGCTGCCTCCTGACCTGATGAACAGTTTAAGTAGAAAACAGCCCCCTGACCCTGCTGCTACTACTCCTGACTCCCAACCTGTTGCCCCATGCCTCCACCAATGGGCAGGGCCTGGGTGTGGGGTGCCCCAAGCAGCGCCTTGCAAGGGAAAAGCCACGGTTTCCCACATTTTTTACCTTTAAAGGAGAGTCCATTTTTAAAGTTTGTTCCTGATCCTTTCATATGTTGTGACCCAAAAGTGGATCACAATCCATGGGTTGAGAAATGCTGCTTTAGTTCACACTGATAAATACATCCTGAAGTTGCATAAAGTTGCATAGATGGTAAGGTAGTGACACCAGAGCAGTGAAATACAGTGTTTGACTTGGTTGGGAGCCTTTGGTTTTCTGAAATGTGGTTGACAAGCCTGTGACAGGAGTCATTTTTGGTAATCTTTTATCCTAGAGCAGTTGGTCTCAAGTTGATCAAGTTGCAGCAAGGGAGAATTGAGGTTTGATAGGAGGGAATTATGGGAACAGGCTATCCAGGGTGGTGGTGGAATCTCCTTCCCTGGAGGTTTTTAAGACTCTGGGAGACAAAGCCTTGGCTGGGGTGAGCTAGATGAGGCTGGTCCTGCTTTGACCAGGGGATTGGACTGGATGACCTCTGTAGGTCCCTGCCAACCCTAATTTTCTATGATTCTATGAATTGCTCTAAAAAAAAAAGTTTCATTTTTTTTTTGATACAACACATCAAAGACAGGTTGTGCATTAAACCCATTGCCTTTTGTTTTGTAAATCTTTCAACATATGTGCTTTTGTAAAATGATTATACTTGTTTTTCTGTCTTTTTTAACTTACTGATGGGGTTTCTCATGTCCTATTACATATTTCATAAGCTAATTCTGAAAGGGAGGGTAGGTAGCTGAGCTGAAGTGAGCGTTCACTTAAAACACAGGTCAACTTCCGTGATTTTCCTGAGGCTCAGACAAACAGATGGATAGGTAAAGCTAAATTTTAAATGATATACTGATACCTGGTGCTGGATATTTTGATGCAATGGACACACTGATGCAACACAGTACAGAACCATGTAGACACAGCTGAGCTAGCTTGTTTTCTGAGAACGGATATATTAGCAGAGGTAGGGTGTTGCATGAATGTTGTTGTAGACAGGCCAGGTATCTATAGAGCTCTGCATCTGCTGTGAAGACATATTCTTTAGTGCCTGCTTTTTGTTTTTTATTTTAAATGATCTCAGTGGAACTATAGGGAAAGTTTGAAGTGCCTCAACTCACTGAAATTTTTAACACAGGCAATATATGAATTAACTTGTAAGCAAATTAGTCTTTTTCTAATCAGTAATAACAGATTAAAGATGTGCCAGTGGAATAGTCTGGGTCACTTAACCAGGTTAAGTGTATGGACTCAATACTACAGTACTCAAAACTCAAGCATTCACCTATTGTGTAATTGATGTGCCATGATACTGCTTACTGCCATAAGACAGTGGTACGATAGACTTATACATTAGGAAGAGTTCTCATTGCCAGATGATTTCATTTTTGTTGTCATTGCTTCTTAATAGTTCTGTGGTCTCACTCTGCTGTAGGACTTGAAAGAAGTCTCATAGCTGCCATGACTGTTTTACATATTTTGACAGCACCACTGGGGAAGCCATTCCTACCCATGCCCTTCTTCTGTCTCCTTAGCTCCCACAGTGTTGGGTTGCAGAAAGATGTATGCTGAAGAGGGAGGTTAAGCCTTAATTCACTGTTATCTGTATCATTTCTGCTATTGCTATTTTTGCTATGTAGTGGGCCTGAGGCAGTGCCCTAGGAATTAAAGCATGTGTAATGCCGTAAGGAGGGGACATTTGTGGCAGAGGTAAACTAAAAATTAGTTTTAAATGGGATTTAAGGCTGTAAACACCACAATGCGTTGATCAGAATTTTATGGCAGTAGCAGGGCAGATTTCAAATTCTTTGGGTACTTTCTGTAGCAGAATGTGGCTGGGTTTCTTTTAGGTTTAATCTGAACTCTGAATATTCTAGATTTGCATTGCTTGGAGTAATTGCAGCATCCCTGTATTGTTTCTTTCCATTAAATTACTGACATTTAATCTTGGGCTTCACTCCATTTAATGTACCTGTATTTATGTCTGGGAATATATAACTTTAAGGGGTGGCATATTTGTCTTGCTCATCAAGGGCACTGTTTCTATGAAGAAAACTCAGTGAATTTACCAACAAATTTACCACAGCATCAAGTAACAAAGGTTCCTAAAATGAAGTTTGGTTTGTTGTGTAAGTAACTTCCAAGTGACAGGTTACATATGATCACTTTTTAGAGAGCATTATAAAACTGCAAGTGGGATGACAAGTCTGGTTTAGTACTTATAATGGAATATTAAATTTACCCATTTTTAAATAAGGCAGCTTTAAGTTGCTCAAAAACATATGCCTCTGATCTATAGCAGATAAAGAGTGATACAGAGCATGTTCTGCTAATCACTGGTTTCATATTCCCTAGAAATACTTTGAATGTCTGAACCAAAGCACTTAACTAAGTAAATTGGAGAAGTCTGACTTTCCTCTTGTTTAAAATACTATTAATTGGTTAATTTTGATAAACCCCAGAAACTCATAGTAGCCTACATTATTATGGAAACTTAAAAGGATACTGATATTTTAATCCTCTAAATTGAATATAAAGTAGTACCGTAAAAACTTCAGAGTCTCTTGTAATTTTGTAATTTTTTTTTAGATTATTAATGAAAAAATGTAGTAGTAGTAGTAGTCTGTCTTTTTGTTGTGGGTGAAGATCCAGGTGGAAAACTGACTACATTCGAAATTTTGCCTGATCTATGAAGCGGGGGAAGGAAGGTGGGAGGGGAGTGCTAAGTCTGGCTTGTAAGATAATAGACAAAAATATGCAGACAGATGTTTTTTACTTCTTAAATTAGTACCTATAAGTTTTAAATATTTTAAGTCTTTGGATCTATGAAAATCTATGCTCTTTTAGAAAATTTGCCTAGAGTTGGTAAGTACTTTCTCCCAGTGATTGCAAGGATACACCCTTGCAAACTCTGGTGTGAGATCCAGGCCGTGCTCTTGAAACAACAGATTGGATACTGCATACGTAGTGTTTTTAAGCTTTAAGTTTCTGCCTAGATGACAGATGAGAGAGCAAACTCATTGTTGTCAACTGTGCTTCATAGAACTCTTGCTGATTGTTAATGAAATGAACCATGTTGAGAATGAATCATTGGAATATTAGGAAGGACATTGATTTGATTTTGCCTTTCTAAAGTGTTTTACAAAATGAACAAGTTAAGATATAGTTTTGATGCTGAAATAACTATAAAGCTGATGTTAAAGAAATGCAGTCCTAGTATATCTTCTTAATATCCCAGAAGTTTTTTTTCTTCCTATGCGTTCTCTAGCAATTTGGTCACTTTTAAGTTATTGGAATAATTTCATTATTGTTTTGGATCAATTGTTTCAAACTTATAATGGACTTTATTGCTAAGAGTTTTTTCCTGATAGTCATACTAAATACTACTTTGTCTCATTTTAGTGCATTACTCCCTAGTTTTCTTTCTTGCAAAATACAAGCATTTCCTAATAAATTATTTCCATCTACTTAGAATTTGTGTTAGCTATCTGCTCCTGTGCTTGTAATCTTTACTCAAATATCAGGCCTTCATTTGACCTCTCTTTCAGTTGCTTGTCTTGGTTCATCCTCCCATCATTCAATAGTTTTCTGGTTTTGAGGTGGCTAGAGATGGTGTCTCAAGTGCAGTCTCACTGAGGCTGTGTAAAAAGGGCCATTATTCCTCTGGAATAGAAGATGTCCCTCAGCCTGGACCAGGTGCCCTTGAGAATTCTTTCAGTAAAGGCACAGTATGTGTTAACATTTTGGCAAGGCCTTTGTTGGAGAGCTCAATGAATACGAATAACAATTCTTTTTTTCCTCCCCTTCTGCCCTTCCCTCCCACTAATTTGGATTAGGGGTTGCCTCATCCTCTTCCTAGGGCTGGACCTACTGTGCTGTATCTCTAGGAGGTATAAGGTCAATAAAAACACTAATTTTATTTTAGTCATGGAATCGTGTCTTTTCTGTGGCAAACATACTTAAGATATTTGACAGAACTTTTGCTTACATTTCTGTATACCCCAAATTCACTGTTTGCTGTGGAATTTTAGGTGCTGTTTAGCAGATGAAAGAGAATTGAACTCTGCAACATTCAGAAAAATTACAGCTGTTTACAGTTTAGACAGGATTTTGGCTTTTCTGTGTACCAGTTTAGAAATCTGTTCTGGTTACTGATGTTTTTATTTGACTGTATCACATTTATTTATTAAATGTATTGTCATTCATATTCCAATTAAAACAAAAGGAATATTGTAGCAGAACAAAGGGCTGGAAGGTTTGCTTTGCATTACTTTGAGCTAGTTAACTTGATTTAAAATAGCTATGCACAGGTATTTGCTGTTGATCTGGTTTGTCATAGGTACTGAAGTGGATGTTATAAAGTAATGTTCAGGAAGGAAAATGGCCAACAGATCTGGTTACTTCAGTCACTCATTTCTTTATGAACAATGTCCTACATTTTTGTCCTTATTTTTAATACCTTTTGCTAATTTAGTCTAGCCATTTAAGTGTATGCATGTTGTATTGGGGTATAGGTTGTAGCTATGTTAGTCTGAGGGCACTGGCAGACAAGGTTGTTTTGGTAAATCTGATAACTTATTAGATCAACTCAGATAGTTGGAAAAAATAATGTAATAATAACAATTTAATATCATAATAATAATGTCCAACTATTTGAGTTCATCTAATAAAATATATTAGATTTACCAAAACAGCCTCATCTGCCTATATGATGCATTGCCTTCCTGATTTTGGCTCATCTTGTCTTTCAACCTTTTATTCTCATAGTTGTAAAGACCACTTTTCTATAATTGACATGTAGCAAGTGCAAAAAATCCACAACCATCATATGGTATCTATAATGTAGTATTTGTATAAAGGTAACTTGTACTTTTTGATTTTTTGTGATCTTTTTAAAGGCTAAAGCAGCAGCATTAAATCAACTGCGCTGTATATAGAGAACAACTGTTATATTTTCATTTTTTATTTTGTGCATTCAGTGCAATTACATACCTTGGTTTGCTAAAAAGGTGAAATAAATGATTCTTCAAGGCTGATGCTGAGCAGTCTATTTGCTGTGCTGGCTTCTGCCTTTGAGAAGAAAGGAAATCCTCTGGTAGCTCTGGGTGAAGGCAACATATGTCTAGTTAGATTGTTTGACTGCTCATTTTGCCCATCACACTGGCTGCTTGCATATGTTTAAAAAATCCCACAAACAAAAAAAACATGGTTTACCAGAAGCAGCAGTGTGTTACTTCAACCCTGCTCTGTAGCATCTGTAAAGATCAGGAGCTTCAGTGGGGCTTTGGTACTTTTAGTTAAAGCTGATTCAATTGGCTGTTAGTCAAAGTGCCAAAAAAGCCCCACTAAAGTGCCCAATCTTTACAGATGTTGGGCAAGCCAACTTGAAGTAATGTGCTGCTGCTTCTGGTCATGTATAGGGTTTAGTGTGGGAACATGCCCAGTTTTAAAGTGCTGTTCTTTGGGAGGGATGGGGAAGGGTGGTTGCATTTGCAAGCACCCAGTGTCTTTAGTTATTAGTTAATAGAGTTACATTAGTATTGGAACTCATTCTTAGGTACTTAGGATAAAAGAATATGCCACTTCTATTTATCAGTTACCGCCTTTCTCCCTTCCTTCCCCTATCAGGTTCTGAGCATCTGCAGCTCCTGAGGTCAATAAAAATTGTGAGTGCTTAGTACCTCTGTAGATCTAGCCATATTTATTCAGAAGCCAAATTATGGCTTTAGGAGTCTCTCTTTGGGTATATGCATTTGAAACATGTTTATCTTATTTGTTTTTAGTGTAAGCTTATGCGGAAAAATATTAATATATAATATATTGTAGTGCTTGTGGCTTTCTTCCCATCTGTTCTTAATCATTCACCAGCATATTCTAGACTAGGGGCATTAGACTTACCTGGGTATATGGGCCATAGGCCAGATCCAGACATCCAGGAGCTCCTGGACCTAGCCTGGGATGTGAAGGCTACTGAAGTGGCCACAGCAGTGAGGGGAGGGGTTTAGCATTGGGAAGGGGTCTGGTAGTGGCAGTGGGAAGGGGATGGAGTCTGTGGGAGCAGCAGCGAGTGAAACTTGACACTGATATCCATACCTTGTGGGGCCAAATGGCCACAAATTCTGCAGCAAGCCATACTGCCCAACTTATGATGCCTGCCAGTAGCCCAGCAGGCCAGATAGAGGGTTTGTGGTTGGATCTGGTCTCTGTTTGATACTTCTGCTCTAGACGCTGGATTAAAGCTAAATGATTTGTTGAGGCAAGGTGGCAAGTCACAACTTACCTTAGAAATTCTCTGTAGTAGGGTTTCACTTTGCTTTAAAACAAAGTCAGTCAAGCAGGTAACATCATGTTCTTAATGATTTGTTTTATAAAGGTTCTGAGCTATTTTAATAGAATGATATGGTATCTAGCTCAGTCTGAAGCAATATAAAGCAGTCTTGAAATGTTCAAGTAACATCCACTTTGGAATACACAGGGAAGTAATTTATTGGCTGCAACATTCCCCTTCTAATATTGCTTATCTAATAACATAAACACAATAGATAAGGTCTGCCATCTTTGCTTTAATGTTTTTGGTTTCTGTAACATGTCAAATGTAGTAATTGTGCAGTTTTAGAAAATTTCAGGTTAAAAAAACCTGTTTTTGTTCTTATAATTATATTTAAATTATTTACTGTTACTTGCAGTAAAGCAGTTTAAGAAGCGATCCATTTTGCCCATGACAATGAACATGTGAATGATAGATGTTGCAGTACATTTTCTTAGAGAACCTGAAGTGTTCTCTAGTTCCAAAATAAGAACTTTGGAAAATGGCAGTACTAAAACTGCAATGTAAATCATAAAGATACATAATATTTCTCTGCCCCTGAAAATAGAACACAGTAAAGAGCCCCCCTCCGCTTAATAATAACCCACATACTTTAAGACAGTAATCAATAAGAGAACCTGTATAGGGTTAGATCCTGTCACACTGGTAGCTAGATAAACTGACTGATTTATAGTTTAGATGCCACCAAAATTATAATATGACTATACAGTTCACTGTATCAATATAATACATATATTGCTGCCCACAGAACCACAATAATAGATTATACTAACAGAATTTTTACAATTTGTACTTTGCATTTTTTTCTTTACTGATTTTAGTCTTAATCCCTTCTAACCATGTACTTTTCCTGTAAACAATGAGTCTGTAGGAGTCTTGGGATAAGCATGTTCCCATAAGAAATGTAAAGCACAGTGTACCCATTCCTTGAAAGTACCTGTGCCCTAAACAGGATCAGAACCCATCATCTTTCTGGGATTGAGCAAACAAGTAGATAAGCCACTCTAAGCCTTCACCTTAGCACAGTTGTTTGGAAGTTAGATCCAGGATCCCTCAGGCAGGGCAGTCCTGCTTGCTTTCTTTTCTTTTCCTTCTATCAGGGCTTTGTTCCAGGGAGGTGCTCCAGGGCAGGGTTCAGTACAGGCTAGATCTCCAACCCCTCATGTATGCTACATAGTTTTGCCATCAGAATATGAGTTCTGACAGTAAAATTGTATATGCATCCACACAGCTCAGCACTCCTGTGGTGGGAGACCCCCTTCTTTGTGGCGGCTGAGCAACACTATTTCCGACTGAAGGAAACCTGCTGCTGCTCCCTCACACAACTGCTGGCACAAGTGATAAAGTGGAGTCATACAGAGCTGCCTGAAACTTTGTAGATGTGCACATACTCTGGCAGTTTCTCTGTGGTAGTTGTCTGTCCAGAAGTTTTGGTGGCAAAGCAGCCTAGTATAGGCAGAGGCTAAGACATACATTTACCTTATTTTTCCTTAGACTGGGATGTTTTTTCCATCATCTTAGAACTTCTTACATGCTCTTCCAGTATTACAAGTCCACTTATATGGTTTAAAGTAGAGGAAAAAAAAAGAAAACCTGTCAAAGCAGGACTTAAATATAAGTCAAGGAAAAGACAGCAATATGGAAAATATGACATTAGGTCAAGTGCATTTGAGATACAGAAGAACGTTGACAAGCAGCATATTGGGGAACAAGAGGATTTTGTTTAAGCTGTATTCCAAAAATGGGACAGAGTTTGCCTATATGAGAATATCTCCCTCCCCACTAGAGCTGATTGGAATTTAGTTCCCTTGGAAAATGCAGCTTAATTGAAACCAAAGCTTTTTGTACAATTGTACTTCTTTGGTGAAATGCCCGTTAGAAACCTTGGGTTCATGGTGGAATACTGGATAAAGCAAGTGGGGCAGAGTAGGTAGTAGTGTAGGAGTTAAGGCTTTTGCCTGAGGTATGTGTTAACCAGGTTGAAGCCCCAGTTCTGCGTGATGAAGAAGAACTGGAGTTTGGAGTTGGGGGGTGAAGTAGAAGTCTTTTATAGATGTGTGTTGTATTGGTAGGTAGGTATCTGATGAAGGTTGTAAATTTCTTGTTCCCTTTTGTCTGGAATTGTCTTAATTTTAAATAGTGTATTTCAGAAATTAGCAGGGCTGTTTTAGAGGTTTTTAAAAAAAATGTTTATAGATAAACCAGAAATTTAATTAGGTAAAGCTGTAACTTCACTTTCAGGTTCTGTTTAAGATAAAGCACTTGAAATGTGTCTCAAAGTTAATATAGAACTCTTCAGCTGTTTTCCAGCTAAAGGCCTTCATTTTGCTAAGAATTATACAGATACATACTTCTAAGCTTGCTTAAAATTAAGAAAATAAAAGCTTTGCATGCTAGGACTTTTATGCAAAATAGAATAGTGATTTTTAACTATATCATTTTGACACTGCAGTAAGTCCTAAGTCCTGAAACCCACATCCATATGTTTTCTACATATAGGTAAGGGTTTGTGTTGAAATAGGGAAGCAAAAAGTCCTGATATTTTTAGTTTGATCATTTGAACAGATGCCTTTCTGGATAGCAGAATTCACTTGCGTAGAGTCCTATTGTGCCAAAAGGATTCTTTGGAGGATTATGTAGCAACACAGTTGTTCTTCTATATGGATGAAATGGAAATTTTGGTGACAAAAGTTCTGGTTCCCATAGCAAAACAATAATGAAGCTGGGTAGCACATCGTGCACATTTTTATGATATACGTTTTATGAGACAGTAGTATTGCATTTGATGTTAACAAGAAAAACAGGAATAGAAATGATGCATATGGGCTCTGGAACATTTTCTTAGCATTTCCTTATTGCTTTTTGATTTTTAATGGTACGATGTTAAACAGTTTTCTCATTTTATTTTGTACGATGGTGAGTATTATTCTTTTTCAGATGGAGGAGGATAAAGCAGAACATATTGCCAAGGTGTGTTACTTCAAGTTTTCAAGCTCTGTTGGCTTGTGCAGAGTTTGACTATGCAGAATCACTTTTGCAGGCACTATATAAAATCCCTTTCAGAAATTCATTGAGTTTCCTCTTAAAAGCAGGCTTTTTACTCTCCTCTCCTGATTGGAAGACTGTCCTGGAACCTGATTATCAGGGATCCTGGTTTGCTCTGAAAAACAATTTAAAATTCTTTGATTAAACCCCCCCAAATCCATGTTTTTCCATGATTAAAATGAAATGCCACTATATGCATATGTATCAGTTGAGCACACTGTTTTATTGATATATTTACAAATTTAAAGCAATTTGGAAGTTTACTGATGCCTCAATTGTTATAATAAAATAAATTATAACTACCTATATATTTTGGTGTTTGATTTGAGGTATTTTTATAATGGAAAATCAGAGCTCTCCCTGCCCCCTTTGCTTACCAGCTGCAGGTGGACCTGCATTCTGTCTCCCCCACAGCTTTGTGGTGCTGAGCAGCCCTGACATGCCAGTGTCCTGCTCCTGCTGTTTCCCCTTACTCCTAAGCCAAGACCCTCCAGCCCTGGCAGCATCACCTACATCCCTCTGCCCTGCCTGCCCTGCCGGCTCTCCCTGCAGGTAGGGATGTAAATATCCATTTAACCTCTTCCAGTTACAGGTTTCCCTCACTTTATGTGGTACGTGTTCCTGGAAAATGGTGCATAACTCGAATTTGCATAAAGGGAACCTACTTTACAGTGCAACAAATAGGACTGCTTTCCAAGACCTCTGCTGTATTGACCCCCAGACCCTTTTCAACCGCTTTTACAAGACCATTTTCATACTCGCCAACAGCAGACTGTACGCACAAGCAGAGGGCAGTGCTAAACGTGGGGATGGCAACTATAGAAACACATGTTGCAGACAACGAGCAAGGAGCACAGATCCACACAGGAGACTATTTTGGTGCGTGTCACTCCCACAATGCATCGCACAAAGCAGCTGACTGTGGGCTTCCACCACACCAATTGCATAAAAGTGAATTTACCTTGTATATAATCAATTTTTGGTATTAAGAGGGTCATTGCACAAGAGCAAATTGACACATATAGAACCCGCATAAAGTAGTGAAACCGTTTAGCTGATATACAGGTTAACTGAGAGGCCATGTATAGTTCAGTGATCTCCGGCAGGAAGGGCCCCAGCCCTTTTCCTCTTCATTGTGCTCCTGGGGATGTGCGGGACCCAGGCTGCTGGTGGAAAGCGAGCCATAGCCAGGGGGCAACAGGTGCAGCTGAATCATTAGGTGGTGCTGCCTAGCTGTTGAGCCATGGCTTCCCCTCGCCCCGACAGGCAGGAGCAGAGGCTGGGGCTGCAGACCTCTCCTGTGCCCAGATGCCAATCCCATCACCATAAGAAGGTGCCAGGCCCCAGAGGGGTCAGGCTGGACTTCCCGCCATAGCACCAATACTCCCAGCTGTGCAGTAGATCTGCCCATTTCCCCTGTAGCAGTAGGGCCTGGGTAGGGTGACAGGTTCCTTTCGCATCCTGCTGTGCTTGTGCCACTTTAGCTTAGACCTGGCAGGCACCTCTGTGGTGCTGGGCCAGGCCCTGTCCAGCTCACCCCAGGGAGCTCACAGGCTGGATCTAGACCCGCATCCAGTGGTGGGGTGAGTGGTATCAGAACAGCAGGGGTTAATTCAGTCATCTCTTGTCCCTGTGCTGCTCACATGCATTCTCAGTGGTGCTACATAGGTTGTAATTTGGCAGTGTCCTGACCCTGCATTTTCAGACCTTACAGGAGTCCTGCAGGCTGAATGAGACAGCTCTGCAGAACAGATCTGGCACACAAGCTGTATCTTTGATAGCCCTACCCTTATAGGAACCTGCTTCTGGTTTCTATTTTGAGTTTATTTATGGTTAGTTCATACCTTTGCTCATGTGCTAGGATTGTTTTTTAGTTTAAATAGTTCTCCCCTTTCTGCACCTAATGTATTATGTAAATTTCAGCCATATTTATATTTGGACTAGTTGTTTACATTAGGCCTTGTGAGCCTTCCCATTGCCTTTAATGGAACAACATGAAGCGGGGAAAGTTAAGCGCTTGCAGAAGTCTTTGGAGGAATGGGGACTAAGGACATTTATAGATGCACTCCAGGGGTGTGGGGTGGGGTGCTTTAATTAGCGCAACTTTGATAGCTGCTCTAATTAAAAGCAGCTAGTGTCACGTTTATCAGCATCCCCTGCCACACTGACAAATGGCAGCGGGGCGCTTTAAACTAAAACTCATTGTACAAGCTTCAGTTTAAAAGCCCCCCACCACCATTTTTTATTGCAGGAATGCTGATACACATGACTTTGGAGTCTGTTGGAGCATGGTAATTGCCATGCTCCAGTAGACTTGATTAATTTAGTTTGCTCTGACACACTATAATTATAGTAAGTAGAGCAGCCCCGCTAAACTTGTATAGGATCCCTGTGTGTTAAAAGGATTAGAACCCTAGTTAGATCTAGGTAGAAAATAGTTTTCTCCTTGCATGATATTTTGAGAGAGAAAAATTTTTGCTATTCTCATTCAAGAAGAAATCAAGATGTTTAGCATATTTTCATAGGGAAAATGTATGTAAGAGCGACCCATGCATCCTAAACTAGTTGTGAGACCAAAATCCAGTCCTCCTTAGTTCAAAGGAGATAGGATTAAAGGGCCCTTAACTAGCTCTTTATGTAGAACATCTCTCTTTTAAGTGTACATTCAAGGCTTAAAAAGGTAGGGGACTTAGCACAACTTGCCTAGTATTTCACCAATTATTAAATGTAACGTGGAAAATTAGGATCATTTAAAGAGATCAAAGGCGGTGAATATTATTTCTTCAGATTTGCTTTTTATATTTCGCAGTATCTTTTGTGTAGTTTGTAGCTGCTGGGCGTCGAACATCTTACCCCGGGCCTCTTTGCCCCAGGGATTTGTGGGTGTCTGGTTAGCTGTCTCAGGAAGCCTTGGGACAGGTCTCTTTCTGTACCGGAGTCCACCCCTTTTTCTCCTGCCACGACTTTGTTCTTCCAGTGGGTGGAGCTTTCTTCTGGGCAGATGTCCCCTTTGGTTACCTGTAGTCAAGATCTTCTGCGAGGCTCCTTCACCCCTTCCACCTCGCCCTTACCCTGCCCGGCGGTTCTGGGCGTTCTCATTGCTATTCTCCCTGGCCTGCCACCGACGAATGAGCTTTCCTCCCTCTATCTGCCCCCGTGCTGCAACCCCTTCTAACCCAGGGTAACACAACCAAACAAAAGAATTCTACTAAACTTAAACACCGCTAGTCCCCTACCGGGGTCTTGGCCCCTCGATCAAG
>JAGPOW010000261.1:95797909-95813266 GCA_030014935.1 Caiman crocodilus
AACACCGCTAGTCCCCTACCGGGGTCTTGGCCCCTCGATCAAGTCGCTACCCGCGACTCCGCCTGCTAGCCCTCACTCTCCGGGCTGGCTACCCACCACGCCTTGTCTTGCTCCCTCGGGAGCAACACCCTCTTCAGGTTCTCCCTGCCGTAGAGCCCTCTCTCTGGGTCCACCTGGTTCGGATGGCCCCTCTCCAGGTTTCCCCAGGGCTTTCCTCTCCCACCTGGATCTGCCCCTGGCTGCAGTCCTCTTTCTGGGTCTTCTTGGGGCCGCGGACCCCTCCGCTCTTCCCTGGCTCACTGGTTAAAGACGTGCCATCCTCCGGCGTCCGTCTCCCTCTGGGCTCTTCTCCGTAGGGCATGCCGGCCGTTTGTCCCGGCGTTCCGTGTCCTCTGGGCTCTCTCACCTGTTCAAGGCATGCGCTGGCAGTCGGCCCCGGCGTTCTGCGCTTCCTGGACTCTCTCTCCGGTTCACAGCACGTGCCGGCAGTTGGCTCCGGCAAGCCGTGCCTCCCAGGCTCGCTCTTCCGCCCGGAGTCTGCTCCACCTGCTCCGCCGCTGCAGCCGCTTCTGCCGCGGCCTCTGCCCGGCAGCCACATGCTTCCCCCTCTCCTGGCTGTGGCTTCTTTTATCCTCTCCTCCTGGTGCCTCTGGCTGATGTTACCCGCCAACCACAGGTGTTTCAGCATAAAAAAAATGGTTTTCTAGCCTTAACTTTAAGTGGTATGTAGAAGCACAAGGGAAATACATTCTATATGCTGTATGTAGTGTTGTGCAAGGGCCTGATTTGACCAAAAAGTGGTCTTCCTACATTAAAATATATTTTTGTTTTATGAACTGAGATATGTTGGTATCATTTTACTTGTTTCTCAGTGCAGCAAGGTACTTTAGCAGATTCCTGAGTCTAAGGATGTAATTGTACAAGAATTATTATTCAGTTCCTTGAATTTTGTAAGAGTGAAAGAATGAACATTGTAACTTCATTTATAAAAAAAAAAAAAAAAAAAAAAAAAGTTAATGAGGAAAATTTTAGACATTGGGACTATTTAAAGTTAGGCATATGCTTACATACCTTGTTGATTTGGGATTTTTGAGCTTGGGTTCTTTTTAGTATCTATGGTGTTGGTAAGTTGACAGTTCGGAAAGAAAGACTGACAGACAAATGAAAAGACATTTGAGTTATGCAAACACATACTTGGAAGAAATAAATTCTATATAGTGAAAAACCACCATTTGGTTTGCTTTCTGAAGGAAATTTTGCCAAGTGTTCTACTGCTGGCCCATCATTTTCTCCTTCCCCAAAACTGCCCTTTGATTTGATAAAACATGAAATTCAGCTCAACAGAGAACTTTCGGTATATTTAGCAGACTTAAAATTAAATTTCTTATCAAATCACAATCTTTAGGGGTGCTTTTTTGACAATAATAAACTTGTAAATACCAGCAGCTAACTCTACTAGCTTAAATACTTCATTGAGGCTTCATGCTCAGTAGACTGTACAAGAATCTTGTTCATTAAAATTAGACAAATGCTGTGCCTGTTTCTTATTTTTAAACTTACCAGCCTATACTTCTAAAAAGGGATTTATTGAAGTGGGAACAATATTGCCCATCTTGCTAGTAAGAGCAGACCTGGTACCTAAAATTTTTTGTTACTTCATAATTAAATTATTTAGTTTAAGAGTAATGGAATTTGTGTACATTTTTGATAGTTGGTAAGATGCGTCCAATGCTGTATTTAAAAAAAAAAAAAAAATGTGGCACCAATGACCATATTTTCTTGCATATAACATGCCCCTGAATATAAATAATACCTTATTTTTGGAATAGCCCCGGGGCAGAGGAAAAAATTACCTTGGAGTACAGGAGAGTACTAGAGATCTGGGACTTCAGAGGATTGGAACAGTGCTGAGACCATATGGCTGGATCTGATCTGGTCTGCTGGCTCTGGAACCATTTATTGGATTGAAAGTGGGTGGGTAACCTTGTGCCCTGTCCCAATCCAGTGGGGGTGGTGGGGTGGAAAAAGGAGGAAGCATTGGCAGCATTATTTGCCTTGGTTCCAAATGTCACAGCAATTAATGTTGCTACTCCCACCTCTTCCCCCCAACACATGCATGCCCCCTGCTAAATTTCTGGATCTATGTAGGCCCTTTTCCTTCCATAATGCATACCTCAATTTTCCCCTGCTGACTTTTGGGGGTAAAGGTATGGAATATATACAAGAAATATGACAGTTGTAGGTTAGAACTACCCAAAGTAGCAAGTAGAGGGTATAAAATAGTTCTCAAACCTGCATATATAATTTGACTGAAAAACTGTTTGTAAAATATTCAGTATTTTAAAAAATCCAGACGTTTTCCTAAAATAACTTTATAATAATATACCATAGCAATGTACTGTGCTCAGTTCTTTCAAACACCTGAAGGAAGGTTTATATCTGCTTTTTTGATTTTATAGAGCTGAGCTATCAGACTCATTTGAATCCAGAATGTAGGCCTTCTTGTGGGCTGGATGATCCACTTCCAGATCTGATCTGGGGGCTTCTCACCACAGCTGCTGGCAATGAAGGAATCATTGGTATGTCTGTCAGAGTTGTGCCAGCACCAGCACAGTGGCTGCATTAACTCTTTTGCTGCTGGCGCTGAGATAGTGGCTCTGACAAGCTCACAGAACAGCCTTGTGGGCCAGATATGAAGGTAGGCCTATGGCAGGGGTGGGCATAATGGCATACCCAGCTGCTGGCCAGACTCCATTTCCCAGCTGCCCCAGGCTGCGTCACTGCGGCAGGTTTCCATTGAGACCCCAGCATCTGTGGTGCGGTGGCAGCACAGGGTCAGGGTTTCCATGAAGACCAGCCCCAGCGCACCATGATAGAAGGGTATGCAGTTGGGTGAGGAGTGACTCTGGGGCTGGGGTCTTGCAGTGTTAACAGGGTGCTCTGGAGCTGGGGCAGAGCTGCAATCTGCTGCCTACATGCCCTTGCCCTCTGATCACAGCTCTGCTGGAGCCTACTGTCACTGCCGCAAGATCCCAGCTCCAGAGCAGCTTCTTGCCTAGCCGCACACCCTGCCAGCACTGCTGCAACTGGTCTCCATGGAAACCCTGGCCTCATACTGTCACAGCGCCACTGGGACCGGGGCTAATGGGAAATAGAGACCGCTGCAGGCCCAATCTGGCTTGTGGACTTTGCTTACCACCCCTGGTCTGTGGTTAGTGTTAACTCCTCTGGTACTAGCCACAGGGAGGAGCCCTGTGGGCCAGATGACCCACAAACATAGGCTACATCTGCCCCCTAAACTGTAGGTGACCCTTGCTATAGAAAAATAATTTGTTTCTGTGAATTGTTACCAGTAATCATATTGTAAACCTGGCACTGATACAGAACATGCATATAGTCCATATATATAATTCTCAGACCAGTAACATTTTCAGATACAAATACCACTTGGCCACAGGGGGGCGGAGGGAGATTTTTTTTTTTTTTTTTTTTTTTTTTTAAGGATGACTTGAGTATGATGCAACTCTTGGAATAGTTCAGGGTTTATGGATGTTAGATGATGACCTTCAGGGTATGACTTAATAGGCAAAATGCCCGGGGAAGCAGAGAAAGTATAAGTGTAGTACATTGGTTGGTTTTTCGTCCTTTGAGAGATGTTTGGGTATGTTGTCAATGTACTGAGAACAATAGGGTGTAACGCGCAATAGCTATTGTTAATTAAGCATGCATATTCTCATGACTTTGTGGGATTTCTGTTACTTAGCTAAAGAAGCAGATCCAAGACTTTACATTGTATAGATTAGCACAAATACCATGAAGTAATTAAAAATACAGTTTAGTTTTCTCTATTTTATTATAAGTCTAACATAAATTTTCCATATTTATCAAATGCATAAACACCAAGTATCATAAATTTGGCATAAAATGGTCAAACAATAATGCAATAGTATTCTGCAATGATAGTTTTGTTTTGCATCATTAGACATGGAAAGAAAAAAGAATCATTCCAAGCCTAAAAGTTACCTGACCTGGTTAATCATTCACATTATGCTAAGAGCTACTTCTTAGATTATATTTTGATAATTTAATTCTTAATCATTAAAACAGTAGCCCAAAGAATGAACTCTAATGATAATGCAGGACTAGTTTCAAGTACTAGATAAGGCTTACTAGTGAGAGAGCCTGTTAAATACATTCTAGGCATATTAACACCTATAATTTCTGAAACCTGTATGAGAGAATGACTAACTATAGCAAAACAAATAAGTTATTGCTTACTCATCCAGTATAATGACTAGCATTCATGATAATAGCATGTTACTAATTCAGAGCTACTTTTTAGTATGGAACTTGTAATTAAAAACACAAATATAAGCTGTGTGTGTGCCTACAGGAAATCAGTGTTGCACCCACTTAAATACACTCCTGTATTGATTTGGTCAAAATTAGTTTAGATGACTACATATGGTTTTTGAATAAGTGGAAGGATGCTAAGAACTAGATCCAAAAAAAGGACTTGGGCATTGCAGTACTTAGCATGGTGGCACCAAACTTGTAGCTTCCTGGCTCCTGGGAGTCTTTCTAGGTCTGTGTATTAGAAACCTAAGCCTTATCTATAATGCTTGGGAACATTTATCTGCCTCAGAATGGAGTCCTAAACAGCCAGGAATGTTGAATAAAAGAGGAATTGCTGAAGTCTGTGTCCTTAGGAGGGAAGTACTCGGTGTAAAACTTTCTCTTTCAAAAAGCTGATGAAACTTGTACAGCGTTCATCTTTTTGGAGTTTGGTTTTGATCAGTAGAATTAATTAGTTGAGAAGATGAAGGTGGTCAGAAACTTAGGAGGAAGTAATCATGGTAGAAAGAATCATGAGTGCAAGAAATGGAAGTTATAAGAACAGTAAAGAAGAACACTAGATTTTCAGCCAACTTAGAGTAATAGTAGGTAAAGTCCCAAACTAAAAAGAAAAAAAATTCTAAGAGGGGTCACAGTTCTTAAAGGATTTCTGTTTGGATGCTCAACATCAGTAGTTTAACTAAAGGGAGAGGGGGGTGGCTGGGGCTGCTGCCCTGGCCGCTCGACTTAGGGGGTGAGGGCAGAAAGACAAATATAACAGCTGTCACAGCTGCTAGTTACCCTTTTAAAGAACTAGGAAATGACACACAATGCCTGCATTGAAAGAACGTAAGGTAACAAAGTAAGCCATTCAGAATTAGGAAAAGCCAGATTTAACATTACTTGTACAACCTAATTTTCCCTAATTATATACATACACCTGTAAACCTAAATATGATGGGTTTTCAAAGTGCTTATGTCATTTAGGAATATGGGATTTGACTCTCTAAGGCCATGAACAGGCGTTCATTTCCAGGAGAAGTAGCTGTACAGGCATTCAGCCTGCAGCCTCCCCTTTTGCCTTGCCTCCCCTTTTGCCTTGCTGTCTACGCTTTCACCAGACTAGGACCCCACTTCTCAGACTGGGGAGTGAGTAGCAAACTTTACCTAGCTTGTCCAGTCCCCTCCCAGGAGACAAGTGGTAGGGCAATGCTCACTGTCTTTTCCCCAACTAGGCAGTCCCCGGTTGGGGATGTGAGGTTCTTGCCCTGCTTCTTTAAGACCAGGCCAGGAGGGGAGCATAAAAGTAACACTCTTATGACAGAAAGTGCCTCACCTGGAAGATCTTTCTCCCAGAGGGAAATTTTTTCCCCTGGGAGAAATGCAGTGAAAACTTGTATGCCTGCTGTTTCTTCCAGGAGAATCACTGATCTGGCAGAAATGGCAGACATAAACATTCTCTGCCATACGTCCCTGCAGGACTGTTTTCTCCTGTATGCCTGATAGGGATCCCTACAGTCAGCCAAGAGCAACCTGCTGTTAGTGCGAAATGTTCTCTTGGTAAAAACACAAGTCAGGTTGTTTGCAGCAGTTGTTCCTCAGCTTTGCTCCTTAGGCCCATCCAAGCCCAAGTCTGGACATCTTCATGAAGTACTTTCATACCTTCTAATTTGGGCAGGATTTTAGCAAGATACCTGGCTGGATATTGTTTAGTGGAGGTTCTATTTTATTTTGATACTTTACTGGCATTTACAAGTTGTTTTGTTATCTTGCTTTGTTCTCCTTGTTTTTCAAATTACTTCTTTCCTACTTGTAAGCTGTCCAGAGTCTTTGTTGGGAAGGTCAGCATATATGTATAATAAATAAATAAATGAATATCAATTTATGTGCAACATCTCTACAAAAACATTTTAGATACATGTTGTAAGCTATTTTACTCAGTGCATTAATGTTTTGAATGATAAATGTAAAGTAGAATTCAAGAGATTAGTAATAAGTTCTAGTTATTGCCTTTCTTGTTTTTAAGAGTTCTTTCTCCAAATAAGGTGTTGCTGCTAGGATTTCAAAATGCATTCTAATCTCAAGAGAAATTTAATACAAATAATTTGGCATACAGTTCTCTTTAAAGTCAGCAAACCAAGGTTATGTATGTAGTCTTTTATGTTTCTAATAGTCAAGGTAACTTGCATTAAGTTTTAGATACTGCACAATAAAGGACCTTTGCAATTTAGGCAATTAAAATGACTTCTAATGGAATTTAGATGCTTATTATTTTTATTGATTTTTTTTTTTTTTTTTTTTTTTTTTTTAATGCAACAAATCAAAAAATCTCAGTTATACATGTCAACCTGAACTATATACAGGTCCGTCACTAACAAATACACTAGTATTATTTAAAAACCTATAAAAATAAGTATACCCATTTGGTATTATCAAATAGTATGGGAAGAAAATGCTACAGATGATGATAAAAAATAATGGAGTGTTTTTTAGTTAATGTCCAGGTTTACTTTTTTATGATTTGATAAGTGGTTCTTGAACAGTAACCTGTATATTTTGTTTCTCTACTAGACATTAATTAAAATTATTGTCATATACAGCTTGCATGTGATTACTGTTGCAAGAAGTGAGGGATTAATTCAGGGTAATTTTACTTTATATTACTGATGTTTATTTATTCTGGACCAATTGGTTATTTCTCATGAGAACAACAGAAATACAATCAATTCTGTATGAAGCGTTGCAAGTAAAACATAGATGTGAAACACTTTGAATATGGGTTCATTGTAACATTGCCTTCATAAAAATAGAACAGAATATTAACGTTCAGGGTTACAGTTAATGATTTTTTTTTTTAGTTTTAAATTGGTTTCATAAAAAGGCAGCTGACCAAGACTCAGTCTTGAAATAGGTGTGACTTCCCATCCTGAGTTAAGAATTCATCTGAATCTTTGCCTTGTTTTAAGTAGACTGGTTGTTTTAAGACAAGTATCAGGTATAACATCCTAGTCTTATCTGGGCTGGTGAAAAGAAGTCCTCAGAAAGTTATGATAAGAAATTGGTTTTCTTTTGATCCATAGTATTTTGAGATTCTTTTCACAAAATCAGAGCTCCATCCCTTCCTTTACAAATCTGAGGAAAGTTCCCTTTTAGCTGTTGCCTTCTCTTCTGTACTGAGAATTTATTTGTGTTGAAATGTAGTACAGATGGTATATGAAAGATCTCATACTTCTTTTCTTTTTAATCAAGGCAGCATGCTCACACTCCTATAGAGCAGAAGCAAATCCACTTAATTTTCATGTTCTTATTTAAGGGTTAACTGAATAATGAAGGGTTGCATCTTCACTTAAGTTGCAAGCAGAGCCTAGTGTCTTTTAATGAAAAAAACCCTTTAGTTTACTTATTTTCCTTTTGTTCTTGCAGGAGGAAGAATAAAGAAGAGAGAGAGTAGTAGTTCTTTCATTTCAACTTGAGCCTATAAGTGCTTTCCTGGCAGTTGCCTTAGACTGCAGCTAGTTTATATATGGTTAATTTGAAGATTTACAGATGCAGTCATAATTTGTCAGCAACAATGGAGGCAGTATGATAGATACGTAAAAATTTCTACATGACTAATAGATTAGGAATTAATTCAGGTGGACACTTCCAGGGAGGTGTAATAGGAAAAATAGGCTCTAACTAGAAAAGTTAGACCTCTTCAACCTCAGAATTTGTAATTTAGTGATACAGCAGCTGACTATGCTTTACACATTTGGGAAAAGTTGTATCTTTTAGAAACATATATATATATATTTTTCTTCTTTGTAGACTTTGTTGTCAATTTCCCTTGGTATCATTTTGCGAGACGGCTAAGCTGTAGGCATAACACAGATTTGCCCAGACCCCTCCTTAAGTGCTACACCAATCCCTTTTTCCTGCCTGATCTGCTGCGTTGCTTTCTTCTCCCTGTGCCCTGTGCTCCCTGCCTAATCTCTTGCTCTCCTTTCTGCCCCCTGCCATGTCTGTCTTTTTGCTGCCTGTCCCCTTCCCAATCTGCAGGCCATATACAAAGGCTGTTTATGCCTTTTATGCTGTACCTGGCACAGGTTGGCCACCCCTGTCTTGGTGAGCATACACATCTGCAACTTAAATACGTGTAACACACTAATACTCACTACCCAAGGCTGCTGACAGAAGTAAAAAAAAACAAACCCCAGAACAGTGCTCTACCAGGAGAGGAAGCTCATTAGTTTGACCTGGCTGATCCAACAATGGTATAGATCATGTGCTACAGTGGGGCTTTTTGGCCTTTTTTATCCAAATTTGATTCAATCAGCTATTAAATAAAAGCACCAAATAGCCCTGCTGAAGTGTGCAGTGTATACAGATGTTGGGTCAGACTAACATAATACTTCTTTTGGGCATGCACTGCACTGGATGCCAGGTTGTGCTAAGCTTAAAGTAAAGAAATGGTTTTGGGCTTCTTTTTTACTTTTTTCACATCTGTAAACAGCCTAAATGGAATAAATACTTCCTTTTGGCTTCCTACCTTGTTTGACTCTTACTTTGTTAATTGAGTAGATTACATCTATCCAAGCTTTTGATTATTGATGAAAGACAAAGGCTAATTTCTCCTTTCTGTTGTCCTTGTTTATGATTGGCCCCAAAAGTGGTCATAACTCCCTCTGCTTTGTTGGGTAACTTCTTTATTGTCCTTTCTTCCACACGTTGATGGAAACTATTTTACGTTGGAAGACTGTTCTAGAAGTCCCTGAGTATGTGCCCCCTGGATACACATGTGACCTAGCCATATGGATCATATCCATGCCCTCAGGCACCAACTTGCCTTAGGGACATTAGTCATGGTCTCCAGCTTCTCCCATGTGTGATGGGGCAAGCCAGAGGCTGGGTCCCATGCTGGCCCACCCACTTGTCTGTGTGGGGCAGTCTGCCCTCTCTCTCCTGCCACATCTTTGTTGTTGCCATAAACAGATGGTAAATACAGGAGACTGCCCATTACATGCCCCAATGCCAGGGGGACTATCTGCGGCTCCAACCTCCCGTACACTGCGACCCATGTCGTGCAGATGGTATCCATGTGAAGTTCTTAACTCACACTGTGACTGGTGTTCCAGGATATCACAGGGACTATCACTCCCCCTCCTTCCCCTGACTACCATAGTGCCTGTAGTTATAGCTCCTGTAGCTTCTCTCTGCAGAGTGCAAAACCAGGCTGCCTGCTCCTATTCAGGAGCTGAGCATATGTCCTTCTGGGCACCGCTTAATGTCACATGGCTCCTTTCCCATGCACAGGTAGGTAATCCCTTAGCCCAAAGAAGCCTCTTGCTCCTGCTCTTACCTTGACTGCTCAGTCTTTCTCTCTTAAAATGACAAGGGCAGAGGCTGTGTTATAATGGGTTCTCAGGATATTGCTTCAAAGCCTTTTCTTTGACATTTTGAAACTATTTATTTTTCTGTAAAGAATCTATGAACCAGGTCCCTATTCCTGTAGATCCTGATTCCCAAGTGGTGCATTTGAAGGAAAGGAGAGCCCTGTTTATATATATATATTTCAGGTTGTGGTGAGGGCTGGCTGTTTTTCCTGCCAGGTGCTTAAAAACTATCCTAGAAAATGATATTGAATAGGCCTGTGTGAATAGGGAAGTATGCGATTCAGATTCAGCCAGTTCAGAGGACAGTGACTCGATTTGGAGTTTTGGAATTGCTTCAAAAGATTTGATGCTGTTTTGGTGATTCAGCCATAGGCTATAATGGGGAATCGCTGAAATACCTATAACTTGGTCATTTTTTGAGAGATTTGGATGAAAACAAGGATGGTAGCTGCTTCTGAGGCCATGAATCCTGACAAGTTTCAAGGAGACAGGTGCAGGGGTTTCTGGGAAACTGTACCTCAAACTGCTGAAAGCAAAATTCATGTTGTGTGTGTTAAGGCAGATTTAGATGGAAACAGCAGGGATGGTAGCCTGTAACAGGGGGCCTTCCTGGTGCTCAGGCAAAAACAGCTTACAAAAGGGACAGAAAGGCTGCAGATAGAGGTTTATGTTCTGTTTCTATGTCCCTCCCCCAGAGTACTGTGATTAGAAAGGGACTCAGGAAAAGATCACAGTCACTGGCCAGATATGGATGTCAGTCTTTCGCCCCGAATCCCTTCCCTCTTCTCAGTTTCTGTTCCCCTGAAAGACTGCCTTTCGAACCTCTGAATCATTTTGGAGGCTCTTAATCGATTCAGAGGGTTTGTTTTGGTCTCCCAGTGGATTTGGATTCGGTGATTCGGCCTACGAATCGAGCTGAGTCTTCTCTGATTTGAATTGGCAACCAAAGCTTCACCCCTAATATTGAATACTTTAAACTGCTAACTGGTCAAACTGCTAACCTGTACTTAAAAATCTTCTGTTAGTTTGTGGAGTAGTATCCAAGGAAAAGCTGAAGATGAAAGCTTTCCTCCCCCCTTGCTTCTGATTCAGACCAGCACACGTGTACATTAACAGAACCAAGAGTGTTTTCTTTACTGCCCTAACTTCTAGTCCATAGCCAAATAATTGGGAGAGAAGCAGGAGAGGAGGAGGAAGCAGTTCAGTTTAATAAACTAACTGCAGTTAAGTTTCTGTGCAACTGTCAGATTGCAGATTATTCCTTGAATACTGTTTATAATACAAAAATAGCTTACCCTTTTGAGGTCCTTGGTACTTGTTTTCTTCTCGCTTTGTTCACATTTTGATTCAACAATCACACATAGTGTTACCACGTTTATTCATTTCAGAAAAAGTTTCCAGAGCAGCACAATATAAAACATATATAATATATAAAATATAAATTAGGAATGCACTTGCAACACAAAACTGGAGTTGGCTGGAGTTGTGTTAGTTACTATCATGTACTGGCATTCAATTACTGCTGTTCTTCTGTTGTCGTCTCCCCCCTACCCTCTTGGGAATCTTGAAAACTGCTGCAGGAGGGCCTGTTATTGGAATTATAATACTAAAGGAATGATTAGACAAGTTCTGATCAGGAAATTGCTTTAAGAAAGTGCTTTATTGTATTGTTTCTATGCTTTCAGAGTTGAAATTTAAATAGTTGAACTGTGTTTCTAAAATTCCTTCTTGAAATGGATCTGAGTTTCAAAGGCAAGCTCTGTTTAAAATTCTTTGACAATGGTTTCATGTCTGTGACTGGTGGGTTATGCCCTTTTTAGCAAGTGTTCCAACTCTCTAGGACTTCAAGCATTTGTTGATACTTCTCTGCAAAAAGAAAACATAGAGAAACACAGGTCCTTTTATGGTTTGACTAATATCTTTTCCTGTTCTCCCTTTTCTTTTCATTTGTAGTTTGCTTGTGTTAATTCCAGAATAAATACATTTAGAAACTGTCTTTTGCTGAAGGTGGTTTTATTTCATTATAATAACGTATATAAAAAAACTATATTAAGGGTGGGGCCAATGATTACAGGCACCAGTGTAAGTAAATTCTTGCTGAGAGGCAGTAACTCTTCAAAAAGCAACAGTCCATGAAGTTGACATTGTCCAAGGAGTTGTGGAAAACATAATTAAGAAGGATTAGAATTGTCTCAAGCCTTTCAGTTTTTTCTCCTCATGTTCTGAACATGCTAACAGTTCAAGGGCTTGACAGGACTGTATAATACGGCTGCGCAAAGCTTTGGTCACTGATTCGATTTGTCCCGATTCGGTGGACAAAATCTTAATCCAAATTGAATCAAGAGACCCTTTAATCTCTCTGAATCTAATCAGAACCTTCCAAATTGATCCAGAAAGATTGCCAAACCAGGGGAGTACGGGGGACCCCCCGGCATGCTTGACAGTGGACCCAAAAGTGGACTGGAAGTAATTTGAATCGCTGTCCCCGATTCAGGCTGAATCTGAATCCAAATTGAAGATAGCCTTTCTCACAGACCCCTACTGTATAATAACATCGGTTAAGCGTGATGTCTTCATGAGTTATTGCATTAAAAAAGAAGTCAAATTCTCAAAAAATTCCTGTGTATCAACCTTTGCCAGGATGGGTAGGCACGATGATTAACGTGATGACCATCTCTAGCACTATCTCCCAGTAAATCACCTTCTTATTTAGCAGGCTACATTTAATTCATGCTGCCATGGCATACTGCCAAATTTGCAGTCCCGTGAAACAGGAAATGCAAACTAAATCATTCCTGTTCCTAGTCACCACCTCCACATAACTTGACTTGTGTGGTTGTGTGAAAAAAATTCAGATCCCTATGTACATTGAACAGGAATGTGATTACCTGAATGAAACAAGCACACATTTGACATATAATCTTATTGAGAGCGAGAACAAACTTTGGTTCTAAAAATGTGAAGCAGTAACAGAAATGCCCTCCCTACTTAAGCATCTTTTGTCTTTCAGGGAATCCACTTTAGAAAAGCTGTGAGTTTAGAAATAAAAATGGTTTTCCTCATTTTTAGTTCGGCAATTATGTGGGAGCAGTCATCCTGGAATCTTATGGTCAGACTGTGTTTAGGGTTTTTCCCTTTATTTTTTTTTAGTCTTGCTCAGTAGAAATAGAGGTTATTCACTTGTATTATAGTGTCAGAGACCTATCTACAAACTCCATTTATTTAATGAGATTGTCACTCTTAATAAACATTATGCTAGTGACATATAAAAGAAAGCAAAATCTACTTTGCTCCCTCATAGTTGCCTTAGCTCTGAAGGAATAAAGTCAGTAGATAAGACTTGAATGCACATGGATTTACTAAATAAAAATAAGCTGTTTACATAGTCACTTCTGAGAGCACTTCAAAATAGAAAGGAAAAAAATACTGCAACCATTTAGAAGTAGAAAGGAATGTAGAAGTTACTGTTAGCATTGGGAGTGAAATAGGAAAGTCCCATTTCAGTTCCTTGCTTTGAATTCTTTGCTGTCTGGCCAGTTCAGGTGCCCTAGTAGAAGCATTGGTAATCCTAGCAAGCAATATGATGCTGCCCAAGGGTAGGGACATGTATTCTAGCATCAGTTTAAACAGTTTTGCATTCTGGTACTGTTTTTGTTCAGCTGGTTCCACAACTTGTGATATAGTTCCCCTTCACAAGCCCATTTTCACTATTTTTCTCCTACCTTTCTCCCTATTAGTAAAAATGAATTTTACTTTTATTGTTCTAAAAATTGATAGGAGTTTAGTAGGTTACCACGTCTTGATGGAGCATTACTGCTGATAGTTTTTGCACTTCAGCTTTGTATGTTTCAAGAGAAAAAAGAATTGTAGAACAGATGTAGATGGTTATTTTATGTTTATATATTTGAATTTGTATTGGAATATATTGTACCTGAATATCGAGTGTTGGCAACTTGGAAAAAGCAGCATTGTTAGACCCAACCAGCAGACAGAACTCTATTCATCTGTAGTCCTTTTAAACAGTGGATAATGAACAGCCAAGGTACAGGTCTTTTCTTTTTTTGGTTGGATTAGAAAGGGCCCAAATGTTCCAAAATTGTGAAAGTGTTACACTTAAGTCACCAAAAAAGTCTATAACCGGCTTTTGTTGCTTTCTGCTTTTCATATGAAAGCTTGTCTGCTTAGCTCTTACACCAGGTTCATGCTGAGCAGGAGAGTTACAAAGAAAAACGAAAAGGAGCTTTGGTTCAAATTCCTACCTATAATTTAAAATAGTGCTGACTATGTTTCTTTGTTTTCAGAATAATGTAGAACATTGACATAAGTTGTTCAGGTTAAAATGATTTAATGCAAAACTTTCTTTTATTTCTTTAGCAGCATCTCCACTGTGCTAGTAACACACACAGGGAGGAAAATTGCAGGCATTGCCTGTTCCACCTGGATTTTTTTATTTTATTGTACTTGGTTCAGGCCTTACTCTCATCTTTTAGTGTGTTAAACATAGTTCTCCTTTCTTGCAAATTGAAATGTTGGTGTGAGTGATAGGGAAATATCCCTTGAGTTAGCACCTTCAATTAGCATATTGCTGAATCTGTAACTTAAAGTGATACAGTATGAAGTGTTAAAAAGTGAATAATAATAAACTTGATGTACAGTACAGGAGACTGCCCATTTAATGCCCCAATGTCTAGGGTATTACACATGGCTCTGATCTTCCCTATACCGTGTCCCATGCCTCGCAGATGGCATGCAAACTACTGTTGACTCACTTGGCCCCCTTGTTGGGCCTCACTCGGCCTCTGGCCCAAACTTGGCCTCAGGCGTCTGAAGACTTACCTAGGCTACATGTCCCCCTCACCACGGCCTCAACTTATGCCCTCTCACTGGGGCTCACTCCCTGAATTGCTTTCATAGATGTTAGGGTCAGAAGGGACCTCAATAGATCATCGAGTCAGACCCCCGCATAGGCAGGAAAGAGTGCTGGGTTTAGATGACCCCAGCTAGATGCCTATCTAATGTCCTCTTGAAGATCCCTCTTGAAGATGAAGGGTGGATGTTCCTTAAGGAGACGATCCTCCAAGCCCAAGGGGCGACCGTTCCTGCCCGATGCAAGATGGGGAAAAGTGCTCGGAAGCCCCCATGGCTTAATACAGATATTCGGGGGACCCTGAGGGCTAAGCAGGAGGCATACTATTTTTGGAAGAGAGGAGCAGTCTCCAAAGGAGTACTCCTCTTGTGCTCGGGAGTGCAGGAGGGCTATTAGGAAGGCCAAGGCGGGAGTAGAGCTCCGCCTGGCGACTAGGATCAAGGACGACAGGAAGTCTTTTTTTAAATATGTGGGGAGCAAAAAGAGAGCTCCGGGCAATGTCGGGCCTCTGAGGGAACTCGTCGGGCAACCTGGTGCTCGCAGCCGATGGGAAGGCTGAGATCTTCAATAAGTTCTTTGCCTCGGTCTTCCTGAGGGGGGACCGGGACTTCCCTCCTGCTGGAAGCCTGTATTCCCCGTCGGGAATCACTGCTAAGCCGTGGGTGAGGGTAGACCTGGTGGAAAGGCTTCTGGAAGGGCTGGATGTCTTTAAGTCAGCGGGCCCGGATGACCTGCACCCAAGGGTGTTGAGGGAGCTGGCAGGGGTGATTGCTGAGCCCTTGG
>JAGPOW010000261.1:95816480-95833685 GCA_030014935.1 Caiman crocodilus
AAGTTGTTCTTGCTCCTACCTTGGGCATCTTTAAGAGTAGATTAGATAGGTACTTGGCTGGGGTCCTGTGACCATGGCACTCGTTCCTGCCACTGGCGGTAGGTCAGACTAGATGGCCTGTTCTAGATCCCTTCTGATCCTAGATACTATAATATTCTACACAAAATGTGTCAGTGAAAAAAATACTCTTTTTAAAACATCCTGCTTATGTCATGTTTGCATATAACTTTACATAGCAAAATATTTGCCTCTCCCCATTACTTTTGGTATAGGGCATATAGATATTATTTCTATTTTGTGTAAATGAACAATGGTGAATACACTATTTTGATGGACCCATTATTTACTAGAAGGGCTTGCCAACTTTTAGTAGCCTGCCTAGATTTCCTTGATCTATAACAGTGGTTCACATTGTTTTCAGACTCAAGACATCCCACCACCATATTTTTTTAATGCAGTGGCACCCCTTCCTCAGCTCATCTGAGTGCTTCTCAGCTGGGTTCTGCTGCCAGGAAGGGATGTAATAAAACTGCAATAAAACTGTCCCCTACTGCAAAGCCAGGTCGGGATGGGCTTTGCCACGTCCACATGCTCTTCCTGCATTAAGGCTCTGATCGGTTTCAGGAGTTACCTCGTGCTGTGAGCTCTTTCTGGTCTGACACCTTAACTACTACTCCTGGAAACAGAAGTGGGTGGGACAGTTCCTCCTGTGCCTGTTTCCCAGAGGAGTGTGGTGGGGGAGTAGAGGGGTGGACTTGAAGGAACTGCATAGCTCACTAGCTTCACTGCCTGCTTTAGGTTAATTAGAGAGCCCTAATGCAGGGAAAGCATGTGGGGCAGTTTTGCCTGCCCACTACCCCTAATGGCACACCTGAGTGGCACCCCGTGGCTCCCTGGTTGAGAACCACTGGTCTATACAGGCCATATCTACACGAGACGCTTATTGCACAGTATCTCGTTACTACTGTGCAGTAGTGTCACAGGGTATGAACTGTGGGTAACGAGCTACTGTGCATTAGTAACAAGCTAGTGAGCACTCGCCGTCACCATGAAGCTTATACAGGGATGCTACTGTGCAGTAACACTGGTTACTGCACATTTGCTACTTAATGACTGGTCAGTAATAACTACGCAGTCAACATCTTGTGTAGATGCAGCCACAGTCTCCCAAATTATTCTGGGAAGCAAATTGATGGGGTTTTTTTAAGTTTGACTATTGCTGTTTCTTCTTTCATAATTCTCTCCATTCTTTTCCCAGAGCTGATCTCTGCCCTATTTCATTTTGCCCGCTTAGGTTTCTACATCCTTTCATTTCAGAGGGTTCCTAAATAGCCTGACATAGCCTGTCAAACTTCTGAGAACAGTATGGCATAACTTACTGTAGACTTGCAGCAGCAACAGACCTGTCCAAAAACGTTTCTAGCTTTTTGCACAGCAGATTTTAATAAGGAGGTACTACTGGTAAAGCACTTCTGTATAGGATCTCAGTAATACAGTAATTCTTAAACAGTTCCAAGTCAAGCTATGCTAGTTGTCCAAAATATAGTATTTCAATAGCCGAGTTGATGTATTCCATGAATGAATGTGAACATACTGATTCATGTCATCCAGAAGTTGAAAGAAATTAGTATATATACTAAAATATTCCACACGTTTCAGTGAATGTTTTGTTTTTTGTACAGCTGTATGAGACTTTGATAGTATATTGTTGCACATCAGGGG
Source organism: Caiman crocodilus (assembly GCA_030014935.1). NCBI lineage: Eukaryota > Metazoa > Chordata > Crocodylia > Alligatoridae > Caiman > Caiman crocodilus. The sequence continues at coordinate 95,818,203 of JAGPOW010000261.1, forward strand.
TGGGCAATTATTGTGGGCAGAGGGCCGCTTACTGAGTTTTGGCAAGCCATCGAGGAATGCATGATAGGCAGCCCAGGGCAGATAAATATTTTCTAATTTTTTTAGGGGCCCTTCAGGCCAGATAGAATGGCCTGGCAGGCTGCATCCGGCCCCCAGGCTACATTTTGCTCACCCCTGTTATACATATTGATATCCATCTTTAAAGCAATGTACAACAGCTCTTATCTGCTTGCTTTCTAGGAGTAATCATTATTATCTGATTTTTTTTTTATTTTTTTTTTTTATTTTTTTTAATTTTTTTATGTGGAATAACAGAGAGAAACTGAGTGGTTTGATAGCTCAGACTAATGCCACACATAAAATTTGATGAAAAGTCCAGTGAAATTTGTATGTCTTTCAACTGATTTCATCATGCTTTGGACCAGGGCCATAATTCAGTAAATTACATTGCTTTGTCATGGACAAACACTTTATCCTGGAACATATCAAAGTTGTCTTAGAGATACTGTCATGCATGCGTGCATATTATATAATATAAAATATGCTGTCATACATTTCTAATATTCAAAGGTTTGACCACTTATATATAAATAAAAAGATATAGACAATATAAAAGATAAATGTGATTATATCTAAAATTATTGATCTAATAAATATTACTGTTATTATTTAGATTTATATTCCTCTAACAACAACAGAATCCCTAGCTGACAGTGTAAAATTTTAAAATTCCACCCCATCCTCTACTGCCTGCCTGTATCGAGTACCAGAATACCTACCAGGGAATTTCTGTAGTCACACACTTAGAATATTCATACTTGAAATAGAAAATATATTTTCTTCTCAGCACTCACAATTTTAAATGGATAAAAATGCAAAAGTTTCCAGGTAAGGCTAGACATTTGGGATGTTAAAAATGTATTCAGGTTTTCTCTACAGAATTTTTGTGTGTTCAGCTTTAACATTAGCAGAAAAAGGTCAAGAGGATCATGGGGAGAAAATATTGGAAGTCCCAGCATGTTTAAAACAACAACACTATTTTTCCAGGTCCTTTGTCTTGAGTTTTTTACAAATATACGTGCATTTGCTTTTACTTTTTAAGTCACCTATTTATTTGACAGGAATATACAGATTTTTTTTCACTAAAATGTCCCTAAATAAAAAAAATATATATTTCAAAGAAAGTAGAAAAGCCAAAAGTATCTACCACCTCCTTAATCACCATATCAGTATTTTAGCATGCATATATAGTTTTTCCTCTTCTGTGATAGTTTTGTGTTTTGTGTAGTTTTTCCTTAAATACTCTTTACTTTGCCAGTTATTAATAGGTGCCAAAGTTATATTATTAAACATTTATAACATGCATTGTTCTTTATAGTGTGTGTGTGTATGTGTGTGTGTACACAACAATGAAAGCTTTATATATCTCCATAATTCCTATATATATTCCCAGAAAGCAAGTGAAAGTTCCTACTTACTATGGACTTTTAGAGGAATACATTTTGATATTACTGCATTTTTAAAGAAAGCATGAGCCAAAAAGTAGGAGAAAATTTTTGTCTCATGGCTTGGGGTCCCCAAGGATGGCTGTGATGACCCCAGGGATCCATGACTGTGCCTGCTCTTCCTTGCGGGTGCCTTCTAATCTCACTTGTCATGTCTTGTTGGTTGAAATAAGTTGGGAGGCTGCCTATGAGTTTGTGGTCCCGGGTCTGCTGAACCCCACTAGATTCTGCTGATCTTGGATCTCTTGCCAGGTCTCACTTAGTGCCTCTCAAGGCCCACTAAGCCTTATGGGCTAGATGCGTAGCTCCAAAACTGCCCCTTTACCATACCCCATGGCTCACAGATTGTATTTAACCATTGTCTGTTTTGATGAGGCTGCAGTCTAGCTCAGTTTTCTGTTGTCACTGGGCCCTTTGTCCCTGTAGCGGTGCCCTCTGGTGCTGGGGTTTCTCCGCCCCCTGTAGTGGCACCCTCATTGGCACTGGGGTCACGTCAGCCCTAAGGAGGCCTTGTCCCCCCAAAATAGCCACATCCCAGTCCACCGGATTCAAATAACAGCGTAAATACAAGACCCTGGGCTATAACATAACAACAGTAACATTGGAGACCACGCTCTTCCCCTTTAAGGAGGCATGCTTCTTCCTCAACAATGGGTGCCTCCTATACCCAGACACTTTAGGAGCTCCTAGAGCCCATTAGTCTTACCAGCAACAGAATAGGTAACAAAGCATCTTTGAGTAGCATTTATGCAAGAGCTCCTTACACCTGGCTGCTGACAGAGAACTAACCCCCTGCCAGCCCCAGCCCTGGGGCTTATATGTGTCAAGATCCCTGTTTCTTTCCGGTCAGCTGACTGGGTGCAGGTGCCAGCTAATACCCTGGTAAACTTTAAAAATAAAGTTGATTGTTATTCACTGGTGAGAAAATGTAGTTGTAGTACTTTCATTTAAAGCTATTTTACAAGAACATACGGCTCTTAGGTAAGGAGTGGCATGAAATTATGTTTAGTTTAGTCACAATTCCTTATCAGCTCCTCACTTTTAGATGGAAAGCAGAGGGAAATAACTTGTAGCCTTGTGCCTTGTGGCTTGCATTTGCCAGTTCCATCATTTTATCTCTGTTGGCTGGGGATGGAAGCCATGCTTCCGCTTACAACTTTCTACAAAAGAGGAAGAAGAAGAAGGGGGGTAGTACTAAGCAGTCAGGCAGTGTGGTCTGTCTTCCTCACCCAACATGTCTGGACTAATGAGAGGGGTAACTAAACAATGGGGTAGTGGTGGATGGGTCAGCTTCATGGCTTGTGTATATAGGCCAGCTGATCAACAGAATTGTTTTTTCTGATGTTTCCCCGAGGGAAGGAAGTATAGATATTCTGATTGTAAAATAAGAAAAACTGGCAGGGAAGCTGGGAGACAGACTTTTAAAGTTATTTCTTGAACTTTTTCTTTCATTTACAAAGTTCGCAGAAAACTTTTAACAGAGTTGTTTTGTTGGGGTTTTTTTGTGAAATTGTCTTTTTATTTGTTTCCAGGAAATGGCTCTTGAAGTTAAATGAGGCTGGATAAAACACATAAATGAAACAAAGACTGCTCTACATGTGTTAGGGCTAAAAACACCAGAAGCATTGCTGATCAGCCAGTCCTGATAACTTGTCATAATGAAGAAAATTAGTCTCAAAACAATTCGCAAATCCTTTAACTTAAATAAAAGCAAAGATGAAAGTGACTTTGTAGTGGTTCAGCAGCCGTCATTAAGTGAATTTGGAAAAGATGACTCCTTGTTTGGCAGTTGTTATGGTAAAGATTTGGCTAGCTGTGAAGTCAACAGTGAAGATGAAAAAGGCAAAAATAGATCAAAAAGTGAAAGCTTAATGGGTACGTTAAAAAGGAGGCTTTCAGCAAAACAAAAGCAGAAAGGCAAAGGTAGCACACCATCTGTAAGCTCTGCTGATGATGACACCTTTTCTTCCTCATCTGCTCCAATAACCTTCAAAGATGTGAGAGCTCAAAGACCTTTAAGATCCACATCCCTCCGTAACCACCATTATAGTCCAACTCCCTGGCCCCTACGGCCAACCAACTCGGAAGAAACTTGTATCAAAATGGAAGTGAAAGTTAAGGCCTTGGTCCACTCCTCTAATCCAAGCCCAGCACTGAATGGCGTTCGAAAGGACTTCCATGACTTACAGTCAGATAATGTGTTCCAAGAACAAAATAATGGATTAAAAAGTACAGAATCTCAGAATGGGGATTTACATCTTCACATTGATGAACATGTGCCTGTAGTTATTGGACTAATGCCTCAGGACTACATTCAGTATACTGTGCCTTTAGATGAGGGAATGTATCCTTTGGAAGGATCACGTAGTTACTGTCTGGATAGTTCCTCACCCATGGAAGTTTCTACTGTTTCTTCCCAAATGGGCGGAAACGCATTTCATGAAGAGGAGAGTCAAGTGGATCAAGATGTGGTTGTTGCTCCAGATATTTTTGTGGACCAGGCAGTGAATGGCTTGTTGATTGGTACCACGGGAGTCATGTTGCAAAGTCCAAGAGTTAACCACAATGATGTTCCTCCACTCTCACCTTTGCTACCTCCGATACAGAATAATCAAATCCAAAGGAACTTCAATGGCTTGACTGGCACAGATGTCCACGTAGCTGAAAGTATGCGCTGCCATTTGAATTTTGATCCTAACTCTGCCCCTGGAGTTGGAAGAGTGTATGACTCTGTACAAAACAGTGGTCCTATGGTTGTGACAAGTCTCACAGAAGAATTGAAAAAACTTGCAAAACAAGGATGGTACTGGGGCCCTATCACACGTTGGGAGGCAGAGGGAAAATTGGCAAATGTGCCCGATGGTTCATTTCTGGTTCGAGATAGTTCTGATGACCGTTATCTTTTAAGCCTGAGTTTCCGATCCCATGGTAAAACTCTTCATACTAGAATTGAACATTCAAATGGTAGGTTTAGCTTTTATGAACAACCAGATGTGGAGGGACATACTTCTATAGTTGATCTAATTGAACATTCGATCAGGGACTCTGAAAATGGCGCATTTTGCTATTCAAGGTCTCGATTGCCTGGATCTGCAACTTACCCAGTGAGACTGACAAATCCAGTATCTCGATTTATGCAGGTTCGTTCCTTACAGTATCTGTGTCGTTTTGTTATACGTCAGTACACTCGAATAGACCTGATTCAGAAACTGCCTTTGCCAAACAAAATGAAGGATTATTTACAGGAGAAGCACTACTGAAAGCTTATGGGATATTTGCATCTTGCACTTTGGGAACAACAACAAAAAAATAAATAAGAGAGATTGAAATACAGTTTACAAACTTTCATAACTATCAAAATTTTTTGCTGCCATAATAATATTTCATTTTTGTGTGTAAAGAATAGTAATGCATTTGGGTTTTTTTTCTTGTTTTGTTTTCAGTTTTTTGGGGGGGATAGCTTTTGTTTTTTGGTTTTTTTTAAGAATGATCTCAAGGTTTTTAGAAGTGTGAAATAACTATCTTTCATAAATGTGCAGATTAATCACAATGTGAATGATCAAATTCTCTTATTTTTCCTCAAGTTCTTTGCTGCTATCCACTGTGATTTTTATGCATTGAAAGCACATTTCATGTGTATTCAACCATAAGTAAAAAATCAAATGAATCTTGTAGAATGGAATTTGGTTTTTTTTCCTTTGAAATGGCCTATTTTATAAAGATAATTGTGGATAAACATACTACTATGCTAAATTACAGAATTTAGATATACATTAAAATGATTTCCTGGCATCCTAACTAAAAATTTCTGTAGAAGTACCCTAAATTAGAACTTATTAATTGATAGAGCTGTTTGATGGAACACAGATACACACAGCCTGTCTTTGGAAAATCCCTTTTGCCTAAATAATGTAGAATAAATTTTGTTTCATTTTCCTATAATTTTTTCTTATCCTTTTAAAAATGGCCTTTTAAAATGGTCTTTGACAATAGATACATAATACAAATGTGGAAATTGTAATACTTGGATAGACATTGAACATGAATCACTGGTGACACACTTAAAATAATTTATAGAAATGTTCCTAATTATAAGAGCTATGAAGTAATCTATGATATAGACGTATGGTAAGACGCCTAAAAGCCTCACCTTCTCGAAGATAATTTTTTCTCTACACCATACTTCAAAATGATAGGTTTTTTTAAACATTTTTTCTTTTTTTGGATTTCCACATTTGAGATTCAGTTGTACATCTAATATTATTTTGGTTGTGTTTTTATGGGAGAGGGGACTTAAAATTTATACTTACCATTCACCATTTTTAAAATCTTTCAAACTGAAGAAAATGCCCTGTGTTTTAATATGTCATCAAGTGCTTCACTTACTAAAAGTTTCAGAAGCTGTCATGAAAAGTATGTTTTGATGTATGGAATTTTAAATTTGTTGAGGAAATATTTCTAACTTCTGATGGGATACTGGGATTTAGAGCCTATAGTTAATCTGACCTTCTTATAAAGACTTCTGTATTTGAAGCATGGAGTCTAGATTGCAAATTTCTCTTTGCAATATTTATCCTTGGCATTTTCTTGGTTTTTCTCTCTGGCTGTACTGCATTTGTGATTTCATTGTTAAAGGTGGCAATGGCTATTTTTTAAATGAGTCAATACTATATTTTTAGTTTGTCACCTTCCCCATCAGCAGTTGGTATGAGTTGCTGTTCAATAAAAATCAACTTGGAAAAAGGTTGTTGCAGTTTTGATGATTTTTTTTGATGATTTCTTACTGTAGCTACCTTTTTTGTCCCCTATAGTGAGTCCTTAGTATTGAATACAGTATTGCTGCACAGTGCTGCAATGGCACTAACTCATGGGTTGCCTGAATTGATACACTACATTTATATTGTTTTCATTTATTTTTTAGACAGCAAAAAAGAAAAATGAAAGGCAGGGGAAGCTTGTCAGTTGCTTGGAGGGAGGGAGGATAAGGATTTCTTCTTTTGTCCAACATTTTTTTTAATTTAACAAAATATTGCCATAAAAAATCCTGAACAAAGTATATATGTTTAATTTGTTTGCTCTGCCACCCGAATTTATGCAAGCTTGAATCCTGATTATTCCCTACTGATTCCCCCTCCCCTCCCCCCCAAATCAGGACTACAAACCTTATTAAAAAGGCACAGTTATCTATAGCATGGTACAGTGTTCTGATTTTACCCATGGGGAGGAAAAAGGAAATAATTTTTTTAACAGAATATGAAAAACGTATGTGTTAGGATGAAATCTCCAACACTTTCATCGCTTTAAAAATTCTTTCCCCATGCAAAATAGATAGACTACATAATATAGAATCACTGGAATGCTTGGTACATTAGGACAAGGGTTAAATTTGCCCCAACTTTTAACAAATTAAAGATGTATTTAAAGAATGCTGTGTGCAGAAGTATTTAATGGACCTAGTGCAAGAATTTTTTAAATAGTGAAATTGATATTCAGAATTCATTACTATGTTAGGAAAATGTACATGAATTTGTGTGCTAAATTTCTTTCCCATTTCTTCATGTATTTTGGTATGTTTACATATAAAAGTTGATTATTTTAGAAATATTCATTTGGCTTATTTCACCCAATGGTTTTTAAATTATCTTCCTTGCCTTGTTGTGTTCTTTAATTCTGAACTTAATAGACAGTCCAGTTCTTTTTGCCACCCTGCTTTCCATATAGTATTGACTAAAAGGATCTTGTCAAGTAGTTTCCACCTAAAAGGTGACCTACATAGCATTTTTTTTGTAAATCTGAAAATGATGTTTTTTGAATCTGCTATACAGTAAAGGCAAATTTTTTTTTAAATATCTGCTCTACTGAGAATCACAGAATACTTTTGTGTTACTGAAGCAGCAGGAGAAGCACAAAAGAAAAAACCCTGTTTTGAAAATGCAGGTGGAGATGCTTATAGTTGCCTATTATAGATATTACTGTGACAATGACGGTAATATCATTTAGTTGTAAAACCATTTTAAAAGTGTGTAGGAGCAACTGGAAATAGGAAAAGTTGTGTTGATTGTGCTTCATTTTTATAAAGCAACAAAATCTGTTTGCCAAATAGAAGAAAAGAAAAATAATGGATAACTTTTCTTCCCTCTTAATAGAAGATCAGTAATAAAGAATAAAAACTACTTGACCATGCCCTTTTAAAGTAAATCGGTGCTTATTTTACTTAGCACAACAGTCTGAGCATTTAAGAGGTGTGCACTTTTCACATATTAAGTGTTGTAAAATGTACTTGAAAACAAAAGTTTGAAATAAGACTGATTATTGATTTTGTGGTATTAATGGTAGATGTTATTGCTAACACTGGCAGCTTTGCCATTTGGAAAAATAAAAATCTACCTTGTATTTGGATGTTGTACTTTAAATTACCAAGGTTTTCTTTGATTTGTAAAAGTGTTTCAGCCAAACAAATCGATTTATATTCTCTGATCCATTTGTACTTAACCTGCTATTGACATTAATGAAAATAATCTTTTTTTTTTTAATCAAGGTGAATTTCCATCATCAGTAGGTTCTGTAATACAATTATTAATTTTAAAAGTTTTCAAATAAGTGCATTTCACATTTTGTTAAATACATTTCTAAATTAACTTTGACTGCTGGGCTAGGCAAAATATGTGCAGTTTTCTTACCATGCATTTCATGTGATATGAATACAGGAACTGTAAATTAAACCATAATACCAGCAATATACAGGTTATAATTCCAGTAAGGAATAGTCCTTATTTATCTAACTTTTAAATTCTAAGCTAAACTCTGGGTACAATAGTGATTTGTCAGTTTTTTAAAATACTTTTTAAAGTTCTGCAAACAGTAAAACTTAAAGCATTCTTTATTAAAACATGAAATAGTTGATAGCTCATAACATGGCAAATATTATGGAATTTCCTGTTTCTTGAAAGTTTCCAAATGCTACATGCAGTTGATGAAAAAATATTACTGAATTTTGTACTGAGTATATGTTGGGTTAAAGAATTTTTACAGTGGTGATGGAGTACCATGAAATTAATATTTGCAATCCAGATTGCTGTAGTTTACACTTTTCTGTATGTTTCAAACCAGGTGTGCACTATTTGTGCAGAAGCACACCACAGAATGAATTATCCAAAGTCCATTGATTTTTAATATGTGTTTTGGTTTGTAAACAAAATTATAGTAATTTCTTGCACATTTTTGAAAAATAATTGTATAAGAATTTATGTATCTGCTTCTAGATACAGTGTGTAAATAAAAATTTAATTCACAAAAGAATCCATGAAGTACTCGTTGACTTAATGAAACCCTGAAATATTTATTGACTTTTTTTAGGGTTTTTTTTTTCTCTATCAATGGCTGACTATTTTTGTATCTCATTGATTGATTTGATCAGACCATAGCAGCAATTTTTCCTGCTACTAATATTTCTAATAAGTTATATCTCTAGGTATCACTTTTGCTTTCTGAGGCAACTGGGAAAGCTGCCAATACATAATTAAAATAGGGAGTTTAAAATATGTTGGTATTCTGCTTCTAATATTTTCTTCTGAAAAAGGTAAACAAGAACAAAGAAATCTTAATTTTAAAAGTATTTGAAACTCATGGGTTTTATGTGTTTTCTTTTTATTAAAAGTGAGAGCTTATCATTTTCAGGCAAATCATGAATTAACTGTAATGTGGCTGGAAAATAGAAGTAGAATTATATCGTATTTCACAATGTATATGTCGAGGTTTGAAGCCCAATTTTGAACTCTTATAATTCGACCGTGATTACTATACTGTATCATTGTCCTCTAAGAGTGGAGCTGGGTTAGGCACTTGGCTGGCACAGCCCAGGCAGTACTGCTCACAGGGGATGTGGCTGCACCAGCCAAGCACCAAATCTGGTGCTGTTTGTAGGGAACAGGGCTGAGCTCAGAGCTCGGTTGCTGTGGCCCAGGTAGAGCCGCTCTTGGGGACTGGGGTGGGGCTGGGATCAGTGCTTAGCTGCGCAGCCTCATTCTCTGTGAGCAGCACTGCCTGGGCTGCGCTAGCCGAACACCGCATCACTTGCAGGATATGGAGCTGCGCTGGCTGAGTGTCAAGCTTGGCCTTATCTGCAGCAAGTTCAGCTAATACATCCTCATCCCCTGTGAGCAGCACTGCCTGGACCACGCCAGCTGAGTGTCGACTTCATTATCACTTGCAGAGGACAAGGCTGGGCTCGGCGCTCAGCAGTACCACATGCAGAAGATATGGCCAGGTTTGGCACTTGGTTGACATACCCCCATCTCCTGTGACTGGTACTGGGCTTGGTGCTTAGTTGCCACAGCCCAAGCAATGCTGCTTGTAGGGGATGGGGCTGTGCCAGCAGAGCCCAGCCCCATCTCCTGGAAGCAGTGCTGTGGCATGTGTCCACCCCGCCAGGTGCCTGGCCCACACTTAGGGTGTGTAGGGGCTGGTATAAGTTGACCCCATATTTCTGATCCAAAAAGTTAGGTTAACATATACTGGACCTACAAAATTCCTAACTCTTTGGATCCGAAAAATGGGGTTGACTTATATACTGTGTAAACCTATACACTATGAAATATGGTATATCTTTTATTTATTTGCTATTTTAAGTTTAAACATAAAATGAAAGAACACTTTAAATCAGAAGAATAATTAAACTGTTGAGAATAAGCAAATTCTATTTTATAGATCTCTCTATAGCAGGGGTAGGCAAAATATGGCCCGTGGGCTGGATGTGGCACACAAAGCACTTTCATGTGGTCCATGGTGCCCACCAACAAATTATGCCCTGCCCATGAGGGTGGGAGTGAGTTGCCCACGTTTACATCCCCTCTCCCCCAAACATACCTATCATGCCTTGCTCCCACCCTCGTGGGTGGAGGGGCCGGGCCCTATCAGCACAGGTTCTGGGCAGAGCGGCTGCTGCTGCAGCAGCTAGGGAAGTGGTGAGGGCAGGGCTGCAGCTGGGTGAGAGCGTGGAGTGGGGGGCTGGGGTTGGCAGCATTGCAAAGCTCATGCCCAGGGCAGCAGCAGCAGCAAGGAGCTCTGCTGGGCAGGGTGTAGGTGGCAGGGAAGGTGGGGGACTCCCCCCCACGGTGCATAGAGCTGGCAGACAGTAGCAGTCAACACTGGCTGAAGCCCTGCCCCACTGGGCACCAGTACAAGCACCCTGAGCACCCCGCCTGCTGTTACACCATGGGGGGAGTACAAGGGTCCCCACATCCCCCCATCTTCCCTCACACTGCACAAACCCAACACACCCATACCCTGCCCCCACAACCCTCCGCATATACACAACCTCCCAACAAACCCTATGCCCCCCCACAGCCACACTGCCTACACACACATGTACCACACAAGACTGAATTTATTTTAGCGTTATGCAATTGCCTCTATAAACAGTATGCAAACACAAATCATGACAAAAATATTTTTTGTAATAAAATGTGTTATAGCAGGTGTTTGACTTTTAGCATATGACTTGATTTTTTTTTCTGGTTCTAAGATGCTAGTCCCCCTCTCCCAAAAGGAGTATTTCCAGGGGCAAAGGTCGAGGGTGGGACTTTGGATCCCAAGATAGCGACCAGGGTGTGAGGCAACTGTCAAGGGGCAGGGTTACCCATGCGGCCCTCGACAGTTCACCAAAACTCACTAAGTGGCTCTCCACCTGAAATAATTGCCTGCCCCTGGTCTGTAGCTTCCATGCTCAAATTTTAAAACTCAGTTTTAATAGACATTGTAACTGCTTCTTCTGAGGTTTTGAAAATTCATAACAGCAGCTATTGGAGTGTGTAAGGTTTTGAACATAGAGTAGTTGTTTTTTTTTAAACAATCTTTCCCCTTTTTAAGGGGGCAGTAAGATTACACTGTTAAATTTGTGCTTGAAAAATTGTTAAGGATTTCATATGTATTGAGAAATACAGGCTTTTATTTCCATCTGTTTAATGAAGAACCAGTTGCTGTGTTTGCTCACGTGTGTCAAAACTGCTAATAAAGATACCATGTGATGGTGGCTCTGGATCTAAGTACATAAAGTCCTGAAACTGCTTTCTTTTAAAAAAAGGTCCATAGTTACGTCTATTGAAGCACTTATACTGAGGTCAATGAATTTGCTTCCATGTGCGCCAGTCAGGAGAGTTTATTCTCAGTTGTTTCGGCTGGTAAATGTGGGAGTTCAGGTGCAGGTTGAGAATGTAAGGAGATATTTAAAAAAATGAGTGAACAGGAATGGAAAGTTTCTTATGTAGATCCCAATCTCTTTATATAGCATCTGCCTTGCACATGGAAGAGTAAAAGAAGAAATGAAGGCTTATATTTATGTATGTCTTGCCATATATTTGCAACATAATGTTTGTACCAAAAGAATAAAGCTTTGGCACTGATAATTCCTGCTACAAATATGAAAGATTTCTTCACAGATTTCCCAATTGTGCAGCCCACTCTAAATTGCAAAATGTCTTACTTATTCTGATTCATTTTTCTACCTTTTCTTGTTATATTTTCAGCTAGCACAGGTATTCTATTCATCAATGTTTGAGTAGTCCTAGACCTTGATTCAGAAACTATTTAAGTTGTATTCAGGATGAAGTTTATATACTTAAATCCTATAGACAAAAATGGAGCAGCAGAAATAGAGCTCTGAAAGGAGAAAGCAGTCATTTGCAGTCTTTTTTATTTGTTTGAGATGGGCTGACTCAAAACAGTAAGTGTTCTGAATCCCCACAATGGAGCCCGGAATTGCAACAAACTAGTAGCCTTGACTGAACCACGTGATGTTCTAATGCAGCCGGTGGGATGTTTGCTGCCAGGAGTGTGGGAAACCAATAAATACAACAGAAGAGGCAGTTTTGTTTGACTGAAGTCAGAAAGAAAATGCAAATGAGGCTTTTTCCATTTGGCTCAGAGTTGTACAATTGCAATGTGGAGGGTATGCAGGAAATCAGCTTGTTTTTTCTTCGTAATTGTAGGGTGTAGATCAGTGTCACATTGCACCAAAAGCCAAAGGTATGGAGCGAAGGGAAGCAGGGGCTATGACTAAGATAGCGTAAGTTTGAAAGACTGTCCTGGACTCATGAGGCTCCACAATCCACTTATTCTACCAATTTTCTTTGTTTTAAAAGCACAAAAGGAGGTGCTTTATGGAGGGAAGGAAAGTGACAAAGGTTTCCTTTTGTTCAAATCTCACAAATGCAGGCTAACACTAAAAATCCTCACTTTAACTGACTTAAGAATTATTGAGACAGGATCCTGGAGATTAGCCCTTGCAGAGTTCATGAATATGGTATCTCTGAGGGATGAGAATTGAGTTAATCTGTGGTAAGTGCTATAATTTTAGGTACTTCTTAGGTATCTTTTGTGCTGAGAGGAATCAGTGGGAAAGAGGTGGGACTTTCTAATAAACCAAGGGCTCTCTTTTATCACCACCTGCTGTGGTGTTTAACTAAGATGAAGCTTCGGTCCTAACCACAAATTTGATGTTCTACTAACTTTTGATTTGCTTTTCTGATTGTATCTGTAAGCTGTGGTGCATGCTCTGTACATCATGCCTGATACTTTTAGAAAAGGCAGGGAAAGGTGCCCGACCCTAACCCCCTTCAAATACAGCTATTCTTTCAGCTCCCATTCACTGCTGGAAACCTAATGCTATGGTGAGTTCCTGCATCTTGTCTATATGTCTGTTTTGTCCATGTCTGCCTTTCCTCAGTTTCAATGTATTAGATTCTGGGAGATGATGTAAAGAATTCAAGGAATGCAATTTATAGTTTGCCTCTAGCTCAATGGAGACCTTATTATAGAATACTGCAATCTAAATACCAACATAATATGATAGTGATTAAATTATTTCTTGTGGGACACTTTCCTCATATTATACTTTAGCTAGGATCTACTTTAAAAGTAGTAGTACACTTCAATCAGTAGATGCTGAGAATTTAACTGAGCCCTAGTATCTTCCAGCAATATCTTTTAAAATTTTTTTTCACTTAAGCACAGAAACTAAACTCTAAGATTGGAGTAAGACAGTGATTACATGAGGTTGGAGTTGTTATATGTTTACAAAATAAATTATATACAGCAATTGTTATGAATCAATTGTACAATAAATATAAAGCTTATATATGTACATGTAGCTAATTAATATTCAAACAGTCTGATCAAGACACTGGCTTATTGGCTGGTGAATAAATATACGTGTATAATACAGATACACTGATTGGAAGTGCCTTCACCTCTTTACAATACTAGTAAATAATACATAAAGCATATCTAGATTGTGCGTAGTCTAAGTAATATGCTTTGGTGCATCTACACGAGACACTTATTGTGGAGTAGACTTAATTAGCTCCACAGTAAATGTCTCGTGTCTACACACGCGGCCTTATTAGGCTGAAGTAAGCTAATTAACTGCAGTTAATGCAAGTATTATTCTGTCGTGCAATTTTGACTCTACATGTGTGCTGCTGTAGACACTGATGTATGTGGCTGGCCAGGGCACGAGGGTGCTTTACTATGGGGGCTGCCTGCGGGTAACACCACACTGAAGCACCCTCATGGCGCAGCCTGCCCTCTGCAGTATATTGAGCCAGGTTGGAGCAGCTCTAGGCTGGCAGGCTCCCACCCCCCACTCTTGTCCTCTGTCAGCTGGGGCTGCTCTGACCTGGCTCAGTGTACTGCAGTCCTGGGAGCATATGTAAATGTAGCACCTGGGAGCAATAAACTCCAGTGCAAGTAGTGCCAGACTGCATTGCTTTGCCTTAATAGCACATGTAGAGAAACCCCCTGAGTATTCTTTTGGTCCCTGTGCATTTTTATATATATTTTGATCTAAAATTATCTATATTTACTAAAGCCCCTGTTCCCCACCCCCACATAATTTATCCAGTTCAGTTTCCCTCCCCTTTGGGTTCCCAAGCAATCGTAATGTTTATACCCTTTACCGTTTAGTGCTCCCCCATTCTCTTCCACTGTCATTGCTTACCCAAACCAATTTCCCTCCCTTTTGAAACCCCAAATGAACCTTATTTTGGTAAAATTTTCCTAAAATATGGAATTTAACCCCTCCACACCTGAATAATGAACTCCTTCCTGGTAAGTTCCTGACTTGCTCCGTAGGGGACTAATGGCACTCATAGTTCATCAAATACTGTTTTCTGGAGGAAATTTTGTAAAGCCATATTCAGGCCTCTTTTCATATTACACTATATTTATAAGCCTCCCCCCACCCCTTGTACCTGCTTATAACCTTGAGGGCTAAGTACAGACAGTCAAAACACCTGAGGCTGAATTGATTCAAGCTAGGCAGCTTCCTCTAAGCTGCATAGGTTGAACCAATTATCAACTGAACTGACATTCAGTTTTCAATCAAGAGGGGAACACCTACACCGACTCAAGCCAGTAGGCAAGCGGTGCTAGAGCACATCTCCCAGCCTGCTGGCCATTGCCAGCCCAGCCAAGTGTCCCCAATCCCCTGCTGCCCCCCCCCTGGGGGTTAAGGAATACCTTAACCCCCGAACACCTGTTCGGGTGCTGGCCCATCCTGGGTGAGCCTTCCACTCATGGTTTCCCCCAGTTCAGACAGCCCTGGGGAACTGAGGAGAAATCCCCACCCCACTTCCCTTTCCCAGCTGCTGATTGTTTCAGCGGCTGCCACAAGAGGGTGGGGGGGGAGCATTCTTCTAAGCCAAGTGACTCCCATGCATCTCAGCATGGAGGTTCTGGGGAGGCTCTGTCTTGGAGAGCTTCCTCCTGCCCCAACCCAGGGTCCCTCAGCCCCAGAGAGCTGAAGGGTATTCTTCCCCTCCCTAACTCCAACTCCTTGCCTTAGCTGCTGCTTCTTGGGGATAGCCCAGGGAGCAAAGGGAAATTCATAGTAGTTTCATAGTTTCATAGTAACTAGGGTCAGAAGGGGCCTAGAGCAGGCCATCTAGTCTGACCCCCTGCCAATGGCAGGAAACAAGTGCTG
>JAGPOW010000261.1:95833785-95854779 GCA_030014935.1 Caiman crocodilus
TCTCTTCGGCCACGAGCACCAGGTTACCCGACGAGTCCCTCAGGGGCCCGACGTTACCCAGGGCTTTCTTTTTGCCCCCCACATACTTGAAAAAGGACTCCCCTGCATTAGTTTTGCCTCCACTTGGAGCAGCTGAGACAAAACCAGCTGCAAAAAAGCAGGATAATTTCCCTCTACTTGCTGAAGCTGCCCGAGACTTGCAAGGGCTGAGGCAAATAGCTCTGCCATTTGGGAAGGGAAGATTCTCCTGAGCTCCCTAGGGCTGCCCCAGGCTGGGGGACTCTGGGCTGGGGTGGGAGGAAGTCCCCCAAAGCAGGGGCTCCCTGATGCCCCCATGCGAGGATGCATGGGCAGGCACCCAGCTTGGAGGACTGCTTTTGCTTCTATCCTGTCTGTGACAGCTGTTGAAGCAATCAGCAGCTGGAAAAGGGGAGGGGAGAGGGCTGCCAGGGTCTGAAAAGTCCACTGGACCGGGACATTCCCTCCCCCCATGTGATGTGTAGATCCTGTCTAGAGGGGGATGGGGATCTGTTCCTGTGCTCCCCCCATCTCTATGGGCCGACAGACACAGGCAGGAAGCAGGCTAAGGAGCAGAGGGGCAGCAGGGAGCATAGTCCAGGGCTGCAAAGCATCCTTGGATGCTGGAGGACCATGAGTGAACTTGAACCAGGAAGGGATCTAGGACAGGAGTTCCATAAACGGGTTTGACTTAAATCAGTTAAACCTGATTGGATGCAGTATCAGACTTTTTGTAAACTGGTTTTGGTCATTTTGGCTAGAGACTGACGTTACACAGAAATCAGTTTAGGTGATCAGAAACTGGTTTAAACCTGTAACAGAACAGATGTTCAGAGCACATAAACCAGTTTGAAAATAGCTGAAACTGATTTGGGATAAACCTAGTTGAATGTAGTATCAGACATAACTGATTTGGATCAAACTGGTTTATACAATGTCTGTCCCAGACCCCTTGCTGTTTTAAGATAAACCACACACCCCCAGCATCCCAGCATGTTCTCTGGGCTGTGCGGGGCTCTTTGTTCTACAGCAGGGCTAGCCCCTCCCCTCTACTCCCTGGCTGCAGCTCTGGCAGAGGCTGCAGGATGATCTGCCCCCCTGCCCCACTCCCTGCTAAGCATGAATCCCCTCCTCCCCTCGCCAGAGCTCTGGCACAGACTGCAGGCATCTGCCTGTTTTCTCCCTGCTAAGCAGGGATAATTCCATCTGCCCCTTTGCCTTACACCTCTCAGTATTAGCTAGCAGATCTCATGCTGGCTAAAGTCTGTGCTGTGGGAGATGACAAAGGCTTTTTGGAACTAATCAACAGGTAGCTGGTAGTGTCCTTCCTTGGAAAACCTGCTTAAGAAGAGCTTAAATTAATGGACAGAGGCTTTGTTTTCATAATAGGTTGATAGGTTCACTGCTAACTCAGTGTTTATCTGGGCTGCTCAGGCGGAGGGAGGGGGCACGTCAGAGTGTCCTGCTTGGGCCCCTCCCTGCAGCTCAGCCCTGGAAGGGAAGGGAGGGCTGCTCTAATGCCCTCCAGTTTCTACCCTGAGCCACTGCAGGCGTGTGTCTGAATTTTTTTCAGTCCAGAGGGAATGTCTGAACGGTTACAAAGTGGTTCAGCCTAGCCAGATTAAACTAACCTGTAAAGATTAAATCAATTCAAGCTTAGACTTTTTGAATATATGTCCCAAGACTTTGAAAGCAGCTTCCGTGTGCTAAACTTCTGTTCTGTTACAGGTTTAAACCAGTTTCTGATTACTGAAAGTGGCTTGTGTGTAACTTCTGTTCCTTAGCTAGAATGTTTTTACTTCCCTGATTTCTTGATTATATTGGATCCCAATACTACTTTTCTCCCCCCATGTGATATTCCCTCTTCTATTGTCCTTTTCATCTCTCATACCCAGTCAGATCCTCTTGAATACCCCTAGTTTTGTAATTTCTCCCAATCTCCCTGTCCTTGTACTTTGGCATTCTTTTTCTTGGATTTAATAGTTTTCCATTCAGTTTTTTGATGCCTCTCTGTGTCATCATTGAGCTGAGATTCCATGGTGCTTTTCATTAAATTTAGTTTCTCAAATATTTTAAGATCTCTTTTTTTTTATAATGCACTGCTGTTTTTGTTGTGTAAAGATAAATTTAAAAAGAAAACGCCATCCATATCTTATACTTATTTCTCTGGGAAATGCTGTAATTTCACTAACTTCCTTGCTTCTCCTAAACGATGTCTGTGATGAATGTTGAAACACTTGTATATTCTTCTAGAATAGTATCAGAAGTCTCTTAACCTTCTTCAGAATTTGCCACTTCAATTTGAAACAGAAAATTATAGTATCATGTGTCTTGGTTGTGGGGGGAAGGAGAGAAAGAGAGAGGAGTGTAGATAGCTTTATCCATGAGGACTGTTGCCTTTCCTTTGTTTTAAGTTGTGTGAAGGAGTGGAATTAGATACCTTCTTTAAATAGTCTGCTGGCTCTCCCTTCTACATATCTTCTAGGAATTTTCTTATTCTTGCACTATTTCTTATCTCTTGATTTTTTACAGTCTTAGTTTTCTCTTCAACCTCCTTTTTCTTTTTTTTTCAATCAGGTTCATTTTATTTTGCAGATGTTTTGCTGATTGAAGGTTTCCGTCCACTTTTATCTCCAGGTCTGTGACCGTACCCCAAACTCTTCTCTGATTTTACCCAAAATCTCTTCTCTGATTTTATAAAATTGTGCCTCCATAAAGGATTTTAAAGCTCTGATTTCTGAGATTAATTCACTTAAGATCTCTCTGGTCAAAGGGGCTGTTTTGTACTCTTTCAGGCCACACTGGGTAGTAGAGCACCGTGCAGTTACTCTTCCACTGTTTCAAGAACCTCTTCTTGAATTTCTGGTTCTACTTTTCCCCATATCTTTTAATTTATGCACACTCTGTATAAGGCTCCTTTCAAGCTTACAGTTGCTTCTTGTTGCAGCAACTGAACTTCCAAGTTGAACTACCTGCCCATATGTGTGTACTTCATCCATCTTGGAAAGTGCAAGTTTATTGAGAGTTTCTGCTCTGTTTGTTCAGTTCTGCATTGTCAAAACTCGTCCCCCCCAAATTAAGAAACAATATGTTCTCACTAATGTTAACATTTAAAAAATTAAATATTAAAATTATTCCTATTAAGAAAATATTGTGAGAATTTATTTTACAGTTTAGGAGTGAAGAGGGTGATGCTATCTTGTCATGACCCAAGTAGCTTAAGGGGTTCTAGTAAGTTTAGTAAAATTTTCAAATAAAAGTCACTTTCAGTTGGAGTTTAAGCATAGAGTAGTTCAACTTAACAGGGTTCACAATGAACGGCTGTCTTGCAGAGGTGTAGGGGAATATTAGAAAGATTTTTGTAACAGGAATTTATAATGTTCCTGTTGGTAGTCTCTTAACTGCTCCACCACCATATCCAGTCATACAATATATTTGTTTGATAAAAGAAAATCTACTGCACAATAACTGATACTGCCCCAGCATGTCAAAGTATGCTGACACTGCATTCTGAGATGGATGCAAATTACTGAATGATCTTTCGAAATTAATAATTGGCACTCATGTGGATAATGCCTCTTATAGCTTAGGTTTCCCTAAATGTTCAGCACATTTGAACTACTTTTAATAAGGATTAATAAAGTGATGAGTAATAATTATTGAGAAAGATTTGGTTGTTTCAACACTACCCTTCACTTGCCTAATTTATACAAAAATATAATTGTCCCATTCTGTACATTTTATAAGTGGGTAGTCCAGATTTAATATTTAGTGAACTGTAGAATTATGGCCAAGTAGGAAATGTACTCTAGCATCCATTGAAACAAGTTTAGCAAGTAATAGTGTTCATATATGACATTTACAATGATATTTTATGTCTCCAAGGTACATTTAATGTATTATCAAAGATATAGTAACACCACCATTTGGTAGGGGGGGAGTATAAGAAGGAGCTAAACTAAGGCATCTTAATTTCACATGCTTAAGGAGAAAATGAAGAATAAACACAAAAAAATTATTAGAAATGGCATTTCTGAGCTAATAAGAGGATAACGAGCTGGTGGCTTTTTAAGGTTATTATACATGGATTTTTTTTTGTCTCTTATAATTGCTACAGTACAGTGCCTTAGTCTACAAAGCCCATGAAGTGTGGTTAATAAATGCTATCTTGTGGCACCACAAAGGCATAGTTTGGTTAACATTCATGTCTAGCTATCTCTGACTCCAGATAACCAGGTGCCCAACGACGTGAGGTGGCATTTGGCTTAAGTCCAAAACAAGACTTGAACTCACAGTTCTGGAGCCATGTGGCAATCTCTTAACTATTCCACCATCATAAGCAGTCATACAATATATTTGTTTAATAAGAGAAAATATACTGAGAAATAACTGATACTGCTCTAGCACACTGGGTTATCCTGACACTATAGTTTGAGATGGATGCAAATTACTGAATTATCTCTTTTAATTTAAAAAAAAATGTAGAGCTAAACAGCAGATTTATGCCATGTGTCTTCAGAATTGTGACTCTGGGCTGTCATGTCTGCAGAGCCCTGATCATGTGCAAAATCTGGCTCTTCCGGTGCTTTGATAATCTCTTGTATCATTTCCCCAAGTTGGCCTTCTGCATGCACTATATGGAATGTTCCTATTTAGAACTTTACTGGGATGCACTGCTGAACTGCATTCTTTGATATTTGGTTAAAGGGAAAAGATTCACAGATATGTTTCAGTAGGTTGATATCCCATAAATTGCATGGAGATTTTATAACCTGCAAAATGAAAATGACTTTGGGTAAAGCTTGATGGGTTAAATCTTGTCCTCTTTCAACATCAGGGTATTATTAGTGATTGAAAGCTGGGAAGAAGCTGTCCTGGACTCAGTGCGTTAGAGGTTACATATTTGTTCCTGGAAATCCCTGTAGGACTATTCCACACGTGTTAGGGCCTCAGGCTTTGTATATTCTAAAACAGAATTCTTCTTAAGAATTATACCCCCACAGGGAAATTCTCATGAACCACTTTCTTTCATATTTATACATGTGCAGAGCATTTTCCATCCAGTTAATGATCAGATAATGTCTTGGTGGCAACTAGAGTAGTAAGACTATTATAGGAAAATATGTATTTTAATTACCAAGAGATGCGGTTTATTATTAAGAAATGTTTAGACTCAGCTTAATTTAACTTTTCTCACTTGTCTCAAGACACAGAAGAAACTGGGCACTAGGATTTTTTATTTATGCATAATTCCCAATCTGGTTTTAAACTCCTATGTTCTCAGCTAAAAACAATGAGAGGAAATGTGGAGCTTGGGGTAAGGCGTGTGTGTGTATGCACAAGAGCACCAGCCAAAGATTTGCTGCTACAAGGGGATATCACCTCTTTCATTTTCTACTGACATGTAAGTAGAGTGGCCATTTAAACCCTGATTTTCAGTGGGACATGAATGTGGTGGACTGGTGGTACATGCATGCACCTTATACTGCCATTGCTGCTCTACCCTCTCCCTGCCAAAGCTGGAACTAGAGCCACTGCAGGTAGGATGCAGGGTGTAGGAGGGAGGGAAGGAGGCAGGGAAAGAAACAGGAGGATAAGGTTCCATTCTGGCTCCATTCTGGAATCCTCCCCTACTTATTAAAGACTTGTGCCATGTTTGTCTACCTATTGTTATGCTGCTGGTGTGTGTTTTTATGGCTTTCTTAGTTCCCATTGAAAAAAGATGTATTATTTGTTTAGATTTTGAATGACAGGGGGTAACAAATTGTTAAATCTTTAATTTTCTTCAGCTTCCACTCTGAAGCTGGAGCAAGATCCAGTAAATTTCAGAGGGAAATGGTAGTCATTATAAGAAGCATGTACATAACTATATCTTGTTTGTCATTTACAAGCAAATGTACCTAATCCACATGGATTTTCTAACTGATTTCTTTCACATAACTCTTGCCTTTGTGATTTTTAGCGTATCAATGAAATGTCATCTTTTACTCACACAATTATTCTTCTAATTTTTAATTTTTATTCCAGACCTCCTAGATACTCCCATATTATCCTAGCATTGCAAGCTTCAAAGACAAGAAGTAAATCCCCAAACATATGTGTAGCCATGTCTAATTGTGCAATAAATTAAATGATGCATGATGACAGGAAATGCAACAGTGATTCCACATTTTTTTTCAGTAGTATCTGCTAAACTTCCTAAAATAGATTTTCCTACACAGAAATCTATGTCAGACATTTTATATGTCAGCTTGTAGCAGAAAAAAATTCACTTGTTCTTCTTCATATTAGAGGAGTGAAGTCATATGTTTTATATTGCAGAGATTTGGTCTAAATTCAACAAAAGTTTTGAAGTATCAGGGGGAAATAATTAGTCTTAGTCAAAACAATAGAAATACCATTCCTTGGGAATGGATTAACAATTTGGAGTAAAGATGAATTTGAAGACGCTGCTTAGAAGTAGTAGGGTTGGAGTGTTGCTATAGCCATGATGGTCCAGGAAATGTACATGAGGCAAAAAGTTTTTATGATATGTTTTATTGGACCAACTGTACAGGTGGGAGAGATGTTGGACACAACATGCTCTTTTTCAGGTCTGGGAAAAGCTCTGAAGATGGGCATTTTTATGCCCTAAACTGGGTTGTCTAGCACTGGACTCTATAGTTGGTCCAAAAAAATATCATAAAAACACCCCTTGCCTTTATTGGTGTTTAGAAGGATGTGGTTTGCCCTTTGGCTGCAGGTGAATTTGCTTTTTTAATGGTTATGATACTATCATGCTGTAAGAAGTTCTTACAGTAATGTCTGTACATCTCCTGCTCCTGTTGTTTTCAGGCAGACCTCTTCAAGTTGACTTAGCTTCTCCAAGATGCTATTGTGACCTCGTAGATAAAAATAAGAATCACTAGGTGCTTCTACACAAGACACTATGGTGCTGTAGTGACACGCTATGGCACCGTTGAGTCTGTTGGCAAAAACCATGATGTCGCTGTAGAAACACACTTCCTTGTTACAGTTGCTACAGCGATGTAGTGGCCAAAAATAACCATGTGCAGTTGGCATGGCTCAGTATGGGCTGTTACTGTGCCATCTTTTAGTACTTGCAAAAGGAAGTACTAAATGATGGCAGTAACAAAGGCACTGTATGGCCACGTGTAGACCCACTGTTATATATATTCCATTTCTCTTTAAACACAAATTAGATTGCTATAGAGAGGAAAAAGTGGTTAAACCTAAAATTTGTATGTTTGATATTCTTTGAGCAGATCAAATAATTAATAGCCTAGTGCTTATTGCTTTATGAGTTCCATTTATTTCCCAGTGGAAATACATGAATAGATTTCAATGATGAACAAGGACAAGATTTATTTTAGTCCAAATGAATGAATGCTAAGGGGCACTTCTAGTACTTTTAAGTTTCTGAATAGGAAGGAAAGAGAGTACCATCCAGGGATTTGACTATGTAATTTAAAAATAGAGAGAGGGAGGTAATTAAAAGCAGCAAATGTGTGACTTGTCTTTTCCTAAAGTCTAAGAGAACATCACAGGAATTTAAGTTTCCCAAAGTTAATGCTGTAGCTATAGGGTCTTGAGGACATTTGTACATTCAAGTTTCTGATTCCTTCTGTTTCTCCCCTACTTTGTCAAAGTAAGTTGCCTGTACTGGACATTAGAACTGAGGCCTAAAAACAGCAGTATAATGCAAAAACAGTACTGTGTTGAGGGAGATGAAATCTTTACCTCTATAGGGATCTGTAGGAAAAACATTATCAGAATGGGGATCAGCTTCCATTCTGTGAAGTTAAAATAAAGATCTAAACAGAAGCACTGACATGAAGTGGTATCTTTGAAGAGAAGAAACAAATGACTCCAATATGTTTTTTTTTATATTACATTTGCTGCTGGTTGTAAACCTTAACTTCTAATGAATTCAGTTTCTTGACATAAGACCAACAAGTTTTTAAATCACCTTGTTTTTAGTTTGGTCCTGGATAGGATATAAACAGCAAGAATAGAGAATCTTGAGGCTCCTTAGTAGGCATGGGTTCAGTATGGAGATTTATTTTAACCTCATCATATAGAGCAATATCTTAACTCTTCCCTTGGCCCTGAGAAACTTTCCATGTTGTTTCCAGGATTTCCCCAGTCCTGCAACAATACTAAGGCTACTGCTTCCACAGTACTCTGGAGGATTTTCTGTCCTGTCTGTTGGGCTGTTCCAGCGATTTCTCATATGTGCAATTATTTTCAGACATAAAATTGGATAAAGATGAGGAGCCTTCACAAATAGATGCTATATACTTTTCTCTCTCTTCTGAAGAAATCAACCAGCTGTAGGCTTTTCCACCTCCCCCTAACACAGAGCACGAAGCAGCCTTGCGCAATCCTACCATTTAATAGAAATATAGTCTTGCAGCTGGTGGCCATACTCAGCTTTTTCCTACCTTCTATTTTCAGAGGAAAAAACAACTGATAATTTGCTGTTGTGGACCATACTTTTGCTGTCAGAATAGCAAGGAGGTTGGCTGGTAAGGGACCTTCAAAGCCTACTGGAAGGAGAGAGAGAGAATAAAATGTTCTGGTCTTGATCGGGAAAGAAATGTATAAAGGTAAATTTTATCTTGATGCAGTCCAAGCCTTACTTTTACAATATGCCAAATCTATCTTATTTTCAAATATTCACTCCTAATTTGTCAGTGTTAATACTGGGTAAGTCCTATGCTTCCTGTGTGACTTCAGACAAGTCACTTAATTTTCTCGTGCCTCAATCGCCTGAACAGAAAAAGTTGACAAAACCTAGTGAAGCCAATAAAAAAGAGGTGGGGCAGCAGAGCTTCATTTTCCTGGGTTGAAAAGCAAAATAAAACAAAATCAAAACCTTATTTAATTGAACATTTTGCAAGAAACAATGGATTCTGCACACAGAATTCAAAATAGTCATTTAACACTTTCACTTTTTAGTGAAAAGATTTTTTTAAAAGGTAGTACTATACAACCAAAAAACATTGCTTTTGTATTGCTGTTTGCTTGATGAAGGTGTCAGGCTCATCAGTTATTGTGTTCTACTATACCACACGGTTATATTTACAATGGAACTGTAAGGCTGCAGTCTTGCAAACATGAGTAAGTTTATGCAGAGGTTTTATCTGACTAAGTTTTTTATTTGAACATGGAATAAATCAATGTACATATTTGTGTTTCAGGATAATCAAGTCGCTTATCAGAAAGTGCAGGTGACTCGAAATGAATCTGCTAAAAGTTCACACTTTATGCACTGTTATTAAGACGCGGTAGGTGTAAATGACATTTTAAAGAACATTTCCTACAAAAATGGCAAAAACCTACAAAGAGTGAAAGTTTCTTTATATTACTAGGAAAGCATAAAAGAGTATCACACAGGCATGCAAAGAGAAAATTAGGAAGGCCAAGGTATGATCTGAGATGCAGCTGGCAAGGGCCATAAAATGGAATAAGAAGGGGTTCTGCAAGTATATCAAGAGGAAGACCCAAGAATCAGTAGGTCCCATGTGGAATGCAGAAGACTATCTAGTTACAGATGATGTTAATTAACGTCTATTTTTCTTCAAACTTCACAAATAGGGGCAGCTACCAGATGATGAGTGCAGTTGGCAGCTCAGAAAGGAGAGGAGTCAAACAGCCTTAAAATAGTGACAGAACAGAACCTAGGGAGTACTTAGAGAAGCTAAATTATTTCAAGTCAGCAGGACTAGAAGGGATGCACCATAAGGTACTGAAGGCACTGGCTGAGGTAATTTCAGAGCCTTTACCATGTTTGCTTTGAGAACTCATGGATGATTGGAAAAGGACAAATATAGTGCCCATCTTTAAGAAAGGGACGAAGGAGGAACCATGGAATAATAGACCAGTTAGTTAGACCTGAATACCTGGAAAGATAATGGAGCAAGTCCTCAAGGAATCTGTTGTGAAGCACCTAGAGGCAAACAAGGTGATCAGGAACAGGCAGCATTGATTTTTCCAAGAGCAAATCATGCCTGACCAACCTCATATCTTTCTGTGATAAACTGACAGGCTCTGTGAATAGTGAAAACAGTAGATGTGATTATACTTTGACTTTAGCAAGGTTTTTGTCACCATCTCCCACAATCTCATGAACAAACTGAGGGAAAACAGACTAGATGAAAGTACTGTAAGGTGGGTACTTAACTAGTTGGATCATTGTACTCAACTAGTAGTCATAACTGGCTCAGCATCTAGTTGGGAGGAGGTATCAAGTATAGTTTTTCATGTGTCTGTCCTGGGTCAGTATTGTTCAACATCTTCATTAAAAATTTGGACAGTGTGATTGACCGCACGCTTAGAAAATGTATAGATAACACCAAATTGGGTGGAGTTGCAGATACTCTGGATGGTAGGCCTAGGATCCACATTGAAGTGGATAGACAGGAAAATCATCTGTAAACAACCAGATAAAATTCAACAAGAACAAGTGCTAAGTCAGAATAATTGTACACACAAACACAGACTGAAGAATGACTGGATAGGCTGCAGAACTGCAGTGAAGGATCTGAGGGTTATAGTGGACCATAAGTGGAATTTGAGCCAACAGTGTGCTCTTGTTGCAAAAAAAAAAAGCCAACAGTATACTGTCTTGTATTAACAGGAATGTGACTTACAAAACAAGGGAAGTGATTCTTTCTAGCTTTGGGCCTCACACTTCAAGAAGCATATGAATAGTTAAGAAAGAGTCTAGCAGAGAGCAAAACAAATGATTAGAGGCCTGGAAAGGCTGAAAGAATGGTTATTTAGTGTGGAGAAGAGAAGATGGAGGAGGGATTTCATAACAGTCTTCAAATACCTGAATGGTGATTATAGAGAAGATGGAGATTGGGTTTTCTCCATGACCATAGGGGCCTGGAGTAGGAGCAGCTGCCTCAAGCTGGATCAGAGAAAATCAACACTGGAACTATCTGACTATGTAGATGATCAAGCACTGGAGCAAGCTACCTAGAGAAGTTGTAGAGATTACAACTCTGGAAGTTTTCAAAAGTGGGTTTGACAGAGACTTGGTTGGCATGGTTTACAGAGGAATTATCCTGTCTTGAGGAGGGGGTTGGACTAGATGACTGTGTTCCTTCCAGCCCTCCTTCTGTAAGATCCTATGCAGAAATCCAAAGTAAGTACTTAAAAAATCCCATAGCCTGATTTAGGTAAATATAAAACACTAAGATAAATTCCTGGCCCCACTGAAATTCATAGAGTTTGATTTACCCAAATGTGAAAAGATGCATAAGCATAAAGAATTGAAGTAATGAAAGGGGAGGAAAATATTAATATTTCCCATAAAAAATGGTTTAGAAATAAAAACATGTTTTTGTTATGTAACATACTTTATGTTCAGTCTTGACTAAAGGGTGCACCTTTTCCTTGCCATTGTAGCAAGGAAGTAATCCTTTATATTAGCATAGATGAGATTCCTTCAAATTTAGCTTTTTGAAGTGTTTCCTATGTTTTCAGATTAGTGGCCCAAATCTACTATATGACATCACTTTATTGAGAAAAGATTTTCAGATGTATGTTTTATATTTTTTCTACATTTCTTTTCACATAACTCATAGTATTTCAAAAGCTCCTTACAGTCCCAATAAATTCATAGACAATCTGGTCCACTGACCTTATTGGTAAGAATACATGCGACTAAAATATGGCCTGTAGACCTACGTTGTGTGGCCTGAAGGTTTTCCTATGGGCCCAAGTATTTGGCAGTGGGGGAGCAGTGGCAGCATTAATTACCAGTTACCAAGGTGTGGTAATTAACACTGCTGCTGCTTGTTCCACTACTACATTTCTGGCCAGATGACATGGCCTGTGTTTTGGATCAGGCCCATAGGACTGGATGTATTGAGCACACTGGCTTAGAAAATCAGAGAGAAGTCCTGGTGGATAAAAGTGTTCACATCAGGACTTCAAAAGCGAGTAATGATATGACTTCAGAAACTAATAGTGTTATTCAAAACTACTTAATTGCTGTATGAAGCTAACATAGGCTGCCAGATATTGATGATATATTTCACTGCTCAGAGACTGTTGATAGGCAAAAGACTTTGGGGCAATTACATTTCTGCAGGTGTTGAAAATTGCTCATTTATGGATTCTAATGAGTAAAAATACATTAAAGAATTGTTTTCCAACTTCGATGGAAATAGTACCAAGAATAGAACCAATTGGAATTATTGACCCAATGGACTGGAAGTATTAATTTGCCAAAAATGAAGTAAAATATAATAAAATAAAATAAATAAAATAAAATATACCATAAAAACTGATTTGTTGTCTTGTTTGAAGTCTGTAAAATCAGACCCAGACAGATGAATTGATTTCATTCAAAGAATCTAGTGCTTTTGAGAACATTCTCTTTCAAATAATCTCTCCTTTAGATCACTGGGTTTGAATTTTGAATATGTCTGATTCCAACACCTCTTCCACAAAATAGATTTGATAATTATACTTGTCTTGAAAGAAGACATTATGGAACATGCAACAAATGGATTTATACTTTTTGAGGTCTAAATAATACCCCCAACTTTTGGTTTCTCCTAGTTGTCAGGTTAGAAGACATGACCACCTGCCAGATTATTAGCGTCTTATTAAGTAACACAACCGAGGTTCGCCGGGTTAATCAGTAGCAGAGATTGAACTCTATGTGCGTATGTCATGCGATGTGAGAGTGAACAGTGTGTGATCAATTGAGCCCAACCAACCAGTGACTACCTAAGGGGCATGACTGCCTGGCCAGCAGCCTTGTCTTCTGGAACCATCTGGCTGGGAAGTCCTGTGATTGGTCAGGGAGGATATAAAAGAACCAGCACACCTTAGCACAAGGTTCCTTGGGTGCTCTCTGTTTATGAGGTGGACTGATCACTCTCCTCACAGTCCAAGGTAACCCCTAGGCCGTACCCTGCTAACAGTCACCTGTTACAGGGTGTTTGTTCACGCGTTTGGTTTAAACCCATTACTGTTTGAGAAGAGAGAATTCTTGTAGCATTGCTAGTTTGGTACCACCGTTTGTAACTGTTGTAACTGCTGTAACCGATGACTATCACTGACAACCCCTCGTTGTATTACCAGACCGTTAACTGTATTTGTCATCAACTACTTTGTTGTGAGTAAAGTTTCTCATTTATTTCAACCTTCAACCGAGTCTACGCTTACCTTGTGTCCGCAACCTGCCGTTACCCAGGTTGGTTTTACCACCTGCCACGGAATCCCCAGTTTGTAGCATGGCACCTACATCTGACACTAGTTATCAGGAAGTAAATTTAAGAGAAATTGAGCAGGATAAAAATGCTTCAAGACAGAAAGGCATTCAAAAAGCCTGAGATGGATTTAAACCAATTTACGTGAGTTTTCCTAAGCAGTCCAGGTTAGTTTGGTAGTGAACAGAACACAAGTTTGCCCTTTGGTGGTAGGGACGAAGGAAGAAGTGGCTAGTGCAGAAAGCCTGCATGACTCAAAGGCCAGCAAGTTGGGGGAGCTCCTCCACTGCTGACTGCAGTCCAGCAGCCAGGCCAGCCAGCTGGTTGCTGGGCACAAACCCTGCACCACCCCCAGTCCTCTGTCAGCTGCGGATAAGCAGTAAAGGCAGCAGTGTGGTCTGCTGTCTGGGTCTGTGCTCATGGGGAGTATGAGGGTCCCTGGGTGGGTACTCACACGGGGACCCCAATGCCTTCATAGGTGGGTGTAGATCCAAGGAGCATGAGTGGGCTACAAGGGATGGACAAGCACCCATCATCAGACACTGTGGTGACCCTGCTGTATGAGAGTATATCACACTCTGCATAACATGGTTACTAGCCTCTTTATAGCTGGATTATGATCATACAGTAGTAAAAGTGAGTAGTAAAAGTGTTTTAAAAGTAGTAAAAGGTCTTTAAAATTTACATTTCTACAAGACCTTTCAAGGAGCACTGTAAAAACATTCTCATGTTAGAGCCTGGGTGAAAACTGGATTTTAGCTTTGTCCTCTATAGCATGCCAAGACCATAATGCTCTTTATGCTACCTTCCTTTTTATTAAAGAAGATAGACATATATACTCTATTTTTATTCTTCAAGCATTGATATACATGCCAGTGGGAGGCCTCTATGAGACTGATTGGCAGTCAGCCAACTGCTGAGTCTACATTTAAAGCCATTAACGAAAATCTCACTTTAAAGAGACCTTTCTCTCAACCTTGGGAGAAAGATATGGTCATATTTAAAGTCAGATAAAAGGGTGTTAACCGTTAATGGTTACTGAATTAAAAGTCTGGTCTTTTTGACTGAAGTGATTAATTTTGGGATTTTGGTGTCACCAATAGGCTGCTTAAATCAGCGTAAAATACCAAAGAGAAAGGCATAGGTAGACAAGATTCTTTGGGTAAATCTGGTATCTTTTATTAGAACAACCTAGAAAACAAACAGATGTAGTCTTCAACAAGTTAAAGGTATGTTACCCTTCTCTTTCTCTAAATCTCCTATCACTACATTAACCTCAAAAAATTGTTTCAGGCTATTGTTATTGTGATATACTACAATATTATATTGCCATGTGAGTGGAAATGAGGGCTAAGGTAGGAAATTTACATTTGAAAGACTTAAAAGAGACACAGCACATACCTTTATTGACCAACAGTTTTGCATGCAGTAGCCTGGTGCAGTAGGTGTAATGACCCAGTAACAAGAAGGAATTACAACATGAGAGTTTTATTTATTGAAAATAAAACTCCCTTTTGTTTAATCCATCATTACTAGCTTTTGCTGATATGCAGGGAAAATTACCTTATATTATGTTTCATTATGTGTGTGACACCAATAGTTTCCGCATTTAACTCACTCTCTTTGTTATTTTAAAATGAGCCATATCAAGCATACTTGCTTCTCTACATTAGCTGAGTCTTGTGTATGTTCTTTTGGCTGTGGTGCCTCCCCATTATCTTGAGAGTCATAAAGCAAGAGGGATTGATAGATTCAGCATTTTGCTCATGTAACATGCAGAAGTCATTTAGTAAAATGATTGATAGTATTGCAGTGAAACAGTTCATAAAGGATAATGTCTTTCTACTTAAAATTCACATGCTATTACATAGGAAAAGCTTTGGCATTTGAAGGAAAAGTCAATTGCAACATCAGTGTGCAACAAGCTCTAACGTAACAGCACTTTGAATACGTGATGGAGAGGAGCATCTCATCAGACATTTTATTTCTGGGAACATAAGCTTCCTCACTAGTTAAATACAGTTACTCACAAAGGATACCATTTGACAATTAGCCATAAACTTGTGATTAGATGGAGAGAAAGAGAAACTAGGCTACTTTAGTTCTTTCAGTCAGAAGGAGTGAGTCCAAGCAATTCTTTCAGTAATTTCTTTAGGAGCGAGTCCAAGCCTTTAATATATTATGGAGAAGGGAGGGTATGCCAGGGATAATGGGTAATCTATTTTGTAAATCCTCAATCCAGTATACATCAGCTGTAAATAAATAGAATACATTTTTTTTTCTGTTTGCATCTTACTGAGCTGACTTGGTACTGCCACAATGCCAGTGATTCATCTTTGCCCATGTTATGAGATGTCATGCTATCATTCCTCCTCAGTTTAAGATGACAATAGGAAAAGAGATGCTTGTTATTTTATTTTATCATAATGGTATGGTCCCCTGATATGTGCATAACTACCTATAGGAAATGCTGGCCTTTTCCTGAAGGCTGAAGTTTATCTACCTTAAAGAGTAAAGCCTGAACTATTTCAGCACGAAAGTCATTGAGCTGCACTAACAGCATGAAACAGAAGCAGATGTGTATTCAGGAAGATGGCAAACTCCTTTTACCATATATTGGAATGGAGGATGTTCTAGTGGATTCATATATCTGGGCTGCTGATCTGGCCTGGATCCCTCTGGCCCTGAATTAATCACTACAAAATTCATAAAATTTCTTTAATTTTACCAAGAGAAGCAGAGAAGACATGATAGCTCTTTGTTCTTGATTCAGGGAGATGAGCATATGCTGCCTCCATTCCCCTACAGGTGCTTTGTAGGGTGCAATAATGTAGTAGGTGACATAATATGCAAAGTAAAAGCTAGACTTTTGAGAGAGAGAATTTCCCCTCCTTTCCTTTTGAAAGGTGCACAAATATACTTTGGAAGATATAATTTGTTAGATAAAATGAAAAAGTATGAGAAAATGTTGTAAACTGAGAATGAGTTCAGTCTGAGGAATGATGTAAAGTCACCACAGAAACATCAGTCCCTAGGGGGCTATTTGGTTTATGATGTTTACAAGTGTGCCTTCAAATGCTTCATATGTCCTGTTGTCAGTGCTGGATGGAAGGTTCACCCAGGGATTAGATTGAACAAGCCCTGGTTAAAGTCCCCATTCCACATAACACCTCTTTTATTGAAAATCACTCTGATTCTGGACAAAGGGGATCTGAACCAGAGACGAGACCTTTTACATTTCATGTTTTAGTGAGAGAGCTACCTTCTTTTTCCTATCACACAACATTATTCAGTCTTCCTTGATATTGAAACCCCTTTGCATAAAAAATGTTGGCTTTGATGAAATGACATATTATGCTGAAATTTTATTTTGGTGAAAATGTTCTGATCAGTTCCACTCAGTTTGATAAATGCTGGCAGCGGGTTTGTGTCTAAAGAAACATGGAAAAGGATGTTCTCCCCACTGAGCCTCAAATCTAGTTCAGACACAGAAAAGACTGACACATTATGCACAAAATAAGGGCACAAGTTGGAGGAGGTGCAGAAATTGTACAGACATGATCACTGAATATTTTCTCAGGTACATGTTTGAAGGAAAGATGTGAAAAAAGTGATAAAGGTTGCATGGGACAGGAGAAGATGAGTGATGTCAAGCACAAAAAGGTAAGTAGAAAAAAAGCATAAAAACAGAATGAGAAAGGATGCAGAGACCCATAACTACCTTATAACTTGCTAATCAGGTTCACCACCTCTCAACATATTTGCTTTTAAAGAATCTACCTTGGTGAAGTTTGATTTGGGGTGGTTTTTCCTTACCTTTATTCCTGCTGTTCTTTTTGCAATAATTTCTAATACAGCTGAACCTTTTCCTTCACTAGTCACTAGTCTTGGTTTTGATTTTTCCTTTATCATCACTCTCAATTTAATTCTGCTGTTTATTCCCATGTCAAATCATTAATAAAGATGCTACATAAAACAGGACCTACTAATGTTCCATGACACCTTACTGCAACTCGGCATAAAGTCTCCAAATTAGTGCTGAGAGGAATTTTTATTCCCTGAATGTAACATAACTTCAGTTATTAAGGACTGTGTCAAATCTCTGTCAGGTTTTTATATAGCTTCTATCCCCAGGAAATGCAGCATATGTGGAAAAGTGCAGAGGGTAGCTTCTTATTGCATACCGGTGATTTTTTTTCTTTTACTGACTGAGGGAAAATAATTGATTACAGATAAGAAAGGAAAGGGACATTTTGGAAAAGGGCTGCTTCCATATCTACAGCTGTTGGGACACCCAGTCATAGAAGTTTCACTAATACTAATAGTACTAATAGCATGTATGTAGCTTGTATTGTAGACTTCATGGGGAGAACCAGTTGCTTCATGCAGCAAGCGTTTTTCCGTGAAAACAATACAAATGTCTCCTGTGTACACTGAGAACACTTATGACACTATGGTAGCAATGGCAAAAGGTTAGGCAGAATGGTACAATAGAGACTAATTGGTTCAGAGGGCACCTATGAACTTTCATAAAGCCTGCTTCACAGCCTACTTCAGGAGGAATGTAGATAATAAAGCCTCTGCATTTTCTGGAGTACTAGGCTGTGCCTAGATCACTGGCCCTTGTGCCCTACATGTCAGCTATCAGAATTAACTGAGTGTAGAAGGGAAACATATGATGGACCCTTTGTGAACTGTTTCTCACATTATCCGAAGCTCAAGAAGGCACCAACCATTCATCAGGCACTCATGAATCCCAGCAGAGAACTACAATTGTTCCAAAGCAGAGCTAAGCACACAGAAGCAAATCCAGAGAGGTCAGCGTTGTATGGCTCAGTTCTCTTTTATGCTTATCCATGGGTGTAAAATTAAGCGTGTAAGAATTTGCAGCATTGCAGCCCTAGTATAAAAAAGCATTTTGGGATGAAACTTATGTGTAGATTAAGATGGAATAGGTACTTAACACAGGGAATTGGAAACAAAGGATTCTATTCCTAGCTCTGATACTGATATACACTGTGACCTTGAAAACTTCAGTAACTAGAATAACTGAAGTTTGGGAGTGGTTACATTTTTGTGTCTTCTCAACCAAAACATAAAAAATATGGAATTACTATGAATCTCTTCCCACGCAGCAGAGATCAAGATCTTGCCCACTGGCTATTAAATGTTTAGACAGGAAATAAAAGAAAATGGAATTTTAAAAATCTTTTTTTAACATTTGTGAAAATTTGAGAGCTAAAAGTTGTGGACAAAGTATTTGCGTATTGGAAAGAGAAAACACCTCCATATTAAAATGTGTTCCTAATCTATTTCTTTACTATAGAGACAGTAAATTCAGTCACTCTCTGAGCAAATAGTGCATTTTCCAAATGTATTAGGTGAGATGTTACTGTGCTGTAGATTGTTGAACTGAGCCGAAGCTTGGAAATTCCCATAATTTAGAGCTACAGTTAGGATTTAATTATGGACTTGATTTAGCACATGCTTCAGTAAAATGTATTTTTCCACAACACGGTGCCAGCTGAACTCATTAGCTTTGACATGAAAGGGATACCTTTCCCAACTTGGAGGATATAAATGCTAGCAAAAAAGAAGTTTGCAGTCAAAAGTTGGCCTCTTGAAGATATGCTGGACTGCTAGAAAAAAATCCTATGGTTAAGCTGAAAATTCTGTTACCTTCCAGTTTCAGTTACTCAACAACTATTTTGTTTAGAAATGTCCTTTAAAATATACACCATATTGTTATTTTCCTGAAATTGAGGTTTTGGAATCTGTCATGAAAGGAAATTAACTGTTTGGAATGCAAAACAGCCAAAATCAGTGCATCAGTGGAACTTGATAACATAAGGAACTGATATTGTGATAGAGGACTGCTTCCTGACCAGTTCAAATCCAGCCCAGATCTTGTTAGTTAAATTCCACACTGATAACCAAAAAGCATTGTAATCTATGCACATCAGGCGTTGGCCTCATTCTATTTCTCAGTAAACGAGCACTTACGTCCTTAGAATGCCACCATAGGAGTTTGACTAGGTATTTTCAAAAAAAGTTCTTTACTTGCAAGCTTTTAGGCACGCTCGCTCTTTCTCAAGCATAGGATTGTAAAATTTCTCCTAGGTGGAAATGAAAATTCATATTTTGAATATGAATTTTATGAATATTCATAATATGAAATTTCATTTCCACTTAGGAGAAATTTTACAATCTTTGTATTCTCCTGTGCTTGAGGAAGGGTGAGCGTGCCTGAAAATTTGCAAATTAAGGGTTTTTTTTGTGTGCAAATATCTAGTTGGTCTAATAAAAGATATCACCTCTGCCACGAGTTCTGATTCCTTTTGCCTGTAGACTAATACAGCTACAGCCTGTAACCCTGAACCCTAATAGATTGTAATTTTCACCTTTGTTTGCAATCTCAGCAGAAGCTCCAAGGCCTAAATGAGCCTGGAGCTTTTAGTTGTGCTTTGTGTAGGCTAAGCTGCCCTCAAGTAGTTTGCATTTCCTTTGGCCATGTTTTCCTCCTTGGGTTAGAATTTTTAAAATAAGAAAATTGGCAGTTCAAAAGGAGCTATGCTTCTCCAAAAACTCCAGCTTCAGTGTGCAGCCTGTCTATTAGCACTGTTGGAGAGCACTTACAATGGTTTCACAAGATTTTTTTTTAAAAAAGCTGGAGACTTGAAAACATAACACAGCAGCAATGCACCTTAAATAGTGTTAGAATATTCCTAGCATTATTCATTCTTGCTGATCATTGTGGGGATGGCACAGAACCCTCAGATCACCATCTCAGGTGGTGAATGGAACTTTTTCAATTGATCTAAATTATTAGTTTGTTTTGGGAAGAAAAAATTATTATTTTGAGTTGATCTGGAATGACATTTTTTTCTGGGGGAAGAAGGGAGGTTGGTGACAAAGCCAAGAATTCAGTTATGTACATGGCCTCTTTATCTTAGAGGACTATTTATAACATCAAGGAAGGATCTAAGTTGAGTATCAGGGAAATTGCAAACAGTTTGGCAGTAGAGGCTTCTGCTTTATTTAGCTAGTCTTATTTAAGTTTCTTTGCAGGTATCCTGTGGATTTAAGTTCATGCACATTTGGTTTTGAATACAGTTAATGCAGTTGAACTCCTTAATAACTTGGTATTTATTACACTTTATTTCAGGGCTTTTGCAATGAGTTGAGTGGTGTCTGGCATTTAAGAGAATGCTTCAGGTTTAGAATTACTCCTTATAGCACCACAAACTTCTTCCTTGTTTTAACTTTTGGGACTCTACGTTAATAATTATAACATGCCAGTTAGGTCTTCTCCTTGCTAGTGCATGACTGTTCCTTACATTTTGTTTTCTAGCATCTTTTCCCACCTAGTTTTTGGTTATGATAATTGAGTATAATTTCATAGTCAGGGTGGAGATTGTTTCATTTTAGATGGTTGTTGATTTCTTGTACAAATGAAAACTTCAGAACTGTCCATCACAGAGCCAAACCCTGTGATTCACAGGCTGACTAAAGGTAACTGCCACTCCCCATCTCAGCCCTGTTCTTGTTCAGTGATTGTAGCTAAGTTTATAGCCTACTGCACTATAAAAGTTCCATAGTAGTGGGTCCTTAACTCTCCAAGGATTTTCTTGGTACAAAGTCTGCAGAGAGCAGATTTAGATTGGACATTAGGAAGAACTTCTTCACAGTTAGAGTGGCCAAGGTCTGGAACGGGCTCCCAAGGGAGGTGGTGCTCTCCCCT
>JAGPOW010000261.1:95870709-95902034 GCA_030014935.1 Caiman crocodilus
GGAGCGTCTGAGGGACCTGAACCTGTTCAGCCTCAGTAAACAGAGGCTGAGGGGGGACCTGGTGGCTGCCTATAAACTGCTGAGGGGAGATCAGCAGGAGATAGGGCAGGCTCTTTTTTCCCCGGCTCTACCAGGGGTAACTAGGACCAATGGTCACAAGTTACTGGAGAGAAGGTTTAGGTTGGACATTAAGAGGCACTACTTCACAGTTCAGGTGGCTAAGATGTGGAACCAGCTTCCTAGGGAAGTTGTTCTTGCTCCTACCTTGGGTGTCTTTAAGAGTAGATTAGATAGGTACTTGGCTGAGGTCCTGTGTCCCTGGCACTTGTTCCTGCCATTGGCGGGGGGTCAGACTAGATGGCCTGCTCTAGGCCCCTTCTGACCCCAGATACTATGATACTGTGATCAATCATTGTCTTCTCTGCTCCCATTTACTTTTTCTGCCAATGTAGAAAAAAGCAGAGTCAATACAATTACATAACTGATGCAATGAAATACATTTTTGTTTAATTAATCTGTGAAGTTCACTGCCCCAAAGTATCCTTGAAGCAAAGAACTCAAAAACACTTTAACTTTTATACTGATAAATCAACAGTTACTGTGCCTGCTGCTGTTCCAAAAGGCGTTCTCGGGTTGCTTTGGCTAGGTTGGCTGACCAGGTCTGCCCCAGTCCTGCAGGCAGCCCCCAGAGTGTGCCCTGGGTGATGGTGGCAGACCCCCGAGAGTCGCCAGCCACAGCCTTGTCTGGACCCTCAGTGGTGGGGTTCCCCCTCGCTGCAGCCTTCGGTGCTGTCATGCCTTCGACAGGCACTCATGGGGCTCCAACCTCCCCTACAGCCCGGACAACGCCACCTTCGATTGTGGGTCTCTCAGTCTCTTCTAACCGACCCTGCCTGGCCTCTTCCCTTGTCCCTGACCAGTTTGACTTGGTATCTTAAGCTGGACTCCAGTCCGAGGACTGCGAGAACCGAGCTTCCTCCCCAGGTTCCCTGCCGGCTCTCTCACCAGTTCCTTCACTGGCTTCCCTGCCGGCTCTGGCACCAGCGTCCCAGCTGGCTCTCCCACTGACCGGTTCCGTCACCGGCGTCCCAGCTGGCTCTCCCATTGGCTCCACAGCTGATCCCTTCACCAGTGTCCCAGGTGGTTTTTCCACCGGATCTGCAGCTGGTTCCTTCACCGATGTCCCTGCCGGCTTTTCCACTGGCTCCTGCCCCGGAGTCTCAGTCAGCTCTTCCACTGGCTCCGCCACCTCCTGCAGCCTCCTGGTGCTGCTCTCGGGGCCACACTTTATTCCTGCTGGGTGGCATCTCTCACTGACGTCACCCACTCTCAGCTGGATGTGAGTGCGGCTAACAAAACGCACATGTGATTTCCCAGCATGCCCTCCTCTGGTGTCCTTGGCTCCTGCAAGGGGTAAGTACATGTTTCCTTTTTCGTTGGTTTTGGGCCGGGGCTCCCCTATAGCCCCAGTGTCCCTGGGACATAACCCACACCTTAAGATGCCTTGGGGCGCTTCTTCATTCCTGTTTTGCACCGTACCTGTGGGGTCGGTCCATCCCTTCACTTGATCTGCTTGGTCCCTGGTCTGGTCTTCATCTCCGCACCTGGACAAGAAGTCCGCCACTGTATTAGTTTTTCCGGGTCGGTGTATAATGTGGAACTTATATGGTTGGAGTGCCAAGGCCCACCGATAATCCGGGTGTTATCCGTCTTGGTTGTGCTCAGTCACCCCAGTGGGGCATGGCCCGTTACCAGTTTAATCTGTCTGCCCATCAGGTAGTACCTAAAGTGGTCTACTGCCCACCGAATTGCCAGGAACTCGTGTTCTGTAGTTGCGTACCTCTTCTCCACTGGTAGCAGTTTATGACTGGCATATGCCACAGGTCTCTTGTTTTCCCCTTCCTCCTGGGTGAGGACAGCACGCACACTGTCTCTGAGGCGTCCATCTGTAAAATAAAGGGTTTTCGGAAGTCAGGGGTGTGAATTATAACATCTTCGCATAATGCCCTTTTCAATCTTTCAAAACTTTGTGCCATCTCTCTCGTCCACTTTACTGCCCCTGTTTTCAGCCCTTTGAGTGCCTCTGATAAGGGTGTTGCCAGCTCTGAAAAGTGTGGTACGAATCACCTGTAATAATTGGTTAACCCTAAAAATGATCGTAGCTGGCGGCAGTTTTGAGGGGCTGTAAAGTTGTGGATGGTTTCTACCTTGTCAGGTAGGGGTTTAATTGTGCATCTGCCAACAAAGAACCCTAAATATTTTGTTTCTTTCTGGGCCAGGGCACATTTTCAGGGGTTTGCAGTTAGGCCGGTGCACCTTAGTACTGTAAGGATGGCTCGAAGAACCTTCTTGGGTTGCTCCCAGGTCCGGGAGTATATGAATATGTCATCTATGTACGCTGCCACCTATTTGGCATGGGGTGCCAAGATCTGGTCCATCAGGCATTGTAATGTTGCAGCAGTGCCATATAATCCGAAGGGCATTCTGATAAACTCGTACAGTCCCCAAGGGGTGCCGAACACTGTCTTCTGCTGGTCTTCCTTGGTCACTGGAATCTGCCAGTATCCCTTTGCCAGGTCAAGGGTCAATATATACTGGGCATCCCCTATCCTTTCTACCAACTCCATCACATGGGGCATGGGGAATGCGTCAAAAACTGCCATGGTGTTCAATCGTCTGTAATCCACACAAAACCTTAGAGACCCATCAGGCTTATGCACCGGCACCAGCGGGCTCCTCCATGGACTTCTTGAAGGCTGAATGACTCCTAGCTTTAATATTGAGTCAATCTCTCTTCGGACAGCTTCCAGGAGGTGGTGTGAAATGCGTCACCACCTCTCCCTCACTATTGCCCTGGGTGGCATTTTTATAGCATGGAATGAGCCCCAAACCCAGCCGGGTTCCTCGCAGAATACCTCCTAGAACTCATTTATCAAGCTTCGGACCTCTCTCCACTGAACAGAGGATAATTCCTCTCCTATCCTAACCAGGGTTCCCTCCAAAGAGGGCTCAGTCCCTCTTCCTAACCCTTGGGGTCCTACGTCCTCGTTATCGGCCTCAGAAAAGGCTGCCCATCCTTCAGACTCCTGCCACTCCCGTAGGAGGTTCACATGGTAGATTTGCTTTTCTTGAAGGTGTCCGTGCCTGAGCACCTCATAATCCACTGGTCCCACCCATTGAAGAATCTCAAGTGGCCCCTGCCATTGAGTTAGGAGCTTGCTTGTGGACATGGGGAGCAGCACCAGGACTCTCTGTCCCGGCTTGAATTCTTGCTCTTTGGCCCGGAGGTCATACTGTTTTTTTTGATGGATTTGGGCTTCTCTTATGTTTTCCTGAGCTAGGTCCTGGGCCAACCTGATTCTCTGTTGGAACGCCTGTTGATACATCTTTGGTTCTTGGGAGGGTCCTCCTTCCTGCTCCCACTCTTCTCTCAAGACCTGTAAGAGACCCCGCGGGCGATGTCCCAACACTAGCTTGAACGGAGAGAACTTCATGGAATCTTGAGGGGTGTCCCTGAGAGTAAACAGTACTAGAGGAAGGAGGAGATCCCACTTCTGGGGGTTTCCTTGTATGCATCGGCGGATTATCCGTTTTATCGTCCCGTTGAGGCGTTCCACCAACCCGTTGGTTTGGGGATGGTAAACTGAGGTGTGGAGCTGTTTTATTTGAAGGGTCCAGCATACCACCCTGAAAACCCTGGACATGAAACTATTTCCTTGATCTGTTAGTATCTCTTGCAATATCCCCATTCGGGCTATCCATCTTATTAGCTCTTCTGCAATATGCAGGGCGGTTATGGCATGCAGGAGGATTGCCTCCGGGTACCGGGTGGCGTAATCCACTATGACCAAGATGTATTTGTGGCCCGAGCTGCTGCGGGGAAGCGGGCCCATGACATCTAAGGCTATCCTTGAAAACGGGGTGTCTATAACGGGCATGGGCTGGAGGGGTGCCCGTGGAGGATGCTCGGTTCTCGTCTTTTGGCAGTTGGGGCAGGCTGCACATTGGCGGGCCACTTCCTCCCCCATCCCGGGCCAAAAAAAACACCTGCTCACCCTCGTGAGGGTCTTGTCCCGGCCCAGATGTCCCCCCTGGGACTCACATGAGCCAACCGCCAAATGGTCTGGTGGAATCGGGCAGGCATTACCTCGGCCTCCTCGCCCCTGTCCCCTTGCTTGTAGGTGGTAAAGGAGGTGATTCCTTACCTCGAAGTGGGGATGCCCTTCAGGTGATAACATGGAGCTCCCTCTGGTACTTTGGGCCTGTTCTCAAAGCGCCCTGATTTCTTGATCCTCCTCTTGTGCCTCTCAGAACTGGAGGCTACTGGTAAAGTTGTTCATCTTGTCTGCTGACCCCTTGTTTTCTTCCATCTCGCCCAACCAGCCTTCCCAGTTCTGAATCTTCCTACGGGCCACTTCCGTGTCCCTCACCCTATCCAGGACATCATATACCAGTGTACAGTCTTGTCCCAGAAGCATCTCACATGCTAACTGAGGCACAACCCCCATCAGGAGTCCTCCCTGGTGCTTCATTACCCATAGGCGGACCCATTGGTGCTCAATTTGCTTGGCGTCCCCATGGAGAAAGGCTACCCTCATGAGGCAAGCTTTCCGCCAGCCTTGCGACTGCACCAAATCTGCCCTGACAAGGGATTGAGCTCACCCTGAGTCCAGAGTAGCTTGCACGGGGTGACCTTCTACCCAACCCTTGACAATGGGACGACTCCAGGCCACGTTCTCCCCACTGACCACATAGCTGCAGTCCATCGGCTTGCCAAGCTCTGGGCCTCTCCATCTCTCCGTTGGGGCCCTTGATCTGTAATCTGGGATCCAGTGTTCCGTGGTCTGGCTTGGGCATTCCTAGAAAAATGGCCATTTTGCCCGCACCGGAAACACATGGTATCTTTGGTAGCCCCCTGGCCAGGCGGATGCCAGCACTCCAGCTCTCTTGGGGCTGCCATCGAGGGTCCCAGGTTCCTTCTCTCCCTGGGGTAGTTGGCCTCTGAGACAGTAAAAGCCTCTGCCAATTTTAGAGCTTCTTCGCAGGTCCGTGGGGTATGTTGTCGGACCCAGCATTGTGTCCACTGTTCTAAATCATTCTGAAACTGTTTGAGGATGATCTGGTCTGCCAATGCCTATCTATCCTGCCCCACTGGACTTACCTACTTATCCAGCAGATCCTGCAGAAGCTGCAGCAGCACTCTTGGTCATTTCTCCTCGGGTCCTTTCTTGGCCTGGAACTGGCGGCGGTAGTGCTCGGGGTTAATTTCCAATCTTTATAAGATGGCTTCCTTCACCTGCTCATAGTCTTGGGTGTCGTCCTTTGAGAGGGCCCGATACACGGCTTGATCCCTGCCAACTACTAAGGCTCCAAGATGGCTGGCCCAATATCTCTTGTTGAGCCTGGTCATGAGGGGTGCCATTTGAACACCTCGATATACACCTCTGGGTCATCGTCTTTAGTCATTTTAGGCATTTTGAAGGATGCCAAACTGTGTTGGAGCCAATCCTGTTGTGGGTCTAGCATTTGTTGCTGAGAGTTCAGGATCTGGGTCAAAGCCTGTAGGTTCTGTCCGAGGACATCAGTGGGGCCTATAGCCATGGCCTGCATACTAGCGTAGGTTGCAAGGTCGGGATCCTCCATGATCCCACCACTGCCACCACGTTGTGCCCGCTGCTGTTCCAAAAGGCGTTCTCGGGCTGCTTTGGTTCAGGTGGCTGACCGGGTCTGCCCCAGTCCTGCAGGTGGCCCCCAGAGGGTGTCCTGGGTGATGGTAGCAGACCCCTGAAATTCACCAGCCACGGCATTATCTGGACCCTCAGTGGTGGGATTCCCCCTCACCGTGGCCTCCAGTGCCATCACACCTTCAGCGGGGCTCCAACCTCCCCTATACCCAGGCCAACACCACCTTCAATTGTGGGTCTTTCAGTCTCTTCTAACCAACCCTGCTTGGTCTCTTCCCTTGACCCCGACCAGTTTGACTTGATATCTTAAGCTGGACTCCAGTCCGAGGGCTGTGAGACCTGAGGTCATATTGCCCCTGCGGGCTTCCTCCCCAGGTTCCCTGCTGGCTTGCTCACCAGTTCTTTCACTGGCTTCCCTGCCAGCTCTTGTACCGGCTTCCCAGCTGGCTCTCCCACTGGTTCCTTCACTGGCATCCCAGCCGGCTTTTCCACCAGCTCCATGGCCGGTTCCTTCACTGACATCCCTGCTGGTTTTTCCACCGGCTCCTGCCCTGGCGTCCCAGCCAGCTCTTCCACTGGCTCCGCTGGCTCCTGCAGCCTCCCGGCACTGCTCCCGGGGCCACACTTTATTCCTGCCGAGTGGCGTCACCGGCTCTCAGCTGGATGTGAGTGCAGCTAAGAAAATGCACGTGTGATTTCCCGGCATGTGCTCCTCTGCTGTCCTTGGCTCCTGCAAGGGGTAAGTATGTGTTTCCTTTTTCATTGGTTTTCAGCCAGGTTCCCCTCTAGCCCCAGTGTCCCTGGGCCAGTTACATAAACTAGGATAAGAAATGTATGAAAGAGAAAGCCCCTTGTAATTCAGGACATTAGCCAATGACTAATTGCCAGAGGGTTGATAGAAACTTTTAATAAAATGGTTTTCCATTATGGAAGTTTACACCTTTTCTGAATCACATTGGGCACTTCT
The DNA here is from genome assembly GCA_030014935.1 of Caiman crocodilus. Taxonomy (NCBI): domain Eukaryota; kingdom Metazoa; phylum Chordata; order Crocodylia; family Alligatoridae; genus Caiman; species Caiman crocodilus. The sequence continues at coordinate 95,877,361 of JAGPOW010000261.1, forward strand.
ACGTGTGCTACTAGCACACAGCAATAAGTTCTGGTGTATATTGTGCTGAAGTTTATTACTCCTGGGTGCACTATCTGAATAAGTAAGTGCCTGGGACTACAACACATTGAGCTAGGTCACAGCAGCGCTGGCTGGCAGAGGGCCTGGGGGGTCAGCCTGCCAACCTGGGCCTGCTTTGACCCAACTCAGTGTACTATGGAAGGGTTGGCTGGGGCACGAAGGTGCTACTGTGCAGTGCTAGCCAGCAGGCAGCCCCCACACTCAAGCACCCTTGTGCCAAGCCAGCTGTGTCAGTGTCTGCTTGTGTGGTGCTATAAAGTAAAAAGCTCCGCAGCAGGGTACTGTCGCTGGACACCTCGCTGCCCCGCTTCCAGAGAAGGGAAGCAGCTGGGGAAAAGACTTAGCAGTTGATAAGGAGCACAGCTGCAAGTTGCCAGGGCAACTGCGGGCAATAAACAACTGCATCTGATGGCGGTCAGCTGGTGGTAAGGGGAAGGTCCTGGCTCTTATAAAGTTCAGAGTGGAGGCCAGGCTAGTAGTTCCCTGCCAGCAGCCAGAGGGGTAGGAATTCATGGAGTTAGGATGCAAGTACCACTTGAGCAGACTGAAGGATGGTGGCTCCGGGATGCGGGAGCAATGTTGTTATAGCCAGGTGGCCTTAAGTTAAGTTATAGCCAGGAGGCTTGTGTTTGTTTTGTTAGTGTTTGGAACTGGTGGTTAGAGTGAGGCTAGTAGGGGTTGGAGGAGGCCTCATAGGAGCCCACAGGGATGTGGGGCCTTAGCGCCAGTAAGGGTGCAACTTGTGGGATGCGTAGACCCCAGCCCAGAGACGGGCATTTGAAGAGCCCCGGTATGGGCATGGTGAGCCCCAGACAGGGGGCAGCATTTTAAGGAGCCCAAGCATGGATGTGGTGAGCCCTGGAAGGGGACAACATTTTGAGAAGCCCCAGACAGGGGGCAGTATTATTGAGGAGCCCTAGCATGGGCCCAGCAAGCCCTAGAGAGGGGCAACACTCAAGAAGCTCCAGTGGGGGTGTGGCGATCCCCAGGAGAGAACTACGTGAGTAAGAGCCCAAGTGGGGCAAGGATCAGGTAGCCCAGAGTGGGCATAGCAAGCCCCGGAGAGAGGGCAGTATTATTAGGAAGCCCAGAGTGGGCACAGAAAGTCGCAGAGAAGGGGGACTATTGAGAAGCCCAGGACAGGCGTAGCAAGCCTGGGTAGTAGGCTAGTGCTGCGATAGACCTCAGAGGGGGGCAGGGTGCTGCGGTGGTCCCCGGGAAAAGGGGATAGCAGTACAGTGCACCCGGAAAAGAGAGGGTAGCAGTGCGGTGGGCCTGAAAGACCGGGGGCTCAATACGAAGTCCCAGAGTGGACAAGAGTCCCTGAGAGGGACGACACTTCAGAAGAGGCCCAGAGCAGGCGAGCATATGGAGGAGGCCTGAGAGAGTGGGCAAGCTTCATTGTGACAAACCAATGTCTTTCCCATCTGCGAGGCTTGGGGTGTGGTATTAGGGGTTGGTAGGAGCCATGTGTAGCCCATAAGGCTAGGGTGCCTGGGGAGCACCCATTATACAGAGAGACCCTGGAGAGTCTGGGGAACCACAGGGACAGAGGTCCTGACTAGCCGTGCCCAAGAAGTTGTAAGGCAGCCTCCCAACATATACTTAAGAGCAAAGACGTGGCGGACAAGAATAAGAGGGTGCCCTTGGGCCGGACTTGACACAGTGAGAGGGACCTCAGGGAGAACACGGCCCTCCCTGCAGGCTGCGCCGTGACATATACTACTTGTAAATACTGTGCAGTTTATTAGTTTTCTGTGAATTAACAGAGCTGCATGTGTAGACACGGGATGTTTCCTGCAGATGTAATTAGTCTGCTTCATGGTAAACTTCTCATGTGAACATGCCGACTGGGTACTAGACACTGTCAAAGGCAAGATACCAGAGTAAGCAGAACATTATTCTGAACTGTATTGGCAGTTTCTATGTTTAGACGTATCAGAGAAACTGTATCAGTAATAAGAAATTCTTATCCCCTCTTTTCAGGAAACTTTCTTGAAAACATTTCATAACAAATGGCAAGTACTAAATCACTAGAAATTAATTCTGGAGAGCCCATTTCCACATGCGTTGTAAAATCACAAATTCAGAAATATTTCAAATGTCTGGTCTCTAGTTTATCAGCTTGCTCTAATAATGTCGTGATTCTTAATTAGTCCATGTAAGGAACTCTATCCAGAAAATTCTTAAACAAGATATTTATCTCTTGTCCACTTCTGTGTCTGCAGAACTGTGTAATGGTTTATAGGAGTGCTTTACTCACCTCAATATGCTTCTACTTTATCATGTACTTGTAGACTGACTGTGTGAAGTCTGGGGTGCTCAAAGAGTTGGTCTCAAATGTTTTAGGAATGTTTATCAGGGCAAATGGAAACTAGCGTCTCTAACTAGTCTCACAGGCATTTTTTAATATTACTGAAAGGCACTTATGCCCCACAAAAACAAATTTTAATTTTTTTCTAGCTATTGCAATTTAAAGGGTAAAAACAAGCCAGCTTAAAAATATGGCAGCTGTTAAGCAGTAGTGTATGGATGGTCCAGCAGGGGATAAGACCCAGTACTGCTTAAAAGGGAGGGTGTAAAAAATTCTGCCTCCAGAAGTAGTCTTGACACCCCTAGTTGCCCTACTATACCTGATTTCCTACTCTGATTCCCCCCATGTGGCCTTGCTCTCTTGCTGCTCCATGATGTAAGAGTTGATCTACTTGGGAGGCTGCCAATCAGAGGACCAGAGTTTGGCCTTTGGTGCCTTGCTCTACCTTCTGGATGCCAGCCTGCCCAATCTTTATATCCTGTCCTGAGCAGGACATTCTCTTTCTCCGCAGCTGTCCCTGCCCATTCCAAATAGGCCACCTTTCGGGGCACCTACCCTGCAAGGTGTAAGGCACGGAACACCTGCCTACTTCTCCAGGCATTAGCCTATGTCTTAATGCTCTGGGCCCCACAGCTGTGCCTGAATGTGCCAGTCTCAAGTCCGTAGTTCAAGATGCTTGAGTGTGTCTCTGGCATCTGCCACTGTCACCAATCTGGGATTTTGGACTGCAGCTCCAAAATGCAGGGTGCTTCCCTAGCACCCACTGTGATAGCACCCTTCCTAGGGCAATTCTTCATAGCCTCTAATTTTTCCCATAGCCATGCCCATGCCTCAAAAGTTTGCCCTTAATTCCCTTTACCTGGCTGTATACAAGATTCAGCTAATAGGGTCCCTGACCTTTGCTTGATTCAAATCCTGATTTTGACCCACTAGTTCCCTGAGCCTTTCAGGGCCATTCTTCTTTTGTCTTAGCATACCAGGTCCCTGATCCTGGCAAGGCTCAATGCACAGAGGGCCCTTCAAGCACCCACTATAGCTCTCAAATACCCTTATAGCCACTCTCAAAACTGCCAGTTTAAAATGCAACTGTATGCTACTCTCTGCACAGTTCCTTCAGTTATGGGGATCTGGGCTCCTATGCTGGGGCTTATATGGCTTAATTTACCTTCCACTTCAAGTCATCTGACTTGGCTGTCTGGAAACAGGACCCAGGTACTGCTAAGTACTTTAATCAGTACCCTGTATTTTACAGGCTAGGCCTAGTAGCCCTGTAACTTGTGCATATCTCTGCTAAGCTGCTTCTGCTCTGCTGGTTATTTTGCTAGCAGGCAACACCTTTAGTGGCTCCAGCTCTGGGGAAGGAAGAGCGGTAGTGGTAGGGCAGAGCGTAGCTCATAGCAGGGGCAACACATGACTGGAGGTTCACTGCTGTGGAGGGAGATGTGACCTCATTTTTCAGCTGCCCAAAATCAGTGTTTAAGTGGCCAATGAAAACATGCATTGGTAGCAAACAAAAGGAGATGACCTCTCTCCCACGCAGTAGTGAACCTATGGTTGCATGCTGCCACTGCTCAGAGCCAGACAATTACACCTTTTTTCTTAAAAATGCCATTCCATGTTGTTAATCTCACAACTTCCCTTATGTGATATACAGTTTTCAGTATTGGTTATGGCCAGAAAAAATAAGTAGAGATAAACTGTCTGAGGATAGACAACTGTCTAGATCAGTTGTCTCTTTAAAAAGTTTATAAAAAGGCAGGGAATAGAGTGCTTGGACACCACAGTGTGAGGTGTTTCAGAAATGTACATGCAATAAATATGAATAATAAGGAAATGGCTTACCAGGACAAGCCATCACAATTTAGTAATCATGAAAACTAGTTTGGGTCAACATTTTAAGAGAAATTTCATAAATGTACAGTGCAATTGAAAAAAAAAATTCAGTCATGGGTCACTTCCCTAGTGTGTTCACTTTCTGTGAATATTATAGTTGTGGCAGGGCACTGTTGGTGTCTGTCACTTTAAGGTCCGACTCAAGCAGCCAGCAGGTGCTTGTTTGTGGTGGCCATTTTAGAACCATGGCTGCTTATATAAACAGAGCAGTTTGCCACTGGTAGCCAGGTAGGAAACATTATCTGGCTGAGTTGCTGTATGAGAACATCTGCAGGTAGGAGCAAGAGGCTCCTGGTCCTGGGCAGGACCTAAAACTACACCCTGCCAGGAGTGGGTGGCCTGGTGGCTCTCCTAGTGGTGTGGGAGCCTCCAGGAAAATACCAGACAAGTTACCAGCCTGGTGGAAGGTGGGTTGGGGTGCCTTAATAACCCCTAGCTCCCACATCACTGTGGGTAGCAGTTGGGGCATGCATGGCTGCGGCCACCTGAGCCCCCACCGAGGAGGGAAGATATGGAGCCCCAGTGAAGGCGAAATTAGAGGGCTGGGACCCTGTTGTGTGAGTTTGTATGAGGTGCCTGGGGACTTGCCAGGGCAAGCTTGGCCCTAGTCAGGTAATTAGCTGGCCACTATCCTGGTAAGGGTCATAGGAGAGGTCCAAATGAGGGTATGTCTACCACCCAAGGTGTGTGCTAAATAAAGCCTAAGGCTGAAGGGGCCCACTTAGAGAGGGAGCAAAGCAGTATAAACTGTTGATGTGTGAAAGAGACCCTGTGAGAGGGGGTGGAGCATGAGAGGCCCTAGTGAGAGGAGGGTGGTATGAATGCATGTGTGCCTGAGGCCCAGCAATGAGGGCTAAGCTTGGTCTGTTTGTAGGCTAGGAGCATTGTATCGGTGGGATGCCATCTGTGAGTCTTAGGCTGAGGTTTCAGGGATGAATGGAGCTTCAGATAGTGCCCCCTGGCATCAGGGCAAAAATGGGCAGCCTCCTGCCTAATGAGAACCAATGATGAAACAACAATGCGTGGTATATGAGTGAGGCGGGCGGTTAGCCGAGAAACATGTGGGTGGGCCAATGGTGGACCGGCCCTGAGAGCTTCCTGTTACAATAGTGTTAAAATAGACATATTTTAGACATACATATACAAATAAAGTAAATGGTATTGTTAAGAGAATTTTGAATACATAAACATATACATTTACAAGGAAAACTCGATTCCAAGGGTTCTCCATCAAGTCAGGGGATAGAAACAGTGCCATGTGACATTTGTCCAGTAAAAATGGAACAAATTATTTTGCTTTTGAAACTCAGGTTTTTAGTAACCATCTGCTCTTGAATAGTCAACATACTAAAATGTAGTTACAGAAAGTATTCATTAAATTAATTCAAGAAAGCGATATGATTTGTGAATACAACTGAAAAAAATTATGAGCAGAAAAGAGGCTAAATTCATCAAATAAATACAAGCTACAAAAACTGGTGTGTCTGCTTCCTCATTTCCTTCTTAATAGAAAGCCTGCTTTATTGTGGTAGTTTTAAATAACGTTTCAATGAACTGGATGTTTACATAAGCTTGATTTTAACTTACTACCCTTTTAAAAGGAATTAAGGGCTTCCAATGAATTGGAACTGAAAACTTATCCTAATGAATTTGGATATTTCTGTGGAGTGGCACTGAAAAGCTGCTTTAATGAATCAGGAGATCTCAGCAGACTGCTCTGACAACCCCCCCTGCTTTTAATGAATAGTGACCCATGTATCTGCAGTGAACACACAGTGTAAATGTCTTTTTGCCCTAACAGTGGTTTCTAGTCATTAAAATATTTATTTTTTTAAATGGAGAGACCAAGAAAAGATGACTTATTAATGTGAATTACTAGATCTTTTAAAATGTAATTGGATTATGCAGATCACTTGATCCGTAAGATACCTTGTCACTGTAATATTTTCTCTAAAAACATGCACCAGACAGCAACGGAGCTAATTTTAATGAGTTTATTTGTAACAATCAGTACAAAAAATCTCCAACTGTCTCAGAGAACAGTAATTGGCAGAAAGATGTTCTGGTAAAGAGGAAAAACCCCCCCTGCTGATTCTAGACAGGTGGACATCTACTTGAATCCAATTTACATCTAAAATGCATAATAGAAAAGATCTACCTTACATTGCCTAAATGAAAGCTCTTTATTTAGAGCTGTCTTTCCCTTCCTACTTCTCTCTCCCCACCTTTTTTCTTTTTTGCTGAAGCACAGAAACTTGTTGTAGCTAAGTTTTAATGAAGGTACCTTGTTCAGCATGTGGCTTTTTTAGGCAGCTATTTGCTTGACTGGGACTTGAAACTGAACTCATGCTGAGCTAAAAAAGAAAACCCACCATGGCTTTTGAACAGATTTTAAATTGGAAAGACTGAGTTTGCCCACAGTTTGAAATCAAGTGAGTGTATCTACAATGTCATGTTCTTTAATTTGGTCACCTCTCAGGTCCTATCCAGCGCAGCCCCATCCTGCGAGGCTCTGAGTACCTCCAACTCCTATTGGGGTTTAGCAATCAGATTCAATATTGAGCATTTCTGTATTGTAAGGTGTACTTAAGTGTTCCTGACAAGCATGCACTTGCCTACTTAAAGAGATTTTTTCTACTTCACAGAATCCTAGTGACATGTTTAAATGGTTTAAAATACAAATTCAACCACAAATCTGAACAAGACACTGTATCTATATGATATCTAATGCAATTTAAAGTTTGTTTTCCCAAATTACAGCATTTTTCTTTTTGGAGGAAGGCTCACATTCATGAAACCTGAAAACAGATGAGTGCGACTGGTTCTTATTTCTAAATTAGTGTTGGAGCTGTGATGGTCCAGGAGTTATGTGAGAGGCAAGGATATACTTTGAGGTGATATCTTTTATTAGACCAGTTGCATGGTTGGGAGAGATTTGTTCCAGCCATGAAGTTGGTCCAGTAAAAATTATCACCCCACAAAACATCCTTGCTTGCCCCTTCTATTTTTTTTAAACATTCACTGTGTCATGGTTTAAGTAATTGATTAGTGAGGCTAAGTACAGACTAAGTTAAAAAGCCCAAGGTGAAATTGATTGAGTCTACCTAGGTTTCTCTAAGCTGTGTAGATTGGACCATTAAGAATTGAACATGAGTTCTGTTTTTCTGTTGGCCAAGACGGATGCCTGGACTGGCCAAGGCCAGAAGGTGGGGGATATTCCTGCATGCCTCCCAGCTCTGCCAGGCAGTGAATGTTCCCCCCTCTCCCCCCGCCCTTGCCAGGTCTCTGCCTCTGAACTTTCTGGAAACAGGGCTGAAGCACTACTATCTTAATTAGTACCCTGAAATAGCTGAGAGGTGGGGGGCTGGCAAGTGGGCAGGACTGGGGAATTCACTCTTCAGTGGAGCTGGACTGCAGGGGGGATAGCTTGTGGATTTCCCCCTTGTGCTGTGCAGATTCCAGCTGGGGTGGGGCCGGGGCTGGGGCCGAGGCCAGGATGGGGGGTCCATTGCCTTTGTTGCCACCACCCCCCAACTCCATGCTGCTGCTGGCTAGGCTGGAGAGCAAAGGCTCTGCTGCCTCAGCCCAGTGACAACCTGGGGGCAGCTGGCTAAAGCACAGGAGCTGAGGAAGAAGCTTGCCCACCCTCACTGTGATGTGGGGGGCATTAAGTGGGGACCTGCAGTGCATCCTGGGATGCTGGGGAATTGTGAGGTAACTTGTGTTGGAAAGGGATCCAGAACAGAAGTTTTGATATACTGTTCTAACCTAAAGTGATTCAGTCTGATACTACATCCATCCAGATCTATCTTAAGCCAGATCCATCATTATGAAACCAGTCTATGTGCACTGAATATCTGTTCTGTTACAAGTTTAGTCTGGTTTCCGATTACTTATTCTGATTTATGTATAACTTCTGTCCTTAGCCTGAGATTGTACTTCCTAGGTTTTTCAGAACGTTTCTTCAAAATCTTGAACAAGGTTTTGTGCCTTAGTTTCCCATTTCTAAAAGAGTGTGTGGCAGGACACTTAGTGTGTTTGCCCCTTTAAGAGGAAAAGCTGCTTCAGAGACAACTTTCAGATGGCACGGAGGGAGAGACTAATGACTGATGAACCTGACCAGAAGAGGGCTCAGGCTTGAGCTATTTAGGCCCAGAGCCTGAACAGATCAGTCAGTGCAACTCTGAGAGTCTTCAAGGAGAGGAGCTTCAGGCAGCAGGGCAGTGAGGCTCCTGAAAGAACAAGATATTGGGGTAAGCTACCCTGTAGTCCTGGGGAACAGGAATATTATCCAGGTACAGAGACAGATTTATGCAGGCAAGTGGCCATTAATTTATGTTGATGCTTTTGTTCGAGTCATAAGCTTTGAGCCCTGTTGGTGTCAGGCTTGAGGCATATTCCGTGAGTTGGTAGCTCAGAGAGAAGCTGAGAGTGGGGTACAGAAAGTGTTGTCCCTCCCCCTCACTCCAGAGGAGGGGCAGAGAAAAAAGGGAACATGAGAAGTGATAACATCTGTGAGACTTGGGCTGTGGTATAGGGGTGGATGGAGCCACACAATTGGCACTTAAATACACAGCTGCCTTGAAGGGCTCAGCTAGCAACCTGAAGGACTAAGACCTTACTATAAGGCTCATGGACAGCCTTCCTTCCCTAATCTTTATTAAGAACAAGGTGTGGCAGGGAAGGAATCAAGGGAGGACCATTTTAGAGCTTGAGCCAGGCAGAAGCCATATGGCCACTAGGGGGCATCACGGGCACCCCTGGGGCCATGGCTCTGACACAGAGGGCACAAACTGTTTCTCTCCTCAGGAATTCATCACTCATAGCATAATGAGTTTTGGGTGACCAGGGCATCAGTTCCAGATGCCCATGTAAGGGGGTGTCTGAACAGGAGTCTCTGCTGCAAGCCCAGCTGCTACAGCCAGGCTAGCCTCTGCTGCTGCTGTTGCTGCCCATGGCACACACCCTGGCTGTTATGACTGTTCATCATGTGCTAGATGTGTAACAACTGCTACCAGGGCTGATGCCAGAAACCAAAGCATGGCCTTGTGAGTCTCCAGAGCTTGAAGTACAGGGTCAGACTTTTTTTTTTTTTCCAGCTGAGAACTATAACAGATTCATGGATCAGGCACAGAAGATGGAAACATAACTAACTGGTCAGTCATATCAGCACAATGGTGTGTTGATCTCAGACTGGGCTTTTACATGCTATAAAGTACAAATAATATTTTTTCCATCATCAACGCTAAAAGGCAGAGAAAAATATAGAACATTTCAGTGAGAAATTGGAAAAACTTAAAAAATTATAGGAAAAGATGGTCACAACCTCAAATATGCATTCACTGACAAAGTCAGTCTGGGGACTTTGTCTAGATATATACATTACTAATCCACATCATTACAGGTGGATTTGTTAGTCCTTATTAGCAAGGATGGGGGGACAATATTGAAACTGCAGCTTCAATACATGGAAAATAGGCTTTCTATCATTTCTCACCAAAGCAAACATTGCATACCTCTTCATCCCTCCCATTACATTGTTAGATATAAATTATTTATCTTCCTGACCATTCACTTTGCTTTCCTTTTGTTAGATCATTGGTGATGTGACTTGAATGCCTGTTTACAGGAACTACACTATTATCATGCTCCTTCACATTCTTAAGACCAGATTCCAATCTGGCTGACACTGATATAATGCTGATGAATGTGGGATGCAAACTCACCTGTATCTGAAATCAAAATGTGCATTTGCAAGGCCACTATAGGGTAAATATTTGATTCCTCTAGATAGGACTCAAAGCAATCAAACAATATAAACAGAACTAATTATTTGTTAAAATACAGGTCCCTTTCTTGCATTAAGCATGGGTTTTTCTTTTTTACATCTGTCTCTAAGGTGTGACTACCTATGAACTCCTTAAGGGAATTGAGAGAAATCTGTATTATAACACCGTGCATCTTCCCATAGCCTAAGGAGCCAGCGCTGGATTTCAGTGTGCAAATGTGAAGGTGGTAGGCTAAACTCAGTGGGAGCTGATGAATGCTCACTTTGAAAAATCAGCTACCTGTTTAAGTTTCTGAATATTAATTTTGAGGCTTATTTTTTTTTTAAATCTTAACCTTGGGCTTTTATGGTTAAATTTCCAAAGAGTTAATATTCAGATAATTACCCAATAAAACTTGCATGCATATGTTGAGTCCACAATTTTGTATATTTGTACATTGACATGGACATTTAAGTCTCCTTGGGCATGTCTCCATGTGCAATTAATGTGCCATTTACCTGTGTGCGTAGGATCACAACACAATGAGCTGGGATGGAGCAGTCCCAGCCGGAAAGGGGCCCCAGGGATCAGCGCTTCCAGTCCAGGGCTGCTCCAACCCAGTTCAATGTGCTGTGGAGAGGTTGGCTGGGGCACAAGGATGCTTCAGTGTGGGGCTAGCCAGCAGGCAGCCTCTGGACTGAAGCACCCTCATGCCCCAGCCAGCCTGCCAGCATCTATACATGTGATGTGGTAGAGTAAATGATTCCATAGAATAGTATTTATGTTTGGCCGTACTAGCCTATGGTAGAGTTAATTAGTTTATTCTGTCCTAATAGCATTGCCCATGTAGATGCTGCCATTTTATTGTGGAGCTAATTGAGCAACTTCACAGTAAACGGCTCATGTAGTTGTGCCCCTTGTCAGATTACTATGGGAGTAAAATTAAATTTGGGATATTAGTTACCTCGCACGTTCATCTGCCCTGTTTGCATAATTTTTAATGTGCACCTAAAAGACTTAAAGACAGGATCAGTATCAATATTATTTTGAATGGTTAATATTTCCTTTTCACTTCTCCCTGTGAGAATTTTGTTTGTGCACATCAGAACAGCATTTATCTGACAGGGCAATGTGGCAGACACTTGGAAAATAAACAAATTGGTGGTATTTTCTGAGACAATCATTGTGTCACTACAGAGTAATATGTCAATGTGTTACAGAACTGACTGCTCTAGAATATAATTTTTGGTTTCTTTTTTGATCCTAGAGTTCAAAAAGAGAGTTTATTGCTCTCATTCCTGATGTTACAAGGTTATAGGCTGCAACCTTGGGAGAGTTTACACTAAATTTGATTTTTATTGTTTCACAAAATGGGACTTGTTTTCTGACAGTCAATAAAACTGCAGGCTATACTCCTTTTATAATAGATGTGAATGGACTATTACTGTTTGTTATAGTGGTTTAACTGCAAGGCAAGCTTATAAGGGCTGTCATTGGAACACTACACAATTTTTGGTTGCCTCAGGACTCATGCTTATTTTGATCAGGTTCACAGCTAATATTGATATGTATGGACAGTCACGATCTTTTAGAATGAGCAGGAAGCTCTGTTCCCCAAAACTTTAAAACAAACTGAAAACTGAAAAACTGTTGGTGAAATAAGAATGTAAATGAGCACACACCTGGTGCAAATAACTGCTACCATGCTTGCAAATGTTATTGCTATACTGTGATAGTATTATAGGTATACCTCATTTTTGGTGCAGTTTTTTCTTTATAGTTAGATTATGATTTTTCAGTGGCAATGGTGGTGCTGCATTTCTCTCTCCAATAAAACTTCTGAACTATACTTCCTTTGTTAGTTCTTAATCCAAATCAGCATGAATATTTGTTTTGTGGGTTTGTGTTTGTATTTTTGTGAGAAATTCATTCTAGAAACTTTTTTTTTTTTTTTTGGCATTCCAAAAACTAAAGCATCTGTCCATCACAGACACAGCATACTACAGTGGGGGATGGTGCATTTTGGGCATGCATGCTAAACTTTGGGTGCCTGCACATAAGCACAGAGCCTGCTCCAACACACTCTAATTACCACGGCTTACCAGAGCACATGTAAAAGTGCCCTTTATTTTCACAAAGATGTCACCCCAGACTTTTCCCTTTTTGCTTTTTTTCACATCTGCAACTCCCACCATTGCCTACCTCAACTTCTTGTCTGCTTCCCCCACAACAATCTTTTCACTTTCTAGTATGTGGCCTTTTATATAAGTGTCTATTCAAAATGGATCCTACCCTTCCTCCAAATCCTTCTGTAGAACTGCTCACAGTAAATAAACAAGTTGGCAATAGTTGCAATTTTAGGAAAAAGAATGAACCCATTAAACATGCATCATATGATGCTGCCACATCCTCAATGTATTGTGGTTTATCTATAGATGTAAGCCCTTTAGAGAAGAGAAAAATATATTTGTACGCAGTGCTTCTCATAAATTTTTAGTTCATGTTTTTATAATGCCTCATACATTGCAGGTGTGGTTATGATAGTGGGATCTTTTAGAAATATAGAAATATTCCTAAATTGAAAATTTTAGCTATGAATTTTTATACAAAAATGGTAAGTGGTATGAGGGCTAGTTCACCTGAGCCATATCTACATCATAGACTTGGCTGTTGTGCCCTCAAAGATGCTGCACTGCTCTGGGCAGGCTGCCTCCTAATGTATAAACAGTGTGGACACTTCTGCATAGTGCCTATATCTATCAGTCCTAGAAAACAGCATATTTGACTAATCTAGCATGCAGTAATTGCTGTGCATATGTAGACGGTGGTTCTTTTTCTGCACATTAGATTAGTCAAATTCACAGTAAAGTTTCATGTAGACATGCTTGTTACATCAAATGACAATGTTTACATTAACAATTATTTTAAAACTAAGTTCCATCTTCTTTTCATACCTCTTCCAGTGAGTCTCTAATTTTAACATATTACTAACAACCAGGGGCATAAATATTCACCTCTATTTATTATTAGAATTTGGTCCTGCATTTGAGGTAAATAATCATTTGCACTGAGACTTGTACTTGGTGTGGCTGAGGAGAATTTGAGGCAGAAGCTCTTTCTTTTGTTGCAGACTTGGTCTGCCTGGAGGCCTGAAGCAATTCTTGTGTAATTTAGGACAGCATTAAAGCTGCTGTACACTCTATACTACAGGAAGCAACAGAGCTGTGTATTCAACTATTCCCATATCCTTCTTCCCCTTTGGCTGACTACATATGTAGTTAAATTTATGCTACCCAAGAATTCCCCTATACCACCCTGATTAGAAGAAGTCCTTGCTGACTCTTTATGAAAGCATTACAAGTGCAATACAAAATAGGCTGGGCCAAGAACCTAGCTGCTGCTGGGGTGGGGGAGAGGGGAGACATTCACAATATAACATTATATTTAATTTAATTTTTTTTGAGGGAATTAGACTAAATGACCCTTGGCTCTTCCAAATCTATGGTTTTATTTCCAGAACAGAGTTACTCCAAATAATTTTCTTTGGAGGATGCCTTGGTAGGAAAAGTACTTGCATGGGGCAATCATCAGAAAGCTGTGGGGACTCTGTGCAATAAACATTTCTAAAAGTGATGGAGGTAAAGGAACTTCCTTCATTGGTGAACTTAGTTCCCTCCATCCTATTTGGGGTCACAGTTATATTCCAAGTCTTTCCAATCCCTGTATTTGCATTCTCTTACTAATATCAGGAAGAGAAAGGGTCCCAACTAAAGGTGAACGTAAATGTTACTAGGTTGTTGCAAAAGAATTGATGGTGTATGGACAGTTAAGCAAACAAAAAATCAAACCAACAAAAACCCCAAACCCTTCAGGACTAAGGCTGGACCAGAAGCTTGCAGCATCATAATTTGTATTTTGAAATAAGATTTCAAAATGGAAAGAGTATGTTCACAGAAAGCCACTTAAGAGATACAACAATGATAGATCTAGAGCTGACCTTCAGTATTATGTGAAAAGTGGTGACAGAGATGAGAGCTTACTTAAACATTTATAGAGACCTTGACTGGCAAAGACTGTTTTAAACACTTGAATTGACTTTGATCTTTGATTAATTAAAAACCATCATCATTAACCACTGAAAAAAGGAAAAAACAAAACAAAATAAAAAACCACCTTGTACAAGTCTGGAACAAAAAGAAAAATAGAATGACTATTGATTCTCTATTCATTTCCAAGACTGCATCTTCTCTCCTTGTTTATACCATTCTTAATGGGGTTGGTCTACTCTTATACATGGACCTTTCATAATAATCTGAAACTGGCCTTTTTTTGTACCCCTGTACACAACCACAAAAGTGAGGGCATTCATCAACCTCTATTGAAGGGACCACTATTATGTATTTATCCATCTAATTTTTTCACTGTTGTCCTTTTCAATTTTCTTTTAATTTTTCTCTGTTTTCAGTTCTGTCTGAAAATGAATTACATTATTATTTTCTGAATGTATACCATAATGTTGCTACCATGTATGAATTCAGCAAACATTTATGCTACATACAAATGGTCCTAAATGAACTATGCTTGTGCACAGTGATTGCTAGTTTCCATAATGCTTTTTAAGAAAGAAGAACTAAGGAAAACAATAAGAATACAGAGGCTCAGTATAAAACATTTTAAAAGGCCATAATTTGCTATTAATATAAACTTAAAAGTATCAAAGGACTTAGAAACAAAGGTTTGATCCTTAAAAAAAAACAAACCACCCCCCTCCTTATATATGGTATGTGTTATATACATGTTACATAGTGGTACCTAAAATATAAAACAGATTCAAGCCTGAGGAAGACGGTGCAAATATCTCTTTGTGTCTGTAGCTTTGAAGAGGAAGTATTAACTAACTAAATGACAATGTAGGTGTAGAGAGAGCTTGTTTCCTATGTTAGTCTGTGGCGACGCTGCTCAGGCCACAGCCGGAGTACTGTGTCCAGTTCTGGGCACCCCACTTCAAGAGAGATGTGGACAACATTGAGAGGGTCCAGAGGAGGGCCACCCGCATGATCCGGGGACAGCAGGACAGACCCTACAATGAGAGGCAATGGGGCCTGAACCTGTTCAGCCTTCACAAAAGAAGGCTGAGGGGGGACCTGGTGACCATCTATAAACTCACTAAGAGGGACCAGAAGGGTTTGGGGGAGACCTTGTTTCCCCTAATGCCCCCTGGGATAACAAGGAATAGTGGCCACAAGTTGTTGGACAGTAGGTTTAGATTAGACATCTGTAAGAACTACTTCACAGTTAGGGCAGTTAGGATCTGGAACCAACTTCCAAGGGAAGTGGTGCTGGCTCCTACCCTAGGGGTCTTTAAGAACTGGCTTGATGTCTACCTGGCTCGGGTCATTTGAGACCAGTTTTCCTCCTGCTCAAGCAGGGGGTCAGACTTGAAGATCTACAAGGTCCCTTCCGACCTTACTTCTATGATTCTATGGTAGTGTAACAGGGGGCCTTCTCAGGGCAGATTTGTTTTTGGCCTGCCTACCTGTTTCTGAGACAATTGCTCACCTTCTCACCTCCCACACCTTGTTGTCATCTAATGATAGATCTTAATTAGGCAGGAGGGTGCCCATTTTCTTGCCCTGATGCCAGCGGGCACTATCTGTGGCTCCAATCCTCCCCTACACCACAGTCCATGCCTTGCAGATGGCATCCACTGATGTTAATCTCACTGGCCTAACTCTGGGCCCCAGAATCCTCCAATCAGGACCTCTCTAAGATCCCTCCATTCAGGTGGCCTACTCTGCTTTCATTCAGGCTGCCTAGCTCCCTGAAAGTATTTCTCCTCTTGGGCATAGTCCCCCAGGACCTTTGGCCACACAGGCGCTGGCCTCGCCTCCAAGGCAGTCAGAACCTCAGGCCCTCAGCTCTGGGCATCCCTTGCAGTGGGCCTCTGGCCCTTTTTGACTGTTCTGGTCCTAGCTCCAGCATAGATAAGTCAAGGGAACTCTACATCAGGCCTCTGAGCCTCTAGCCCCACTCTCTCTCTGGGGTATGCCTTCTGGCCCCTACTAGAGGGTGACTTACCTGGTTGTGGAAGCTGGGGTTAAGGCACCCCAACTCACCTTTCATTGGGGGTGATAACTGGCCCTAGCATTTCCTGGGGGCTCCATCAGGGCACCCATTCCCAGCAAAGTGTAGTTTTAGGTCATGCACATGACCAGGGACCTCCTAGCCATCCCCTATAGCTCCTCCCTTACTTACAGGTTGTTACAAGCAACAAGGCAATATTGCTGCCTGGCCTACCAGCAGGCAACTGATCTGCTTATATAGGCAGCCAGGGATTTAAAATGGCTGCTGCAATCAAACACCTGCTAGCTGCTTGGCTCGGGTCTTAAAATGGCGGGCAAAAACAGTGCCCTGCCACAGGTAAATTCATACCATCTTACATTAAATAAAGTTGGTATAATCAGTTTTGATATTGTACTTGGGTGAAAAGGCATAACATCTCCATGAAGTAAGGTTGGAAGGAAATGGGTTGGGATCCCAACATGTAAACTGCAATGCAGTTCAAAGATTTGTTCCAGTTGTGATGGAGCAGCTCCAGTGTTCCGTCAAGTAAAGGGCTGGAGCAAGCAGCTGGCAGGTGGTTGATTAGGGTGACCATTTTAGATCCCAGCTCTCAGGGCTAAAGAGGCAGTTTTTTAGTAGTTATCCTGGGACTAACATCACTGGTGGAGCTACTGCTCCTGGAACATCTTGGAGATGAAGGTGGGACTATGGGAAAGAGGAGCTGTCATGGTCCTGGGCATGACTTGAAACTGCACCCTCCTGGGGAAGGCTGACTTGATGAGACTCCTTGTGGTGAGGGAGTCCCCAATAAATACCAGGCTACTTACTTTCCTGGAGAAAGGTAGGTAGGGGTACCTTAACTCCAGTCTCCACCATCTGGTGGGTTATGGGAGTGGTAGGCGAGGCACATTGAGCCTATGGGGGTGTTTAACCCCAGAGCCTGGGTAGGTGCCATAGTTGAGAGGCATAGTGGGAAGGAGAAGTTGAAGAAGTTAGCTCAAGAGAAGGGTGGAGTGGCCTGGTGAGGAGCCGATTTCACCCCTAGCCCAGAGTTTGGCTAATCACCCAGCCACCACTCAGATGAGGGTCCTGGGAGAGACCCAAAAGGCTGTGCCAGGGCTGGCTGAGGAGTGCAGAGTCAAGCCTGATGGCAGTCCAGGGTCGCTTAAGGGAGCAGGGCAGAGTGAATGGGGCCTGGGACGGGCAGTATGAAAGAGGCCCTGGTGAGAGAGGGGTGGTATGAGTGTGGCCCACAATAGGGTGGTGTGTCAGAGGCTTAACTGTGTACTGAATTTGGCCTGGCCTCAAGCCAGAGATCTACCAAACTAAGTGTGTTATCTGCAAGGCATGGGACACATTAAGGGGAGGTCGGTGTGTATACATATCCCAATGGACATCAGGGTGCTCAAAGGGTAGCCTCCTGCCTAATTAACATCTGGACTGATTCACAACAAGGTGTGGTAGGTGAATGAGGACAGAGGTTTGTCCACAGGAAAAAGGGATGGGCCAGTACTGAGACTGGGCCTTGGGAGTTTACTCCTTTTTGTCACACCAGTCATCTTCTCAGGTAGGTGCCATTGAACACATCCAAACCTTGCAGATTTTGGAATAGCCTGCAGAATTGGGGGCTAGCAGCAATATAAAAAGTGAAACTTGCTGAATAAGGAGATGTAGTAAATCAGGCAGTTCTACCAGTAGGTAATATTGTCTCACTCTTAAAATACTATAAACGCCTACTGACACCACTACTGTGGTCATGGCAGATACAGGTAGCTGCAACATAAGTCTGTTGCTGAATCTCAAAGAATGGGTTGGCCATGGTCCTCTATTTTTTTGGCCCAGACATCTGAACTCAAAACGAAGCAAAAATAGAAAAGTACAACAGCACTAGACATGACCTACAGATGCAAATGTATATCATCATTTACTGTGGAAGAGAGTGCTGCTGTCTTAATATATTATATAGGCTTTCTTTTCATTATGAAGGAGTTATACCTCAACCTATTAGATTGCTGTGGGCAGCATATTCTTGAAACAGGACTTTTGGCATAGGTAAAGTGTAAAGCATCAGAAAGCTGTGGAATGGTTTAATGTTGTAAAATGATGGCATTTTAAGAGGAGTCTCTGGTGAAGACCTCATGTCATATCAGACCTGCATGACTGTGACTTGTCACTAGAGTGCCGATGAACAGGGTAGTAGACAGGAGCCAGGAACCTATTCCCCTGTGGTGGGAGAGAAGAGGGGAGGGTGGCTTGTAGCTAAGAGGCAGAGAAACCAGCATAGGGTCTTCCCTCCTACTACATCAAGCAGCAACCCAGCCAGAGTGGAGGGTAGGAAGGGAGACATCTTGAAAAAATGTTTGGGGGGACTGGGAAGGAGAGGAGGAAAAAGGGATCATAGAGAGAAAGAAGTGGAAAAAAAGATTAAAAAAAAATGAAAGAGCTAAAATCTTGCATGTGTCCTGGGGAATTGGGATCAGGTCAGAGAGGACAGTAGGGATCGGGACAGCAGAGGTTGTGTTGGCTGGGAGGGAGGAGGAGCTGTTTTGACTCAGGGGTTGGGGAAATCAATGCTTTCCCCAGATCCAGGGTCACACAGCTGTTCAGCTCCTTTCAGCGTGGAGGTGGATCAATTTTAACTCAAGTGCAGAGCCCCATGGAGGCTGCTTCTTATGGGCTCTGTGCTCTGGCTGAGCCCTAGTGGCTCCATGCTGAGAGCCACCTCAATTTCAGCTTTCTCAGAAAACTCCAGGAAGGCTTCTCTGGGGCTCTGTGCTGTGGCTGCAATCAATGTGGCCATTTTGCTTGGCATGGTGTGGCGTGGCTGAGGCTTGGCCAGAGCACAGAGCCCCAGATAAGCAGCCTCCCCAGGGCTCTGTACTCAGGCTAAAGTTGAGCTTTCCACATCCAGACAACGTGGCTGGGGGAAGCAGTCTTTGGCTCCCTGGTCTCTCTTCAATTAAGCTTAGAGCAGTCGCTATGAGTGGGAAGGGGTGAGAGGGAAACCACTAAAATTTGGGAGGGGAAGAAGGGATAGAGCACCTGGGTACTGTGCAGCCTGGGGTGCTGGAGGAATGCAAGTAAAGTGTTTTTCCTCCCCTGACCATTCAAGTAATATCTTGGAATAGCTTGGGTAAAATTTCCAAGATAAACCTCCTTTTGAGCGGCTTATCTTTAAAACATTTAGAGGTACTTATGGTTGTTTAACACCCATTAATTATTGCCTGTTCTTATTTTAAGTGTTTTTATACTGATTTTAAAGTAACCTGCGCCCTTAGAAAGACACAGCACTACTCCGAGGAAAGATTTTTATTTTGCAGCTTGGAATATAGTGGCTGGTGTGTGGGCAACCTACAGATAATTCTTGAGGTAATAGAGCAAAACAAGATAAAGATGCAAATGCTAGAAATTACTGAAATGTCCTTGTCCACCAACAGTGATTATGTCTTTGAGTGTTCTCTTACATTCTTATGTCAGTATTATCTGTTTTGCACATATTACTGAATAGCTGAATGAGGAAATACCTTTTAGGATAAGGCTACAGCTATCCTTTGTTTCTTATTATTTGACATTTATAATGTCTTGTACCTTAAGTAATAGTGCCAGCCCCTGCCCTAAGCACAACATCCAACTTGTTGATGTAACACATTTTTTTCACGTTCTCCTGCTTGGGAGACAGAAGATTTTATATTTCTCTGTTCCATATGCTCTTTTCCTACACAGTTCCAACATGTTATACAATGAAAATGACTTGCTTATTCTACTGTAGATATTCTAGGTCACTGGATACTATGGGAAATGACCTCTTTCACACCACTTTAGCCTTAGCATTTTCATTTTACCTCATGGTTGTTAGAAATGCTTATAAGCGAGCACAGAAAATTACCTAAAACATCTATCAGGGATTTAAAGAACCACAACAGCTAACTGTGAATTTTTTCCTCATTTACTTAAATTTTTTCTTATGGAGTTAGGTTCAACAGATACACTTCTGAAGGGGTGAGTAGTCAGGAATTATTCAGATGTACATTCATACCACAAAAATTATATGGTATGTGATGCAAAATAAAAAATAGCAGAAAATAACACATGACTCAAAAAGGATAATCAATTTGGAAAAAATTCTACACTTTTAAATAGCAGAATATTAAGAAACATCAATACCACATAAACAACAAGCAGATCAGCATGTCTGTGATTTGTATCATTAGTCTGCTTTGAGTATTAATAAAAAATGATAGTGAGATGAGGGTGAACAAACACTGCTAGCCTGATTAAATTGTGTTAAAAGCTGGGGCAACATCATTAGCTGGTAAATGTGTACTGGCTGGCCAGCAGACTCATGCCAATTATATCGGCTGAGAAAATGGTCCTGGGACTCATGCTTGGCCTTCCATGGTTGGAATGCAATCGGTGCAGAAACAGCTCCCTGCATCATGCTCTGAAATTTCTGATGTGATTTATTATGACAAATTGCATCAGCTTCAGCACATGAAGTGACATTAAATACCATTACCTTGATGCCATTATGTGCTGCTACCATTGTGAGAAGCAATGACCCACCTTTCCATTCTTAATCATGATTGATGTATCAGTAATTCTGTTTTTTCTTCCTTAATTATGTATTTATACTTATGACTTGCTGGCTGCTGAAGGATTTGCAAATTCAGATGATACATTCCTCTCACCCCCCAGGGATCAGCAAATGAGATGTAATTTTACATTAATGAGATGTGATTTCTCCCAGTGAATTGAAGGATGATTAAGAAATAGCAGTCACAAGGGGCACATTAGCCTTACACCCATAACAACTAGCTGGGTATATGAATGGAGAGGAGTGTCAGATTACTTAATCCATTTCCTTACATATAGACAAGGAGTTACTGTTTCAATGAGGTAGACATATTTTTTTTATCATGGAAAAGGTAGTGTTGGAGTATCATGGACTTCAGGAAGGCCTTTGACACTGTCTCCCACCCCATTTTCATTAAAAAGCTGGGCAACTATGGCATTGATGCCTACAGAGTTAGATGGGTAGCAGATTGGCTGAGAGGCTGCAACCAGAGTGGTGGTGGATGGGTCATATTCGACCTGGAGGGATGTGGGCAGTGGAGTCCCCCAGGGCTCGGTCCTCGGGCCTGCACTGTTCAATTTCTTTATTAGCGACTTGGACGAGGGGGTGAAAAGCACCCTGTTCAAATTCGCTGATGACACCAAGATTCAGGGTGAGGTGAGCATGCTAGAAGGGAGGGACAGGACATAGCTAGACCTGGACAGGTTACAGGGGTGGGCAGATGAAAATAGGATGTGATTCAATACTGACAAGTGCAGTAAGAACCAGAAGCATACCTATAGGCTGTGGAACTCCCTTACTTGAAAGCACAGTGGCAGAAAGAGATCTTGGAGTCATTATCGATTCCAAAATGAACATGGGCTGCCAATGTGAGGATGTGGTCAGTAAGGCTAATTGCACCTTGTCATGCATCCACAGATGCATCACAAGCAGGGCCAAGGAAGTGATCTTCCCCTTATATGCGACACTGGTCAAGCTGCATTTGGAGTAGTGTCCAGTTCTGGGCACAGCACTTTAAGAGGGATGTGGCCAGCATCAAGAGGGTTCGGAGGAGGGCCACTTGCATGATCCAGAGATGGCAGGGCAGACCCTATGAGGAGAGGCTACAGCACCTGAACCTGTTCAGCCTTCACAAGAGAAGGCTGAGAGAGGACCTGGTGGCTATCTATAAACTTACCGGGGGGACCAGCTGGGAATGGGAGAAACCCTGTTCCCCTGAGCACCTCCTGGAGTAACAAGGAATAATGGCCATAAGCAGATTGAGAGTAGGTTCAGAATGGACATTAGAAGGTACTACTTCACAGTCAGGGCAGCTAGGATCTGGAACCAACTTCCAAGGGAAGGAGTGCTAACTCTTACCAAGGGGGTCTTTAAGAGGAGGCTTGACATTTAGCTACCTGGGGTCAAATGAGCCCAGTATTCTCTCCTGCCCAGGGCAGGGGGTCATACTTGCAGATCTACTTAGGTCCCTGCCAACCCTATATCTATGAATCTATGATGTTGCAACCATGATAGTCCAGGAATTATGACTGAAGCAAGGATTTTTGTGAATGGTATCTTTATTGGATCAAATGCACGTTTGAGATAGACTTAGACCAGCTTTTGAATGGGAAAGCAAGACAATAGGTATGAGACAGGTAGGTAGGTTGGCAGTAGGCGGGGGGGATGGGGTGGAGGGAAATGTTTAACTAGTGATGGCACATAGCTGGTAAAATGCAGACAGGTTACCTGGGGTTATCAGATATCACATCTAGCCAAAGAACCTTGTCTGCCTATGTCCTTGGACCAACGCAGCAGCAACTCTTTCAGAAATCCAGTTAGTCTATAAAGAGTTGCTCAGAGTGAGGAAACACCAAAATCAACTTGGAGTGCACAGCTGGAAGCAGTATATTTGCAGTGTTGCCAAACCAGCCAAGATCTTAGGGATTTGTCCGAAGTTTGCACTTTAAACTACTCAAAGGTTGATCAGTGTTAGTTCTTAGTCGGGTTTGGAGCAGTTGAACCTTCAGACTAAAAATCTTCTCTACTGTCCTTCACTTGCATAGCTGTGACTTGCAGCTGGAGGCCTAGTGAGCAGGGTCTGAACTAGACGCTACAGCTGTGAGCTGCCATCACAGAGCCGGTGAGCCAGAATAGCCTTCTATCTCTGCTTTAGGTGTGAGTTTGTAAGAGAAGGATTGTTGGGGCAGGAACATGAAACTGGGAGGTGGAGAGTCAATGGGGTGGGGTGGGTAAGGAAATGGGAATGGAAGAAGGGGCTGAAATGAACTAAGTCAGCCCCTGAAGAATAAAAAAAAAAGGAAAAAAGAGCTTAAAAAGAAATATAGAGGAAGTAAATTAAAGATGGTCTCATGTTTTTATCAAGTGGGATTTGGCACTGGGGTGAGGGGTTCTAGTAATGCTTCCTGGGGTGGCTGGAAAGTGGGAGCAGTGAGGGTATGTGCTTTTGGGGGAGTTACTGCCCCTGCCCTTGGAAGGAAGCCCTAGCTTATAGGGACCTGATCTGGCTCTCTACCTTGTTCTCTTCACATCCTTCCCCAGATCCCAGTCCCGGATCTCTCTGTCCTCTGTGGCCTGGCTAGCTGGCATGTTCTCTGCAGGCTGTTTGCATGGGGTTGCACCCCTGGAGATGGGAGGGGAGCTGGCTTGGTGCCAGAACTGCCTCCTGGGCAATAGAGTTCAGGAGATGGAAAGTTTTTCCACCCAGAACAGGAAGGTGAAGGTGGGGACATTACATCCTGGGATGCTGGGTGATTGCAACTTTGGTGGCTTGTCTGTGGGGAGTGGTTACACATTAATGGAACATGAGGTGGGTAACATGGATCACAGATAAAACTGCCCTGGTGTAGCTTAAATTTAAGCCACCAAAGTGTGCTTATACCTAGTTTCAGGTGTTAAAATGTGGACAATCCAGGGGGTAACAGCTTCAGGTACCATGTGAAATTAATATGTAACAAGGTGCTTAGATTTGGGGTCATCCCAGAGATTCAGTTTAGTTATAAGAGGGTGCATCTACACATGTATATTACTGTGACACAATAAACTCTGGCACAATAAGTGCTGGAGTTTATTGTTCCTGGGTGCCTTCTTTACACATGTGCCAAGAACTGCTACATGTTGAGCCAGGTCAAAGCAGCCACAGCTGGTAGGGGACCCAAGGGGTTAACCTGGTGCTGCTCTAACCTGGCTCAGTGTGCTGTAGAGAAGCTAGCTTGGGCATAAGGGTGCTCCAGTGTGGGTCTAGCTGGCAGGCAGCCCCTGCCCTGAAGCACTCTTGTGCCCCAGCCAGTCCCATCTGTGTCTACATGTGCAGTGCTGTGAAGTAAAAAACTCTGGAGCAGGATAGTACTTGTATTTATTACTTTAATCCAGCCTAATTGCCCTGCATGAGTAGATGCTGAGATATTTACTATGGAGCAATTAATCTACTCCATGGTAAACATCTCAAGTAGACACACCCAGAGACAGCTACACTGTCCCCTCTCTATATAGGCGGTGACTCATGACACCACCTAAGAAGCCAAACCCCCGTAGTGAAATCAAACCCCTTGTAGTAACACCTGAGGCCAGCTTCATACCATAAAAGGACTGGAATGAAAAAAAAGAATTTCATAGGCTAGCTTCGAGTATAAAAAACCACCCCGTGGCCGGACCGAGCGGAGCTCTCCGTCTCACGATCCGCGGCTTGTGATTGTCTAGATGTCGGTTACAGGATTTCTGCCACAAGCTGTTTGCCAAATCCATGGTAAAAAGCCAAAAAGCAGAACCTGAAAAACCCCGGATTCCCGCTCCTTCTCTCAGTGATCAATCTCTCTCTGACGGTTGTAACATTCCTTCGGTCATCTGTCTCTGTCTGTTGTAAACGGACCAATAAACTGCTACTAACAACAACGCGTGAGTACCAACAACCTTATCTCAGCAATCTCACGATATCTGATCTGTCTAGCAGCCAATAAAAGGGAAATCAAAGCCTAGTGCGGGAAAAAGAAATTAGTTAGAGTCC
>JAGPOW010000261.1:95902134-95935102 GCA_030014935.1 Caiman crocodilus
TCTCTCTCTGACGGTTGTAACATTCCTTCGGTCATCTGTCTCTGTCGGTTGTAAACGGACCAATAAACTGCTACTAACAACAACGCGTGAGTACCAACAGCCTTATCTCGGCAATCTCGCGATATCTGGTCTGTCTAGCAGCCAATAAAAGGGAAATCAAAGCCTAGTGCGGGAAAAAGAAATTAGTTAGAGTCCGTTCGTTCTCGCCCTAGGGGAGATTAAGGCTGCGGAGGTGCGACAGTTCTGAAATCTTGACTCATGGATGGCAAAGTGATCATGGACTTGGCTGGATGGGCATTACTTTTCCATGGCATGGGTACTCTTTCTCTCCCTTTTTCTGTCTCTGAACCCCTACCCACACACAGTGCTGCCTCCAGCTGCCATCACTTTTTTGCTTTCTCATTACACTTTTCTTTTAAACCTAGACAATTGATCATTTCTGCTATGTCTCTGATAGCTTTTGGAAACACTTCTCTTGGGCCTAACATTAGAAGTTTTATTCTTATTCTATGTTTGGCATGAAAATACTAGCAGCAGAAACGTGTGTGTTAATAATAACATAACTCATGTTATGCAGCTGAATACTTCAGATTATTAGCACAGAGTAATGACCCTGTGCCAATCACTTTAGTTTACACTTTGTCCTACAATAATTTCAAAACATACCAAGATTTGGAAACCCTTACTTTCTCCCCTTGTTTCTGTAGCTAATTTTCTTTTTCACTTGTATGAGATGATGCAAAATGTTACTATTTTCCTTTATTTTGGTAAAGTGATAGGGTATTTAGAACATTTTCATGATTTTCATTCATGTATACATTTTAGAGAAACAAAAGTGATTAGAAACAGGACTTAGGAGGACAGGCTGAAAGAGAGGATTATTTTATCTGGAGAAGAAAAGACTAAGTAGGGATTTGATAATTTAATAAGGTGGATATAAAAAAAAGAGGTGACAAACTGGCTGCAGGGAACAGGGCAAACAGCCACAATTTCAAATTACAGCAAAAGAAATTTAGGTTGGATATTAGGAAGAACTCTCTCACTGAGAGCGTGGTTGAGAATTGGAAATGGCTACCTGGAGAAGGGGTGGAATTTCTATCTTTGGAAGTAAGTAAAAGCAGGTTAGGGAAACACTTGGGTGGAGTGGTTTGATCAGGGATGTTCCTTCCTTGAGCAGGAGCTTACACAGGATGATTCTAATGTTTCTTTCAGCTCTACATTCCTATGATTTTAAGTCTATGATCTCAGTCTTTGATGTAGGCAGTTTAGGGACTTGATCCTGAGTCTCCTATATCTCAGGTGAGGTTTTTAGGTTTGCGGATATTTTGCAGTGGGTTACTTACCTGTGCTTTGTTTTATTTCATGAAAAATTCTGAAAAATCTTAGTATTGTTTTGTATTCGAATTAAAACAATTTTTTAAAACCTCAAAGTTTTTCAAGAAGCATTCCTCCCCCCTCCCCCCCCGCCTTGTCTATCTTGAACCAGTCAGAGGGAAATTCATACTAGAGTACTTACAGACATGCAGGAGGATCTTGGAGACCTAAGGGAATGCAAGTTGGATTATTCTAGTCTTATACCTTAAGAGAAAGCACATCTAATTTAGCTTGCAACAAGCAGTTTGTGTGTTGTATGTTGTTTTACAAGCCTTTTTTTCTTTAGGTTTTTATCCAACTTCTATTTAAAAATATTTTGTCATAAGAAGACTTAAGTATGTCACCCTAGAGGCCTGACTAGATTCAGACACGTGCTTGATCTTACTTTTGAGAGCTTTTGACCAAGACATTGAACAAGAATATCTAGATTTTGACCTGAAAGTGGAAGAAATGTGAATGTCTGTCCCAGGGAATGAGTACAATTGGTATATTATTTGAGGTGACTGCTATTAAGAAGATCATAAAAGGGAGACACCTGAAACCACGTCTGTAAGAAGGAGAAAAGCTGGCAGGAGAAATGGTCTCAAACTAGTCTCAAATGGTCTTAAACTGCAAATGTAGGTTGGAGATTAGCAAGAATTTTCTCACTAGGATGGTGGTTAAGTGTTGGTATAGACTATCTAGAGAGGTTGTGGGCTCTTCCTCCCTGGAAATTTTCAAGACCCTGTTAGTCAGACACTTGATTGGGATGATCCTGCTTTGAGAAGGGAGCTGAAATAGAGGACCTCATATGGTCCCTTCATTTCCTGCTTTCCTATGATCCTATAAATACTTTAAACACATCTACCTCTTTTACCTTGGCTAATATTGGGTATCATATGTATTTAGACTTCCCTATGAATTATGTCCCATGTTCTGTCCATGGGATTTATCCTGCACATATTAAAATCAATGGCAACACTTTGAATACTTCAGTGATGTGGGGCCAGATATGACAAGGGCAAATTATTTTCTTAATGTGATCCTCTCTTCTTCAACACAGTGATGACTGACTGAAATCTGAGATTCCATTCTGAGGCAATATCTTTATTGCCCAGTTAATAAATAGTATCACTATACTGTTTACCACAGTACCCAGGTCGCCAGTCCAAGGTACATTTTGTTTTTTCCTACTTCTGCTGACTTGATGTGACCAGCAGGTGGCATCTAAATGTTGAGAATAATGTTGTGTTAGCTTGTTGGTTATCTTCATCCCCCTTTTTGGGAAAATGTTTAATCACTGTGCAAATTGTTGAAGTTTTTTTTAGCATGTTTTTAAATAGCAAGTACAATACATATTGAGTACTTTCCATGTTGCCATTTTCAGAATCACATAAGGGCTTTAGAGTCTAACTTCCATTCCTGGCAATTGCAAGCTTAGTTTTATGATTCTTAATAGATTTTAAACAATCATATTGGTATCTTTACCACATTGTCAAATATTCCATTTATTAGTAAGATTATTTAAATGTCAACGTAACCTAGATGTCCTGACTTTAACAGCTCTATGGCTGTCAATAAATGCATTCGGATGTGACTATGAGGCAAATCTCCCTAGTAGGTGCTTTCCTGGAAAAGAAGAAAATGTGAGCCATAATTACACAAATCTAGAAAAAAAAATTGTTGTTTTATGAATATCAGAAGCTTGATTCTCACTTGCAGTTGACATCTTTGCATCTTAGGGGCGTGTCCACACTAGCGCACACGT
Source organism: Caiman crocodilus (assembly GCA_030014935.1). Taxonomy (NCBI): domain Eukaryota; kingdom Metazoa; phylum Chordata; order Crocodylia; family Alligatoridae; genus Caiman; species Caiman crocodilus. The sequence goes on from JAGPOW010000261.1 coordinate 95,905,256, forward strand.
GTCTCTTGCCTGGCTCAAAACCCCTTTGAGGTGGGGCAACAGGCATGTGTGGGAACAAAAAAATATTCACCATGTTGCAAACTTGCAGCATGGGGAGAAAAGTAGACCCCTGGATATCCAGGGGTATAAAAGAAATCAAAGCTTAAAAACGTGGCACAGGGCACAGTCTGGGACCATGCCTTGAGGCAACTGGAGGCTGGGTCCTCCATGGAGATGCTCTGGCTGCCAGATCATCATTAGAAACACTTTTCTCCATCTCATAGTATTGGCTGAAGAATACATTGTTATATATCAGTTTTGACTGCTGTATCTTACATTTATTCTTACTCTAAAGTATTTAGTATTGAGTTTCTACCACGGTGCTGTGTCTGGTATGCACATTTGTGTATATATAACATCGGTTTATACAGACATGTAATAGGGTCTGTATGTGTTAATAGGGTCTATATTTGTTAATGTTGTGCTAGTGACTTGGAAAATAAGAGAGACGCTTGTAATGGCTTCAGCAGCTTTCTGTGCCATAAAACTTTACCATTACAAATGCTGTGGACTGTGTCCTGATTTTTGTTGCCATTGGGATCTGATCTGATGCAACCCCTAGAAAAGTTATGGTAAAGCGGACTAAAATGCTGCATGAAATCACAGAGCTGTCTAATCAAAACAAAGGATGTTGATCTCTTAAATAACTACAGCAACCGGCAGAACTCATAATTTAAGCTAGTTTTAAAACTGAGTATCTCAATGCACACTGTGACAGGGCGCCTCAGGGCTGCCCTCAATATGGCCCCCGCACCTGTCTCTGGGCACCCGCCTACTTTATCTCGCCTGCCACGTCTTTGATGTTAATTGGTTCATTAGTGGGAGGCTACCCTTGTCCTTGTACTGCCCCCTCCACTAGGGGGCACTGTCTGCGGCTCCTTCCTCCCCAATACTGCAGCCCAAGCATCACAGATATCAACTTGGTCTTGTCTATTGCGGCCATTCTTTCTGGACCGTCTCATGTTTTGTCCTTTTCCTGGACTCTATGTGCCCCCACTGGGCTCCTCAATATGGCGCTCCCCACTGTGGGCTCACCACACCCACACAGGGCTCCTAGATATGGTGGTCCCCTCTCTGGACTCGCCTCGCCCACACAGAGCTTCTCCGTATGCTGCCCCCTGTCTAGGGCCTCAGTGTTGCCCCCTTCCTGGGGCTGACTGTGCCCAACTTGGGTTCCTTAATATATGCGGCCCCCTGCCAGGGACTCCCAATGCCTGAACTTGGGCTACATAATATTGCCCCCTTCCTCAGGCTGGCTGTGCCCAACCTGGGCCTCTCAGTGTGGCCCCCTCTCGGGCCTCTCAGTGTGGTGCTCCACCCTCTGGGTCTCACCGTGCCCTCCCTGGGCTTCTCAATGTGGTGCTCCCCCCTCTGGGGCTTGCCGAGTCCAACTTGGACCCCTTCTCGGTGCTGCCCCCTCTCTGGGGCTTGCTGTGCCCAACCCGAACTTCTCCAAATGCCCCTCCCCAGGCTGGGGTCTATGCACCCCATCTATGCACCGCTGCGCCTTCTCTGGCGTTATTAGAACACTGCGCCCCCACGGGCACCAGGATCCCCACACTGCTGGGGTCCCTTTATGAGGCCTCCTCCAACCCCTTATAGACTCACCCAAACCACCAGTTATACATCACAATAACAACACAAACACAAGCCTCTGGCTATAACCAAAAACAGAGGGCACCCAGCCACAACATCATTGCTCCAGCTTCTAGAGCTCCTGCCTCTCCAGCTGCTAGCAGAGAACTGCCAACCTGGCCTCAGCTCTGGGCCTTATAAGAGCCATGCCCTGCCCCTTTGGGTCAGCTGACCTTCATTAGTTACCTAGGCAACCTGCAGCTGCACTGCTAGGGCACCCCCTCTGGCAGTTCTTCTTTTCAGGCACAGAGCACATTAGTGCTCTGTGACAACACAAATAAGCACCTGAAATCTACCAAACTCAAGCATTACTTCATCTTACAGGCACACTAGTACTTCATTTGTCTAAAGCTAGGAATAGGACATTTCCTATGAGAGCTGAGAGAAGGCTTTTCAAAAGAGAAACTGCATCTATCTTCTGGAATTATTTCATAGACCTTTGTTTCCTTTCTTTCTACTAAAAGACTGGCTTTTTTATGTCTTTGCTTTATTCTCTACTTGGGTATGAAGGTCTGAGGGTCAGAGTTGGACAGTATCTGAACGGAGAAATGTGGACTTGCAAAACACCCATAGAATGAAATCTTTGGTCCTGCTTTATACATATTCATCTTCAGGAGTGGTACTCAGGAGAGGATGAATAAAGAATTTACTCCCTTGCACTAATGTTCTCTGAACTCCGTTTTGAAGCCTGAGCATATTTACCATTTGTTTTCTTTTTTTGCTTACCTTCCACTTAAAAAGGCTTACAGACTATGTCATCAACCTGGAAATGGATCATTCCTGAGCTTATCACTATTACTCCAAGACCAAATAGAAGGGACTAATAACAGACTTCAGAGTAATCCAAATATGAACTGAGCTTACAAAAACTTCAGTCATCCATGAGACTACCAGTTGTGTCAAGAGCTACACTCATCACAGAGATGGATGAGGCAAGTTGGGGACCAAAGGTAGCCTGATCTTTGGGACTGTTGAGGAACAGTTTCTCATATATAGAGCACCTAGGTTATCTTACATCTCACTGCAGCTTCAAGGAGGTTTTCCATTCCTTAGGATGGCCAGAGTGCAATGTATTTTGAATTTCCCCACTCCTTCCTCTTAAAAATCCTATGTTTGGAAAGTCTGAGTTTACTCTGTTAGGAAAGATTAAGAAATGACTTAAAGAAGAAGTCCCTCAAAGTAATCCCTTTTTTTCCCTCAGTTTTTATATAAACTGTTGGGTTATCTCACTGGCCTAGGAAAGAATCAATGCTGGGCCTGCGCTTTCCCTGAGCCAAGAGCCAGTAACATAGGTTATTGTTCAAAACACAGATTTCATGGGAAACACAAACAAGAAAGCTATTCTCTTTAGTTTTCTCTGTCATATAGGCCGCTCACACATTTTTCTCCTTAGTTAAACGCATCCTTTTGTTTTAACAAAGACACTTAAAAAGAGAATGTATTTTGTTGGTATTGTTTTCTTAATCAAACCTACCTGAAAGGACATGATTATTTTGGCAGGGTTTAAATTGTCATGCAAGGTTAAATTGCATTGTACTAGCACAACATATGTAAACCTACAGGCTCTTGGAAGTGGGTAGATGCAAGTCTGAGAAACTCACATATTTCTCTGTCTTTTTATCTGGCCAACATAATAGAGAAGCTAAGAGGTTATTTTCAGTCATTCTGTATGAGGGAGTGGCTAAGAATGTTTTTTATAATCTATAATTGACTTGCAACTATCATCTGCTTTTTCTAGAGTGTCAAGAAATTTGAATAAAAGTCAGAGCAAATCCATTGTGTGTTATTGTTGCAGATTGATCACATTGACCAGAAGAGGGAGCTGTATACTGGCAGTAGTTCCTCAATTTTCTATTTTCAAACAGCATGAATCCACAGATCATTTAAAAACCTGTTCAGTTTTAGAACTGGAGAATATGAGCTCTGTCACCCAAGCTACAGTCAAGATGTATAGGAAAAGAAAAAGAAACAAGAGGGGGGGAAAAAAGGGAAAACCAAATTCAGAGAGAGAAATAAATTCTAGATCGCTAATAATTGTTTAGGTAAAGCTAAAGAGTATTGTTTCTCTTAATTAGACCTTAAATAAACCTTAATTAGAAGCAAAATGCTTCTGTCATAATCAGCAGAGCTTTTGGAAATCAAGTTTTGAACTGCAGGAGTAGCTGCATATATTAAAGGGACTTTACTATAAGAGGTTTCCCATAATTATATTAAGCTTGGTGATTTACTGTATTTTTCCTAAGCAGAAGAGATGGAAGTGGAAGTGGTACCGCTGAAACCTTTAATAAATTGTATATGCATTTAAATATATTTTACATTTTATATTCTTAGTTGATATAGGATTCTATCTTGCTCCTCCCTTTCTTCTACCTTCAAGTCCATATTTCTGTGCTGGAAGGAAAACTGAGTGCAAGGGCTCTGATATTACTGGACAGTTTACTTCACTAAGATGGTCATACCTGAAGCCCCCAGATTTCTGGGGACGGATACAATGGTCATCAACATGGTTCAAACAAGACTGGAGTTCTGGAGTTCAAAGCGATTGCTCTCTGAGATACTAACATTCACTAAGCAATAATTATTGGGAATTTGAACTTGAAGCTTAGAATCCCTCAGAAACAAACAGTACACTGATCACTTTGAGCATTCTTCAGGGGACATATAACAAGTTCATATTCTTAACCAGTAATGGTTTGATTGTCTTAATTCTGGCAGTATCAGAAATAAAATATGGCCTGTCTACTTTTAGCATGAGAGGTGACCAGAAGGCAAGTTTGTATGAAACTATTTGAAACTAACCCAAAAAAACCTCACACATTAACTTTAGTAAAATGCATATTTTACACTACTAAATATATCAGTTTATTTTGGTAGCCTAAACGTTGTATGGATGCATTTTTTTTTGTCAGTGAGTTGAGGAAATTAAAAAAAACAATCTCCAAATTAAGTGCACACACATCAAATTATACCTTATTTCTAAGGATAAGTAGTTCTTTATTCCTTAAGTTTGTAGAATCACAGTTAGTTTATTTAGAGGTGACTTTGTTTTTCTGGTACCCCACATGGATACAGAACAGATCACAGATGTGCATAAAAGAAAGAGATGTTTTACAGTATGTCTACATTATGTGCCATCTTGTGCTTAAGTCTTCCAAGAAACTGGATTCTTACATCACTAATGTTCCTGTGCTTTATTTCTGAGAATATTAAAGGCTCTACTCGTCTTGGTTCATTGTGTCAATAATGACCGGTGGTGCATTGCCTTTCATGGAAATTAATATCTAAGTGGTCAGATTGATAGGTGAAAACACATTAAATTACTGTTAACCTTAGCTAGTCATTTGTCCCTAGATAATGTCCTATGTCAAATTCATTATTATATGTGTATGGATATTTTAAAATACTGTTTTGATTAGTTGGTCCAGGACGTTTCTAGAGAACAAATGACTCTGACACTATGCTACCTAAGAACCTGAATCACTTCCCAGTTATTCATTCATCATATAATGTAGCTTATTGTGTTCCTTGAAATTATGGAAATAGCTTGGTTCCACCTGCTCTAATAGCCTTTATGTAGTTGTAGGATAGCTGTAAAGAATGGAGCCCAAATGAAAAAAGAGCAAAATTATTACATTTTTTGAGAAAAATATTGCTTCTGCAGGGCCTGTGATCAATTGCTATTTGTCCTATTACTGTCTAACTCAGCTGAATGTAGTGAGATTTTTAGACAGTGAAGGTCTTCTGGAGTGCATGGCTAGGGAAAGAAGCTACATATAAAGTGGTTTAAGTCATCAGAACCTGGTTTAAACCTGTAACAGAACACAAGCTCAGTGCACATGAATTATTTTCAAAATGGGAGAAACTGGTTTCAGATAAACCTGATTGAATGTAGTATCAGACTTAACTGATTTGGGTTAAGCCAGTTTATAAAACTTCTGTCCCAGACCCATTCCTGCTTCAAGTTAAATCACAGGCCCTCAGCATCCCAGCATGCTTTGCAGCTCTGTGCTGTGTGGTGCTGTCTGCTCCAGAGAGCAGGGCTGGCCCCATCCCTCTTCTTCCTAGCTGGAACAGTGAGAGTTGACTGACAAGGGGCTGATGTGGGGGAGGAGCCCAGCTGGAGATGCATCCCAGTCTGTGAGGTGGGGGGGACTGCTGCTCCCAGTGAAACCCCAGCTGGAGCCTGGGGCCAGGGAGAGGGGTTAAACACCCCTTCCCAGTTCAAACTTACTACTGATTACAACTGTGGACTACAAATCCCAGAGGCACCTGGAAGCAGGAAAAGGAAGTGATTAGTAACTTTGCAGAGTCCTGCTTCTGGAAGTTTGGACTACAAATCCCAGAGACCTTGGGCTCCCAGGAAGAGGAAGTGAACACACAGCCGTACTCTAGCTCCTCCAGGCATCTGGCCTGAGTCACTGTAGGCATATAGCTTCATTTCCTAAATCAAAGGTAAATGTCTGTTCCCTTCTGTTTCAATTTAACCTCTGCAGTTTAGACTAATCTGCAAAGACTGATTCAATTCAGCCTTGGGCTTTTTGACTGTCTGTACCTAGCCTGTGTGTCCTCTCTTAGGCCACTGATAGTTCAATTAAAGGCACAATGGGATTTTATCTGTGATCCCAACTATTCTACCTCCTGCCAAGGCACATTGCAACTGTGGGATTGGGGATCAGATCCCAATTATACCCTATTGCCAATGAAGGGGGAGCCTGGGATCTCTTGCACCCGTAAGTAGCAAGTTATGAAAACTGAGGTAAAAAGGCATTGAGTAATTAATTTTTACCCAGTTACTAGGTTGCCACCCCCAATCATTAAGGGACCCACACTTTCCCTGGTTTTCCTCTTGTTGCTGAGATGTTTGTAGAAGTCCTCGGGTGTATTCAGATGATCATGCATGTGTGTTTCCCTGGGGACAAAGAGCAGCAACGCACATTTGTGCCACTGCTAGTTGTCCCTAAGGAACGCCTCTGCATGCATGCTCTGGCATAGGGCAAATTGCTCTGGGTGGCATAGGTGAGGTTGGGGTCAGCACCTGAGCTAGCCCCAGCAGCCTTACTTTGAGTCCTGGGGGCCTCCCAGGGCTGCAGCAGCAGTGATCTGGGCATGTGGAGCCTGGCTGACAGCTGGAGTTTGGCTCTGGCTGGCCAGGCTCTGGTTTTGGGTGGCACATGCTGTGCCTTGTACCCTGTGCCACTGTTTTCCAGTGTGCTTTTTTTGGTACCAGGATTCCCGGTAGCTAAATTTTGGCTCTGTGCTGCAAATATTCATTGCAGAGAACCAAATCACATATGTGGTTGCATTTTGTAGCACCTCAAAGGCCTTTGAAGTGTTGCAAAGTGCATGTGCACACTCATGTGGATGTGCCTTTTTTTTTTTTACCCTTCATGTCCTTTGGTAGCTGCAATGCTAATTGCACTTTGTCCTTCCTGATTCCATCCCTGCATGCTTGAGCAATACTTGAGCAGTGCTGCTCTTATACACTTGAGCACCACTGCTCTTATACTCTTCCCTAGTCATTTGTCCAAGTTTCTAATTCTTTTAAGCTTCCTTTTTTTTAAGCTCACTAAAGAGTTCCCTGCTAAACCAAGATGGTTTCTGTAATCCTTGCTAGCCTTCCTGCACATTGGGATGGTTCATTCCTCTGTCCTCAGTAACGTTTCTTTGAAATACAGCAACCTCTCCTTGACTCCTCCTCAATTTAGACTGGCCTCCCAGGGGATCCTGCCCATCAGTTTCCTGAGTGAGTCCACCTCTCTTTTTTTGAAGTCCAGGGTCATTACTCTGCTGCTCTCCATCCTTCCTTTCCTCAGGATCCTGAACTTAATCATCTTGCGGTTGATGCCTCTGTCCAGGGCATGCAGGCAGTGGATTGTAGCTCTGCTGTGGCTCTGCACCACATTGTCACCACTGCAAGATCCCAGCCCTGGCCCCAGAGCAGCTTCCTACCCAGCCACATGCCCTGCCAGTGCTTCTGGGGCTAGTCTCCATGAAAACTCTGGCCCTGTGCTGTCCAGCACCCACTGCTATTGGGATCTCCATGGAAACTGTCTCTAGTGACCTAGGCAGGGGCTGCTGGGAAATGAAGTCCACTGCAGGCTTGATCTGGCCTATGGGCCAGACTTTGGCCACACTTGGATTATACCCATGCATGACAGTACTCCAGTCATGTGAGCTGTCCTACAAATCTCTCTGCTGGTATCACTTCTGAGTTCCAGATGCAACTGAAATGTAGAAGTACAAAAGCAGGCATTAGATTTAAAAGGTCCTTAGCAGAATTTTTAATAACATGAAAAGTTTGAAATTTGGCTGTGGATGAAAGGCAAAGATTTTATATATCTTGGATCTTCAGTATTTCCTGAAGTCCAGTGTAAAAGTCATACAATAGGTTGACATCTCAATTTACATTGGATTATAACTTGGCTCAGGAGGAACAAAAATCAGAGACTGAACTGTGTCAGAATGCAGTCTCCAGTGGAATATTTTGCATATGTATTTTTAAATTGGCTGCTCTGCTAGGAATTTTTAGTACATGGTGATTAATTGTAAGTAGCAGCCCATACCTAGCTACAAACTACACAAGTTGCAACTGACTTTGAGACTTCTCGGAATTCATATGCAAAGCTGGCAGGCAGATGGCAAAACTGATTTTTGCTAACAAATTAAATCTGTCACAGATAAATCAGCAAATAATGTCAGATGACAATTCTGGGTTGTAGCTTACTGCCAATAATAATATAAGGAAAAGCAAAAGTATTAGCACAATCCGTTTGTCTGAAACCTAGTCTATATCTAGAGTTACTTTGCAAAAGGAATGGATGGAAGTTTTGTGCATCATTGTTATTTTGCTGATATGGTGATACCTGGAAGCCCTGGACAGAATTATCTGTAGCAAATGGAATTGATGCTGGAATAATTTTACGAAAATGGCTTGAGGTTACATATTATTAAATAAAACATTTCCAGAACCCAGTTCTATATAAATGGGTTATCATGGATGCAAGATATAACCTTTCTTTTCTATTATTTGGTTCAGAAGAGCATCTGTATACAAAACCATGGTGATGACACATTATTTTTGATATGTAAATAGACTGTTATTGTTACACACAACCTTGTTATAACCTAGCATGCAAATATCCTGCTATGTTAGTAATAATTAAATAAACAACATTCTCACAAAGAAACCAGTACAAGATACATGGCTAGTAGGGGTGTGCAAAATGGGCCATATTCAATTTGGATTTGGCCCGAATCGAGGACAGTGATTTGATTTGTTGATTCAGATTACTGTCCCTGATTCAATTTGGCTGAATCCATAGCTGAAGATTCAATGCTGATTCAGAGAATCAGTGATTCGACCATAGACACAACTTTAAATGTTTTTTCTACATACCTCAAAGTATCAGGCATGGCTCGTGAATGATGCGATGGTGGGGTGGATGGAGCGTCCCACAGGTGTGCAGGCTCCCCTTCCCCCCAGCTTCTGGTCCACTTCTGGGTCTTCTGCTGAGCACTCTGGGGACCCCCTATGCTCCTTTGGGACACTCCATCTGCCTTGCCATTGCAGCATTCACAAGCCACATGGTACCCTGAGGTATGTAGAAAAAACATTTAAGGATGTGTTTATGTTTGAATTGTCAAATTGGTCTGAATCTCTACAAATCGATTTGGAGGGTTGATTCAATTCAGAGAGATTAAAGGGTATCCCAGTTCAGTTCAGATTTGGAGATTCAGCCACCAAATCAGGCTGAATCTCCACCAAATTGAATCAGCAACCGACGCTTTGCACAGTCCTAATGGCTAGTTGATACACAAAATTAGCTTCATTTCAGTAAGGTATTGTAAACATGTGAATAGTTGGCCTATTATAAAATATGTTCCAATCATTGGATTGAGATCTACCTTGGAGCTGACCCATTGTAGGGAGGCTGTATGTCTTAGTTCTGGTTTGGGGTTTGCCCAGCCTGTGCTTGAGCAGGAAAAGGTTGGATGAATGGATTGAAACCCCCACCTCAGTTTCCATAGTACCTAGGCTGCTGTTGCCCATCACTAAATCCCTCTGCTGATCACCCAGCAAAGAAACAGGACAGTTCCCAGCCCCTACTCCACAACCATGGGGCGGGGGCTAGAGAGCCTGTTCCCTGCTTGGCTCTATGACCATGGAGCTGGGTGGAGAACAGGCTGGAGAGCTCCCACCAGTCTGCACCAGTAGGAAACTTCCAGTTTTGTCTTCACAGTCTCTGGGCCAGTGCTGGGACATGAAGATCTCCCAGCCCCCTGCTCCTCGATCACAGTGGCAAAATTTGGGACTGGGAGATCCTGAGAAAAAAGCATCTCCCAGCCCTCACTCCCTGATCACAGTCTTGGAATGGGGTGGGGTTGGAGCTCCCTGCTGCTGGGGTGGGAGGACATAATCTCTTTCTGGGCTCCAATGGTGGAGCCCACCCCAACAGCAAGCAGCTCGCAAGGGCAGGGAGCAATTTCCTGGCTGCTGGTGGCTTGCTGATTGGGAGCAGGTTTGCTCATAGTCAGGCATCTATAGAAGCACTACTGCTCAGTAACTAATCACAAGTAAATTTGCTACTTGCATTTTCAGATAGCAAATTTACCTGTAATTAGTGAGGTTTATTGCACAGTAAGCATGTAAATGTGTAGACGCACATACACACTGTGCAGTACTCTGTGCTATTGTGCAGTAAAGCATCTGAGGCCAACCTAAAAATGCTAAGGACAACTTTGCACATCACAGACAAACAAAATTTGTCAACCTGGGCCATCTCACCTCAAAAAATACTTGTAGAACATGGAGGGCAGAAAAGAACAGTAGCATAACTAAGGGAAGGGGCAACCAGGCAAAGAACTGCCCAGTTGTGCTTCTAGAAAAGGGCAAAGACAAAACCAATTACTTCTTCCTTTTCAGTTCCTCAATGTAATAATCAGTACCTTTACAGAGGAATGATCTTAATAGAAAAAGTATGAAGAAATTGGTGTCAATATGCATCATTTGTGGTGTGCAAAGTCCCTTTTAAATGTCTATAATGGATATGTAAATCAATCAATCCTGTTGATAGAGTGTGAATCACTGTATTCTTCCCACTTCTTACTCTTCTGACTCATATCATTCTTGGCTTCTTTTAATTGGCCCTCATTTCTACGTTTTTGTTTTAAAAAAAATATTTTTAGCACTGTTATTTTGTGTTTACAGCTATCATTCTTTCTACTTTATTTAATCTCATTCTAATGCTTTCTTTCAAAAAATAAAATGCTTTTTGCACATCTCTTACTTTAACACACAGAACTACTTGGGACCCTGAAGGAATGTGTAGGATACAGAACAATTACTACAAAAGTCTGTTTAGTTACTTAGGTCTGTACTTGACAAACTCTCTTACGTGGGCTTTCATAGCTAAATTCTAACATACAATATATAGGTATTTACTGGGGCTGGGTAAACAGGTTAGAATAACATAAGATTCAGCTTAAATCTTTATGATATTCAAACAGAATCTTAATGAACCTTTTTGTATCAGAATTCAAACCAGTTTGGGCACAACTTACAGCATTCAGCTAGTTATGTATTGAAATCAGACATCACTGTTTCATTCTATCTTGGAATCAGTTCAGCAGAAAGTAATTTAATTGCAAGTCACTCTGAAATGACATTGCAGGTAAGAAAGATCTCTGCCAAGATTGTTCAGCTTTCCCTGATTTAACCTGAAAAATATGGTGTATTTAATATTAGATTGGTTTTAATGGAGTCTAAATTTGCCAGGTGAACTTTCCAGCAAAGACATTATGGTGATAGTCACCAAGGCCATTGCCTGAATCACATGAAGTTCATTCAGGTGTGGTAAATATGAAAACATTAAGATGACACCATGTTTGGCTCAAGATGGATAGGTTTATTGGCAAGCTTTTAAATAGTTGTAAAATATGTCAGTCAAACAGAATTGTTCTAGCTCTGGGACCATTTTACCTGCAAAAATGGACAAGTAAATCACACAAGACAAATTCCATTGACTTTGCAGGACAAGGAAAGACAAGCTTATTTTATTGTTATTGATGTTTGCTCTTATTGACTAAGTGTTTGCCACAGCCTCAAGTACCACTAGACACATAAATACTTTGAGAACCTTGTCTGTGTCCTTTGGTTGACTGGGAGGAACAATCCGTAATTTACATCCAAGAGATCTGCAGTGTTCCTCCAATATGCTGAATGGTTTAATAAGAGTTTGCTGAAAATTGGTTCAAATAATCCCCCTGCCCTGCAAGGTTTTTGCTGAGTTCAAAGAAATAGTTTTCCTTTATAGTGCTAAAGAAAAAACATTCAGCATTCTGTCACTGACTGCACTGCCTGAATTATCCCTGAATTTTGTTAAGTCACAGTCCAGTTTAGCTTGCTACCACTAGACAGAGATAGAGATATGAGGTCACCTTCAAAAGAGATTGATTCAGGAATTCCCTTCAATATTTCTCTCTTTTGGATAAAGCACTGTGATTGGATAAAAAGAGAAATCTTGAACAATCAAGGTGCAAGTCAAAATTCACTGAAGTAACATAACACTTGGACATCACCTTCTAGTCTAGCAAGCACAGCGGAGACCAGATACATAGAGGATCAACTGCTACCTGCTAATCCACTCTTTAGCTCCAGTAGTAGAAGTCTGTCATTGGTTTCTGAAAGTGTAAAGTTCAACTATCTCTACTGGGATAGCTAAACTGAGTCCTATTGGAGACTCAGACTAATGGCAATTGTAGAGGTCATGCTTTCAATCAGTTTGGGAGTGAAAAGTATCTTCTTGGAACTGGTACTAAATTTAATTAACCATTTTTTAAAAAGGATATGGCTTATTTTAGAACAGTTTTAAAAGTATGTGCTTTTGCCTCGCTTTCGAATTTTGCATTGGATATTTTGTTTTACATATGTTCCTCAGCCTTAAGATAAAGCCTTATTATTATTTTTAAAAATATGTTAATTTGGTTTAATATTAGAATGTTTAGATTATCACTAAAGTCTTACAAAGAGCAGGTTAAAAATCTCTTTTATACTTTACTGTTTTGTTTTAAGTCCATTTCCATCTTCTGACATATGTAAGATGTGGTGAATTATGATGTGTGACATATGTATAGAGAAAGCCAAAGCAATCGATATTCACCACTTGCTACCTGCAGCCAATACACACATCCTATTCCAATTATAGGTAAACCCAGTGGTAGCTCAGGTATAATGTGAGGGGGGAGGGGCTATGCTATTTTTTTTTATTATTGGTGCTAGTTAGTACTAGCTGTACTAATCATCAAGACAACATTGAAGCTTATCAATTTTAACAATGGGGTGTAAGTAACTTACTACATTTATTAGGGTCCAAAGTGTGATGTTAGAGCTCAGTGGAACTTCCCTGTGAGGTTCAGCTTTAGACCTTGGCAAATTTTTTGGGAACACATGATGTTGCATTTGTGGATAAAGCCTAAAAAAGAGGGCAGACAAATTCCAAAGGGGCAGTTCATCTATTGTTGCAAGGACTGCACAGAGGAGGGATAAACACAGGGGCACATTGACAGCTGACATTGCTCCTTTGACTTCAGATTGAATTACACTGATTTATACCAGCTGAAGATTTTAATGAAGGGTATGTAAAAGGGAAAAAGTCATCTGCGGAGCTGGGGGTAGTATCTTGTCAGGTGAAAGTTGGTAGGTTAGTTAAAATTCTTTTAGTTGCCTCAGTAAAGCTGTTAGAAATAGAAATGTTTAAATGATTCCATTCTTTTGAAGTGCTTGCACAATTCAGTACAGAGTAATAAGTGACCATTCTTAAGTCACTTTAATATGCTAGTCCTGTTTGATTGCTAGCATAAGACAGGGAAGACTGCCTTCTAATCACACCATTCATATCTAAGAAAAATCAGTAAGGAACATGAATAAGAAACGGCTCAAATTGCCATGTAGCTAGTGTTTGTCCCAAATAGAATAGCCCCTGAGACATTTGTCATCATAAGCAGACAAAGTTTATGGATATGAGAGCAGAGGTCAGAGACTGTATGTGCTTCTGCATTGCAATTATGGTTATTTACAATCTCACTAAAGCACTGGTCTTTTTTTCCCCATTTAATAATGTGTATGTAGGAAAATTGGAATTGCAATGTAACTTTCACATTTCTAAATATGATGACTGACTGTTGCCTTCTATGAAAACTGAATGATCAACAAACCCATTGTATTGTTATGACTGCTAATTTATGAACTCTGAAACAAAAGAAATTCATTAGGTTGGTAGAGTTACTTTTCACAATACCAGATTTCACATTTAATACACAATTCTGAAATAGTTAACAATTAAATGAAGAGCTGGCAAAAGTAAAGGCAAAAAGATATCAATTGAGTGGATAAAGGAAATCTGGTTTGGGCCTTGTGATATTAATTCCAGCAGACTCATAAAACAAAGGGCCGGGGGGCAGAGGGGGGGTAGGAAGAGGAGTCCAAGCACACACACATGCAAGGTTTTGCCTAAAATTTGTTTTATATAAGATAATAAAGAGTAGTTATTGTCAATGTTGAGTTAATGCAGTAATCTCGCAAACACTTACAGTGGTATAGGACATTTCACACAGTTTTTTGCACCATAAACAGTCCTAAGTTGCCTAGACAGATTTTACTTGTATAGACTCCAGTCCTATAATGATGGTGATTTTGACTCATTCATCTTTTTCAGATATGAAAAAGGCATAGCTGTGGCCATTTAGGTCTCACATTGACTAAGAGTGAACACTGTAATAGGAAAACCCTGCCCCTCTTATTAGGAGGGTTTGATTAGGGAAAGAACTGGGGATCAGGCAGCTAATGAAGCAAAAAAGGTATACATGACCCTAGGGGGAGAGGAGCAGAACGATCAGTCAGGTGACCAGTGTGGGGGCCGAGAAATACTGGTGGAATGGGGCCACCAGTGGAGCAGAATTGAGGTGCTGGAGACGCAGCGGTTGCAACAAAAAAAACTTTACTTACAGTCTGTATACACTGTAGGCACGTCTCATGGAGTTACGAAACTTAAACAGGAAACAGGCACACTGATGCTCACACTCACACAGGGTATGGGGCGTCAGATGATTCCAGAGGGGAGTCGTTGGTGGTTGATCAGGCCTCCTTCGTGGCTTGGAAATGCATGCGGGGATCTTTCCTCACACACATCCAAGCACTCCTCCAGTTTGGGCAGACACCGCCCAAGCCTTTTATGCAGTCAGGAAGACAATTGCTGACCGACACGTGTACATAATTTACTGTGAGCCAATCGTAAACATGCACTCGGTGGTGCAGTTACAAGGTTTTGGCAGGCTCTGATCTTGCACCGAGACTTTTTCCCACGTTACAAGGGAAATCCCTGCACCTGTGCTTGCAATGCACTTAACACAGCTGCGCTGAGGCATCTCTTTAGCTGTTTTGTACTGACAACCAGAAGGAGGCTGGGCTGGGGAGAGGACCAGGCAGGTGGGGGTAGTCTGGCTCTGACAACAGCAGGGAGAGGAGCTCCAGAGCAGGGTCACTGAGCAGCACCCAGGCAATCCTTGAGAGTCAAGGAGGAGGTTGGGGAATATGGACCCAGAGTGGGGATAGTTTCAGTTAATAGCCAATGGGTTTGCAAGTTAAACTACAGGACTGGGTTGTGGTTGTATGGCTGGAAGAAGTTAGGGGTACGGGTGCAATTCTCTGCAATACTAATGCAGATTATTCCCAAGGCAGAGACTGTTGAGGTGAAAGTGAACCCTAGGAAAGGGAGGCTGCTATCAGGGCAAGGTTGATTCTTGGGGGCTCACTCCTTGAACAGTAGGCCTAGGTGCAAGTATGCTTCAGAGAGAAAAAAGGGGCCAAGGCTGTTATAGCTGAAGCCCTGAAGAGTACTCTGAAGCCTGTGTGTGCACCCCCTTAAAGGAGATGTTAGAGAGAGAGCAAAGGCCTGAAAATGGGACTAGCCTGACCAGGCAAACCAGGACCTGTGAGGCTACACCTGGCCATAGGGACTGCCCCCCTGCCCTCCAACCAACAGAACAACACCAAAGTTGTGGCAGGTGAGAGACTGGTGGTGAGGGTGGGCTGTGTGAAGACTGGTAAGTGACATGGACCATAAGGGGGTCAGGCCACAATGGCTATCTTCCTCCCTCCTCTCCCCCCCACTTTGAGTCTACATCATGTAAAGAATATATATAAAAGCAAACTTGTGGGGAATTGCCCTTTAATCACTTAGCCACTTTGTGCAGCCATGCAAATGTAACTTTCAGTTTCAAAGCAGCAGAATCCTTTGTTTGGCTTATTGAAAAAATTGGCAGGAATATTTGCATTTTAGAACCTGGCCTATATTTAAATGTTATGGCCCTGCTTGTTATACCAGCAGAGTCACAGACCTGAAGTTAGCATGTCCTTGAATGCTCCAGGTGGGCTTGTAACCAAGGTTTACAAAAATCCTTTTAGCTAGGCAGCTGTCTGCATCCCACCAAGGTATTTCTACAAAAAACTTCATAAGATGCATGAGGAAAAGGTCTAACAATTCTCTTTAGAAGCTGGTTGAAGGCAAAAATTTGCATTCTGATCAGGATGAATGAAACCCAAACAAATATGCTAGTGGAAAAAACAAGCTAATTAGGAATTCTGTAGCTTAAGAGTTACTGTACATGGCAGACCCCCATTATTGAACTGCATGATACTCGGCTACATAGATCTTCCCCCTAATTGTGGTGATTTATTTTTATTCAAGAACAGTTTAACTCATTGTTATGCTGCCTATTCAGCATTGCCCTTGCCTGGAGGCTGCTATAGCTCAAACTGCAACTATGCTAAATAAGAAATTGTAAACACCAAGAGTCCTTAGAAGAACTGGAAGAGGAGTGGGAGAGGAATATTATGGCTCCAAATTGGAGACTGTAAATAATGGGTATAGGTAGTTTCTGGGGTAGAAGAGGCATAGGATGGCTCTTAAACTAGAGGCTATGCAGTTCAGACATACTACAAAATAAATACGTGCCCCAGAGGTTGTGTGTGCTACTCAACAATAGAACAGATGGGAAGTAAAAAGGCCAATGTCAACAAACCAGGGAAAAGGAAGTAATAATCAGTGACAGAACTGATTCACAGAAGAAGTCCAAAACATCAGGTCAGAAGAGGACTGCTGAAACTAGGCAATGGAATGAAGGCGTGAATAAGAGAAGTGATGAATCGGATTTCACATGAGATGCATCTTAAATACCATGATAGAACATAAGCCACAACAGGTCCATGAAAAAATAACAAAATAAAATAATTTATTGGTAAAGGATGTAGACAATAAGAAAAGTACTAAAAAATGCACTTATTTCAGGGTGCCCTGAGGAGACTGGAGGGCCAGATGTGAAAAAAAATACAATATATATTTTTGGACTTATCCTTGGATAATGAGGCCAATCGCAAAATAGGATTAAGCAAAATGGCTGGAAGACTTACTGAGCTTCATGCTCCAGGCCATAGCCCAATGTCTATTTGATGAGGTTAATAATAAACTTCCTGTGCAAAAGTTTCTTCTGAATATTTCTGTTTTGGTAGGGAATAGAATCCAACAATTCCACTGTGTCAGATGATGTCCAAATGTATAAAAAATAACAGCTCCTGCTTCTTTTTGCACTTCCCACTAAAATATATGGTGATAGCTGCCACTGGAGACAGGATACAGTCCTTTTTATTTATACTAATGCTTGTGAAAAAAGCCCAGCTAAAAGCAGCACCAACTGATACCTATTTTCAGGACATGACTGGATTTAATGGGAATGATCAACAAACCTAATGTTTATTTTCAGAGCAGGTGTTATGCACCTTTCATCCATGTTTGAGGATGTAGATGTTTGAATGAGATGAGGTCCAGAATGTTAAATGAAGCTTAACCAAAGGGTGCATCCATCACTCTTGGAAAGTGCTAAATAAAGCAAACTTCTCTTAGTAAGGTGCCGTATTCCATATTCTACCCCTTGTTTATTTTCTATTCACTTGATGCCATGGCATGAGGTATCTTTTACAAGGAAAATTAGAGGGTGAAAGTAGCCAAGCCCATTGGAGCTCTGAAGTATCTAGTTATATTTCTTGTTTTATTTAGATTTATTTTGGGTGAGGAGTGAATACTTTGCCAAGAAGTTAGATACTGTATAAATTCTGTTCCCAACTCACAGGAAAACTGCTTTTGGAACTATCAGTTAGTCAGTATTCAGTTGAAATGAAACTACAATGAAATGCACACAATATACGAGCTCACTCTTATTGGCACCAGTACAATCTAGCATGAAAACATAGCTTAGTAATAATGCATAGATGGAATGTCATCTAATTTGCTGCCTCTTGTCTTGGTGTTTACCAATTGATACTGGACTAAAGAGATGGAAGAATGGCTTTAATACCAACTAACATGTTTTCAGTTTTTTGAGAGGATACGTAGCATTTGCGACACATAGCATTTGTGATATGTAGCATTTGCCTCAAGTTGGTTGGTACACTACCATCCTCTTTTTAAGGCTAAGAGTCCAAAACATGAGCATGTCATCAATGATGACCTGCATATCTTCGTGGGAAAGACCAGCCAAGACATGGCAATCAGCAAAAAAAGTCAGTGGATACGTTCTTCAAGCACCCTTGTTTTCACTTGCAGCTGTCTGGAATTAAACAGCTGTCCATCAGATTTTAATCTAATTTGAATACCTCTATGAAGATCATGCAAAGCAACTGGTAGCATGGCAGCAAGATGCTAAATAGTTCAAATGCAAGGCCGCAGTGCTATTTTATACCATTTTTTACTGGACAGAAAATTTGTCAGGGGAGTCAATCATGTAGATTTCTAGAAGCTCTCTCTGTTGATAATATTAAATGCCCTTGAGAAACCGTAAAGACAGCAGTATTCTACTCTTCATTTTCCAGGAAGTAGAGGTCCTGGGTCCCTTTTTGTATTGAAATGTCATCGGGTGTTAAGGAAAACATGCTTGGAATAGGGGTGCATCCTGCAAGTTTTATTCTTATTTGGGAGCCAAAAGATGGTATTTATAATTATAGAATAGTAGCCTACTTTTGGAATACTTTTCAATGCTATGTTTCCAATGCTGTCAGGCTTGATGATTTACTCCAAAACATGCACTGAAATCATCCAGCTTGTTTTTCCTCCTTGCTTTGTAGAAGTTCTTTGATGTTTCCAAAGGTGATGTTTGAAATGATTTGCCCACAGGCATGGATGATGATAACATGACCTCCCACTTCCAGTAGTAACCTTTATACTACACAGTTATTTATGTAATCCTGGTGGTGGTGCTACCTGCAGCTACATCCAAATTTAGGGATTCTTGGGTGCCAGTAGGTCTTGGTCTACTCCCACTTCATCTGCAGGCTGGGAGCCACCACTCATTGGAGTGCTCTCCTGTGGTCCTCCCCGCACCAGATCACACACTAAATAACTATTTACAATAATTTATTATTTATAATAATTGAGAAATTGAAAATATTTTGTTTGTTATTTATGGGATGTTGAATTTGTCAATGAACTCAATAAAATATATATCAGCAGATAATGCAAATACTTATCATATAGCAAAAGCAATTATGTTATCAACTTCAACACTTAGGCAGCTTATAACAAGTATATACACTTAATTTTGTGGAGACCTGACTGATTACTCTGCCTGCAGCAAAGTAGTCCACTGTGCAGTGGCTCTAGTGGAGCCCTGGGGAGCGGTGCTTGCTCTGCTTCAGAGAGGTGAGGCAATGCTGTCATCCAGACAGAAGATGGGGGTGCCTGTCAATATCTCAGGTGTGGCTGCTCTGGATACCAGGGTTTCTTTCCTTTTCCAGTCTTTCCCTAAGATCAATTGCAATCAATTACACCATTCCCCAGATACTTCCCTAAGGCAGGTCCCCTGTGTTTGGTACCTGGAGTGTCCCTCCTCAGCTGTACTTTATTGAGCTCTGCTGGAGCTCCCACAAAGCCATGATTCCCTGCTGCTTTCTTTATTTCTCCCAGAGAACCGCGTCTAGCAACCTCTGTCCCTAATTCCCTTATACTGACAGCCTGCACCCAGGGATCTTAAAAGTGGGGAGGGGAACCCATTTGCACAACCCCTGACAACCCCTGATTCTTTAGTAAAGGATACCAGGCAATCCTGGGTACTAGGGCTGTGCAAAACAGGCCATATTTGATTTGGATTTGGCCCAAATTGGGGACAGTGATTTGATTCTTTGATTCAAATTACTGTCCCTAATTCAATTTGGCCAAATCCAAATCTGAAGATTCAATGCTGATTCAGAGAATCAGTGATTTGGGCATAGACACAGCTTTAAACGTGTTTTCTAGATACCTTGAGGTACCAGGTGTGGCTCATGAACACTGCAATGGTGAGGTGGATGGAGCATCCTACAAGAGCATGGGATGGCCCCCTGCATTCTCGGCAGCAACCTGGAAGTAGACTGGAAGTACTTCTGGTCCACTTCTGGGTCTGCCACTGAGTGTGTGGGTACTCTCCTCCAGCTCAGCGATCTGCCATGGACCTTGGGAGTTTTCCACTCCCCCCCAGACCCAGGAGGTACCAGTCACTGAGCTGGGAGGGGGCATGGGAGGCCCCCCCCAGCATGTTCTCTGGTGGACCTGGAAGTCGACCGGACGTGCTTTTGGTGCATTTCCAGGTTTGCTGCCAAATGTTCTGGGTACTTCCCCCACCCCCGCGTTTCTGTGGGATGCTCCATCCACCCCAGCATTGCAGTATTCATGAGCTGTCTGCTACCTTGAGGTATGTAGAAAAAACATTTAAAGCTGTGTTTGTATCTAAATAACCTAATCTGAATTGATTTGGAGGGTTCTGATTTGATTCAGAGAGATTAAAGGATCTCCTGATTTCAATTCAGATTTGGACATCTGGCCATTGAATTGGGCTGAATCTGCCAAATCCAGTCGGGGACTGAAGCTTTGCACAGCTCTACTGGGTACTCATTAGGTGGTGGCTCCTCTGCACTCAGTAGCAGCTCGCTCAGCAACAATCCTTCTGTCAGTAGTCCTCAGAAGCTATTATCCTGTTAGCAGCCTCCTCAAAAGCAGCTCTTCTCAGCATAGTTTCAACTACCCTCTCCCCAGCTAGTCTCTCCCTGTGTTTTCCCCTAGGCTTCCTGCCCTGGAGTTACAGCTGCCCAATCATGTGCATGCATTCTGTGTGCACAGCCTACTGCAGATCCTTGTCCCAAGAATGCAAACACCCCTACTGAGCTTGAAAGCTCTTAGGAAACCCTTCAGCACCTTTACACTTGTACCTTCAGATGAGCAATCTAATTGCCAAAGTGAGACAGTAGAGAATTGAACACCAGACATTAACTTTCAAATTACTGGCAGCCCAAAGAAGCAGGATGTGTTGAATCAACATGAAACTGGAAATGAAGGGTGAGGGTCAGTTCGCTCTGTTAGGAACTTAATGTCCAACGCAGAGCGAGGGAGATGAAATTCTAAAAACAATGCTCTCATCATAAGATGTGTGTAAAGTATGCTTTTCCATTGTAAACTGTGGACCCTAAAATAGTATTTATGGCTGCATAATAAATGCTTTTTTTGTTCTGACAGTGCTGTTCTATGTCACTTTAAACACCTGTGGATTGCATTACTCCCAAAGGGAAGTAGGAATTGAAATTCTTTCAGATTCACTGGAATATCCACTGTGGGACTTCAGTGATGATGCAGCCAGATAGCCCTATCTTGGAGCTAGAGCTATGAGACTTACTATTGTAAAAAGCAAGTCTCAGGCCTAATATTAAAAATAGGGTTAACAAACTATTAAAAAAAATGTATTGTGGCTCCTTTGCCCTGCTGGGTGGCCTGGAGGCGGCAGTGACAGTGGTGGAGAGGAGCCACAGAGAAGCCCAGGCATAAGACTGGAGAGGGTGCAGGGTAGGCCGTATT
Source organism: Caiman crocodilus (assembly GCA_030014935.1). Taxonomy (NCBI): domain Eukaryota; kingdom Metazoa; phylum Chordata; order Crocodylia; family Alligatoridae; genus Caiman; species Caiman crocodilus. The sequence goes on from JAGPOW010000261.1 coordinate 95,926,858, forward strand.
TCGCCCATCCCTGGTCAAAACGGATGTGTATGATTAACTCTTGTTACAAAAATGAATGAGTTAATTTGTTTTGCATTTGTCACGGGTCCTACAGGAGGGCCGTGATCTCCTGAAGGCCCTCTATCCATGCCAAGTTCAGCCCAAGGCACCCTCAAATTCTCATCTGCCACGTCTTTGATGTTAAAGGTATATATTGGGAGGCTGCCTTTATCCTGCCCTGGGCACGGTGTATTAGGGACTTCTGTCCCCATGGTCTCCCGACCCCCACCGGGGTGTCTTCCCTGTGTGCTGGGTGCCTTCTAGGCACCCTGGCCTTAGGGCCTGGTGTCTCCTACCAACCCCTAATACCATGCCCCAAGCCTCACTGATGTACTGGACGTTGGTGTGTCTTCTTGTCTACGTGTTATGCCCGTCTCCCAGGCCTTCTCTATTATGTTGCTCTCCTGGGCTCTCTCTAAAATCCTTGAGCCCGCTCTGCGCCTTCTCTCTCCGGTCTCTTAAGCCCACCGCACAGCTACCCTCTACTAAGGCCGGGTGTACTGTGCTGCTATCCCCTCTTGGATGGGCGACCACCGCAGCACTTGCCCTTGTCTAGGAGGCACTCTGCTGCTAACCCATCTCTCCTGGGGTCCACCGCAGCAGCCAGCCTCTGGCCAGGGTCTAATGCCACGCTAGCCTTACTGACTCAACCTCCCCCTGCTAGGACTTCCTCAATGCTACCCCCTCTCTGGGGCTTGCTGCGCCCACGCTGGCACTAGGGACCCCCACCACTGGGGTCCCTATATGAGGCCTCCTCCTTCCTCTACAGCCTCGCCCAAACCACCAGTCTACAAACATTAACAAAGTAAACACAAGCCTCCGGCTATAACTGAAAACATGACACCTGGCCACAACAACAGAAGCCTCCCAGCTATACCTTAGCCACATTGCTCCAGCCTCTGGCGCACTCGTGAGCTGCCCTCACATTTCTGTCTCTCAGAGCTCCTGCCCCTCCAGCTGCTGGCAGGGAACTACCAGCCTAGCTTCAGCTCTAGGCTTTATAAGAGCCAAGCCCTGCCCCTTAGGGTCAGCTGACCCTCATTTGTTGCCTCAGCAACCCTCAGCTGTGCTCGCTATCCGACTGCTGGGACTTTCTCCAGCAGCCTTCTCACTCAAGGAGCGGTGCAGCGAGGTGCACCGTGACAGCATTAATCATGTATGTTAACTGCAATTAACTGACAGCCCTAATTAAAAATGGTACATTCCCAAGAAGGCTATAGGAAAAGTTGAAATCTAATTCTGTGAACTTGTAATGCATTGCATAATTTCTCTAACTGGATAATATATTTAGATCAATAAATATTTGTTCCTAATATAAGGCAGGAATTTCTTTTGTGTAGAAAGGCAGCAATTTTAGCTCTCAGCAGTTCCATGGTCCTATTTGAGGCAGGAGTTTTCCATTGGTACCAGTGGCAGATTGAATTAATGACAATAGAATTTTTGGGGAATGTGAAACTTGATAATACATGGCTCCATTTTGTGGGGACTTGAGAAAGGCTATCTTGAGGTTGGGTAAGTATTCCAGATGACCAAGAGTTATCCTGTATAGATAGGAAGTAGGGCTGTGTGAAAGAGCATCATTCCGCTTCGACTTCTGTTTTGACAGATCACTGTTTTGCTTCAAGTTGTTTCATTTTGAAAGCACTTGTTCCATTTTGTTTTGTCAAAAGTATTTTGCCGTTTCGAATTTTGTCTGACCAGTGCTGGGAAGATTGGTGCTTCTGCTGCCCTCAGCTGGCAGCATTAACCTCCTGTCATCTGGCAGGAAGATCGGGGGGGCCCGCACCCTCAGAGGAGTTCAGCACAGCCCTGCAGCCTTCCAGGGGGTGTGATCGGACCCCAATCTGCCTATGACAGGAGGCTGCTGCTGCCAGCTGGGGCCAGGAAGCCTGGCTTTGATACTCAAAATGTTTTGATACTTCCTAAACATTTTGAGTACACTTGTTTCGTTTCAAAGCTGTTTTTAAGGCTTTTGTTTCCTTTTGATTTTGCTGTTTTGAGCTCAAAATGCATCGAAACAGCTTGGAAACCAAATACAAGGTGAAATTTTTCACAACCCTGAAAGAAACATGGTTACTTATGATCAGTATACCATGATATAGTGAATTCTAAAGCATATTCTTGCTCTTAGAGTCAAATTGCCTTCAGCAAAAACTGAAGATCATATGAAGTCTTTTTCACTATGGTTCAAATAACATAGTGACTCAATAGCCTCAGTTAGATAAAGCAAGAAATATTGTTGAATGCGACTTTCCTTTTTGCAGACGTAGACACTTGACAAAGGATCTGTCTTGTTGGGCAAGATAGAAGTGTGATTCGTTTATATTATTTCTGCACTATCCTGAATACTAGTACATCTGTATGAAATACAAATATCTATCTAGTAGGAGCCCTGCTTTGGATTGATGGCTGGATGTTTCTCTTCCATACTGTTTGATATTTTACATCTGGATGAGCTGTTTGTCTGAATGACAGTATAAGGTAGAACTCCCTGAATGACATAGTGCATATTAGGTTCTATGGGTAAATCTGATATCTAGACAAATAAAATAGTTGGAAAAATTCTTACCAAGCTTTTGTGCACAAATGTCCTCTGTCGGGCTGAGGAAGCATTTGCAGATGGCCTGTGCTTGTCCTGGATGGAGTGGTAAAGCATCCAGGGGCCAGTACATATGTCCTTAGACCAACACGGCTACAACCTAAACCCCTGAACCACTGCATATTATACTTTTGTGGTCTCATTGGCTCAGATACAGCTCAATGGCTGCAACATTGCTCCTGATGACAATTAGTTTGTCTCTGCTGGTTATTGGTGTTTGGACCCTCTCCAGTAACCCAGGTTTTCCTCATAATTTCTACTTTTATATTTCCTATCAACAGTATCATCAGCAACATGTATGCATGGGAGAAGGAGGGGGAGAGAGACAAAGAGAAAGAAGAAGAAGTAGGAGGCTGTCTGCCCACGTAAGTCTAATATCTTCAGGATGGTCCCTCGGGGACCACCAGGACAAATTAAAAATGTTTCTGGTAAGAATTCACTTGAGGGTCTTCCTATGCCTGCCCTGCTCCTACCATTTATTATGATCTACTTTTCTATGTGGTAGGGTAACCCTGAGAAACATTTCTCTGTGGAGGTCTGTTGAAAGGCTTAATTCTTTTCAATGTGGATGTGTGTTGTTTATTTATGGTGCTGCTGCTACAGCAGGCATGGGGCCTCTACAAAGGAATACAGAGCTCTGTAAGATAATAAAACAGCCAGAAGCCTTTCTATGTGTTCATGTCACAAAAGGCCCTTCAGAGAGAAACAGTTTTAGTGCATAAAGAATGAAGTGTTATTTCAGAATCCAGAGATTGCAGTCTTTTAACCCTACAATTGAATGATTTGTTCATATTTTTTGTAATAAATATTGTGCAATGCAATATGCCTTCTTGCTTGCTTAGAGACAATTTAAAATAGTTAATGCTGAAAATGGAAAGATTGCACGGAGATAATTGAAAGAGTGACATAAATACAAAAAATCTTTCCCCTTTTTTCTATTCATTTGGTAGCCCTAAGAGATGGGGATACAAAGCTTTGAAAATGGCAGTTAGAAAGTGGGGTGGGAAAAAGTCTTGTAATGGTTAAATTCTTGACCTGAGGGATATGTTCTAATATCAGAAACCACACAGAAGAGAGAATAGAACAGAACATTTTTTGTCTCCTTCGGGGACCACTTGAACTTGCAGAATTTTTATGTATGCATCAATAGTTCTGATATGTGGTTTTAAATCCCTTTTATTTTTTGAAAATCTTGTTTCTGTCCAAAGGCTAGCTGTGGTCTTTTTAGCAAACTGACTGAGATTATTGATCCTAAAGGAAAAGAAGAAGAGAAAAGTCTATAAGCTATTTATTTGCAACAGAGTGGAGATACTTTCTAAATCAAGAAGTTTTATGACAATGGGCAAATCTTACTGAGTGGTCAAGAGGGTAGGTGGCTAGAAGCAAGGCTTAGAATGAAAACTAATGCACAGTGGAAGATGAAACATGCCAAGGTATTGAACAGAGCTGATTAGGAAATGCAACTTTAGTTCTGTGGGAAATTCTAAGCCTTATATTTGATTTCACCCTGAATCAAAACAAAAAACCAAAATTATAATTTTTATTTATCATGGAACACCAGTTTCAAAGAACTGTGGTTTAGAAATAGTTAAAGTTGTAATATAATAAGTTACTTTGGAATTATGAGTCGAAACTCTGGGTGTTTAAATAAATTGTATACTCTGGGATTTCTCTCTCAGCTCATTGGTTGAACAGCACCTTGTTACACTGACTCTATACCAATTCAGGCAGGCCTTGTGACTCAAGAAATGAAAATCCTCCACAATCACACACCTTCTTCTGCTCCAGTGAGGATGGAAATAAATGGCAACAGGGCCATACCTCTCACAGCATACATTCTCTGATGGTCCAGCATAGATTTAGGCTGGGTTTATTAGGCATCAGCTAAGGCTCTACTTCCCTTCCACTTTTTTCTATGCTTTCCTACTCTTCTGTGTAAGTAGGGGGAATATCATGTATGAGGATTCTGCCACCCCTATATAGGAAATAATGTTGTGGCTTATGGGAAGAACTGTAAATAAACTGCCTTCCCTACTCATCTCTAGAACAATTTTCTCTATAAACCTAACCTTTTAAAACTGAACCACAGCAGGATTTTCCCTTTGGCAAGAAGCCTTGAAATGATGCACACTCTGTATTTCAACTGTGAATGTCAAGGGGACTGCTTACCATTTGCAAACAAAGTGCTTGCAAGGACATGGTTAGATGTGGCCTTCAAGCTCTCAAGTGCACAGACAGCCCAGGTATGGTTCATCGCAAACTGATCTCTAGTCCCTTCAGAAACTTATATAACACAGTAAAATTAGATACACGCTGCCCTGTTTACCAGCTTTCACATATGTGGGGTGTGGGTCACATAATAATGTGACAAGTATATTCAGGATAGCTAACTTTGCAGTAAACCACTGGAAGTATAGATTTTTTTATTTTATTTTTTTTTAGGGGCAGCCAGTTAGGCTTTTAGGTTGACTAATTGGTATCCAATCTAGGCCTTGAAAACAATATAATCTATTCACCTGACAAAAGTTATCAAGATATAGAGGACATATATAGAGGTTTCAATACAAATCTTTCCCCATTGTTGACTTGTGCATTGTCTGAGATACCACACATACACAAACACAATGATTAGTCTTTCTGATTGATGGTTAAATCAATGGAAAGAACCTGCATAGAGTTCTATATTATTATTATTATTTTAAAAGATTGTGCTCCTTTAAATCTCAGACTTAACATAAAAAAGCAAAGACAGGAGCCTAATTTTGCTGACACTTTATACTGGTAAATCTGACACCAGCTGAACAGCATATATCCCTCAAGACCAGACATTCTTGTCTATAAACCCAGACCCAGACCTTCTTGTCTTTACACCACACCTCTAGAGAAATTAGCTACCTGTTGCTATGGAAGTTAACTTTCTTAACAGTAACCTCGATCAATTCACCTTCCTAGGTGACACAGCTCTGAAATCTCTTGTGGTGCAGGGGGATTTTTTGCTTTTGGGACAGATATTTTTACTTCATCTGTCAGAGTCAGTGGCTGAGTAAGAAATAGTTAGTGTTGTGGGGAGGGCAAAATACAACTTCCATTCTTTAAATTGTTTAGGCATTGTTCTTGCATAGCTCCCCTCCTACATGGCTAGGGTATAAGCGTTTCCTCTTGTTTCACTCTGCTTTAACCACTGGCCTGTGTTAGTGGCCCTCTTTCCCTCTCATATTCACAACATATCAAACCTGTGTACATATAATAAACTATTTCCTTGCTGTTTGGTATCTCCCCATTTCTCCATTCTACATACCTATACTGGAAATGTTTTTCTTAATGTGACAGGTTTGAGAAATGAAAAAGTATGATTCAATCTAGAAAAAGCAGATAATTCCAGAGTTGGCAGCTGCTGTGGCAAAAAAACTTTGCAGTACCACAGCTTGGGGATCTGCAGTAACACTTCGAACCTCAAAAGTAGCGATGAGTCTTAAATGGATTTCTTATTCATGCTTTCTTGTTTATGGTTTACTGGTCCTTGTTAAGAAGCCAAAATTTAGTATTATTTTTAGAAATTGAATAAAAATCAGTGTAATTGGTCGTTCCTATAAATAGGAATTTATATTTCTTAAGTTATTTATTCAAATATAGAACACATTTTTGACTAGCTGCAGCTAAAGTCACCTCAAATAATATATCCTTGCATTGTCTAGTTTTTTCTTAAGTAGCTTGGTTATGCCTTTTTCTGGTCTGGCGTTTTATTTCTGCACAGTATATTGTCACATATTTTGCAAAATGTCAGGTAATTAAAGGGAATTAGTTAGCTGTGATTAGCTTCACACTAAAAAGAAGGCAGGGTAGTTTTGTAGCTTATAGACTAACTAAATAAGATTTATATAGAGCATAAGCTTTTTGTGAATTGGAGCTTGCTTCATCAGACTTCAGAATCACGCTTTGATTGACTGTGCATGCTCAGATGCTGCTTGGGTCACCCTATATGACTCACTCTTGTGACACCCTACATGACTCCCATTTTGAAGAGACAAGAATATGTCATCCCAATTTTATTTTCTGGGAAAATATCTATGAATATTTTACCAATGTCTCTATTTGGTATTTTTTGTTAAGAAATCAGAAAAAGCATGTAGAGATCAGCCAAAATCATATTCCCATTTGTTGCACATTAGTAGTGTTTAAAAAAAAAAAGTTGCGTAGATGGTAAAAAATATAGATGTGCATGAGATCTTGGCTTGTTCTCAAACAAATCAACCATAGGCAAAATGGATACATTTATCAAAATGTGCTTGTCTGTGTCACAAAGAAGAATATCAATGGTTTGATAGTTCTTCTTTTCATATAAGCAGAAAACCCCCCAAAACTACATGGGTACAGGTGCCTTCCAAATAACCATATTTAGTAAGAATATTCTAATATAATAAAAGGCTTAGTCTGCCTGTCTGTGTATGTCCATCCATAATGGTTTTGGGCAACTGTGCATGCACTGCTTAGAGAATGGGGCATGCGTTTGGCTGCATGGCCTGGACTGTGTGGGCCAAAGTTTGAGCTGGTGCCCATGAAGTTTGTGGTGGTAGTGAACATGTCCCAGCTGCCTAAGCAGTGGGACTTTCCCACGCTTCCCTGCCTGAGGGTGAAGAGGGGAGGAAATCATGATGGTAGCACCTCCCCCGCCCAGCCCCGATTACCACCCCTCCACAATAGTCAGCGGGGAGGAGGAGGTGGCAGGCAGGGAGGGAGGGAGAGAGATGCAGAGCAGTGGAGGGGGCCAGACCTGGAGCAGCAGGGACCAGGGGGGTAGAGCAGGTCTGGACCCAGAGCAGTGGGGGGGGGGTAGGGCAGGGCTGGACCTAGAGCAGTTGAGGGAAGGGTAGAGTGGGACCAGACCTGAATCGGTGGTGGGGGAAGTGGAGTAGGGCTGGACCCAGAGTGGTGGGTGTGTGGAGCAGGGCCGGACCTGAAGCAGTGGGGCGGGGGGTGAGACTGCCCGCCCCCTCCCCCTCCCCCTGTCATTCTTGATGGCCAGTCTGCTAGTATAAATATAAAATACTTATCTTAATGCATATTATTGTTCTGTTTGGTTTCTGATGGTTTCTAAATGATGGGGCAGAATAAGTGCCATTAGAGACCTCACTAATAGGGTTACTATTGCAGGTCTGTGTAACAGTTAACTATGTCACCTGCTTTCTTTACATTACTCTGAGACTCAATAAGGCTTTATTCCTTTTCAAGGACTTCAGAAAATTCTTGTACTGTACTTAGAATATCTCTACTTTTTTGTTTTTTAATTCCAAATTTCTACATAGATATGCCAGCCTGCAGTTTGATCAAGTTTGTGGTGCTATGCCAAAATTTCATATTATCCTAATAACATATAGATACTTGAAAGGCAGTGCTTTTGCTGTAGTAAAAGTACTAATGTTATGCAAATAAATCTGATATCATAGTATTATAGTATCTAGGGTCAGAAGGGGCCTAAAGCAGGCCATCTAGCCTAACCCCCTGCTAATGCCAGGAATGAGTGCCAGGGTCACAGGACCCCAGCCAAGTACCTATCTAATCTACTCTTAAAGATGCCCAAGGTAGGAGCAAGAACAACTTCCCTAGGAA
>JAGPOW010000261.1:95935202-96043004 GCA_030014935.1 Caiman crocodilus
GGGCTTTGAGGGTCTGCCTGGGTTGTCCTTCTGATGTCATGAACCATGTGGTGCTGGTGTCACACACCACATGACTGGGGTCGGGGTGGAGTTGCTGATGTCACGCACCACGTGACCGGGGTCAGGGGAGGAGTTGCTGATGTCACGCACCACATGACCAGGGTCAGGGGGTGGAGTTGGTGATGTCACACATCATAAAAGAGGAAAGGGGGTGATGTGAAGGGGGCGGGACTTCTGGTCCCACCCACCTGTCACATTTGCATTGAAGGGCAGAGAGCCTTTATACTACTCAGGGATTCTTAAGGTAGCCTCCTTTCCAAGGATCTAATAACAGCAAGTCATGGCAGGAGAGGTGAGGGGGAGCAAGCCTGAGAAAGGAGGGCATATTAGGGGATAAGCGGCCACCGGGGGGCATCGTGGCCAGCCCTGGGATTGGCACCTGCTAAACAAAGTGTTGTGCAGCATGGCAAGGGTTGCATCCAAAGGAAATTATATGATATGGGCAACTTGGGGGAACATAGAAGTGACTAAGTCTGATTTTTGAGGGTAGTAACTTCTTGGGCTGGTCTGCAAGCACTAGCTTGCATACTGTGTGGTCTGTTGCTCTTAGGGTGTACGTAATTGAAGGATCCATCTCCCAGGAATTTGGACTACAGTTTATTCACAAAATGGAAAGCAGGAAGGAGGTGGCAGTAACATGTGGCAACGTATGGCCCAGGAATAAAGCTTCTGGTCAGGGAGGAACATGGTCTAACTACTTCAGTAATCTCCAACAGTCACAGGGATGTATCATCTGAAAAGTATCACTTCATTCACAGACAGTTAAAAACACTTTATATTTTACAAACATTAATAAATATTAATTCCTGATACGAATCTTAACATTTAAATCATATTTATGTGATGACATTTCTAAAAAATGAGATTATTAAGAAATTTTGCCATTCAGATAGAGAATCAAAATGGGCGAATAAAGAATTGGCAATAAGAAACTGACTGCAGCCTCATAACTATACACATACAGAAGCATGTGTGCAGGTTCATATTTTCAATAAAATTCAAATGGAACACTAAATTTTAAAATTGTTTGGTATATAAAAGTTTAAAAATGATAATTCATTTAAGCACTCAGTTTTAAATTAGTTATTTTATGACTCCTCTCTTTAAGCACAACTCTTTTAAGTTTTTAAGTAAACAAAGCTGCACCTGACAAAAGGAAGTGGCTGGAGATATATCTTCACAAAGGCCCTGATGATGTTCCCTTGACATGTGCTGTCCCAGTTTTATAAATTAGAAATCTGGTCATCTCAGTTTAGTCTCTAAGCAATGCCAGCTGTCTCCCCTCTCTAACGCTTCTAAGATGCTTTGAAGCTGTTTCTGTATTGTGTTGGCAACATTAGTGCAGAAAGATTTGAAGAATATAATAGCAGAAAAAGGTTACCCAGCTCACATAATTGACTGTACCAATATAAAATATTGCCTTCTCTCTGTTTTGTAACAAAGTAGATATTGCTTTCTTTCAGATTTAAGGAGAAACAAAAGTAAGGCTAAAATGTCTTTTCTGTTAACTTTCTAAGTTAAAGGCAGCCAATCTATTATTTTGTGCTCTTTCATGATTATGTAGTGTATTCATCCTTCTACAAAGTTTAAAATATAGTAACCTTCTACCTTAAGAGCTCAAGTATTTCCTTCCAAAAATCAGGGGGGCAAATAGTTATTGAGAGGTGAGGGAAGAAGGGGAAGGGGAAGGGGAAGGCAGGTGGCAGGAAAACCTGTTAGTATAAAGGGAAGGGAAATGAACTTATTCTTTCGTTATTTGTATTCTGTAAAAAATATATAGTGGCATTCATACCTTGGAGGCACAGGCTGAAAATATTGAACATTTGCTCAAAAGGGAAGTTAAATTGGGAGGCGTGGTTCCAGAAAGGACCATGGGGTAAGAGATATTCACTGTGGCTTCCATCTTGTATATATACTATAGTAAGCATAAGATTTCATCAGGTAGGAAGGCTGATCATAAAAGAAGAAAGAGGGAGTGAGATGCAGAGGCAATTGGATATGTAGGGAGACCAGGGAACCACTATAACTGATGGCTTTTATTGGGCAAACTGGTGATGGAGCCTGCTTTAAGGGGACTTCAGGACAAATAAAGATTTAAGTACACAATATAAAGAAATGAATGTCCTGCCCAGAAAAGTTTGAAGGGCCCCAAGGAAATGGCTCTTTCTGTCTAATTACAACAGCATACTCTTCATTTTCTTAAGTGTGTGTTTTTAAGTCAGGCTCTCTTACCGCAGACTATATCACTTGTGAAGTGTGGAATCTGGCTCTTTTTATTGTAAGAGAGAATAATTTGGGAAAAAAAAATATGAAGGATAAATTTTTGAACTGATATTAAAAGCTCAGGCACCAGTTTAGGCATTTCTTCTTCCGACATGTCATAATAAGTTTACCAGTTGCATTGTAAATTGCTTGAAATAAAAAGGAAAAAAACCCCACGTGCACTGCAGCAATAAACTGTTACTCATATGCTAACTTGTACCCAGGGAGCTTTGCTTTTGTGAGACAAATGATTCCTGAGTTTACTAGGGTGGAGGAGGGGAGGCTCCTTTCTTCTTTTGTTTCCATCTGGTCATGAGCAGAGTGTGGGAGGATACTTATTGTGAAAATATAGAGGGAAACAATACTAGGACCTCCAGACTTGTGCATTTTTTGTCTAGTACCCATATTAGGCTGTTTATTTAATTCAGGCAGGAAAACAATTCTCAAAGGAATTGAGTAAGTCTGGCTGCAATCCTCCCAATACCTATAAAAATGCGTGTGACGAGATTGACACTCTTAAACAACAGAGCTTAAAGGGATGTTTCTGAAGTGCCGTTAATCAGGTATGCACTTTTCAGCTCTTTATCTGGCAAGATTTAAAAAAAGAAAACACAACAGAACACTTTGGAGCTCATTACAAAACAGCCAATGAGGCAAAGTAAAATAAAAATGCCACTATGTAAGGCTTCCAACCAAGCAATGAAAGCTCAGAAGAATTCTCAGAAAAATACTAATCATTGTACATATGACTATAGTCCTGTCTGATAAAAGGGAGGGAATAATAAAAACACTAGCTGGCAGGCATTACAGAGGTGAAAGGGATAAGCCTCTGAAGAAATCCATAAATTATTTATTGAAGTTTCCACTGTATACCCAAGAAGCTCACTGGGCTAGCGACAATGATTAAATGTTCAGCATCTACACAGAGATACTGAGGTTTTAATGTACTGAATATTGATTGTATGATGAATCCCAACCGTTTGTTTCCTGCAGTTGTTCAGAAAAGAAGAGGAGAGGGAGAAAGGAAAACACCGCATAAGATTTGTATAGGCAAAATAGGTTGTTAATGGCTTTGCTGAAAGGAGAGCCTCCTTTTTCTGCCTATATATGTCACTAACAAAGCCTAAAAGCCCTTTAGGCTTGTTAAACTGCATGGCTCATAAGCGTTATTAAGCATGTAGCTTGAATATTACTGTTAGGAAGTGAACTTTCAAATAAAAATATCTGGATCCTAAGGTGATGTTTAAGATAAGGCTTTCTTTTTCTTAAATCATCTTTTAGCACTTGGAAAAGCATCTTTGTTTCATGAGACTGTATACATGGATGTGGCTAGCAATGGACATGATCTTGATAATAATGCTAGCATACAAACATAACTTAGAGCTGGAATCTTCCCTTGGTGGCAATTACCTGTGTAGACCAGTGTTAAACACTGTGAGGTTTCACTCTCAGGAGTTTTATGGCTATCATTCAGTTGCTTGGGTTGAAGTGTCTTTGTTCCCCCTAGACCAGCCATGGGTTTAGCCTCCATGCCTGAGGAAACTTCATCTATACATACGTATATTGATGCATTCCTGGAGCTAGGACTGTTCATGCAATGACTCTTTCCCATCTTCCTGAAGTTGTGGCTGCAGTGGTTTCTCATGTGCAGTTAATTGAGAGGATGGGTTTGGCATCTTGAAATGTTTTACATAGTATATTGTCTTAGTCATCTCAACTAGGCAGAAAAATCACTGCAAGGTTGGTAAGGAAAATTATTCCAGTCCCATATGCATCCATCCTAACCTTACTGCTTCCCATTCACAAATCCCTCATGGTGGCTTCCTATGGAAGGGAATGCTGAAGAATAGAGCTCGCAGGGAAGTGGTGTACTACCTTCCTCTTCACTGCCTGGGATAGAATCCATTGTATTGAAGCCTGCAGAAATAGATCAGAAATTGCCTATTTGATCCCCAGGAATAGGATTGTAGAGATTCTCTGAACAAAGCACCTAAACCTGGTCGACTTGGATTGCCCAAGACAGCCTTGGATCTCCCCATTGGCTGTATCTGATGCTAGATATCCATTCATAAGATAAGTTTAAAGGGGAGGGGGGTGAAATTGAATCCCTTCTTAAAGCCAAGTAACTAAGTTTCTAGTCTTCTAATGCTGAAGTCAGTGATATCAATGAAACCATTTTGAATGGCCCACACAAGCCAAAGAGAAATTATGTGTGTGCACATGGAGCTGGGGATCCCTCCCCATTGATGCATGTTACATCACCATCAATGACACTCCTGAGGCTAGATTGAGCTGTTGTACACGGACACAGATCCCATATACTTCTGTGGGAGATCAGCTTTTGACAGAAACAAAGCAATGTAAAAGTTACAGGGCTTTTTCACTAATGCCACAATTTATACCTCCACTGAATATGACCCACTGTTTTTTTAAATTCAAAGCTTTTTCTTTTAGTTATTACTGTCATTTTAGATCTGAGGGTCTTATGACACCACCTAGGTAAATAGCAACATGTCATGTTTGTAGAGCATTCAGTTATTCCACATGGTTACATTTTATTTTTCCATATCAGCAGGGGTATAGGAGAGACAAACAGTAACTAGCTCATGATGACTGTTAAATGATGATGGTACTTATTTTGCCTCCTGGATGTACAGACAGCATAAAGATTAGCCTGGCATATTCTTTTCACCTTTCATGCCCATCTGTTCTCTAGTGTTCTTTATCATGAAAAGCATGGCAGAGGGGAAAAACCAACTAGAAATAATAGGTTTTACTTGGCTTGCTTTAGGCATATGGGGGAAAATTATCTCTGTGCTTTATTTCAGATGTAATATCAGCTAGTAACCTAATGAAGGCAGTCTCATTTCTCCATTTATGCTTCAGATTTATTGATTTATGTATTACACTGGTGTTTTAGAGCTAAAACTGTAATTTTTGAAGATTCTTCCCTCTGCCTTATAACTCAGCATATGTATATAAGACTCTGCTGGATACTTGACATCATATGATCAAAACTATTTTGATATTCCAACCTTCATGGAAGGTAACTGATAAAACATTGATTTGTAAAGGTCCATGACTATGCATATGAAAAACAATTCAGATGGAATAAAGGTTAAGCATAACTATTCCTCAGACACAAAAATGGATCAAACAGTTCTTCTTACACAATGTGATAGTATTCAGCCCATTAACAGCTAATTCCTCATATAGACACCATCAAACTATTAGATCAGCATTCATTTACAGAGGTATCATATTGAAAGAGGAAAGGAGTCGAACTCTTGGGAAAGGAGGCAAACTCCAAATTTCTTACCCCCAAGAACACACACAAATATATCAAGGTAACTACTTGTATATTCAATAGTTCCATTTGCCTTAAGAAATGTATTGTTTAAATATCATAGGATACATTTCTCAGTCTACAGATCCAAACATAGGTTGGATATGGAACTTGCCTTTTTATCTGGTGTATGTTGATATAACCAATCAACATATTAAATTATTTCAAAATAAGCCTGTCTTCTAATATTGTGAAATTGGATCACAGTTATGTAGGATACATTTCTAGCTGATGGGCTAAGTTCCATTAGAAGAAGGGGGGGGGGGGAGGATGACTATAAATGCTTTTTTGGAAAGCTTTACTGAAAGGTGAACAGTGTCTACCCTGGAAAAATTTATGGGGACAAGACAATAACTGAACTATGGCATCACAAAGTATGAAACTATACCAGTTGACTAATTAAAAGGGACAGCTTAATAAAAGTGTTGAAGCATTTTTGGTAACATTTAACTTCAACATCTAATTAAAACTTGAGAGGGATGACTACATTAAAGTTTTATATTCCCTACCCCCTGCAGTTAAATTGTGAGATCTCTTTTTTTTTTTTTAACTTTTCCTGAATCTCAGTTCTTCAGCTAAACTACTGAAGACCAGATATGACATTCCCGATAGTCCTAAGTATAAAATATTAAGTGAGACTAATCTAAGCACCTATAGTAAAAATAAATAAAAAATGGCAATTTTAAGAAAAAGTTCCGCCAATTCTAGTGGTGTAAATGAGTGTGTCACTCCAAATCACCAGGCAGTCTAAGTTTGTGGAGATGCCAACAGAGTATTAATTTAGTAGACTAAATTAATCTTAGTTCTGCAAGTGCCTTACCAAGGGCTTAAACCATGACTTTATTTGATACACTGGTTGTAGAAAGGGGAGGGAAAAATCTGCAAAGTGATTTTTTTCTATTGCTCAAGTTTCATTTTATTTAAAGGTTCCAATGAATCTTCTATTAAAACCTAATACACTAAGAGTTTTTTCTTTGAAAAAGAACATCATGTGCATTATTCTAATTCTTGGTTGCATGTTACAAACTTCCATAGGTAACTTTTGAATGCAGACATATTTATGAGGCAAAGCTTCTAGGCATTAGGTTCTTTTAAAGGGTGATCACATTGA
Source organism: Caiman crocodilus (assembly GCA_030014935.1). NCBI lineage: Eukaryota > Metazoa > Chordata > Crocodylia > Alligatoridae > Caiman > Caiman crocodilus. The sequence continues at coordinate 95,941,982 of JAGPOW010000261.1, forward strand.
TGTAGAATGATTTCCTGAGAGGCCTGAGGTAAAACTTGAGGCTATTGTTGCAAACACATAGGAAAGTTCTGCCTTTGGATATGAATATATGACTTCTACTGAAGTGAGTAGAAGTGACGTATACACATCCAAAAGCTGAATTTGTCCCATGGGATTACAATCAAAGTTAAATGGTCAATCACCATTCTACTTGCTATACATTTTAAAGTAAAACTCCAGTTCAGTAAAACATTCTAATCATTGCATCTATTTGTAAGAATGATTAATTACTTAAAATCATTTTGGGTGATCTACTTCTAAGTATTTTAAATATAATCATTATCAATGCCAGGAGCAACCATCCTAAAATCTGCTGATGCAAACTAGGAGTGTAAAGTTCCTCATTTAATGCTTCAATATGAAAATATTATTTAATTTTTGTAAAATCTATTGTTCAAGGTTTTACAAAGGGGATTATAGTATATTTACATTTAAAAGGGATGATTTTATGTTGTAATCTGATAAGAGAATCATGAAGTTCCAATAAGATTAAAACCCTCATGCTAAAATAGAAATCGGTAATGTATATGATCACATTCTTGTTCCAATTATTCAGATACAGCTTGGTCCATATCTGTAGTCTTGTTAGTTTTGTGCCATGATAAGATTTATATTTTATGTGACCTTTCTTCTTTGTAATAAAAATTAGATTAAAAAAAATACTATATCTTAAAAGACACTTTTTGATATCTAGCAAATGAAAAACAGCAGTTCTCACATAAATAGGGAGAAATTCTTCTATAGGGGCAGAAAATTATTTGAGCCTGTGGGTCATTTAGGGATTTTTGGTGAGCTGTTGCAGGCTTGACCAGCACACTGACCTGTATCACAACAACTTGCCAAAACCCTCTAAGTGGCTCTGCCATAGGTCCTGGTCCTGTGCTGTCACCGCCTGGTGATCCTAGGGTCTCTATGAAGACTGACTGAAGACCCACGTAGGCAGGACATGCTTGGCTGGGTGGATGGGATGGGGCCACATACTGGCAGGAAGAGACATCTGGGAATGGGATGGGTGGGTGAGGCCAGGGCTAGGGCTGGGATCATGGAGCAGTGACATCATGAGGTGTGGCCCAGGGCAAAGCCATGACCTGGTCCTGGCATGTCTGTCTTCATGAAACTGCTGCTCATCTCAGAGATATGTGAGCAAAGGATCGTGGCACTGTTCTGGACCCTGACTCTGGGCCCTGGCCACATGCTGACACTGCTTCTCACCATCCTGCAGCTCCATCCCATCCACCCAGCTGAGTGCGCCCTGCTGCAATGGTCTCCGGCTGGTTGCCTTGGAGACCCCGCCTGCCCACTCCATTGGGTGTTCTCAGTGATGGGTGCAGGGCAGACAGGACGGGTTACCTGGGCAGTGTAAACAAGTCTGGTGGCAGCTGGCAGCATCAGCTAGCAGTAACCACTACCCCTGGGACTGCTGGGAAGTGGAGTCTGGCAGCTGCATTGAAGCAGCCCCACTGTGCGCCAAGGGGCAGTGGGGCTGGCCGCCTAAGCTACAGCCCTGGTGAGGTTGAAGGACCCACTGCAGGTCTGATGGAATCATTAGTTGACTAGATCCAGGTCTCAGGCTGTAGTTTGCCCACCCCTGGGCTAGAAACTTCTATGTGAAGTATTCTGATTGATACTACAGAGAGACAGAAGATGCTGTTTCTGCTATGTCCAGTCATACCAAAGTGAAAGTGACCATATTTTATGGTTAAATCAAGGCATCAGATACCTTTTTCCTCACTCACACATGCAGTTGGAGGGTTACATTTTCGTATATATCTCACACTTCGTCAAACTGAGCTACAGATATTTTAGTTTTGTTTTACTATTGTCTATAATAAATTTATGTACATGTCAGAACATGTTATTCTGTCTTATTTTATTATTTTTACATTTTGATTTTCTAGTGCTTATAAAAATGTTGATATCTGTGCACGTGAACTCTTTGATTCACCATGGTATTGGGATACATGTTCTAATGTATCATCTGAGGTATATGATCATGATATCTCAATAATAATTTATTAACTGAATCTATATAATATATTTCTGTTGGTTGGTATTATATTTGTCACTCTTTTGGGCAAAACCAATGCTTTTAATGCCAATGAATGAAACAACCATATATTATTTAAACAAATTAAGCCTTCTTAATCTTTGTTATCCAATGGATAGTAAATGAATGAATATATCAACAATGGTCTGTCACAACTGAACAGTGCTTAATATTTGTACTATTTCTAAACCATTCTTACTAGCACATCTTCCCACTAGAACTTTTAAAGGATTTCCATGGTGCTAAAATACAGATAGTTTCTACTGGAAGTATGAAATTCATTTAACAGTGTTTCTGTGCTGTGCATACTGTTACAAATATTCTTTTTAGTTCTGCAGTATACCTGTCCTAAGAATTTGCTGAGATTTTCTGCTTAATAGACATGGTAAATATTTATTTTGTGCTATTTTATAACCTGATTCAGAGAAAATGGGTCAAGAAAGCTGATGCCTGGGTACAGGCTTGCAATGTCTTGTGGTGTCAACTGTGTTTCATTCACAGTACTAATGGATAGAAATGGCTGTGACTAAGGGCCAGTTACAGATTGTGACAATCAAACACTCAAGCTGTCACCATGTATCTCCTGATGAGGCCAAGTGAAGGAATTCCCAAGAAATTTGCTTTGGAGCTGTTAAAAGAAAATGTTTGCAGACCATTATTTGGCTCAGTGAAAAGGTAAGGTTTCCTATAATAGAACCAGACAGACACTTGCTTTAGTAACCAGTGTGATTATGAACCTCTAGTGCAGGGTCTGGAGTGATTGTTTGAATATATTAACTAATTGCAAATGTTATTAACTGTTTTCCAAGACTGAGTGATGCATCTATATCTAATTTTCAAAAAATATATAATTATATTCCAGACAGTTATTCTGTTTGCTAACCATGGATTATATTTCTTTTCAACAAGAACATGTTTATGCCTTCCTAACATAATGCTTCTTAAACAGTACAGGTGTTTCTTTGACTAGTTCTCTGCCTCTGTGTGCAGAAGCCTCTGGTGTGAACAAAGTGCAAGGAACTTAACATTAATGGTTGAGTACTTTACATTTGGGCCCTTCATTCAACACAACTGCTAGAAATGGCAGAAACTTTGGTGCATGCAGGATGCATCTAAATTTGCTTTGAGTAAGATTAGATGACATTTTGGCAAAATACCTGAGTTCTCAGCATAGGTGGTTGCTATCAATTATGAATTTCCCTAGTGTAGAGACAATACGGGTGTGAAATTAAGAGCGTTGCTTAATTAGAGGGCAAGGTGATGTTATATTATAAGTGTTTCGTATGTCCCAAATCTTCCAAATATGACAGTCTCACATTAAGCATGAAAATTCAGTCACTTGGTGTAGTACCTACCCAAATAGGCATAGAATACCTTCAATTAGTCTGTGTCTCTTCAGCAAGCAAGTCTTTCTCTCTTTCTTTCTGGGAGCACTGTCCTATTCCTGAGAGAGTTTGTCACTAGTGTGGCTTTCTTGGAGTCTGGTAAAATATGACCAGAGCATTTCCTGAGAGAGAGCATCTTTTGCTATGCCTCCACCTTGCAGTTGTTCATAAAGTGATAACTAACTGAAGACGAAAGGCTGATTTTGATTATTAAGTAGCACAGGATTGCTACTTGTGACACCATCTTGCCACAAACAAGAAATCTCTTGTTTTCTACAGCATCCCAACCATTCCCATTCTCCTGGCCATTTACAAGATCTCTTTCCATACTAGTACATGCAACCATGAGTAGATTGCTTTGACTAATATGACAGTTTCTTGAAATCCACACTTTCCTGCATCTCTTGAATTTACATTTTCATCAACCCATTGTCCCTGGTGGCCTGTTCTGCAGCTGAATCTCAATGAGTACAAGAATAAGGACAGCATAAGAACTAGCAAAAATAGTTCTCTATAGCATAGGCAGATGTACAATGCCTTCTTATTTTGCCCTCACTTATAAGTTACCCGGCAGCTGTTATTTACATATTTTTTTAAGAACCTTAATTGTGAATATTAATCGGCTAACAGTAAAACTGGTGATTTTGTCCTCTGTGCACAGATCTGTAGATGCACTCTTGTTCTTTTTCAGGTTTAGTTCTTACTGTGTCTGCTTTGAAGATAGGTTCCATTATGCTTGATTTTAGTCAGTGATACTGGTACCACACTTGAATGATGATGAGCAATGCCAAATGTTGCCCCCCTCCAACTCAAAGCTACTAATTAAGATTAGCATTGCTAAAAATACTGCAGTAGAACACTGGAAAATGAGCAAGTGACTACCTAGGTGACAGTGGGAAGCTGGAGAGGGTGAAAAAAGAGCAGTGATATGTGAGAAGTTCAGTTGTATTCTGACAAGAAAGTAGTTGTGTGGGTTGATTTCCACAGGCACATATGACTAATACCGGTGCAGTGGGCTCTTGAAGGAAATGACAGAATTCACATTTATATCTGATGTGAGAGGGAGAAGAAAAAAAATAATGAGAAGCGGGGGGGAAACCTCTCCCCAAAACTTTTTTCATTAAAAATGAGAGCAGTGGTTCCACACTGGGATCATCTATAAGTGTCAAAGTGAGAACTAGAAACAGAATTCTGAATGAAGACTGGCTGAAAGTAAAATGCAGCGGATTATGGGCAAGTTTAGAGTAAACTCTTATGACAAGAGGTTTATCTGAGCACTGTCAGGGACTTTGGACACATTCTGCTTTCTTAGTACAAACACCTATAATGCAATATTTGCTACAGAAAATGCTCTTACTCAAGTGAACAGAAAAAAGATAAAGTATCTAAATTGTTACTGTATATGAATGATCACCTTTTTCCTCTTGAGAAGCTAGAGTGACAAAAGTATATCTTTCTTCCACATGCACAGTTATACCCCATAAATTTGATTGGATTTGTTCACATGTATAATAGAGATATACCTAACGGCTATCCAGAAGTGTTCTTTGTGCAATTGGGAGCCAAGTGGCAATTTAAAAGGATGCACCACATATACAGAAGTACAAGATAATAAAAATTACAATTTTCCCAAAGAACCAATGGTATATTTATTGGTATCTAAAACTCTCAGATTTATGCAGATGTGCAAATAACATTTTGACTTGCCAAAGAAGGATTTTTTTTAATGTTATGACTGACACATATTTTATATTTGTGAATGATTCGTAAGACTATAAAGGTATAGACTGTGAAAGATGTTGGTTCAGCTTTTGTGTGCATCACAGGGCAAACTTCAGTATCTGAGTTTAACAAGGAACAATGAATATATGTGAAAATTCCATCATTTAGCCAATGTAATTAGTAGATGTTGGAGGACATGACATTTTCTTGGTAGACAGTTACAGATACCAAAGATTTTGAAATCGCACACAGAAACAGAAGCTTCTCTACAGGAAGAGGCTTTTGGGCATGGATACTTCCTACATTTATAGGAACCTTATCATATAGGAAATGTCAACTCCTGACTGATCCCTCAGAGGGTAATGCACAAAAATTTGAGGCTTTGTGCCCTGCAGGAAATTCCTACCCTTTCCCATATATAGAAATACAATATCTGTGCCTATGAGAAATAGTGGCAGCCAGTGAATAAGTTCAGCAGTTCCCAAGATACTGTAGTTGCCATAATTTTCCTTGTCTTAAATCCTAATGATGTGTATTCTGTTTTTACCTCTGAGGACTTATAATGCCAAATACTGATTGTTCTTTAAGGAAGAAACAAGCATATATAATATAATTACATTAAGTTAAAGGCTGTATCTTTGTTTGAAATCTCAACTTTAGAGTACATGACTTAAATGTGTCAATTACCCATGATTCTGTAAGGGATAAGGTCAGGCACATATATTCTGGAGGTTTTCTCCATTGCTGCACTGGAGTGAGATAGCTTGTCTTGCTTCTTTCTGGCACGTCTACACAAGATGTTTTACGATGCAGTAGAGCAAATTACTGTGCAGTAAGTGTCACCATCCACATGTGCAGATGCTTACTGCTCAGTAATTTGCTCTACTCCACATTTAATGTGCTACCTGCAAATGTAGGTAGCAAATTAACTGTGGAGTAGTTACTGCACAGTAAAGCACATGTAGATGTCTGACCAGAAGCAAAATTGCTTCTGGGCAGCAGGGGGGCAGGAGATTGCTCTCTGCCTCTGGGAGCTGCCTGCTGCTTGGGCAGGCTCCAGTGGTGGATCCTGGACTGAGACATTGCCCCCTACCCTGGCAGCAGAGAGCTCCTGGCCCCAGCTCTTTGATTGCACCAGAAGGGTAGCTATCAGCTGGGGGCTCACTGCTAGCTGCCCTACTGGTGGATTGGGGTAGGTGATCCCCCTGGCTGCTGCAGGGGGTCAGAGCAAGTCGGGAGCAAATCTGCTCCCAGATGCCTGCAAGTGTAGACACCTGCCTAGGGTGGGTTTACTCCACAGTAAATCACTGCAGACTATACTCATCCAGTAGTATTTGCATGTGTAGACATGCCCCCCACCCCCAAAGAGTATATTTGTCCCTCACACCCAGGTAGACAGACCATATACAGTACCATGTATATGGTAGTGAGGCTTCTTGGAGAGGCTGAGGCTTTCTATTGAATTCCAGTATATGGAGCCCCACTGGGAATGTAGGTTCGTGGAAGAGAGGCAAGCAATGAGTGTGCTAATCCCTGGGTGTATCCACATGAGATGTTTACTGCAGAGCTGCCTAATTAGCTCCATAGGAAGGTCTCAACATCTACACGTGTGGCTCTTTTAGGCTGCAGGAAACTATTTAACTCTGCTGCAGGTTAGTACTTGTAAATACAAATACTATCCTATGCCAGCATTCTTTATTGTGTAGCAATGTATGATGGGGCTGGCTGGGGCATGAAAATGGTTCATTGTGGGGCTAGCTGGCAGGCAGCAGGGTTTGAGCAGCCCCAGGCTAGCAGGCTGATCCTCTGGGCCCTGTGCCACCTGGAGTTGTTGTGACTTGGCTCAGTGTGCTACAGTCTGGAGTGCATGTGCAAATGAGGCACCCAGGAGCAATAAACTCCGGCACAATATGTGCAGAGTTTATTGCTTTATAGTAATAGCACATGTAGATGCAACCCCTGTGATTTAGGAACCTATGGTGGTTAATACTTCTTGCTCTACCACTGGAGGTGGGTCTAGATTCAGTTCATAAGGCACCCTGCAATTCACATCCATTGGGGGTTAGAGGGAAGCAAAGGAATTTGACACATTTTATAGAGGATGTGCATATATATGTACACACAGACACACACATATGAGACACGTGGTTTTACAGTTTCAATTAAACATACCATGACTGTCCAAAATTAATTTTACTTTTTTACCATGGGGATATATTAGGGAATTTTAGGGCTTTCAGTAACTACAGCGTTTTTTGTTCTATTAAATCTACTATGTTTAGTATGAAAGACAGAGATATAATTGCTTTTGAGATGCTCTGCACATTTATTCATTGTTATTATGAAAGGAAGTATCCTGAAATACAAATGTCAGTAGAAATTAATGTTGATGATCCCTACCATACATCTGTAATCAGCTTATTGGATCTAGTGTATCGATAAAGGAACAATTTGCTAACTGGAAATTGTTCTCCATTGTTGTAGCTGACCTTTGAAGGCTGTGCTGTAATAGTACTTCAAATTTCAAAAGATGTGATCCTTACTCAAAATTATGGATTTTTGCATGGATTCATTTGAACTGTAATTGATTGTCTAACATAGAGACCATGCAATGTAATTTATTTGGCACAGTGTTATTATCAGCTAATTTAGTATATAATTATAATCAGTGTGGTTCCTTTCAACTACCCTTATGAGCTCAAAAAGAATAGGAGGATTTACAGGTGTCTCCAGCAGAGAAGAAATCACTTGGCATTCTAGAAGAGTATTAGGTTGAAGTTTTTAAATGTTCCCTGCAAGATTTAGTCTTATCTTTATTTTAAGGTGCCAGAAATGTTTTTAATTTTCAAAGGATAATTCTGTGCTTCTTTTCTCCTACATCAGAAACTAAAAGAATCAGCTGTGCAACATAATAGTTTTCCTGTTGCTGACATCACAACACATGTACAGTAAATAAATAACACATGTATTCTATATAATCGCTAATTGCTATGTGAAAACTAAATGCAAATATTCCAAAACTGGATCTTAGAAATAAACTCTTAAATACAAAAAATGATTGTCAGGAATACTGAATAGCAACAACTTCTCTTGACACTATTGGTTAATGACAGTTTTCACCACCAGGGACAATACAGTAATGTAATTAAGGAACCTAAACACAAGTTTAAAAAACTAATTTTTATTTTGAAGTATATGGTCTGCAGGTTTTTTCCATTGGCATACCAGAGTCAGGTGGTTTATTTCTCACTCCTTTCTGAATAATGTATTAGTCTTTGTACATTATTCTGGAACCTCATGGTTTCTAGAAGTTAGCAGTTTTAAATAGTTTTCAATTTGGCCAGTGAATAATATGTACTAGTTAAACACTGACTGGGGTCTGTTCCAACACCCAGGTCCCTGGCAGACCCGCTGTATTTACCTGAATATAAGACAACCCTTCATTTATGAAGACTCCCTAATAATTAGATTTTATTCATGGAAAACTCTTACTACCTGTCCCCATCACTTACCCACTATATACCTGCCCCTGCTCACCCCTTCCACCACCCCTTCTGTCCCTCCCACCACACTGCTTCTGTCTCCCTAGCCTGAGGTCCCTCCCCTCCCCTTCTTCCTCTCCCTGCTGCCCCTCCATCTCCTGTTTTTGCTTCAGCATCAGCAGCCTCCATCCCTGCTGCAGCCTGGGGCACAGAGCATGCCCTGAAACAGTGGTGTAGAACCAGCACTGCTGCTACAGTTGTGGGCTATGCTCTGTGCTCAACAGACTGCAACAGACATGGTGCCTACCAGCACCAGAGCAAAGAGAGGACGGGGGATGCAGTGTATGTATGTGGGGGGGAAGACAGAGGGCAGTGAGAGTCTGAGACTGCAGGGGAGGGATGGGGGGGGAAGGCATCAGCTGGAGCTCCAGTCCTTACAGGGGATTGGGGCCAGAGCCATAGTAGCTGATTGCCCTTTGCTGCCTCATACTTGATTGTAAGATGATGGGCTTTCCCCCGTTGTGTTAAATGAGGAAGAAAACTTGATTTTTGAATCCAGTGAATATGGTACATTTAAAATGCAATTAATGTGTTAATGGAGAAATACATTTTAATGTGCCACATGTTCAAGCAATTTATCACTGAATAATGGACTGCAAAAATGGAGTTCCAGACATAAGGACACTATTTGTTCAATGTAGAATATTTTTGCAGCTCTTCTGAATTGTGCTTTAATCTGAATGCATGGAAGAATGTTAGCAATATTACCTGTTGCCTGATGGAAATGTCTGCCAGATGCTTGAGTGAAGTTAATGCAAATCTTTAATCCTTAGTGGGTGGCAGATATTACTATATAAAATCTCATTCATTTTTTAATCCTTGAAAATCAAATAAGTAATATTTTATAAAGGTAAAATTCACTCCAGTGTGGCTGTCCTATACAAGGCTCTTCATGTCACTTTAATCCAGGGGTGGGCAAAATACAGCCCGCAGGCTGGATCTGGCCTGCCAGGTCACTATCCAGCCTGCGGGGCCCCTAAAAATTTTAGAAAATTTAATTTTTATTTGCCCCTGGCTGCCTGTCAAAGATGTGCAAGGACCAACCAGAGGTACCGCTCTTCTAGACTTGGTCTTGGCCAAAGAAGATGATCTGGTGTGTGGCTTGAACATTGAGGGTAGCCTGGGAGACAGTGACCATGAGCCTGTCGGATTCACCATCCACTGCAAGGCTGACAAATTAACTAACAGGATTGAAGTCCTGGACTTCAGAAATGCTTACTTCAACAGGCTCAGGGCATTAGTAGGGGAGGCGGTGCAGGACCAGGAATGGAAGGTGAATGGGTGCATGAAGAGTGGTTGTTCCTCAAGGACATGATCCTCAAAGCATAAAAGAAAACCATTCCCATGAAGAGGAAAGGTAGCAGAAGTTCTGGCAAGCTCTCTTAGCTCAATAGGAACATTGTGGTCCTCTTGAAAAAGAAAAAAGAGGCATAGGTACAGTGGAAGCTAGGGACAGTTTTCAAGGAGGACTATACAACAGTGGTTTGCACTTGTAGGGAAATGATTACACACTGGTGGTTTGGGTGAGGCTATTAGGGGTTAGAGGAGGCCTCATAGGAACCCCTAGTGGGGTGGGAGCCCCAGCACCAGTGAGGGCTCAGCGTACTCAGGAGGAACCCACAGCAGTGTGGGGACCCCAGCACCAATGAAGGCACAGTATGCTCCTCAGGGACTCACAGTGCAGTGTGAGGACCCCAGCACCATTGAGGGCGCAGCTTACGGGGTGCTTAGACCCCAGCCCCAGAGAGGGGGCATTTGAGAAGTCCCAGTGCGGGTGTAGCAGGCCCCAGGTGGGGCACTTTTGAGAAGTCCTAGCATGGGCATGGCGAGCCCCAGAAAGGGGAGCGCATAATTGAAGGAGCCCAAGTGTGGGTGCAGAGAGCCCCAGAAAGGGGGGTGTTATTGAGAAACCCAGTGCAGGCGTGGTGAGCCCCAGGAGGGGGCACTATTGAGAAGGCCCCAAGAGAGGGTGATGGCGCAGTGAAGGCCCGGAGTGGGCAAGCAGAGCCCAGGGGGGTGGGGGGCAGCAGTGTATGTAGAAAGAGAGAGACAAACCAACATCAATTCTAACTGCGAGGCTTGAGGCGTGGTATCAGGGATGGTTGGAGCCACGTATAGCCCATAAGGCTAGGGTGCCCCAAAGCACCCATTTGTGCAGGACAAGACCCACGAGGGGTCCAGGAGCCTACAGGACGTGGAGGGCAAGAAATAGAGGGTGCCCTTGGGGTGGCGGGCAAGAAATAAAAGGGTGTCCAGACTGTGGAATAAACTTCCTCCAGTGGTGGTGCAGTCTACTACCCTGGAAATCTTCAAAAGGAGACTGGACAGTCACCTTGTTGGGGTCATTTGACCCCAGTTGTCTTTTCCTGCCTAGTGCAGGGGGACTGGACCTGATGATCTACAAGGTCTCTTCCAGCCCCCCTAACAATCTATGAAGAGCTTTGTGTACTATTTCACAATACACAGTCCATTGATTTTGATAAAAGGATGCTATTCAAGGTAATTAAGGAAGTGTTTACATTTTTTATATGTATTTTTAGCACATTGGACTAAAATTTTCTAAAAGTGCCAAAGTAATTAGGTGGGTGTAGGTTGTAGCCATGTTGGTCTAAGGATATAGGCAGATAATGTTATTTGGGTGAATCTGGTATCTTTTATTAGACCAATTTAAATAGTTGGAGAACAATTTTTAAGCAAGCTTTTGAGTTCAAAAACCCTTCATCAGGAAGTTTCAGCAGTTGGCGTGTGCTCTTCCTGGATGGAATGAGAAATAAAGAAGCCAGGGGCTGGGCTGGTATGTATGCAAAATAGGCAGTCAGTGAAGATGTAGATTGAGTCATTGGGTGAGAGAGAGGCTGGGTTGCAGGGAAAGAAGGGGGATGAATAGTGAAGTACCCGGGAAGTCAGCTGTCAGGCAGGTTATAATGTGTCAGAAATCCAATGTCTATATTTTTAGTATCCAGGAGGCTGATGAAGTGGAGTTCATAGGCTCATCTCTGGGAAGTGTTTTGTAAGCTTCCTTTGGGGATCAGGACTGAAAGATTGGAGAGAGTGGTTTTCTTGTGAGAAATGTGCCCCCACAGGTAATTGGGTATTCCTATCTTTGAAAGGTTTCTGGTGCTCATTCATTCCGGTGCACAGTTGTTGTTTGGTCTTTCCTGCGTATTTTCCATCAGGGCATTTGGTGCATTGGATGAGGTATATTACATTTCTGGAGCTGCAGCTGTAAGATCCAGGGATGCTGATGGCTCTGTTGTGGAGTGTAGTAATAGTGGGGGTGGTGGAGATGTGTTGGCAGGTTTTGCATTTGTCATGGCACGGTCTGGATCCATTTGGTGTGTTCTGAACCTGAGGAAGTTTGCTTCTGGCGATGAGGTTGGTGAGGTTTGGTGATTGTTTGAAGGCTAGGATGAGTGGCTCTGGGAAGATCTCTTTAAGAATAGGGTCTCTTACTAGTATGGGTTGCAATTGTTTGAGGATTTTCCGTACAGGTTTGAGGGAGGGGTGATGTGTCATAATCAGTGGTGTGCGATTTGTGGGGTTTTTTTCTTCTGTACTGCAGCAGTTTTTCACGTGGTATCTGGGTGGCTCTTTCAAACATGCAATCTATCTCTCTGGAGGAGTGTCCTTGTTGAGTGAAAGCCTTTTTAAGATTGGTGAGGTGGCGATCCCGGGCGTTCTCTTCAGTCAGTGCAAATTTGGTGGTATCTGAGGGCTTGGCTGTATATCACAGCTTTTTTGGTGTGTTTGGGGTGATTGTTGGTTCTGTGCAGATATATATGTTGGTCTGTGGGTTTCTTGTCACTTTTGACAAAAGGGCAGTCAGTAAAGGACTGGACCCAATGATCTACAAGGTCCCTTCCAGCCCCTAACAATATATGAATCTCTAGATACACTACATAAACACACAAATCAGTACAAAACTATTTTTAATTAACATTAGAATAAGTTATAGTAGATGTTTTATTTTTTTGTATATGATTTGGTGTTTTTTCTGGTTTCAAGACTACAGCACCCTCTCTCACACAAGGAGTACCTCTGGGGCAAGGGGAAGGACTTCCGGTGGCACAGGTGAGGGGTTTGGGGCAGGACTTCTGGTCCCAATATGGCAATGGCATGGGGGCAACTGTCAAGGGGCAGGGCTACCCATGCAGTCCTCGACATTGCATCAAAACTCTATAAGTGGCCCTCTGCCCGCAATAATTGCCCACCCCTGATTTATTCCCACATATTTCAGGGCTAAGATCAGGAAGATTTGGACTAGGATTGTATATTTAACTCACCTAGGCCAGTATGTAAGGGAATTGTATGAAATTTCTAAGGCCACCAAATATGCTGTTTTTTATATATAGGGAGTAAAAGGAAGGCCCAGGGTGGAATAGGACCCCTACTAAATGGGCAGAAGCAATTGGTGACAAACAGGGGGGACAAGGCTGAACTCCTCAGTGAGTTCTTTGCCTCAGTGTTCCTAAGTGAGGGGAAGGACAAGGCTCTCACTGGGATTGTAGAGAGGCAGCAGCAAAGCACCAGACTGCCAGGCGTAGACTCTGAGATGGTGCACAGACACTTGGAAGAACTGGATGCGTTTAAGTCAGCAGGTCTGGATGAGCTCCATCCGAGGGTACTGAAGGCACTGGCTGATGTCATTGCACAGCTACTGGCGGTAATATTTGAACACTCCTGGTGCATGGGCCAGGTCCTGGAGGACTGGAAAAGGGCCAATGTGGACCCTATTTTCAAGAAGGGGAGGAAGGAGGACCCAGGCAACTATAGACCAGTCAGTCTCACCTCCATCCTTGGCAAAGTCTTTGAAAAAACTATCAAGGCTCACATTTGCAAGAGCCTGGCACAAAAAATTATGCTGAGGGGGAACCAGCATGGGTTTGTAGTAGGTAGATCATTCCTAACTAATCTAGACTCTTTTTATGACCAGGTTACAAAATGCCTGGACACAGGAGTAGGGGTTGATATCGTATACTTAGACTTCAGGAAGGCCTTTGATATGGTATCCCACACCATACTGGTGAACAAGTTAAGAGGCTGTGACTTGGATGACTACATGGTCCGGTGGGTGGCAAATTGGCTAGAGGGTTGAACCCAGAGAGTCATAGTGGATGGGTCAGTATTGACCTGGAAGGGTGTGGGCAGTGGGGTCCCACAGGGCTCAGTCCATGGACCGATGCTCTTCAATGTCTTCATCAGTGACTTGGAGGAAGGAGTGAAGTGTACTCTGTCCAAGTTTGTGGATGACACAAAACTGTGGGGAGAAGTGGGCATGCTAGAGGGTAGGGAACAACTACAAGCAGACCTGGACAGGTTGGACATATGGGCAGAAAGCAACAGAATGCAATTCAACAAGGAGAAATGCAAAGTGCTGCACCTAGGGAGGAAAAATGTCCAGCAGACCTATTGCCTAGGGAATGACCTGCTTGGCGGAATGGAAGTGGAAAGGGATCTTGGAGTTCTAGCGGACTCCAAGATTAACATGAGTCAGCAGTGTGACAAAGCCATCAGAAAAGCTAATGGCACTTTATTGTGCATCAGCAGCTGCACGATGAACAGATCCAAGGAGGGGTGATACTTCCTCTCTATCGGGCGCTGGTCAGACCGCAGTTTTGAAATACTGAGTGCAGTTTTGAGCGCCACACTTCAAGAGGGATGTGGATAACCTGGAGAGGGTCCAGAGAAGGGCCACCTGTGTGGTTAAGGGCTTGCAGGCCAAGCCCTACGAGGAGAGACTAGAGAACCTGGACCTCTTCAGCCTCCGCAAGAGAAGGTTGAGAGGCGACCTTGTGGTTGCCTATAAGTTCATCACAGGGACACAGAAGGGAATTGGTGAGGTTTTATTCACCAAGGCACCCCTGGGGCTTACAAGAAATAATGGCCACAGGCTAGTAGAGAGCAGATTTAGACTAGACATTAGGAAGAACTTCTTCACAGTTAGCGTGGCCAAGGTCTGGAATGGGCTCCCAAGGGAGGTGGTGCTGTCCCTTACCCTGGGGGTCTTCAAGAGTGTCTGTGCTCAGTGATTAGAAGTGCCTCGGCACAGGAGAATTCTTAGCACAATGCGAATACTCAGTGCAAAAGTCCCTTGATACGGCGGGAAAAAATCTTGGTGCAGTGATCAGTCCCCGCCAAAGTTTGCATGCATGTTACCTATTGGCTTGTCGTAAATTATTTCTACCTGGCTGCTGGCAGTTGGCTCACTAGCTGTATAAAAGATAGGACAAGTTTTCGCCCAAGTTGGAGAACTCCATGTGTACGTCGGAAGAAAGTTCCATGTGCATCTCGGAGTGAACTTGGAGGCCTGATCACCCACCAACGACTCCCCGTCGCCATTCATCCCAACGTACCCGGTACCCTGCATGCTCGGAAACATCAGTGTGCCTCCCGGTTTTGTAACTTGTACAGAGCGTACCTACACTGTGTACATTGACGTGAGTCCCTGTACTGCAGTTTGTAAGTAAAGTTCTTTTGAATTCAACCAACAAGCTTCTGTGCCTAATTCCACTCCATTGGTGCGGCCCCATCCAGCTATACTCAGCCCCCACAAAGAGGAGGTTAGATAAGCAGCTAGCTGGGGTCATCTTAACACAGCACTCTTTCCTGCCTTGTCAGACTCGATGATCTGTTGAGGTCCCTTCTGACCCTAGCACCTATGAATCTATGCATACTTATGCTTATTAAGATGCAGTAACCAGATGCTTTTAGAAAAGGTGTAGGCAAGACAGCTGTAGATTCTCTTTTACAACTTAGAATGAAACAGTGGCTTCAGAAAAGCTGTGCCGCCAGTAATGGCAGAAGTGAATTCCATGCCTGTCATTCATGTTCCTTGTGGAAAAGCATTATATGAGTACATTTCAGACTAACATAATACCATCTTTTCAGATTGTGGATGACAAGACTCCTATGTTAGAACTGTGATTCTCTGCAGTCAAAATAGCTACCCTCTGACTACTGCTAAGGGACAGGTGACAATGAATTCTTCAGCATGCTCAAAATGAACCTGATTCATTTCCCTCCTCTCGCATGTTAATACCTTTGCATGTTAGTATGAGTATTGAGATATACTCCATGCAATTTAGGCTACATTTCGTATCTGAAATGCACCGTATTTTATTAGTAAGAGATGCATTTTGCCCTTAATCAGCTTATCAAACAGTAATAGAGAGAGATTCTGTGCTAAGAAATGCACAGTTCTCCAGTAAAATAAAAATCTGGTAAATTGAATCTATTATTTTTTTTAAAAATTTGGCTTGGGTCAAACTTTGGTTAGGATGTAGGCCACTTTGTATACAGTGCAGCACTGCTCTGATAGTTATGAGAAAAACAGGTCCCTTGCCTCTTGTATGGAAAAAAAAAGATACAGAACTTAACACTTGTCTACCTAAATTATAGCAACCAGGTTCTTTAACTGGAAAACTCTCAGTGAGGCCCTTTTTTAAAACTTTGATTGGTTCCTATGTTACAGAATTATGATCAATATTGTATAAATATATCATTTATGTTTGCAAAATAGATAAACACTAATGAAGACGTGCATGTGCAAGCAGATATTTGAATATAGGAGCACACATTATGGATGCAGTATGGGGCCTCTAGTTTGAATACAGTCAGTCAAAGCCCCTACTTGCTTTCATAGGTCTTGTCCCACTGTGCTCTTCTTTATAGAACAGTACAGTAGGAAACTCCACATTCTGTACAGTAAGAATTGAATGTTAAAGTGAATAAGAGTTGGAACATTTTCTGCCTTTCTAAACCTAATTTATACATGTTAAGTAATCCTATAAAGCAAACAAAAGTAGAAGTGTTTGCAGATTTAAATAAGGCTAATAGTCTTAAAAAGAAATCTGCAATTTTTGCAAGTTTAACATAAAACATTATTATTGCAGCCACTGTAAGGTTTACAGGGTACATCTACATGTACGCTTTACTGAGGAGCTTACTAATTAGCTTCTCAGTAAAGCATCACTGACTTCACAGGCACCTGTATTAGGATACAATCAATTAATTAACTCTACTGTAGGATAGTACTGTTCAGGATAAGTACTATCCTATAGTAGAGTAGTTATCTGCCAAAACACACATGTAGACGGTACCTGGGGCTGGTTGGAGCATGAGGGCACTACAGTGTAGGGGCTGCCTGCCAGCTAGCCACACAGTGGTGTACCCTTATGCCCCATCTAGCCTCTTCATAGCATGTTGAGTCAGGGCAGGACAGCCCTAGGCTGGCAGTCTGATCCTCCAGGCCCTCTGCCAGTTAGGACTGCTCTGCCCTGGCTTTATGTGCTGTGGTCCTGAGTGCACATGTGAACATTGCACTTGGGAGCAATAAAATCCAGTGCAAACTGTCCTGGAGTTTATTGCTATGTACTAATTGCATGTGAAGTTGCACCACAGAGAGGCAGTTGCTGAGAGGTGGAGGTAAAACTTGGTGTACAATTAAGATGAAATATTCAATGTAATGTGAAAATTGCTTTTTAATGCTTTGTTTTATTTTCTAATTTATAAAAAAGCTACCCACTTGTTTTTAGGAACTTAATTGACATATAAAAAGATAGGTATAATCAGAAAGATATCAATAGACATATTTAATGTCAATTACTATTTCTAGCATTTGAAATAACCTTAATATAGCTACCTACAAAATAATAATTTAGGTTTACGAAGACAGTTATTTTGCTAATTAGATACCAATGGATTGTTAAAAGTGCAGCTATTGAACATTACGATAGTACTTATAAGTGACAAGTTGAACTGCCATGCAATTAGCCCCAAGTTTCATAGGTAGTAAATGGACGATATCATATCCTTAGGGCTTTATTCAGTTTTCGTATTTGTGTATTTATCTTTTCTGAGTAGAGCATTTAGAAAGGTTGAACTTCGCATAGTATTCCAGGTGTTAAAGGTTGGAAAGACCACCTTTAAACATTAAGTACATCTCAAATGAGTCAACAAGATGTGACTGAGTGTGTCTACATGAGAAGCTTTACTGCAAAGTAGTGTAGTTTACTGTGCAGTAAGCATGTGCCTCTACACATGCACGTGCATCTACACATGCACACGCTTACTGCACAGTAAACCTTGCTAACCATGAGTAAACTTGCTACCTGCAGATGCAAATATCCAATTTACTTGTGATTACTAGCTGTGTAGTACTCATGTAGATATCTGACTGGAAGCAAATTTGCTTCTGGTCAGCTGGCTGTGAGGATGCAGGAGATTGCTTCTTGCTCCCAGGAGCTGACTGCTGCTAGGGTGGGCTCTGCCACTGAAGTCTGGACAGGGACGATGTTCCCTTGCTCCACAGCAGAGCACTCTAAGCCCCCCATTCTGAGATCAAGAGCAGGGGCAAAGCAGGAGCTGGAGATCCTTGTCAACCAGCAGTGGGTCAGTAATCATGAGGCCAGCACTCAGTGTGAACACCATAGTTGTGGGATTGCTTCTGGGAGATAAGGATCTCCCAGCCCTGACTCTGCATCATGGAGCTGGTGCTGGGAGATAAGGATCTCCGTGTGCCAGCTCCACGGTGGCTGAGCTGGTGCTGGGAACTTCTTCCTGGTGGGGGATAGGGAACTTAAGGCTACTTGCATCAAGAAATTACTTTTCTTTCAGACCTAGGCTTTTTTATTGAGTTCTCTTCAATAGGATCAATATATAAAGACCTTTTCCCCCCAAGGAGCTTGCTAGGTACTTGAGGAAAGGAGCCAATATTCTTTACCAAGTAATATTACTGCAACCATATGAATGTGTAGCCTAAATATAGAAAAGACCATCTCCCTTGTGCTATAACCATATGTGTTCTCCTTATGTTGCAGTGCAGAATACATTACAATCTGGACACTGTAGCACATTAGAAGTGTGACATTTTTGTTTATGTTTTATCTAGTAGAATAAAACTGAGGATAAAAGTTGGTATACATTTGCCATATTTTGTTTCTAGTAAATATTGATGATCTTTAAGTAATAATGGCTGGCTGCACCTCTTTTCTTGCATTCTTGCCCAGACTCAGTTGAGGCAGAAACACTCCCTTCTTACTCCTAATAGAGTTGAGTTGAGCTTTTTAAAAAAAAATGTCATGGAAAATGTATTTTTTTTATTTGACACTTTTTTTCTCATTGTGCACTTTCTGCAAGCAAAGGAAGCTTGCCCACAGAAGTGCTTGGGCTAGGATCCTGAAACCACTCATGTGTAAAGAAAACAAACTGCCTTTAAAGCTTTCACTGACTTTAGGAAAGATCTGGCCCCTCACCCCCAATTTGAAAAAGGGGGCAAAGGTGATCATTAGAAGTCCATTTATGCACTTGTGCTGTCTGCTGGTATTGCAGTAGAATTGCAGGAAAGGTTGGTGGGCAGACTAGCTTATTTTTGGTTATTATGCCCCTTGGTAAGAAGAAAGGGATTGGGAATATGTAAGCCTTAGCCCTAGTACAACAATACATTGAACAGAACAGCAAAGGTAATATGAAAGTTGTAATTAAAATGGCTTTTTTCCCCTCTGAAACTTTTTTTTGAAGAAAGTATTGTTTTATTACTGCCTCTGTTTGTGACATACTTCAGTCCAAAATGGACCAAACAGGTTGACTTTCAGGCCATGTTGCAGGCCCAGTCTATTTACGTACATGAGGGGTGTATAACTCAAACTTACTTGAGGGTCAATTTTTTGCAAAAACTAGACTGCACCGACAAGGGCACGCAAAGATCAACAAACTGCTATGCTGTGTAATACAACAGCTTAATAAAGAATTACAGTGGAATGCTGGTATTGCCCTGGCTGGCTGCATGAAGTCCCTGGGCCATATGTTATTGGTCTCTGACTTACATTTTTGGGAAAGGTTGACATTTGTGGTCAACCTGGAATGATGTTCAAACCTATTTTCTTCATAATTGGTTCTTTTCTGTGTTGATTTGTAGACAAGCTGTTTAATTTGTTCTGTGACTGTACTTTTCAGTCATGGCAAAGCGGTGAAAGCTTGAGATGCATGCTTTGCAAAAATGTATATTAAAATAAATAAGTTGTAGCCCTAACATATATTAGGGCTACATCATTGTACTTGTATTCTAACAACATGTGAATACAAAAGCAACCAAATATCATTCTGATACCTTTCCTAGGAACACCAAATGGTGATTTATAAATATCATTAATATAATATGCAAATTGTGTTTGGTTTCTGTTCCTGTATTTGGGGTAACCTTGTCAATCAGTCAGATGTTACTAATGAGAACATTGATGAAAGCTTACCCAGATGCTGAGAAGGTCAGTGAAATGATAGACCCCTTTCTTTCTACACGTTGCCTACTATATCTACATTATTCTACATCTAGAATAATGGCTGGAACTAAAAGCTTTGACTGACAATTAACTGAAGTCACCTGAGTGTTAATTAGGGCATATGACGTGATTTTGTTGGAACACTTCCTAAAACACAAATATAATACAGTTAGTTACTACAAAGGAGAGGCTACTTCTGCATAGTAGGGGTGTGCAAAGAAGGTCATATTCAATTCAGATTCGGTTTAATTCAGGGGACAGTTATTTGATTTGCTGATTTGGATCATTGCCCTGATTTGATTTGGCCGAATCTGAAAATTCAATTCTGATTCAGAGAATCAGCAATTTGACCGTAGACACAGGTTTATATGTTTTTTCTACATACCTTGAGATACGCTCGTGAACACTGAGATGCTGGGGCAGATGGATCATCCCACAGGAGTGCAGGGTAGGGCACGTGTCCTCCCAGATCGGTGATCAGCTGTGGGGGGGGACCCTGGGTGCCCTCCCAGGTTCAGGAGGCACCAGTTGCTGAACCAGGGTCTCCTGTGCACTCTGCAGCAGATCTGGAAGTGGATCAGAAGTGCTTCTGATCCACTTCTGGGTCCACTGCCAAGTGCGCTGGGGACTATCCCCTCACTCCCATGGGATGCTTCATCCACCCCACCATCTCAGTGTTCATGAGCCGCCTGGTACCTTGAGGTATGTAGAAAAAACACACAAAGCTGTGTCTATATTGGAATTATCAAGTCTCTCCAAATTGAATCAGAGACTTCTGATTTCATCTGGAGAGATTAATAGGTCTCCTGATTTGATTTGGATTCAGAGATATGGCTGCCAAATTGGGCTGAATCTCCTCTGAATCAAATCAGAGACTAAAGCTTCATACAGCCCTGCTACATGGGTGTCTTAGGTATTCTTAGAAGAAAAACTATGTTGGATGATGCAGGATATTTGCTAATAGAAAGCATGTTTAAGCAAAAAGAAGAAATTTCATTTTTGATAAAAATTCACATGACATCCATTGGTATATTTAAAACTGACTGCTTCCTTTTTCTAATTTTTTTCAGATGTTAATTTTCTCCAATCAATTTTTAACATTTAATATTCTAGAACAAAAGAATATTTTTAATCTTGGGGGAAAAAAACACTTTCCCTCCTGCCTCCAGAAATAAAATACATTTTTAAAAAGTGTAGCTATCTTCATGTATTCAGTATATTCAGACTGAAATTTTATATCCACAGTTCACAAAAAAACCTAAAGTAAAAGGAAAGACTGTTTTGTAGATTTTGTTGATCTAACATGAGTTTGCAGCAAGTTACTTAAACTAGTTTTTAAATTAGAGACCATAACATAGGAAATGTGCATCCACAATACATTTCTAAGTTTGTTTGCTGTTCCACCTAAAGCACTGTTGAAGCCAAAAGTGCAGGAACATAATGAAGTACCTTAGCTTTGGAATGAAGTACAATTTCAGGCAGAAATAACTTAAATGAGAGGCTTGGAAAAATGCAGTTATACAGAGAGCTGGCTCTATTTAAATGCCTTTGGTTAAAGAATGCTTGATCGCAATAGCTTCAGTCAAATAAGGTTGCTTCAGGAGGCAGGAAGTTGAGTGTAGTAGCACTCAGAAGACAAACCAAATCTTTACAATTCATACCATATGAACTATATAATCATCTCTCCATTTTATGAGAAAACAATACTTTTGTGAAACTACAACTATAGTAATAAGACAGGTCAAGGCATGGCCAAATAAGGAACGGACACAAAGACAGCTTGGCCACATCCCAAATAAGGCAAAGCAAGTGAACCTGTATTCCCTAGGCTTAGCTCCCTCTAAATAAGGTAATGAAACAAAATTGTACATTCCATTGGCTAAGCCCCTGTAGCACATAATAAAAGCAAGCCGAGCTTCTGCCCAGGAGATTCTCTCCAGGAAGGAACACTCCAGGTAACAAGCCAGTCACTTCCTCGTCTCATACCCAAGGGCCCTCGAATGGTTTTTGGCGCCTCACCTGTAACGCAATACGATCTACTCAACAATCCTGTACTCGCTTTTTGTAATAAACTCTACCCTGCTCAAACCAACGGCAGAGTAAGTACCTCTCTTTGCAACTGATATGTGTAACTGACCCAGCCAGCTTGCTACCGCCTTGCACTAAACTAGCGACAAGTGCAACAAAATTGTTTTTGAAACTGTTGATACATCAACTGGTTTTCATAGAATCGTAAATGTTAGAGAATGAAAATAGCTTATCAATCATCTTCATCCTCACTTATCTCTTTCAAAGTTATATAGAAAATCACATTCTACAGCAGTTTTGGTATAAATTTGTCATCCATCATATTCATAGTTTAAATTATTACATTATTAAAAATGAAACATGGTATTGCATACTAAATTAAGGGAAGAATAAACTTTAGGACAAAAAACAGGGAAGCTTAGAAATAATTAGAAATGAGAAAAAAAATTTATTCTGATTTTTTCTAGTATGATTTTCAACTTTTGATTCAAATTTTTTAGCTATCTCTATAGTGAAACACTCCAAAATCTGTTGAAGTCAATGGGATGATTCCCAATGTCTTCTATTTTCTTTGAAACAAATCACAAAAAAGATGATTTTCAGTCTAATATTTTACTATGCATCAACTTTTTGGGGAGGTTTACTGGAAAAGCATCACATTATCTTGTGAAAGCATTTTCATTGTGCTTTAATGTAGAGTTTTATTTCTTTGCGTAAATATTTTATTGACTTGTTACAATGCAGTAATATATAATGGACACCCTTTTATTTGGGTATGTGTTGTCCTACTGTGTTTGCTACTGAAACAGTGCAGCATTCAGATAATGAAAATGTACCAGAAAATTAAAATGGCAATCAGAAAATGGTAGCAGACCAGCCTGCTACCATAAACTAGACACAAGATTGAAAAGATTACTTCAGTTTAATAATCGAGATGGTATTAATTATTCAGGTTAGGGAGAGTGGCAGTGCACCTTTGGATGCCTGCCACTCTAAGGGCAGAGACAGGCAGGTACCAGGTGCGAGATGAGGGCAGCCATTTTGTAAATACTAGGTATATAAAGGTTGTAGTTTACTGCTGCCAGCCCAGATAGAAACGTTACTTGGCTGAGCGGCATGGAACACCTACAAATGAGAGTGGAGGCCCTTGGTCCTGGGCATGATCTAAAACTGCGTCCTGCTGAGAGTGGGTGGCTTTGTGGGGCTCCTGATGGTGTGGGAGCCCCCAGGAAATGCCAGGCCAGTTACCACCCCAGTGAAAGATGGGCCGGGGCAACTTAACCGCAGCCCCCACCATCTGGTGCATAATTCTGAGAGCTGGGGGAGTAGTGGGGGCCAGGTATGCCCATGTGTAGGTGCCTGAGCCCAGCAGGGATGTAGATCCCAGAGACTCCAGGGGAGGTAGTGTGTAGAGCATTGGGAGGCCCTGCACAGAGTAAGGCTGAAGTGGGAGTAGGCCTGAAGGATGGCCCAAGAGGCGCACTGAGTAGGGCCAAATGGGAGTAATCCTGAAGGCCAATGCAAGGGCCAGCCCCATGAGAAGGTGGTTGCAAGCATGAGATAGAGACCCCAGGGTGGCGTGTAATGTAGAGGTGCCCAGTGAGGGGCTTGGGGCAAAATTAGCCTAGGGTTTGGTGCAAGGCTGGACCTCGTAGAGTGGGGGAACCAAAAGGACTATGTGGCAAGGGCAATATGTGAGTAGTGAAGCCTGATGGCCAAAGAGGGGCCACTCAAGGAGAAGCAAGGGTAGTGGAGTATGACCCAGTAATGGGTGGTATGCCAGAGGCTCCAGTGAGAGGGGGCAGAGTGTAAGAGATCTCCTGTCAGAGGAGAGGCAGTGTGAATGCATGAGTGAGTGGAGCCCAACTTTGAACCTGGTTTGCTCTGGTCTCTGACCAGGGACTAATAGTAATCTGGATGCCATCTGCAAGGCATGGGCTGTAGTGTAGAAGAGGTTCAGAGCTGCAGATGGTGCCCCTGGTATTGGGGCAGTAATGGGCAGTCTCCATTATACCAACAGTTTATGGAATAGCAAAGTCATGGCAGGTGAGACTGGGCAGACTGTCCAATGGGGACGGGTGAAAGGCTGGCATGAGACCTGGCCCCAAGAGTTCCCCTTATCACAGGGAGTCTCATTTTGTTTTCAAGGTACCCGTCGCAGTCCCCTTGATTTTGTTTTATTCCATGGTAAAAATCTTATTGCTCTTAGCAAAATGGGAACAATATTACCCAGGCTTTGGGAGAACAGATGTATATGTTTAGTGTACTTTCTGGTTCTGGAAGCTGTCCCTAGTGCTGTAGTATTGAGGCGCTGTGTTTAAAAAAAAAAATCACCTTAAAATATTTTGGAATACCTTGTGAAATGATGAGCAGCTTTTTGGCTGACACTGTCTCAATAGATGATGAACTTTGCTCTTACAAGTAGATACTATTGCTGAGAATTTCAGGTAATAGGAAATAGCTTTCATCTATTCAGAAAATAACTGTCACTTCCTTCATCCTCACAAAAAGGGGGGAGAGAGAAAAAGAGAGAGATTTTAACTTTTTAAAATGTTTATTACAAGAATATTACAAACAAAAGGAGAAAGTGCAGAAGTATGTGGCTCTCCCAGGGGCCGGGTGCAGAACTCCCACACATATATCACCAGAGACTGAAACCTCCTCCGTTCCCAAGAAGCCCATCATGGGGTTACACATTTAAGACTAGTTACACAGCTTTTAGAGTGCTCTCTCAACCACCCAGCATTACAGAAACTAGTTCACATTTAGTTGCAAGTTAGTGTTAAAACTGAAAGAAACACACCCAGACCAAGAAGTGAAAGAGGAGGACAATTTGAGCTGGTCCCTGTGAGCTTGTTTCTATAACTTTAGGGTCACCATTTTTGCCTGACCCAGCAGAAAATCTGCCTTGGCTGCTTGGTATGGGATAAGAGATTTACGTGGTTTCAGAGAAGTCCGAGACCAGTGTGCCAAAGAGGGTGCTAAGATCACTAAAGAGTGACCACACTCCAGGAAAGCGTGGAAAGAGTCTTCTTTTTCATACAGAAAGGGCAGCCTGAGGCCATTTGCCAGGTGTAAGTGGTGGGAAAAGGTGCCTTTGGCCAGGGCCTCATATAGCAGCCCCCACTGGATCCGCTTGGGAATGGGTCACCAGTCCACTTGGGAATGAGTAGCTTGTACCAGGTGTTCCAGATTGGGTGGGCTTGCTCTGGTGTTGCTTCCACTAGGCTTAGCTTCCAGGTCATCTTGGAATGGGTGTCAAGAATGTGACCATGATCAGTGGCTGGGGCTATGGCCAGTAGAAGGGCAAGGTTTGTCAGGTGCTGCTGTAGTGTTTGGAGCAGAGGTTCAATGGTTAGGACACAGAGTGTTTTGGAGAGTAGGCAGCCTGCATGCTGAGTGTGGAGCATATAGAGACAGAGTAAATAACATAAACCTGAGGAAGAATGAGAAAAATGGAGATGCTCTGATTTAACAGCTAATAAAATGTTGTGCCCTAATTATGTTTTAGGTCAGTGTGACCCTCATTAATTGAGGCTCATTCCTGGGCAAATGAGTTTTAGAGTAATATAATTTTGCTTTAAGGATTCATATACTTAAGTATTGTCTGTGCTTCCATTATACAGGTAATTGTGATTTTCTTCCTGCTCTTGCCTAATAGATCTGACATATCAAGTCAATGCCTCATATTACACAGCAATGAAAATGGCAGAGTAAGGTGATACATAGCTTTTTAGAAAAATCAGAAAAAGGGAACTAAATGGTTCATAGAATTGATAGGGAGGTCAGTTTTGGGAGACTGGTTCAGATCCAGGCCACTTTGTAAACCGAGAGTGGGCAAAATATGGCCTGCAGGATAGATTCGGCCTACCAGATAATTACATTCAGCCTGTGGGCACCCACTAACTAATTGTATGCCACCCAGCCTGCATGCCTTGCTTCCATCCTTGTGTGTGGAAGACCCTGACCCAGCCAGCATGCAGCTTCCAGGTGTTGCTGCTGCTGCTGCCACTGCTGCAGTCACCAGGAGATCTGTTCAGCTTCCCCAGTGTCCAGCAGATCCTCCTTGTCTCCCTTTCACAGCACTCATTCCAGGCAGCAGGTAGGGAAGCAGCAGGGGCAGAAGGGAAATGCAGCTGGGTAGGAGCACAGAGCCTGGAGCTGGGGCTGGGACTAGCTGGGGTGTAGGGGGGTGGTGGAATTACAGAGCTTGGGTGGGCAGGGTGTGGATATGAGGGAGGGTGGGTGGGTGTGGGGACCCCCTCCACTGGCCACTAGCGGCAGCAGTAGGTGGCAGGCCTTTAGAGAGCTGGTGGCCCACATAGGCATTGCCACTGGGCAGTGAATGTCTCAGGCCAGTGCTAAATGTGGTGTCATGGAGCACAACCAAGCCAGCCACCTCTATCATGCAGGGTTCCCTGTGGTGCACTTTCAGCTCCCAGCACTCATGCACCAGAGGATGAAGCCCTGTGTGATGGAGTCAGCTGCCTTCCCCTGCACCCTGCTATGTAGATGCCAGGATTCTGCTGAGGGCAGGGGTGGGGCTCCCCTCCATTTCCAGTGGAGTTCTGGGACCTGCATGACAGGTGGCAGGGACTGTATTTGGGTCCATTGTGTACTGCTTCCCCTGTTGGTGTGTGAGTGCTGGGAGATGCATGTGCACCACAGGGAGCCCCATGTAATAGAGGTGATGAGCCTGGCTGTGCTTCTTGCCACCATGTGCAGTGCTGGCTGGAGCTGTGTGCTGCCAGATGGCAGCACCTGTACAGGCCACCAGCACCCTGAGGGCCCACTGCCTACTGCTGCTATTGTCAGCAGTGGGGGCTGTGAGCCATGTGGGGGAGTGTGTAGGGGTCCCAAATACCCCATACCCACAAATCCCACACACCTACATCCTACCCCCACAACCTGTCCACATATACAGTCCACCAACATACCCTATGCCCTCCCACCACACACAGCCACACCCCTTCATAACCTCCCTACACCCCACCATACACACATCCCCCCATCCACACCTCCCCACATAATGTACAAGAGTAAGACTTTATTTTTGAGATACTATGCAATCATTTCTGTATGAACTATGCAAATACAAATCATGACAAATATTTTTTGTAATAAAATTAACATATGTTATAAGAGGTATTTGACTTTTAGTATATGATTTGGTTTTTCTCTAGTTTCAAGATGGCAACACTCTCTTCTCGAAAGGAGTACTTCTGGGGGCAAGGAGACGGACTTCTGGTGGCAAAGTCAGGGATTAGGGGTGGGATTTCTAGTCCCAAAGTGGTGAACGGGGGCAAGGCACCTATCAAAGGGTGGGGCTGCCCTTGTGGCCCTCAACATCTCACCAAAACTCATTAAGCAGCCCTCCAGCCAAAATAATTGCCCACCTCTTCTGTAAACATGTTCCCATGGGAAAAACCCTTGCAGATATTTTTCTAACATACATTTAACTGAGGAGACTATTTTTTCCTTAGTTTAGTTGTATAATTTAATATAAGATATCACAGGGAGATAGAAGAAAGAATAACGTGAAATACATTGTTACTAGAATAAATTTTATAATATCTTGCCAATCTCATAGTGGGAAACTTCATCTATTAATTTGGTTTTACAGGTTATTTTCAGGCTCAATGTTCTCAGTTATCAAGAATTCTACTGTAAAATAGTCAATTATTAAGTAAAATAATAATATTATTTCAAAGTTTTGAAATACTTCTATGCCTTATGAAAGTATATGTACCATGGTACAGGGTACCTTGTAAATATGTATTAATAGTAAATCTAAGTAGTAAAATTATAAAATATTCCATGTGAAGAGATTTTATTTGTTCAAGGGAACATTTTGGCAATGCCTGTAATTTGTGGGGTTTAATTCTAGAGAGAGTCTTTTTGAAGCATACTAAAATAGGACAAGAATTTGTCTTGATGTAAGCAAGCAATATGTTGCATTCAAATGCTGATTAAAAAAACCCCCAAACCCATCAGTTTAAAAACCAATTGCATGAAGTGAACTTGGTTAGGCTGAAATATGATGTGAAAAAGGTCTTTTTCTAAAGACTCTTATGGAGTTTCCAAGTTGACAGAATGGTAAGAGAGCTGTTTCTTGCGGCAGAAGGAAATTCCTTCAATAGGTTGTGGAGCCTTTCTCCTTAAACTGTTAAGCTCTAATTCAAGTAATGATTCTATGAGACTATTTGTTTAAATAGGCTTATCGATGTGAACAATGATGCCCAATTCTGGCTGTATGTTAGGAGAAGTGAAAATGATTGAAATAGTTGTAGTTGATTGTTTCACTTCTGGACATTTACGAGAGAGAAGCAGAAGGGGCATCTTTATGATTTTAGAGACTTGTATTATGGAATCTAAGCAATTTACCCAGCAGAGTACCTTTTCTTCTGAATGGTGGGTGAATTCTCTGATATGTCCCTGACGAGGGGGGGAGGAGTGTATACGTCTGATAGACTCTGATGATTAAAAATTATTGGTATTTGTTCAGCTGAACTCTAAGCAACCTCTGGATATAAACTTTAGAACTTTTTCTTTCAGTTGTATGCCATTCATTCTCACTATTCTAGTCTGTAGCAGTGTTGGTCTAAGCACAAAGGCAGACAAATGTTTTGGGTAAAGGTGATATATTTTATTAGACCAACTAAGTAGTTGCAAAAAAGTTGTTTTTTTGCAAACTTTCAGACACACAAATCCTTTTTCAGGCAAAAAGGGGAATTAAAAATGTTGAGGAAAATTAAAGATGGTCAGAAATCTCTCAGGTAGGAAAAATACTAGTCTTTGGATGCCTGCTCTGCAAGAATGCAAATGAAGAGGGGTTGCAGGCTGTTTTCCTGGTGGTATCACAGAGCAAACGGGCTGGTGGGTAGGTGAAATGGGCATAAAGTCAATGTTAATATTTAGTCCAGGTTGTTGAAATTCTGATACCTCCAGGTAAACAGCCTGCTTTTGTCCCTGTGACCCCTGCATTCTTCCAGAACAGCTTTTGAAAGACTGACTTTTTTCCTGAGAGATTTTTGACCATCTTTAATTTATCTCACCACTTTCAATTTCCTTTTTTTTTTTTGCCTGAAGAAGGACATGTGTGTCCAAAAGCTTGCAAAGAACAACTTTTTTTTGCAGCTATTTAGTTGGTCTAATAAAAGATATCTATCATCTCTACCCAAGGAGTTTGTCTGCATTCATTCTCATTGTATTTTTTCTCTCTTTCACTGCATTCCTCTTTTTTACTCTAAGATAAACCAGTATTAGTAGTAATTCAATTTCATAATATGATTACAATAACCAGCATGACAAGCTGAGACAGTGGGAGTATATACCAATTAGATATCATCCCAAACTGAGAAACTGAGCTAGCTTCAATGACTAACATGTACTGGTTCATGACAGACCAATTTATATAAATATACCTGCATATAGTAAAGAAGTAAACCAATGAGAAATAAATTTTCCTTAGTGTTCTCTTACCTTTCTTTTCTCATCTTGGATGGGCTTGTCTAAATAGATGTATAGCAGCACTGAGGCCGAGGGATGACCATGGCACTTTCTGGTGGTCTTATGACTCCTTCCCTGTTCTGGCTCCTAAGGTTACCAGGTTGTACTGTTCCATCATATTCCCTTGTTGGGGCTTTGGCCTTCATCCTCTGCCCCTTTGTTTTTGCTGACCCCTTTGCCTTGGCCTACTGTACTGGATTTTAGCTTATTGGGTGCCAGCTCTTGTCCCAACATTCTCAGCTTTGGGCCTCTGGCCCTAGTCTTGCCCCACTAAGGGCTGTGTGCCCCTGCCTCTGGTCTTGTCCCTCTAGGGCTCTGGTCTCACTCTTGAGTGCTCTGGTCTTGCCCTTTGAGGACTGTGGGCCCCTGACCCTGTCTCAGCCCTTCTCAGGCACTGGGCCCTTGGCCCTGTCTCTCTTTTCTGGGCATCAGGTCCTCTGGCCCCATCTCTGCCCCTCTTGGGCACTAGGCTCCCTGGCCCCAGTTCTTGCACTCTCGAGTTATGACCTCAGCTGGCTTAGGCTTCAACCCTTACTGGCTGCCACTTGTCAGTGCCTCATGCCTGGCCCCTGGATTGGCTCAAAACAGTCAGGTGCCCTTTGTGCACCAGTGGGACCTCTGTCCCACCCCTAATAGTCCCAACCCAAACCATTGTTAAAACTCAAATAAGAAGCACAAGCACTCTGTCCATATCCAAGACTCTCAGAACGTTGGCTGTATAACAAAACCTCCTACTTGCCCTGGTTCCCAGCTCCCTGCAAGCTCTAAGGTCCTTATTTGCTGTTCCCAGGCACAGTAGTATCCCAAGCATTAGCTCAGCCACAGTCTGCTTGCTGCAGTGCTCTTCCCTTTGTGGCTTGCAGGGCCAAACTGACTGCCCCAGCTCAGGCCCTGGGCTTATGTGCCTCTTATGCCTTAACCCTTCTAATCAAGTGGCTCCTCAGTTACCCGCCAGTATTTATAATTGGGCTTGCTGGCTGGTGTCCAAAGCAATCAACAGCTGCTAGCCTAGCAGCTGTAGCAATGTCCCTGTTGCTCAAACAGGGCTCTACCCTATTTTACTGTTGCAGAGCTCTCTGCAATAGGCACTTTGCTTGCCCAAGCAGGCTTTGACCTCTGGTATTATTGCAGAGCAGCTAGCTCTGTAGTAGGCACTTATAGCTTCTAAGAGTGCCTGTATACACCATGGGTTTTAATTCTCATTAAATTAAATAGGTTTATAAAATTTAAGTGTGATTATTTTGGAGTGTCACATCTATGTTTACACACACTAGGTTTTCAAATGAATTAAGCCTTGAAGCATCGCACCTGTGCTTCCAAATACTGGGTTTTCAAATTAATTAAACTGGATCCTTGGACAGTGTCTCAGGAGAGTGGGATGATCCAGTGTGGGATGGTCCAGTGGCCTAGGGCCCCCCACCCACCTGTGCCTGTGCCCTGCCATGCAGCAGTGGAAGAAAAGAGCTGGCAAACAAGAAAAAAGAAAAAGCCACACAAGGAAAAAAATGCGAAAGCAATTCAAAAGTGAAAGTAATTTAAAGGCGTGAACTACGAAAAGTTGTATCATCATCTGGTGGACAAAGAGGCTCATTACATGTCTTTGACTGCCTTTGTGTTTGCACACAATGAATCCACGGACACAATGCTTTAATTCCTGGTGAGCCAAACTAAATTACGTCTGAGGAGTTTTAGTTTAATGCACAATTAAGACTTTTAAAACAGTGAGAAATCCTGCTAGTGCAAACAGACCCGCAGTTGCAGTGTATGAAAGGGCCAAAACTGTGGCATGTCCATAAGCCCTAAATCCCTGGAAGCCTGTTCTTCTGCAGGTCATAACAAGTAGCCTTCTCCACCTGGGGATCTGCTTGCTGCTGTTTCTACCTTACAGTAATGGGGATGGTGGTCAAGGTCTGGTTGGAGGATGCAATACCCAGGCTGCCAAGGGACAAGAATTGATGAGGTGGATGACACAGTTTGCCAGTATGTCCTGCATGACCAGACACACCTCCTGGATAGCTTCTCTGGCCATGGACAGCCTCTCTGGCCATGGCAAACTGATTGGTGATGTTGTGGGAACCAGCTTTATGACTGCAATGGCTACCAACTTCTCCAGTGAGGGATTGTTGCATGTCAAATTAGCCAGTGTCATAGCAGAGCTACTGGCACATCTGAGCACTTGTGGTACTCAGGTGAAGTCCCAGAGGACTGGAAAAGGGTCAAGGTGGTCCCTATTTTCAAGAAGGGGAGGAAGGAGGATCCGAATAACTATAGGCTGGTTAGTCTTACCTCTGTCCTTGGAAAATCAAAACATTATCAAGGATCACATTTGTAGGAGTCCAGTGGGTAATATTATGCTGAAGGGCAACCAGCATAGGTTCATAGCAGGTTGATTCTGCCTGACTAACCTTGTTTCTTTCTATGACCAGGACTATGAGCTTGGATGCAGGAGTTGAGGTAGATGTCATCTACTTGGACTTTAGGAAGGTCTTTGACGTGGTATCTCATCTGATTCTTATAAACAAATTGAACAGCTGTGCAATAGATGACTGAACTGTCATATGGATGGCAAATTGGCTTGAGAGTTGTACCCAGAGAGTGGTGGTGGACAGGTTGTTATCAACCTCTAAAGATGTGGGCAGTGTGGTCCCCTAAGGCTTGGCCCTTGGGCTGGTGCTGTTCAACATCATCAGTGACCTCGATGAGGGCATGGAAAGCACTTTCTCCAAATTCATAGACGACATCAAACTGTGGGGCAAAGCAAACACACTGATGGGAAGAAACTGAATCCAGGCTGACCTGGACAGGTTGGAGTAGTGGGCAGAGAACAATAGGATGCAGTTCAACAAGGACAAGTGAAAGGTGCTGCACCTACGGAAAAGTAATCACCAGCACACCTATAGGCTGGCGGATGACCTCAGCAGCTCTGGAGTGGAAAAAGATCTCAAAGTCATTGTCAACTCCAAGATGAACATGAATCCTCAGTGTGACAAAGTGATCAGTAAAGCTAACTGTATTTTATCATGCTTTAGCAGGTGCATGAGAAACAGGTCCAAAGAGGTGCTACTTCTCCTTTATGCAGCATTGGTTAGTCCACAGTTGGCATACTGCATCCAGTTTTGGATGCCACACTTCAAGAGGGATGTGGACAACCTTGAGAGGGTCCAGAGGTCTGTAGGGAAGGCCGTAGGAGGAAAGGCTGAGGGACCTGGACCTTTTTAGCTTCTACAAGAAAAGACTGAGGGGGATCTTGTGGCAGTATACAAATTCATCATGGTGGGGGGCATCAGGGAATAGGAGATGCTCTGTTTACCAGCACCCCTTGGAATAACTAGAAACAACAGCCACAAGCTAATGGAGAGTAGATTTAGGTTGGACATCAGAAAGAACTTCTTCATAGTTAGGGTCACATGATCTCAGCACTTTTTCCTGTCACTGGCAGGGAGTCAGACTCAATGATCCTTGAGGTCCCTTCCAGCCCTAGCACCTATGAATCTATACTGATATCCTGGAGCATGATGTGGCCAGCTTGGTGACAATGTCTATAAAGGTGGCCCAGCACATGTGGAAGGTCTGGATCCACTGTTCTTGCACCTTCTTTTTGCTCCCTATGTACCTAAAGAAGGACTTTTTGTTGTCTTTAATTTTTGTTGTTGGCTTGAGTTCCATTTCTGCTATGGCCTTCCAAACTGATTCCCTGCAAATGCGAGCCAAGCAGGTATACTCCTTCTTGGTGGCTACCCTCTGCTTCCATAGTCTGTATGCCTCTCTTTCCACCTCTAAGCTCTCTTGGATTTCCCTGTTGAGCCAGAAGGGTTCCTTGGCTTTTTTGCCTCCCTTTATGTGCACTGGGGTGGTCCCTTTTTGTGCCTGAAGGATCATCCTCTTGAGGAATGTTCATCCATCCTGGACTGTCATCTCACCAATGCTCTTGTAGTTCAGTGCCTCTCTTATTAATCTCCTGAGCTAATTGAAGTTAGTCTATCTGAAGTGTAGCACTTCTGTCCTACTAGTTATCTTTCCCACCTTTTACCAGATAGTCAATTCTAACAATTGGTGGTCACTATCTCTTAGGTTACCCTGTGTCTACAGATCACCCACCAGGTCATCCCTTGTAGTTAGCACTAAGTCCAGTAAGGATTAGCAGAGCTGCCTGCAATAATGAAGGTATGAGTTCTGTATGGATTTATATAGTGGCATAATGACATTTTCTGTTTTGTTCTAAATTCTTTTTTTTAACGATTCCTAATATTTTACTTGCCTTTTGACTGCTGTTAAACACTGGTGTCATGATTTCAGAAAACTCTCTTGTTCCTGAGTAGTAAGAGCTAATGTAGAGTCCTCTATTGTATATGTGAATCTTGGGTTATTTTTTCCCACATGAGTTACTTTGAATTTACAAACAGTGAACTACTTTTTAAATGAAAGTGTTTGTCATTATTTCTATCTGAAAAATTATGACTTTTAAAATGATTCTTTCCCAGTTGTGTAGCATTGAAAAATGAGATGGCTTCCTTATCTCAATACATAACACTTTTGTCCTTGCATTGTAATTACATTTTATCAGCCCAATAAAAAGTTATATATATATATATTTTAGATTTTCCCCCCAGTTTGAAAAAATATCCAATAATGGGATATGCATAATTGAATAGGGATGGCTAGATAAGGACTCTATACCTATGGTGTCGAAATTTCCTTGACTCTGAAACCTCTAGCTTCAAATTACAAGACTACATTGGCATTTATTTATTTTATTTTGTATTTCTTTGTTACAATGAGTACATAAGGAGCTTTATACTGGTTTCTGTTGTATCAGGGTTTGGCAATCTGTGATACATGGGTCATCTGTCTGGCCTCTGGGGAGAAGCAGTAGTGCTGGGAGATTTCCCCATGCCAGAGTGGGGAGAAGCTGTGGTGATGTGGGGAGTGAACAGATCCTAGTGTCTACCCACCTCTGACCTGATTGTGGGTCATTCTGGCCCATGGTCTGAAAACGGCCTTTTTTACACTATGAAACTTATAGGATCCATCTACTTGCTGTTAGAACTTTTTATGTTTTTATATGAATAGGCAGCATAGATGAATTTCTAAGATGGATGTCAATGGAGGGGAGACAAGCAATAGTGTTGAGGGGCATTTCCAAACAGCTTGTCCTCAGGAGTAGGCAAAGGTGAAATCAGTAAAATTTTCTAAGGACATATCTTCTAAGGGAAAACAGTAGGAAGGGATTCTTATTAGAACCACCTGAAATGGGGCAGCTATGAAGTTGCAAAATTATTTGAAAGATCTTATGGCTAAGTGACATGATTTTTTTTACTACTATAAGAAAAGAGTTATAGGAGCATTATGTTTCTATACAGGTACATTTTTTAATAAAAAGGTGCCAGTTGATGTCTTTCAATAATATTTAGCATAGCTTTTCAGTTTTGTAGACCAATAAAAGTTCTTGTACATAACAAATGTCTCCCTTGAGCTACAGTCTACCTTAACTCTTAAAAGCAAGAGTAAAGAACATAAGCAAAAGAAAACAATCAAATTGTTGATCGCAAGAGGTGCAGAGAGTCATCTGTTGGAAGAAAACTCAAAGGAAGTAGTCTTTGTTTTGTGCTTTTTTTCCCCCTAGTATTGCATTTAATGGGGAATATACAAATTGGTTTCACACATTCCCATAACATGTACATTACATAAGCATTGTCTTCATTAGGACAGCAACATTTATCTCTGATACACACTTGTTTAATTTTTTTGGTGTTTTGAGTCATACTTAATGTACTTACCATTTATATATTGTTATATTTTTATTGGAACACATGGATTCCCTCATCTTCTAACGTAAGTTTCCCATGGAATGTTCCCCTAATATAATATTTCTAGTGATATACTTAACATATATTTCTTAAAGTTCCAATTTTTATCTTGCCACATTAGCAATTGTCATATATGGAGAAAACATTTAGGACTCGATCCTGAATCATTATGAGAAGTAAAGTGTGATCCAAAGTCTTTTAAATTCAGTTTAAAGAATCCTATTTTCTTTTATGGGTTCTGGATCAAGCATATAGACTGGACCTATGTAGTTCAGCAAATTAACTAACCTGTTTAAACACACACACACACACACACACACACACACACACAAACACACACACACACCCACACCCACACCCCTCTCCCTCCCCTCCTTGCAAATCACAGACAAATGCTGTATTGACTTAACTGAAATTTAAGCTTGTGCTTTGAATTAATCTTATGGCTCCCAGCTGCATCATTGGACTGCAGAGCATGGAACTGCCCTGCCAGTAGGGGAGGAAGAGGTGCGTGTGTGCAAGTACAGGCTCAGGGGCAGTGTCTGTGTGTGTGTTCATAGGGTGAGTCCCACATGCACCCCCCCCCCCGAACTGCCATACACAACCCCCAGTCACCCTGTCCCCACATACAGGCCCCCTCAAACCCCATGCCCACTCACACCCCACAGCTCCACCACAAGCCTATACCCACCCCACACAACATACAAGAGTAAGACTTCATTTTAAGCTATTGTGCAGTCACCTCTGTGCATGCTACTCATATAAATTGGAACAAAAATATTTTTTGAAATCAAATTAATGAATGTTGTAGATGCTTGCTTTTTATAATATAATTTGGTATTTTTCTGGTTTGGAGATGATAAAACTCCTTGCTGAATGGAATACTGTAAGGGGAAGGATTTCTGATGGTAAAGTTCAGGGGTTAGGGGGCAGAACTTCCAGTCACAAGATGGTGACCAAGGGGCAGGGCACCTGTCAAGGGGCAGGGCTACGCATGCGGCCCTTGACAGCTTACCAAAACTTGGTAAGCGGCCCTCCACCTGAAATAATTGCTCGCCCCGCTCTAGGGCTTCTTATTCCTAATATGGATTGCTGCCATTTTGAACATTCTTTTAATATTTTCCATCAAAGTTTTGATCTGTCTATGTAGCAACTCCAAAGGAAAAAGAATGTATACAGAGTTTGACATTCCTTTAAAATTATAGTAGATGGAAGGCAAAATATGGTTGATGGTTTTGTGTAAATATTTGAATAAATTTTACACACATGTAAGTTTTACTTATTCCTTGCTTCAAGTACATATCTTCAAGTTGGAACAATCTAGATACACTAATGGATAGTTCTGGGGAACTGAAAAAGCTCAGATTGCACAGTAGGAACAAGTGTTCAGGGACTTAGGGAATGTTTTGCTATTACTTTTGAAAAAAAAAAGAATCTGGCTTCAATATACCTTGTATTAAAAACCAAAGGACACATTTTGTTCTCTTTCATCTATGTAACCCCATTAACATCAGTGGGGTTGTTCAAGTGTCACTAAGGGCAGAACTTGATTCTAATTCATGAAAGCCAGAAAGAAAAAAAATACCATTCATTGTATTTCACTCTAGCTGTCTCAGCTAATGAGCAGTAGGAAACCTTGATAGAGAACAATAAGGTCTGTTTGAATGGAAGTAGCTTGTACTGTACTTGTCATGGCTGACCTGAGAGATTTTCAGTATGTGGATGAACAAAATGTTCAGCGCAGAGCTGTATATCAAAAAGAATATTTTTCCACACTTGTCAATTTATTTCAGAGATAATTAACATTGTTTATATTAAGCACAGGCTCTGCAATATTTTATGTCTACTTTTTCTAAACATTCCATTAATGTTAGGTGCTTCAGTTTCTGGGGTACTCAAGTTAAGATTCTGGGTCTCAGTTTTTAGAGAGGTTAACTCTCAAGATTGCCTATCTAGAGAATTAGTTTGTTAACACATGTAGCTGATTTCCCACAATTTTGTCTTGTATTACTCATAAAACATAAGCTTTGATTCCTGGTCCACCTGTTGGCTACAAAGTACCAACTCCCAGGATCATCGTAAAATTCTAGTTTATTGGATGGGTGCAAAAGTCAGACTATAAACCTTGGTGCTGATCCCCACAAACACTCACACATTCATGTACACACACACACACTCAGAGTAGCTATTTTTGAATACTAAGCACTGGTGTCAAGATATAGCTATTCCCAAGTGCTGGAGTCTGTCGTCGATGGCCAGTTGAGGCTTCTTTCAGAGCAAAGTTGCTGCAGAAGGGGGTTGCTGGCTGGTCCTTCTGGCAGGGTGATGGGCAGGTCAGAGAGGGCGCTATTGGGGGTCATTCTTTGCTGCCTTTTATCCCTCTCTGGCAGAATTTGGTGACTCCCCAATTCTTGGGTTTACCCAGTCCAGGGGTTGTTGACCTCGAGGGATGTCCCTCTTGGTAGCTGCTGGATGGCAGCTGTCAGCCCCAGGGGTCACGTCCGCACGTACGTGCAGTCTCAGGAGTCCATTGATGAATTTTGATTGATTCACTGCCATGATGAACAGAGCTTTGGAAGTGGTTGATTAGGGGGTATTTCAGTCCCAAGGGTCTGTTTACAGCATTGATTAGTTCAAATGAGGACTTCTGTACCTTTAACAATGAGGTTTCTGGGAATTCCTGGCTCTTTAGTCTTACTTTTAAACTTTAAAGTACATTTGTAAAAGCATCTACAAGCTCTATTTTCACTACAAATACAACTTGTATAAAAATAACAAAAATATAATAAAAGAAAAAGAGAGAGGAAGGAAGAAAAGGTGGAAAAGAGAAAGCATCCCCAAAAGGGGGGAAATACTAAAAGAGGGGCTTTTGCCATATGGAGAACCTTCACATTTGAGAGGAGGGCAGACAAAAAGGTTTCTTGCTACACACCCAAAGTTTAAAACCATCTGGCTGGCAGTGGCAGAAGCATTTCTAGTCAGGCTGTGCTGACCTGATCCCTTCTAATTTCTTCATTTCATGGGTGTTAATGACTCTATCTTCTTTTTAATGGTCTTGATGTTCCAGTGATCAAGCTAGCCTTTGGTCGTCAATTCTGCTGTCTGTTAGCTGCTCCTGGTAATGAAGTTCCTATTTCACAGCTCTACAGCTTGTTTTTTACCCATTCCAATGATGTTTTATTTATTTTTGCTTCAATCTTAAATTGAATAATACAGCCCTAGACTCCTGCTATATTAGTAGTTTCCAGTTTATTTTTAACTGGAGAAAAATGTATTGTTTTGCATGTGATGGTGCATCTCACCACCTGCATTCCCCTTTTCAAAATTCTAGAACTGCCTATGGGAGGAGCTCTTTGTAAAATTATAAAGCTTTTCATTAACATTTTTCAAATTTCTTCATCCTTTGGCCATACTACTTATGAAACACCTGATAATGATTACAGGGGCAACTGGTACATTGCAGCCACTGGTTATGGCCTAATCATCCAGTTTATTTCACTTTACCTGCATACTTACTTACTTATTTGCTTTACTTGCCTACTTACTTAGGTGCTTGTCATCTCCCAATTAATTAATCTGTTGGGGCAGGAGGTCTGGACCTAAAATATTGACTACCCAACCCTTGATTTACTTATGAAGATTTATATCAGTGGTATTCACCCTTTTCATCCAGTGGGCCGGATCAACACTGCCCAGTCCCTCTGTGGGCCAGATCTGGCTGGTGGACCCAATCCAATGCTTGGGGTAGGCACAATGGGACCCCACTGGTCACATCAAGGGGAGTGGGGAGGCAGCCCA
Source organism: Caiman crocodilus (assembly GCA_030014935.1). NCBI lineage: Eukaryota > Metazoa > Chordata > Crocodylia > Alligatoridae > Caiman > Caiman crocodilus. Next base: position 95,981,135 of record JAGPOW010000261.1, read on the forward strand.
GCTTTGATCCAGCTGTTCAGGGGAAGGGGGCTTGGCTCAGGACCAACCTGGCCCAGTTTGGGTGAGAGGGGGGTAGGAGTGTCTCATGGAATGAAGAAGGCATGGCCAGCCCTGACCTTGCTGGGAGAGATAAAAGGGGTCATGGCTCAACCTTTGAGGGGGGAAATGGGTATGACCTGTCCTCAAACCAGTCACGCATGGGGAGGGCATGTGGCCCAACCCTGTGGTGAGGAAAGGGGCATAACATGAAGCCAAGCTGGTTGTGTGAGAGGGAAGGCAGCATGGCCTGGCTTCAACCTTGATGGATGCAGGGAAGAGGGAATGGTTTGGACATGCAGGGACAACCAGCTACGCAGGGATAGGGGACATGGTCTAGCCTGAACTCTGCCATGTAGAGGAAAGGAAGCTTGGCTCAGCTTCATTCTGGCCATGTAGGGAGAGGATTGTGGCCTGACTCCAACCCACCATGTGGGGTTTTGGCAGACAGGAGACTTGTCAGTATTAACTGCCACTATTCCCCCACTACCAAATTTCCTGAATCTTGGGGAGTCCCATGGGCTGGATTCCAAAGCTCTGTGAGCCACATTTGACCTACAGGCTGGAGATAGACCACTCCGATTTATATCTAAACTATTGTTACAGAAAAATTAGTAGACACTTTCAATTTAAGCCCAACATTTTCAATTTGAGCTGTGAGTCACATGGGTATTGCAGGATAAAACAGATAAATATTTAACACTAAATAGGAGCTTGAGCTCACCTCATGCTGATAAAGTGACAAACCATAAAGCCAAAACTATCTTCAAGGAATGAAATGAATACAGTCTCTGAGAAGTTATAATTCTGTCATATTTAGTGAGACACTGTCCAAATATAAATAGGATTTTCACTTGAAGATTTTCTTGACAAAACCAGTAATCTGCATCATTAAATGAGATAATATACAACATAGAGCTGGTAACACATTCCAAGCAGACCAGAGCAGATAGTTTACAATTTACTGGAAGGACATATTAGTATTTCTTTCTGAATGTACTTCTGTGGGGTCACAATATGTGGGTTCTCTTCTCACCTTTTAACTAATCGTTCATGAGATGTGCTTTCTTTTTCATAATTCAGTATGGAGAAAAGGTATATACTCTTGGGGACTAAGTCATAATTCTAAATAAGATAGTTGATTATCCTTGTACATTCTGTACATAACTAAATTGACCATAACTAATTTTGTGTTCATGTAATTACCAATAGGATAAGTGTTTTGCACAAATAAGTTAAATGTTCCATTTTATAAACTGGAAACTTGCCTGGTGTAGTTGATAACACCAGCTGGCTGCTGTGCTATGCAAGGCATTTGTTCATTCTTTGACTAACATACTAATTGTTTGTTGTCCATTTTAATAAAGCAAAAGCAATACGAGGCTTGACTAAAGGAGTTGCATTTGATCCACTGATCTCCCCAAAAGCTGGCACTCCTATAATCTCAGTTTCTACATTTAATCTTCTACATTACTAAGCATCTGATCGCATAGGTTGTTACATACAGACTTGTAAGCCTTTCTAAAAGAGTCTCCAAGATGCCATCCTGCTTTACCTTCCATATTTACTCTGTAAGGTATTGTTGGATGCATCTAAAAGAGATGCTTAACTGTACAGTAGTGTAGTTTACTGTGCAATAAACCTATGGATCTACACATGCTTATGCTTATTATGCAGTAATCCTCACTAATCTTGAGTAAATTTGCTTCCTGCTAATGCAAGTAGTAAATTTACTTTTGATTAGTAATGGTGCAGTAGTGTTCATGTAGACACCTGCCTGGGAGCATTCACTCATGAGTATTTTACTCACAAGTAAGCTGATCTCGGATCAAATGCACATGTAGACATAACCAATGTAATAAAAAATGGAACACTGAAGGGCTATCCAAATATTTAGTGATCCAACATATTTACCTACTATCAGTGGAGTCCAGACCTTAAGATATGTCAGATATGAGTGTGAAGGGCTCATCTAACTCCTCATTTGTTCAGTTTGTAATAACATTACCTTAAAGTGTGGGTAGGAGCTCCATTCTGAAATCAAAGAGATTACAGTAGCAAGATGTAATAGCAGGGATATACAGGAAAGCTTGCAGATGCTCTGGGATACATTGTGCTATTAGTCTCTGACCTTCCCTAAATGCTAAGTTTACAAGCTAAGAATGAAAACAAACAAAAAAAATCTAATTTAAAAAAATAGTAGTTAATAGGTACTGTGTTTACTGGAATCTGATCTCTCTTGAACAATCTGTCTCTTGCTGAGAATGAGCATGCTTGATGAGGTCATTTCCACAGATCCAGCACAGGTTAAAATTAAGGGAAAAAAATTAAAAACAACTGTGCCCTCCTAAAAAGTATCAGGCTGTTACTAGTCATTATGAAGGTCTTTTTCCTGAAAGTTCGGGAAAAGTTTTTAAACTTTAATTAGGATTTTTTGTTTGTTTGTTTTGGCTTTTCCTTCAGAGAATACTAGCTTTTCTTCAAGAAGCAGAGTTCTGAGCTGACTCAGAAATTATTGCACAGTGGGAAAATCATAGCACTGTTGCAAGAGACTATGAATGTCTCATTTCAAGGTGATTTATTTTATTTTACTTCATGTGCACTGCACTAAATGTATAGAAACATTTGTATTTTGGACCATGTGGAATTTTAGCATTCAGCACAAATAAGCAGGTGCCATTTTTCCTGGACCTGCAAGAAATGTACACAGAGGATTGACTTAACACATGCTGAAATGAGTTTTAGTTGTATATCTGCTGGAAATATATATTTTAAGAAATGTATACAGCCCCCTGTTCACAGCTACCTTTTACACTAATCAGAGAAATTAAAATGATAGGGGCTTGTAACATTTTAAAAAGCAAACAAATGATGCTTTAAGATTGGCATGCTCCTGTGCTGAGCCCTGTACATGCCCAGAAAAAGCAGTGTGTTAGTTGGACCTGGCTTGTCCAACATCTGTATAGACTGGGTGTTTTATTGGGGCTTTTGGTGATTTAATCTTATAGTTGATTGAATCAGCTTTAGCTAAAAGTGCCCAAAAGCCCAAAGTGCCTGATACAGATGCTGCAGATCTGGGTCCAAGTAACGTGCGGCTTCTTTTGGGAAAGTGTTTTTTTTCTTAACTTCTGCAAGCAGCCATAATTGAATAATGCTAGAATTGTGCTTAAAGTGCTCCCTCACTAACCTATATGTGGATGCCACTGAAAAGGTACACTATTACGGTAACTCAGTGAATTTAAAAACATAACAAAGGAGATAATATTGATTTACTCTATTTTAACCACTTAAAATGATGCAAAAGTAATTAGGAATTAAAGACCTAGATTCAAAAGTCACCATTCATGACACCAAGGTGAGACTAGTATTTCCCTGTCCTTTGATTCTAATACCCTTTAATTAGAATACTCTTCTGTTATATGGGCTGCCTTAGTCATAGGTATAACTTGAAGAGAGGTCTCCTATTTTTCTGGAGCATCCATATCACTCGGTTATGGGCCTGTTGTAGAGTAAGTCTGTCTCAAGTCCTTCTTTTGAATAGTTGGAGCTGTTCCCTATTACTAGAAATGTGCCTTAGGCACCAGGCGATAGAAGCATTCCTGTGTTTCCTTGCCTCCTCAGTTTTGTGATTAATGCCTTATACAAATGGACACATGTACATTTGTTTCATAGTTTCATAGTTGGTAGGGTCAGAAGGGACCTAAGTAGATTATCAAGTCCGACCCCCTGCCGTGGGCAGGAAAGAATGCCATGGTCAAATGATCCCAGCTCGGTGTCTATCTGGCCTCCTTTTGAAGACCCCCGGGATAGGAGTGAGCACCACTTCCCTTGGAAGTTGGTTCCAGATGCTAGCTGCCATGACTGTGAAGTAGTGCCTTATGATAGCTAGCCTGAATCTACTCTCCATCAACTTATGGCCGTTATTCTTTGTTACTCCTGGTAGTGGTCGGGGAAAGAGGGACTCTCTCATTGCCTGCTGGTCCCCCTTGGTCAGTTTGTAGACAGCCACCAGATCCCCTCTCAACCTTCTTTTGTGACGGCTGAATAGGTTCACGCCCTGTAGTCTCCCCTCATAGGGCCTACTTTGCTGCCCCTGATCATGCGAGTGGCCCTACTCTGGTCCTTCTCAATGCTGTCCACGTACCTCCTGAAGTGTGGATGCAGTACTCCAACTGTGGCATGATCAGTGTCACACAGAGGGGGAGGATCGCCTAATTAGGCCCAGTCGCCTCATTTTTTAATGAGAATGCAGTGAGAAATGGTGTTGAAGGCCTTCCTAAAGTCTAGAAAGTCTACTTCCATGGCCAAATCTGCATCTAAGGCTTTTGTGACCTGGTTGTAGAAGGTTACCAGGTCGGTCTGACAGGACCTGCCTCTAATGAACCCGTATTGGTTGACCCTTAACATAATCTCCTCTGCTGGTCCCTCACAGATATGCACCTGTATAATTTTCTCAAAGAGCTTCCCCAGGACCAAGGTAAGACTAATGGACCTGTAGTTTCTGGATTCTCCTTCCTCTCTTTTTTGACAATGGGGACCACATTGGCCCTTTTCCAGTCCTCTGGCACCTTGCTAGAGCACCATAAGTGCTCGTAAAGCTGTGCCAGGGGTCCCGCAATGACCCTGCTAATTCCTTCTGTACTCTGGGGTGGAGATCGTCAGCACCTGCTAATCTGAACACATCTAGTCTCACCAAAAGTTCCCTGGCTAGTTCCTCACTGACCCTGGGCCTGGTTGTGCATCCCATCAACAAGCCATTTCCCCTGGTGGGACTGTGCACCTCCTGGGTTAGATGGAGGTCCTGTAACTTGGCTAGGAACCTACGTGAGTGGTCAGACCTAGCTGACTGCTCTTCCCAGCAGATGTCCAGATAGTTTAAGTCACCCGTGATCACCACATCCTTTGACTTAACTGCCTCCACAAGCTGACCTGAGAAGTCCCGGTCCAGCTCTTCCCCCTCTTTCCCCCCAACTCCCTTGTATTCTGACCCAGAACACTTCAGTCTGCTCCTCCTCTGACCCAGTGTTGTTTGTTAACGATATGTATTGTTCTTTGATGTAGAGCGCCACCTCCTCACCTTTCCTCCCTGTTCTATCCCACCTGTACAGCCTACAGCCCTTGATGTTCACCGCCCAGTCGTGCGTTGGATTCCACCAAGTTTCAGTGAGCCCCACTATGTCTGGGTTTGTGTTAGCTAGCAGGAGGGCAAGTTCCTTCTGCTTGTTCCCCATACTATGAGCATTGGTGTAGAGGCACGTAAGGCCTCCTGAAGGTGCATGCACTGCACGCCTAAACCCAGTAGTATCTGGGCCCCTGTCTCTTATCTGGGTATGTCTTGTGCTTGTCACCTGTCTTGGCTGGGCTGTTCTTGTGGGTGACTTTCAATTCGGTGTTCCATGGCTCCCTCCATCCTCATCCTCCCCTTCCGCCAACGAGCCTAGTTTAAACTAGGGGCTTTAAACTAGGCTTGTTGGTGGAAGGAGAGGATGAGGACCAAGGGAGCCATGGAACACCGAACTGAAAGTCACCCAAAAGAACAGCCCAGCCAAGACAGGTGACAAACATAAGACATACCCAGGTAAGAGACACGGGCCCAGATAGTTCCCCATACTATGAGCATTGATGTAGAGGCATTTAAGGCCTCCTGAAGGTGCATGCACTGCCCACCCCCCATTTTTGGCTGCAGCTACTAACTGGATTCAATACAAGTTCAGAAGTGTTTTGGTTGTCCAAAAATTATTCATAACCATCCTAAGACTAGAAAACAGTAAAGGGTACATACAGACATGCTTGCTCATGTTCTAATTAGAGCATGTTGGAGTAGACTCAATTAATTGTGTCTGCTCTGTGTTCTAATTAGAACGCTTCAGTGTTGTTTCACTGTAACAGGCATTAAGCCTCCGCATGTTTTTAAATGGCTGTGGGGACACTTAATCTGTAGCTTGTTGAACACGCTTTAGATAAAGTGTCCCACGGCCATTGACAAATGCTCAGGGGCTTAATACATATGACAGTGAGCCGTGTTAATGAGAGCAGCTGTCTGGGAACCGCTTTAATTAAAATGCCACTCCCAAGTACCTATAGGCAGCTAAAGATCACAAGAACACCTGATAACACATGCGTGTGATCTCTCAGAGATCTGGCAGTGAATACCTCATGCAACCCTCTTGCAAATATTGTTATTTCTTGAGTATTCCCACCTGTAAAATGGGATTTACCCAATAGTAATGGATAACATTTACCCAGCTTTGTGGAGTACTCTTGGATTGAATTGTTGTAAAATGCTTTGAAGGTTAAAAGAATGATAAAAACTATATATGTTATTAATCATAAGTCCTACTGCTTTCAAATGTCACGCACTGAAAATTATGTCCTGCATTCTGAAAACCCTGTTATTGGACTGTCCATTTCCCCCTATTTTATGAAAGTCACATTTCATGCATTTTGAGCCATGGCAATATGGATTTTTTTGCATGAAGCAAGCACCAAAACATGACATTTATGGAGTTTATAAGAAAAAGCATTTTTGGAGAGCTGCACCATATGTTTCTATTTCCTGTAAATGGAGTGAGTACGATCTGTTAACAGCCAGCAAATGCATACATTGACAATAAAGCCTAATGCTGGTGCCAAAACCCTACAGCATCTTGGTTCACAAGATATGCATCTAACTGGATGATTTGCATGTTTCTTATTTTGCTTGCAGCAGGTTTACCGAGAGAGAGAGAAAGAGAGAGAGATTTACTCTGAAAAATCAGTATGCTGGTTTTGAGGAGGCACATTAAACAGTTTAAACCAGCAGTGCCTTCTAGCAATTTAGTAGCTTCCCTGCTGTAGTATCTCCCAGTACTTTCTAAATATTGCATGAGGTACTTAAAGGTGAGGACACAGCTGTTGTGAATATCCATATCCATAAATCATTATTAATGACATGGCTTACTGACAGAGTTCTCTGGGTGACTGTTGCGCCTGCCTCAAATGAGACTGACAATGCCTTTAAAAATGCATCAGTTCTGTTCACTCTTTACATTGCACAAGCTTATCAAACATTATTAACCCTGTTATTTCTTGGGCAGAATGTAATAAATGCTGCCACACTTTTCTTTTCTCCTGTGGCTTCTGTGAAATCTATTTTGGCAAACAGTGACTAAAACAAATCTTTCAAATTAGCAGGCTAGTAAAGTAAGAAAGATGGCTGGAAATATAGGTTGTCCTGATCCTAAAAGTAATCACCTTTATAGCACCCTTTACAGCTGCTAATGCTCTATAATACCTTTACATATACTGCTTGATGCCCTCATAAGCCATATAGTGCTGTCAGAGACTAGCTTTGTCAGGGAAAGATGCCATAAGATTGACATTAAGAACATAATATGTCTCACTAGGCTTGTGGGGGTTATTGGACTCTGGATATTTTCCAGGCAAAAATGTGCATACTTGCATTATATTTAGAACCACCCAAGAAAATGAATAAAGTTGTGAAAAATAGTTTCCTTTTCTTCATTGAAATTTCGTTTGTTTGGACACTTTCAGGCCTACTCTAATTATATTAGCCTAGGATAACATATCTGGTGGTTTATTGACTGCTGTTCTCATGTCAGAAAGCATTACTATAGCTCACAATATAAACTAAAGCTACTGGGCAGAGTGTGCATGGTTTTTTTGTTTGGTTTGGGTTGTTTGGTTTTTCTTTTTTGTTTTACATATTAGTCTGTCTGATTTTGTTTGTTTTTTATTCAAAGTTAGAAATTTTCTTCCTGCCTCTTTGTCATGTACAAGCCTGTTTTTAAATGTTAGTTTTCTTCACACTTCTCAGTGGCCCAAGGGAAAGGATGCAGAAGGATGGATTTTCTATAATACAGAGCAATACTGGGCAATACAGAGGAGTGATGAAGGCAGGCATGAGATAAGAGGAACAATTTTTATCAGTAACCTGCAGTAATAGAAATCTCAGCTTCTTTTCAACCTCTGTCTTATACCATTTTAAAATGGGACCTTTGTGGCTAGGAGTACACACTAGATGTCTCCACATTTTGTGATTTTACAGAGGAAAGCCAGCTTCCTGCCATAGGTGTAAACTTTTCTTTTTAGTTGTCAAAGACTAGGAACTCTGCATTAAATTGTACTAGCTTTTCACACAATTAGCTAATTGGTCACATCATTACAAAATACATTCTCAAGGGATATTCACTGAGCAAGAAAAGAATGTCTCTCACACATGCACACATGCTTGGGGCATTAGCCCAGATGGACACAATTTTCTTGTCAGGAAGGATCTGAAAGACTGTACATTGATGACTTTGTTGGCACAACCTCATTTGAAATATGATTTGCTTTAACTAATAATGGAGCTGGAGCTATACAAAAATATAATTGATGAACAGATCAGAGAAGCTAAGGAACCTTTCCACTGAGATAGTCATATTAGCTAAATACAGAAATGGGAGCTTGATCCAAAAATAAGGCAGATATTTTGAATGACAGACCATTAGACTAAAGCTGGGTAGATGCAGTCCAGCAATAGACACTGAGGCTAGGGACTGAAATGACACATAAGCCAGTAAAAGTGACTGGAGATCAGTTCAACTCTGTAACATAACAAGGCTAAGGACAGACGGTATACATTAGCTATTTTAAGTAATCAGAAACTAGTTAAAACCTTTAAAGAACAGCAGTTTAGTACACTTAAACTACTTTCAAAATGGCTGAAACTGCTTTAAGATAAATTTGGATGGATGTGGTATCAGACTTAACAGATATCAGTAAACTAGGTTTATGGAACTTCTGTCCCAGATCCCCTCTCAATTCAAATTAACTCATAGTCCTCCAGGATCCCAGGATGCTATGCAGCCCTGGTCTGTGCTCTCTGCTCCAGCAGGGCAGGGCTGGCCATGTCCCGACCTGTCAGTCAGGGCTTTTTCATCCCCTGCAGCTGGGAGCCGTGCCGATTCCCCTGTCCCTGTCCCCACACCTGCCAAGGGGCACAGCCCAGTGCCGGGTCTGGAGCCCGGCAGGAGGAGGATTTCCCCCCACTCCCTCCTTAGCTGGCCTGCTGGGAGTCTGGCCATGTTCCCTCCTTGGCCAGCAGTCCAGTTAAGGAGGGAGAAGTGGGGGAGGGAAACGCCTCCTTCCTTCTGGCTCCAGACTCCCAGCTGTGCCTGGCACAGTCAGAGGGGAAGTTTTCCCCTGTCACTCCCTCTGAGGCTGGCCTGTGGCCAAGGAAGGGGTGTGGTCTGAATATCAGCATGGCTTCCAGCTTGAGCAATGGAAGTAAAACCCCCAATGTGGGCTTCCCCTTTACTAGCACCAGAGCCAGGAGGAGGTGAACAATTTTCTCAATCCACTCCCTCCTCAGCCAGCCCACTGGCCAAAGAGGGGCATGGCTAGGGGACTCACCCAGCTCCTAGCTATGGGTGCGCGGGGAGTGGGATGAGAGGGAGAAACTACCCTCTGGGGGCTTCCCTCCCATCCCCTTCCCCCCATGCCAAGGAGACCCCAGCTGGTGGTCCGGTGGGGATAATGAAGGGTTGTAGCTAAGGGACTTGTCCAGCTCCCAGCTGTGGACACAGGGGATAAAGGGAGAAATACCCCACCAGGAACTTCTTCCCTCCCTGCTTCTTCCATGTTGGGGAGACCTTGGCGGGGGGTCAGATGCTGGGCAGGGAAGGTTTCCCCCTATGTCCACTCCTCAGCTGGCCAGAAGGCTGAGAGGTGTGCTTTAGCACTCCCTTCCCTCCACCCCATGGCTATTGGTATGGGCCACTGCAGGTGTCTGGCTGTCTTTCTGGCTTGAAAAGGGAACATCAGTTCACTTTCTTATTGGTTTAATCAGGGCAGTTTAGACAAAGCTGTAAAGATTGAATCAATTCAGTCTTGGGTTTTTTGACTGTCTGTAGTTTACCCAGAATTTCAGTCCACATAAACCTCTCGAAAAATAGACAAAACTAGTTTAAGATAAGCCTGGATGGATGTAGTATCCAGATTAATTTATTTAAGTTGAATCAGTTTATTGAACTGTCCCAGATTCCCTCCAGGTTCAAGTTAACTCACAGCTCCCCAGCATCCCAGGATGGTTTGCACTTCCCCCACAAACTGCCCTTTTCAAGGTGGGTAGGATAGTCTTGGCCCAAGCTCTCTGCTCCAGCTGAGCAGGGAGGTGTGCTCTAGCTCCCCCTGGCTTCTAGTCTAGGCCAGTGCAGCATTGTGGCTGCATTTTTGGACTCAAGTGAATGGCTGTTCACTTGCTTATTGGTTCAATCTATGGAGCTTAGATTAACTTGCAAAATTTAAATCAATTCAGCCTTGGGCTTGTGACTGTCTGTATTTAGCCTGAGAGAGAGTGACCCATGAATAGTCAATATCCCCAGAGTCAGCATACTTGTATGGAATGTGGAAGGATGGAATCAAGTTCTTGGTAGGCATCATGTAGAGCAGGTTCTTGAATCTGGAAGTCCCATCTTCCTGGAGAGTACTTTCATGCACAGGCAATCAGGTATCCATCTGGCCAAAAATTCCATTCTTGAATTGAGAAATATCTTTTGAGTTTTGACAGCTGGGATTTTCTGCCAAAAATTACTTGTTGCAAGGATGTCAAAGAGATGACCCATGGCCTGGATTCAGCCAGTGGAACCCTATCATATGGCCCACAGTAGTCTTGGACTACTACACTGCATGCAGTGCATGCCAACCCTGCCCCTGCATGCTAAATAAAGTGCATGAAGCCTATGTGGTGCAGGTTTCACATGTTATAAAGGCTGGAGCTGATGTGCTGCACACAGTGTGGGGCTAATCTCAGGTGTTTACTACATATGGCACCTTTGAACTCTGTATGATGGATTTGGGGCTAGTCTGGATGTGGCATGCAAATCAACTGCACGTGCCAGATTTACATGCAGGGCCAGGCTGGCACAAGTACCACATGTGACATGTATCCTGGACTGGGCCCATGTGCTGCATGCCACACCAGGCTGGGATGGTATGTGCTGCATGTGGCATGAAGGGGCTGGAGTTGCATGTGTGATTTATGCAACATGCAAAGCTGGTCCAGGGCATGAGCTCCAGGCAGCACCTATACTGGCTTCACCCTGTGGGCTGATTCCTGCAAATTGGGGTTGTCTGTGGGCCCAGTCTGGCCTGGCATCAAATAGATGTGATTCAGACCTTCTTCCCTTTTATCCAGCATCAAAAGTTGAAGATCTAGTTCTCTACACCTCATATCTACTGTAATTTTCTGAAGGAAGTTGTCATACATCCTTGTATTAGAGGAAAGCTGTGGAAGTAAAACTAAGAAAAATTTAAATATTGTCAATATTATTAAGAGCTGTGTTCTCATTCAAGCAAGCTAGTATCAATTGAGCATGTGTGTGTTTATGAGCATTAGGATTGATCTGCACAAAAAATTTAGTAGACTACATGCTGAAAAAGCTAATGATTTGGTGTATCTCTATGTGTCATAATGGCAGATGCAGAAGACTGCTAGATCTAACTGCTTAATAGACAGGGCACTCATTTACTATGTTCTAGGTTTTTTTTTCATTTGGACACTGTACTTGTCTGAGGATTGCACATGCTCACAAAATAAATAAGAATGTATACTGTGTGATTCCTTTTTAGTTCAAAATACCTTTTTTCTTAGAAAAAAAGAGAGATTGGGGTATGTAACAAGGAACACAAACACTATTACTTAGGCACAATGGAGGGAGAGGAGAAGGGACTGTAACAGGGAGTCAGGAGGCCCCTGTCACTTTAAGAGGATGCAGCAGGTTAAGGCAGTTGTGTGTAGCTGCAGGAGTGCAGGCTGGCCTTTAATTAAGAGAATAAAACCCCTATGCCAGGCTGGGGAGGGCACATGACAGAAAGGGGGCATGGCTTCCAAAAATATAAACCCAGAGCATGAACCAGAGTGGGCAATCAGACCCTGCAGGCTGCATGGAAAGGAGCATTCCCCAGGGAAACAGACTATGGGAACAGTGCTCAGGGATACCTAAGCTACCCACAAGAGTGAAAGTAGGCTATCACTGGGAATTATAGGTTATGATCAGATATTGACAGAGGGATGAACTTTATGGAAGCAATTTGCTTGCATTTCAGTTGTGCTGGTGTAAGTTTGTTTTTGTTGAATAACCAGAGAACTGGGAGTGGTTGTAGGGGTGGAGAAAGCCATGAGTGAGGTACCTGGTGGGCATCCTCCACTGCAAGGTTGAGGCCTGAAGAACTAGGTTCCAAATCAGTGGACCTGAGCTGAGGGCCTCAGATAGAGAAAAAGGGGGCTGAGGCCCAACAGGCTGAAGTATGGACAAAGGGGTCCAAGGAGCCCAATGTTAGCCTGGACAGAAAGAGAAAGAGAAAGACTTGACTTTGGAGGTTGGGGTGTGAACTCCAAGGCAAGCAGGCCAAGGTAAGCCCACAGAGTAGGAAAAGGGACTAGAAAGAATGCGTGCCAGTTTTTAAAGGCATATCCTGTTCATCGTCAACAGGTTGGAAGCTTTGGTATCGCAAATGTCTATAAACAATCAAGTGAAACCTCCCTCCATCTCTCCCTCACCCAGCCACACAGACTGGCGTTACTCACACTCAAGAAGATGGTGATCTGTTACAAAATGGGGCATCCAGCCATGACCTTGCCCTGATACACAACTCTAATCAGCATGGCACCTTCCACTCACCAAGATGGGACCAAGATTACTTCCCTGACATATGTTGGGTTACATCAGTCAAAAGCCACCCAGAACCAGCATTTTGCATTGTTCTAGATGACTTTCCACACAGTGAACACCATCCATCACTCACCCACATTGGTCTGTAATTGCTGGTCATGAAATGTGTAAGAAAACCAGATGGAGCTGCAGGAAAGCTAGTTGGTCTCTATTCATCTAGACTATTCAATGATCCATTGTCACCATCCCATGGAAAAATATTTGATGAAGCCTGTAAGTATTTCATGGTGCCCTCTGTAAAGCAGTGCAATCCTCTGTTCCTGGAGTATTTTGTCCCCTGTACATTCCTTGCTTGGATGAAATGTACTGCTCTAAATGGGTATGAAAAATCTGGTGATCCAGATGTTGGAGATCACCTGCTTAAATCACTTGATGCTGCTCATCAGAAGCACTGGGAGGACTCAACTTCAAGACTTAATTTTTGCCACTCTAGTTGGAGGACCTGGGGCCTCATTTACCACCTGGGAGTGGCTCAGTGTCCCCCAGCCCAAACTCAATCATCTGTGTCTGCCAATGCCCTCACCAAACACCTTCTGAAAGGGGGAAGAGGCCCCCATAACATCAAGGATTTTGAGTGAAGAATGCATAAGAAATCGTGTCATTTCCATCAAAGTGTTCAGAACCAAGATCTATAAACCTTCACCAACAAAACTCAGCTCTGTGCTGTGCAAATTAGAATCCAGCACTGTAACTGACTGTGAAAGTGTATACTCAGAGTATCTGAAACATCTCATTCCTCAAGCTTGTAATTGTATTTTACTTTTCTTTAACTATGTTATACATGAATGATGAATTCTATCAGTATGCATTGAGAAAAAAATCATTGGCCTACCCAAGTCTTGCAAAGACCCACGATTGACAGCAAGTTACTGACAATCTCCCTCCTGAGCATCTGCTACAAGACGCTTGAGAGACTTATTTGTATGTGCTGATGACAATGCCTTTGCCACCCAAACTCATGACTTTTCAAGTGTGGAACTGATGCTTGATGGAGACATGAGACTGATGTCAGAGTATTGCCTAAAATGGTGCCTCAAACCAAATATTTAAAAAACTGTCTTAAATGTTTTTCTTCTGCATAATGCCAATGCTAATCATAAACTCATTCTCACTTTAAATGGTCAGCCTCTCAACTTTGAAACTGACCCAGTTTATCTTGGAGTCAACCTTGACCAGACTTTAACTTATAAATTACATCTCCAGAAAACTGCTTTAAAAATCAAAGCAAGGACTAATCTACTTGCGAAACTTGCAGGTTTCACTTGGGGTGCCAATGCCTCCATGCTACTTTCTTTTGTCCTCGCACTGTGCTATTCAGTTTCAGAATATTGTGTTCCTGTATAGGCTCATTCATCACACAGCAAACTAACGGACACCTAGCTGCATGCTACAATGTGTCTTGTGTCAGGCATATTGCACCTCACTCCACTCCCATGGTTATCAGTTCTCAGTAATGTTGTGCCCCCTCATCTCCACTGCACAAATGCTGTAGTAAATTTACTAATCACACTCCATGATAATCCAGTGCTGTCACTGGACCTGAACATATTCCATCCATCAATAACTTGACTCCCCTCAAGTTGCCCACCCTTTCAAAATCTTTTGGCCATTCCTTTTTTACTTCATGGCACAAAGAATGGTCAGAACAAGCACCAAAAATCACCATATCAGCTCTGATCCTACAATCCGTCAAACAGAATTTAACTGACCATGCCATTATTTGGCTGCCTTAACTTGAACTATTAAACTGTTTTTGAACTGGACAGGGTCACTGTGCCTCAAACCTATACCAGTGGGGTGCTTGGAATGATAACAAATGTCCTTGCGGACAAGTTCAAAGCATCTCTGAAATAATTGACTTATGTCCATTTACAGTGCTACCTGGTTGCCTTCAGGCTCTTCACACTGGTGATAAAATCACCTTAAGATGTCTGAAACAATATGCTGAAAATACATATGCTAAATTAATTTAAAAAAGAGTAGGGACTATTGTGACTGTGGTTTCACATAAAGATCGAAATATGTAAAACTTTGAGGAGTATAATAGTCTTGTAGACTTTTATCATTTCTTGGAGGGGAAAAAGGTGCATGTTATAGCTATACTGCTAAGTTATGTTGAGAGATGACTGTAGAGGGATCCAGATCAAGCAACTGCATTGGGATGGGACCTGTACACTGCATGCTCAGCAGGTGTCTCACTTTCTTGCTTTCAAATCTCACCTGCCATGACTCGATGTAGTTGAAATAAAGTATAAAGAAGTAGCACCTGCTCAAAGAAAGTTGACTGAGATTGGCATGGGTTGACATTGGGGTCTCCTTCTTCCCTACATCCCACCCCTTTCCACTTGAGGTTCCAGTTGGTGCTGGCCACTCACATCTGGCCATCCTGAGTGACCGCCTAACAGCTGAGGCAAAGAAAGAAGCAGCCAAGTTGTCGAGAGTCGGCATGTTTCCACTATGCTCACTGGATTTTACTGGAATTTCAGGGTCAATCAGGCATGGCCTGCATAAAGAAGCAAAGAAACCAATAAAAACTCAAATGACCATGCCCTAGGCTCTTTGGTGCTCCAAGTACCCTGGTTGCTTTTCCTCAGGCAATCCCAGTCCCACAGCAGTTGTCCTGTATTTGCTCAGTCTGTATGGGCCTGCCTGTCCTAAGCAAACCCCTGGAATAATGTGGGGCCAGGTCACAAGTCATGGCTTAGCCCCTACTGGGTACCTGGGTTCTCCTGGCAGTGTGGTGATCCAACATGAGTCTGGAAAGCTCAGATGCTTGAGGGCCTGTGTTTCTAATCCCTTGCCTCCATGGGGAAACATGATGAGAGCCTTCATCTGTCCATGTGTTCCCCCCCTCATTCTGGGGTCATTATGAACTTGCGTAGGGTTTTCTGGGCTGGCATGAGCCAATGTGCCCCCCTCATTCACTCCCACATGCCCAGCTGCTGACAGCAGGTGTTCGGAGCCCCTGCAGCTCATTATCCCCTTCAGCTGTTGCCTTTGGGCCCCAGGTGGTGCTGTATGCACCAGCCATCTGCTTCCTCTCTGGGTTGCAGTCTGAGCCCACATGGGGCTGGGGTTTTGACCCCCAGCCCAATCCAGGCATGGAGCCAGGGGAACACTTCCTATGTGCTGGCTGCCTGTCTGGCAGTGCAGCGGAGCCTACCCTGGGAAAACAGGCTTGTTGTTTCCCCGCAAGCAGTAGCTGGGAATCTGCTGTCTGTTGGGCATGCTGGCAAGCGCTGTCTTGGTGAATATGGTGCTTGGCTGGGCCCCAGCTACACAATGTACATTTATACTCTAGTTCACACAGTTGAGTTTCCAAGAATTTAGTTTGTGGAAAATTGCTTATAGCTGGAAGATATTTATATTTAATATATAACATTTTCCCTATGGCAGATTGTAAAACACACTTTGAATTCCCATGGAAGGGAGAACTAATAACTTTAGAAACAGTATGTTTAGCGAATACTCACTCCATTTAATCTGCTCTGGTATTTATTTTGGTATTTGTATTCTCTGCTTGAAATCTATATCTATATCCATCAGTTCAGAATCCAGTTTCTATGGATGCTGATGAATGAAGAATACATTTATGCTTGAGGTAAATTGCAAGATGTACCATAGTAGAAACTAGGTAGCTAGTGCTCACAATGTAACATTAGACATGTGCCTCTTCTACTCTCTCACTGGTACTCGCTTAAAAGAGATGGAAAAGGGGAGTCGGGAGAGGAGTCTTCTCTAATTTTTCTTCCTTTCATCAACATGGGGCTCATGGAATAGTATTGAAATTACTGAAACAAGAATTTGGTCCAAACTACTGTAATCCTTATTTGTGTTCATGGACAAATGTAGATAATGGTTATTTACACATTCATATATACAGGAAATCTTTGCTATTCGTGGGTTCATCATTCACGGTTTCAGATATTTGCGAATCCCAAACTTGTATTTTAAATACACTTTACACACTTACAGGAGCTCTTTGGGAGCTCTACACTTACTGCCGCTAGTCTCCCGTCACTGCTGTTGTGCTCCTGCCATCACTGCTAGAGCCGTGCCCCTCCCCTGCCACCGGGGGCACTGTGTTCATGAATGCAGATTGTATTCACAAACGCAGTGCCTTATTCACGGATTTTGCCATTCGCAGGTGATATGAGAATGTATCCCCTGTGAGTGGCGAGGGTCACGTGTGTGTGTGTGTGTGTATTGCTTACTGTCTGTGCTCAGAGAGTAAAAGTGCCTCGGCACAGCAGAGTTCTCAGCACAATGCGAGCATTTGGTGCAGGGATTTCCACCATGTGGCAGGAAAAACCCTTGGTGCAACAATCAGTTCCTACCAAAGCTTGTATCTGCACTCTTTGCATGCATGCTTTCGATTGTCTTACCGTAAATTATTCATACCCGGCAGCTGACAATTGGCTCGTTAGCCATATAAAAGTTAGGGCAAGTTTCTGCCCAAGTTGGAGAACTCTGCGTGCGCGTTGGAAGAGGCTTCCACGTGTATCTCGGAGCGAACTTGGAGGCCTGATCAACCACCACCAACTCCCTGTCACCATTTATCCTGATGTATCCCGTGCCCTGCATGCTCGGACAACATCAGTGTGCCACCCGGTTTCTGCTTTTCTGTGTGTTTTGCAACTTAGACAGAGCGTGCCTACACTGTACTTCAGTTTGTAAGTAAAGTTCTTTTGAATTCAACTGACAACTTTTTTGTACCTAATTCCACTCCATCGGTAGCCCCATTCGGCTATTCTTGGCCCTCACACTTACTTATTTTAATTTAAACATTTTAAAATGTGACTTAAAATGCTTTGCTACCCCTATCACTTGAATTTTCCATAAAGGGAAAGAACCTCAATCAAAATCTTCACTCTGTACAAATCCAAATATTATACTTTCAGTTATATTTCATAACCTATGTGACATTTGTGGGACCTGGATAGATCTGGGATGTAGGTGGTTTGAAGTCCCAAGATGCCAAAGCAGTCTATATATGGGTGAGGCTGTCTTAGAAGTGATAGCAGGAGTGTAAGGATAGGAAAGTAGGGTATAAGCCCTAAGCACTGCTTAAGGTGGAGTAACAAAATGGAGTAGAGGGCATCTCATTCTTCCGTCCCCTGTTCCACCTCCTCTTGAACATTTCTGGCTTAAACCACAGCAGAGGTGGTGCATGATTGTGTGAGTGAAGGGTGCTTTGTGAAACATAGTTCAATGGGGTGGTATATGGGGCAGGAGCAGCAACTGGAGTTCACTTCAGCTGTTGATATCACCCCATTTTTTTCTACCAAAAATGGTGTCTTTTTAGCTGCTCATCATGGGTGTCTGTGACAGAAAATGAGTCTCTAGAGCCACAGCCCTGCAAGGAAGGTACAGGGCAAGGCAGGATGGGGAGATGAGGAGCCTTCCCAGGTGCAGTTCTGTCTATGCCTCTGAGTGCTAGCCCGTGAAGGCTTGGGGGTCTCAACTCCTAGGCTGGTCTAACATGGTAGGGCTGCACCAGAGCAGTGAACCATGGGATCCCAGACTGTTGGAAAAGTTGGCAGGAAACCAGTAAGGGTTCTTTCAGAATTCTGGTGGTCAAAACCAAGGTGCTTATATTAAATATTTAATTTCAATGACCTACCATTTTTCAATGAAAACCAATTTTGTTAAAAAGTTTACAACCAATTCTACTGTCACTGCTGTATGATACCTTGGACCTATCTTAATACTTTGTCCTGTGCCTCTCTTAAGTATAGAGGACAAAATTGTACCATGATAAACCTAGTGTTTATCGTCAGTACTTTCTCCTGGAGCCTGGAAAAGAACAATACACTCATTCTCACACCTTTTTAACCTGACTTGTCTTGAACCCAGGCAACCCTTATATCTTCACTTATTCCCACATGTATATTATTGTTTCAGAATGGTTCATTTTCTTTTTCTTAGAAAGAATCACTAGTGATTACAAATCCTGTCATTCACCTCTCTCCTATCTGCAGTTACAATGTGGAATGTAATATTCTAAACTACGAAACTAAAAGGGAAGAATAGAACTTAATATTTCCCCAGGCTCCCACATTTCTGTCACAACTGGTTGCTACCACCTGCAATGATCAACAATAAGATACTGCTTAGTAAATAGTTTATACGTTAGGTTTTTTGATTGAATTTCTTATTAGCACTTGGAATGAGATAACTGCATAGCCATTTTATTCCTTTTTGTTCACCAGGCCTACCTCAGCTTGCATATTTATAATATGTACTGTAATACCACCTATGATAATAAAAATGTCTGAATAATATAACATTTTTAGTTTCTGCCATCTCCTCTGTTGTTGCCATGACTCTGTGACCTAGTCTTTTTTCCTTGAGTCTCATTCAGAATTTTGACATTAAAAAAAAAGGAGATAGAGAACCTGTTGTTTATCTCATATATTACTGTGATCTTTATGCAGAAATTGTCCCTCCTTGCATAACAAGAAATATTTCTTTTAACCAGACATAAAGCGATTGAAGACTCATTTAAATGGAGTTTGGAGATTCAAATATTGCTGACAGTGGATGATCAGGCATAATGTAATGCTTTTTAAGGCTCAGACAGAAGTGACAATTTTCACCTAATCTGGCCACAGAAAGGGCTCTGAGCCATGACCAAACACAAGTGCACAGCCACAGCCTGCTTCAAAAATGGCCAATAGGGCAAAAATCTAAAGGTAATAAATGAAAGTTCAGATGAAGGCATTTCAAAACATAGTGTCTTCTGTAACTTGTGTCTGCTCGCTTGCCAGCCTCCAAACTATTTTTAGAGAAAGGGAGTGGAGAGTTTGGTCTGCCCCTACTGAAGGGTGTGGTGGGTGCAATGGAACCCTCCCCCCCACCTCGTGGTGGGAAGGCTCCAACTCACCCACCCCACCCTCCAAAGAAGGCTAAGCATCCCCTAGAACAAACTCCCTCTCCTCCCTTTCCCCTTTCCCATTCTGAAAACAGGGACAGGCTGGGATGGAGAAAGGGCCATTGGTAGGCACAGCTGGCTGCAGACTGGCAGCCAGCAGTTAGATTCCCCTCCCCCTGGAACCAACAGTGGTTGTTTTTGGTCTGGGGGACTTTTGTAACTCAGAACACTTCCTGCAAAGCATTCCGAGTTATAGCTGGGAGTTGTACTTCCGTCTGTGCCCGTAGTGTTATGGTCCCATGAAACCTCCATCCTCTTACATGTACCCGTCCCCTGTCTACATCAGGAAAGTGCATGTTAAAGCTGTAGCATAACAAGTCATGGGTGACAGAACATCAGTCCCAGGTATTAAATTAGAGCAGGGGTGGGCAAAATGGCAGATCTGGCCAGTGGTCAGATTCCATTTCCCAGAAGCCCCTGCCCATGTCACTGTAGCCAGTTTCCATGGAGAACCCAGTGGCAATAGCCAAGCCAGCTGTGGTAGTGATAGCAGCTGGGTCAGCAGGTAGAGGCTGCCATTTTTGCACTTCCTCTAACTCAGGGGCAGGCAAAGTCCAGCTCACAGGCCGGTTCAGGACCATGGTGGACTCCATTTCCCAGCAGCCCGTGTCATCAATGCTGCAGTCAGTTTCCATGGAGACCCCAGGAGGGGCAAAACCTGACAGTGCAGGGCCAGGGTTTCCATGGCTGGACTTTGCCTGCCCCTGACTTAGAGGATGTGTAAAATTGGCAGCCTCTACCACTACTGGCCAATCTGCTATTGCCACCATAGCTGGCTTGGTCCCTGCTACCATCCCTGCCACTGCTGCTGTCCAGAACATAGACCCTGGTTGTTATGTTTCTGAAAATGTAGGTTAGGGGATTTACTGCTTCTAGTAGCTTTTTACCAAGAGCTCCCCTGCAGAGGAGGCATTCGTTAGCCATTCCTGGCAAGTGCCATCTATTTTACATCTACTTTGCTCCATTTAAGTAGCAGAGCAGGCATGGCAGATCCAAGGTTCCATCACAGAAACTACCATGATAACCTTTGCAGAGGGCAGCAATGGTACACAGGGTTATTTTTAGGTTAAGTGTCTTCTCTGAATACCAAAAAATCTGAACAATCAGTTTATTATTTCAAATTTAAGCAAATAGTTTACTCTGGAAATTACCACATAAAACAAATGAATGACTAGTTATTGCTTAAGTACATCATTCTCGGGTACACAGGTAGTGAACCTGTCTCTCTGCTACATTTATTACCCTCATAAATACAAATCCGCCTTTTAAAAAACACAACTGACCTGATTCTCTTTATCTATTTATATTTATTCCAATATGATTCAGGTGACTTCAAGTGGTATTATTCCCGATTATGCAGTTGCAAGTGAAGAGAGAACCAGACCTTGCATGGTATCTTATGCCTAGGTAATACTTAGAAGAAGGTTGTCTTTTCCTCTATTATTTTCAGACCTTTAACAGCAAGTTTTTCTCCTACTTGGTGGTGTCACATGTTTAACTTAGCACTTTCTAAGTGCTGTTAAAACACAAGTAGACACACAGCAGTTTTACATGCATTAAGTGTCTTTGTGGCATTGCAAAGTTGTTCCTTTCAGGCAAAGGTTATCTCCTAACATATACTAACTTGAATATGTCACTATGTTCAAATGATTTGCAACTGTTGCAAGTGAATGTGTGATGGGAACCTTACAAAAAGGCAAACAGTGAGGTGGTTGAGCCCAAGCTGAATCTTTCTGCTATTCAGGCCCTGATCATAGCAGAACCACTGGAGCAGGCAGAATGCAAAAGCCAACCAAAGGGCTGGCAACAGCAGGAAGGCAGCACAGAAGCAGGGTGGGCAAGCACTTCACAGTGATTCCTAGAAAATAATAGGAGGGGAATTAATAAAAGATTTAAATGATGAAATGTGGTTCAGAGACCAGAGCCAAGAAAAACAAAATCAAAGTATGACTGAGTTGCAACAAAACAAAGTAATCATAAAAACAAGGACAGCTGAAAGAAGCATTGATAGTAAACCAGAACAAGACCCATAAAGCTGAATTACCTTCAAAACAAGGAAAATCAAAATAAAATAAGAGACAGTTATGACATGATGATATCACCAAAACTAAACAATGGAGAACCATCTAAGAAGTGGCCTTAGCAACAGCCACAAATAAATACTTGTAAAAACATATAGAGAACAGTAAAACATGAAGTAATTCCTGAGCAGCTTTCATGATTTACTGTATAATATTTATTGAAAAAAGAGTTCCAGAGTCCAGGATTTGTATCACATCTAAAACTGACATCCTATTTTATTCAATTGATAATAAATCAAGCATTCAACCCTTAACAATTTATATTCCTATCTTTAGTGCTCTGTATATTTGTCTTATTTTATTAGAAATATATTCCACTTCTTTTTTCTTTTGTGAATCAGAATTCTTAATAAAAGGATCCAGCATATGAAGCAAGAGAGGGGTTTTTTAATATAGTAAAATTTCCCTCCTGAAAAAAAGAGCAGTATTATTCAGTCAAAAAAAAAATCAATAATCATATTTTGATTATTCAGAGCATACTCTATGGTAGGTGCATTCAATATATACATACATTTTTGTGTGTGTAAGTATACAGGTACACGCATTTCTCTACACATGTAGGGAGACAAACTTTTTTTACAGCATATCCATAAGACCAGCATTAACTCAAAGAAAAGAATCTACTTTGTTAAAATTGGAGAATTTTCCATTAATAAATGAAAAATTGGAAGAGGCATATAATTCTGATGACCAGAGGCAGTAACATTATTGTTGGCTTGTTCATTTATAGTGAACCTTTTGTGTGTTTGTTTAAAGCTTTATCAATATATTCAAATATATAGTTTAAAGGATTTTTATTATTTTATTCAGTTTGACTTTAAGCTGATAATGTTTATGAACATGTTCAGAAAATGTACATATGATTTATATAGGTGGTTACACCTGTATTGTAAGCACCCTCTGGATCAGATATGTTTTAGCTCAGTGGAGTTCTTTTTTCACCTCTGGGATGTCCAAAGCAAGAATCAGTTTCTTGAGCAAGAAAGATGATATCTAAAGATCCTAAATCTAAACTATATTTGTATGGCACATTAGTAAGGTACCAATGAAGAGGTGACATTATTATTAATTAGCAATTATTACCAATGAAGAGGTGACATTAAGCCAGGAGGAGGAGGCTGTGTGTGTGATATGCACGCACGCACGGAGTCAGTAGCTGGCAGTAAAAACATATCTTCCAACTGTTTTCTAGAAAGTCATTTAAAAATGTCTCAACATTTTAAAAAGAACAGTTCATTAATGTAGTTTTATACTAACACTGTTAACTTTAATCAATCATGCTTGAATAATTTATACACGAATTGCCCATAGTCTTTATGAAAAGACTAGGAAAATCACTAATATTACAGATAAAAGGCTTTCTCCAGAGTAAAATCACATAGAACTTTCAATACCAGTATCCAAAGTCTTCCTTCAATTACTTTGGTTTTAAATAAGTGTACTGTAAATCCATTACCTCAGTGAAGTCTGGCCTACAGTGTTTAAAATGTTATCACAGTAGACAGATTATTTGACCCTAGACTTGTCATTATGTCCTAGGAAAGACCTAATTTAACATTTAACATGATAGGAGCATGGGGAACAAGCAGGAGGAACTCGCACTCCTGTTTGCAAACAAGAACTTTGATTTACACGGGCTTCCTGAAACCTGGTGGAACTCTATTCATGACTGGGCAGTAAACATTGAGGGCTATAGGCTGTACAGATGAGATAGAGTAGGGAGAAATGGGGGAGGTGTGGCTCTCTATGTGAAGAAGCAATATACATCTTCCATAATCAAGATGGGGTCAGAGGAAGTGCAAAGGGCTTGTGGGGGGAGGGAAAGGACTTGGTAGTGGGGGTCTACTACAGGCTACCACATCAGGGAGAGGAGTTGGACCTGGAATTCTCCAGACAGCTCTCAGAGGCTGCATGGTAAAGGGACATGGTTGTTATGTGTGACCTAAATTACCTGGACATGTGCTGGGAGGAGCAGCCAGTTAGATCCAACTGTTCACATAGTTTCTTAACCTGCATACAGGACTTTCACCTAACAAAGGAGGTATACTGTCCCACTAGGGGAAACACCTTACTGGACTTGGTCCTGGATATGGGGGATGATTTGGTGGGGGATCTACTAATACAAGGTAACCTAGGGGACAGTGACCATCACTTGATTGAATTCACTATACAGCGTAGGGTGGGAAAGGTAACCAGTAAGGCAGAAATGCTAGACTTCAGAAAGGCTAACTTCAGTGTGTTCAGGAGATTAGTTAGTGAGGCACTGAAGAACAAGAGAATTGGTGAAAAAGGAGTCAAGGAAGGATGATCATTCCTAAAAGGAGTAATCTTATGGGCAAAGAAGTAGAGAATCCCTTTGCACAAGAAAGGGGGCAAAGGGGCCAAGAAATCTTCTTGGCTGAACAGGGAAGTCCAGGAAAGCCTAGGGCCAAAAAAAGATGCATGTAGGCTGTGGAAGCAGGGGGTAGCTACCAAGGCGGAGTATAACTATGTGGCCCACACTTGCAGGGAGGCAGTCAGAGGGGCCAAAGCAGAAATGGAACTTAGTCTGGCAACAAAAATTAAAGACAACAAAGAGTCCTTCTTCACATATATCAGGAGCAAAAAGAAAGTTCAGGGTAGCATAGGACTCTTACAGGACAAACTAGGGCAATTAGTGACAGATGGGGGGGGATGAAGCTGAGTTCTTAAATGAATTTTTTTTGCTTCTGTATTCCTGAACTCGGATTAGACAAATCTCCCAATTGGATCATAGACAGGCGTTAAGGGGAAATCAGCCTACCAATTATTAGCACCAACTTAGTAAAGAGACACTTGGAGGGGTTGAATGTGTTTAAGTCAGCAGGCCTGGATGATCTTCATCTAAAGGTTCTGAAGGAATTGGCCAGTGTCATGGCAGAGCCACTGGCACAGCTACTTGACCACTCTTAGTGCTCAGGTCAGGTCGCAGAAGACTGGAAAAGGGCCAATGTGGTCCCTATTTTTAAGGGGAGGATGGAGGATCTGGCTAACTATAGACCAGTTAGTCTCACCTCTATTGTCAGGAAAACCTTTGAAAAATTAAGGATCATGTTTGTGGGAGTCCAGTGGGGAAAGCAGTGCTAAAGGACAACCAGCACAGATTCATACAAAGTTAGTCAGGCAGGATCTACCTGCTATCTTTTTATGATTAGGTCACAAAATGCTTAGATGCAGGAATTGAGGTGGATGCCATATACTTGGGTTTTAAGAAGGCCTTTGATACAGTATTTCATTATATTCTTATAGATAAACTGACTGAGCAACTGTGACATACATGATTACATGGTCAGGTGTGGCAAATTGACTTGGGGTCTCACCCAGAGGGTGGTGGTGGATGGGTTGGTATCAACATGGAAAGATGTGGGCAGTGGAGTCCCACAACACTCAGTCCTTGGACTGGTGCTGTTCAATGTCTTCATTAGTGACTTGGATGAGGGTGTGGAAAGCACTCTGTCCAAATTTGCAGATGATACCAAATTATGGGGTAAATTTAGCACACCAGAGGGTAGAGAATGAATCCAGGCAGATCTGTGTAGGTTAGAAAAATGGATGGAACAGAATAGGATGAAGTTCAATAAGGACAAATGCAAGGTGTTGCACCTAAGAAGAAGGAATCACCAGCACGCTTGCAGGCTGGGGGATGACCTTCTCAACAACAGAAGAGTGGAAAGGGATCATGGTGTCAATGTTGACTCCAAGATGGACATTGTTGCCTTGTGGGATCAGGCCAACTCTCAGGATCTCAGTATTGTGCTGTTAGACAGGAGAGTGTGACACAAGTGCACATATAAAAACAGACAAATCATTTAGGTGCGCTTACACACACACACACACACTACCAGCTCAGGCACATACACATCCAAACCAGCCTAGGCACATGCATACCTATCACCAGTTCAAGCACATACACACTACACACTAAAAATGAGACAAAATCAGTTGTCAAATACTCACACACTCAGTACACATACACAGATCACTAATTCATATATCATGTACTCAATGATACATACATACACACACTCACCAGTTCACACACATACAACCCCCCCTACACATACACACAGGTCAATTCCTAACTCGGATGGTGCAGTGTGTATGTATGTGCTTGGGGTACCTGGGATACTTGGGGGAAGGTTAAGATGAGAGAGAGTTAAAGTGCAAGGAGTGAAAGTTGCCAGAACCAGGATTAGAACCAGTGGACTAGAGACAAGCTGACTGAGGAACAGAGGCTTGGGTTTACTAAAGATCAAGTGGCCCCAGGATTACTTGAGGTCACTGGTGCAAGGGGAAAAAAAAAAGCCTGGTAGCAAGGAGGAGACAGCCAGGAAAGAGAGAGAGACAGAAACTTGGGAGCTTGGGGCTGAAAACTGAGGCAGACAACTGCTATATTGGGGGAGGCAGATAAGTGGTGGCAAGGAGGAGACAAGCAGGAAAGAAACTGAGGCAGAGACCTGGTTGCACAGGGGAAAAGGAAAAGGTAGTGGGGATAAGACAGTGGCAAAGAAACAGGTGGCTTGGAGGCAGAGAGGAGCTCAGGATAGGTGTTGGAGGTGTCAATGAGCCGGAAGCAGGAGAAGGAGAAGTGAGACAGAAGTTAGAGGGGCGAGGAGCAGAGATTGAAGCAGGGCCAAACCATACAAAAACAAAACTCAACTTAGGGGTCCAAATAACACTTGTATTAAACAGACAAAGCACTACACAGCCTCACAAAGTTATTGGTTCACACACACAAGCATGCATGCATGCACTCACAATGGCAGCAGGAGAAAGAGACTCAGTGGAAGGGTTGGAGTCCAACTTTCAATTTGTCCAATGATGATCTCATGGGAACCTCTGATCTCCTATGGGGAGGGCCTATCTAGGAAATGTCAGTCCTGTTCCAGAGGGCTCCAAGTGTTCTTACTGAACATATGCAGCCTTGGCACAATGGTGGGTTGCCTCATCTTTTGTTTTTTGAATGCTGAGGGTTGTTCCAAGGGCTGGGTCATTGGTCCAGGTATTGGTGTTGATGGTTCAGTCATTCAGAGGGAGCTATTTTTAGACCTACTGCCATTGTCTCTCAAGCACCCTCATTCATCCCTATTCATTCAGGAATCAAGCTACATAGGAGGGGTAGTTGTGAGTCATGGGTTATACAACCAGGCATGGGGATAAGATGGAGGCTTGACATTACAAGATGGAAGTTTGACATGACTTATGCTAACTTACATATATAGGCCTAAAACAGTAATACACAATATAAAAGCAGTAAAAAAAATCAATACAAAACATAATAATTATCACTTATAGAACAGTGAATATCTATATCAAAATAGCAGGACACTTATTTGCAAAGAGGAGAGAGAAAAATAAAACTTACTACCTAAAGTAAAATGTTAAAGCTTATTCTACATCTTCGCTTACTTATACTTATTTAGGGAATAGAGAGGGAGAGAAAAAGTCAGAAATGGTTGGGGAAGGGGAGGGAATGCATTTTAGAATAAGTAAAAAAAAGAAAAACTGGAAGATTTGCTACAACATGGGTCCTTAATGTGACAAAGTGATCAGTAAAGCTAACCACATTTTATCATGCATTAGCAGGTTCATGAGAAACAGGTCTATTTCTCATGAGGTGATATTTCCCCTTTATGTGGCCACAGTTGGCATACTGCATCCAATTTTGGGATGTGGACAACCTTGAGAGGGTTCAGAGGAAGGCCACTTGTATAGTTAGGAGCCTGCAGGCAAAAACCTATGAGGAGAAATTGAGGGTTCTGGATCTCTTTATCCTCCACAAGAGAAGGCTGAGAGGTGATTTTGTGGCCGCCTACAAATTCATCGGGGGCGGGAGGGGAGCAAGGAATAGAAGATGCTCTGTTTACCAAGGCACCCCTTGGAGTAACTAGGAACAATGGCCACAAACTGACGGATAGCTAATTTAGGTTAGACATCAGGAAGAACTTTATGGTAAGGGTTGCCAAAATCTGGAATGGACTTCCGAGGGAGGTAGTGCTCTCTCCTACCTTGAGGGTCTTTAAGAGGAAGCTAGATGTGCACCTGGCTGGGTTCATCTGACCCCAGTGCTCTTTCCTGCCCAGGGCAGGGGGTCAGACTCTGTTTCATTAAGGGAGCAAGCAGGCTGAGTGACCTCTTGTAAGTGGATCAGGGGGCTAATGAAAGACTCACTTGACCAGAAGAGGGCTCAGGCTGGAGCTATATAAGCCCAAAGCCTGAACAGGTGAGGCAGTCCCTCCATGGCAGGCACAAACTAAGAAGCCCCTGCTGAAGAACAGCAGGGCTGCTGAAAGGACTTAAATTTGTGTAAACAGCTCTGCAGGCTTGGGAATAGAGCCAGGTCACCTGGGCAGAGAAAGACTGTGTTTTATAGGCAAGTGACTTTTGTTTTATGTTAAATCCAGAAGGGGTCTGAGGTATGTGCCAGATCAAGGGTCCATGTGCCTGGGGAAGGGCTGAGACACAGATCAGGGGGGGCCATGAGGCCAGAGGAGGGACTGTATGTAGGACCAGAGGTCCACGAGCCTGGAGGAGGTCAGGTGTGTGAATAGGCAACATCAAAGATATACAACACCTGTGAGGCTTCGGATGTGGTACAGGGAAAGAATGGAACCATGCAATTTGCCCTGAAGGCTACAGGTGCCCAGCAGAGGTACACAGAGGCTGAGAGGCAGGACTGTGACTAAGGAGACCCAGGTGGAGTCCAGTGGTGATTGACACAGGCTCAGGCTCATTCAGCATCCATGGGCAGCCTTCCTTACACAACTTTCAGTAAGAACAAGGGTGGGTAAGTGATCAAGGGAGGGCTATAGTTGAGCTTGAGCCAGGTAGGGACTGCATGGCCACCAGGGGGAGTAACTGCCCCTGTGGCCACAAGCTTGCTACAATTAGTCTTAAAGGGGACTTGTTCTGTTGTCTTTTATGTTTTATTATGCTTTATCCTCACCATGGAGAAAAATTATCCCCATTTTACCCATGCCTTAGTTTTGATGCCCAGCATGTTTCTCATGCTCAACACTTTCAGAGCTAGGATATTGAAGCTTCATTCAGGGTACAAAAAATATCCAGGTAAGATCCATAGGCATTCTGATTGTACAATTTCTCATGTTTAGTACGTTCTAGAGTAAGTCTTACACCTATGGTTAGACTGAATGCTAGGTATGCACTGGGGCTCACTAGGTAATCTAGTTAAGAACCCATTTGAAAAGCTGGGTCTGACTCTTATGCCACATGACAATAAAATATATATATTTTTTGTTGTGCTGCTCTTGAGAATATTATATTTGGACATTATGTTGTATTGGACTTTTAGTGGTATGTTGATAGAAACATTTAATGAATCAGAAAATTCTGGCTGAAATGGTGCATTCCATGCATTTTCTCCCTTTTTATAATGTAGAAATTATTTGCTGTCTTGTTTCTACATTAAACAAATAGTCAATGACCATGGGAAACAGAAGCCCTCATTTACATAAAAAAATGTACTTTAATGTGTCTGACAGCTGATTTGTGCAGCATTTGCTTCCCTGACACTCCTAAAATTTCTGCTGTGGTGGAAGTCTGAAGTGGAAAGGGCTTTGTTCAGTAATTTTCTTAATTTGGCCAATATACCTTCCTCGGAACAATCAGCATATGGTACTCACAGAATTATTTATTACCTCATGGGCACATTGGATCTATTCCCATTAATTTAAATACAGTCCTTAGATTCCACCTTCTGATGTTAAGAAGATTAAATCCAGCGTTTATCCTTTTTGGCATGCAGTGGATAATTTAATATTGTCTCCCGGTTAATATGTTTGAATGGTATTCACTGGATTAGGGAACAACGAGCTGAATTTGTCACTTCTACTCATGTACAAACCAGTTTTTTGCCCCTGGTTTCACTCTAAATCATTTTTAGTAAGAATAGGTGGCATGATGGCTGTTTAGGTTATAGCTGCATGGAATTTTAGAGATGTTTAAGTAAATGCATTCCTGGTAATTAAAATAAAACCTCTCAGCATAATGTCAGGGCAGACTATTGAAATTATTACAGAATCACTAATAACTGAATATATATTTCCCTCCCAACAGCATGTAGTTAGGGCTGAAGAAATATCATATCCATAGGAGGTTTAAAAGCTCAAAAAATGAGATGACTGGGTTGCCAGATGTTTTGATAAATTTTGGTCCAGTGATTTTAGATCTACTTTAAAAATGCTTTTATGCTGTCATAGTTGAATAAAAAGGCCTTGTAAATGAGAATTTAACTTTTTTAAGGAGGATGTATTGTAGGCCTGTGCGAAGTGGCTAGTATTCACTTCGGATTTGTATTTGGCCAATTTGGGGGACAGTGATTCAATTCAGTGATTCGAATCACTGTCCCGAATTGATTCAGCTGAATCTGATTCAGAGATTCAGCTGCTGCCAAATTGGCCAAGTCTCTGAATCTGACAGGTCCCAGCCCCTGCCCACTCTCCCAGGACTGTCAATGGCTGTCCCACTTGACCTCAGTGTCTTGGCGCTTAAAAAACAAAAGACAAAGAAACCCCGCACTCACTGGCTTCTGCAAGGTGTTGGGGGGGGCATTCCAAACTGCCTCCCACTGCCCTGCACTGTATGGGGGACTCTGCCATGAGCCCCCATGCCCAACCTGCTCTGCTAGCCCCATAGATAGCTGGCCCACCTGGCCCCAGCTCCTGGATCTTAAAAGGTAAAAAAAGCCCTACACTCACTGGATGATGCCAGGTGTGGGGGTGGGGGCAATCTTTGCTGCACCCCACTGCCCTACACTGCTCTTCCATGAGTCCCCAGAAGCTCTGACAGTCGCTGCACCCGCTGGTGAGTGTGGGGTTTTTGATTGTTTTATTTTTTTTAAAGAACTGGGAGCTGGGGCCAGGCAGGGCAGCCATGGGCTAGCTGGGAGAAGGGGCAGTGATAGGGCCTCATATAAAAGCTCCCCATCCAGCATGGAGCAGTGGAGGGCAGCGGGGATTCCCCCCTTCCTGGCAGCATCCAGCAAGTGCAGGGTTTTTTTGTTTATTTTAAAAGAGCCAGGAGCTGGGGCTGGGCAAGGCAGCCATGGGGGGAGGAGGGGCTGGGAGAGCGGATGGGGGCCAGGGTGTGCTCAGGAGGGTTGGAAGAGCTGGGCACGGAGTCCAGGTTCAGCTCCCTGCGATGGTGAGCGAAGACAGTCTGACTCTCCAAAGTTCTCCAAATCTTTTCCGAATTGATTCAGAGAACTTCAAATCAATTTGGACCTTTTTATTGTTGTCCCAATTTAATTTGGATTTGGAGACTTGGCCACCGAATTAAGTTAAATCTCCTCCTTTTTGATGTTAAAAAGAACCATGATGATAATTTAGTCTGATCTTTAGGAAGCAGGCTACACCTTTTTATACAATGTTTCCTTCAAATCCAATTTCTATTTTCCTTCCCTAATGTGGGTCTGGATTTTTTGCATGAATATTAGCTCTTGATAATTGTTTGTTTCAATATTGTTTCAATATTGTCTCTGTTTTGGGAAAAACATGGAAGAACTAAATTTAAATGAATTTCAATCTAGGTTTGAATTGATTTCAATGGGAAGGGTGACATTCTGGTTGTTTTTTAATATAAACCATTAAATGTTCACAAATTAGTAGTTCAATAGATGATCCTTATTTGTTTTTCCCTCCAAATAGCATAATTATTTTTCAAGCAGAGAACTTGTTTTTTAAGTCATAAGACTATTTAAGATCTAAACAGCTCAGGCAAGAAATGGTTTTAACAGGTATCTAAACCTGAAATGAATCTCCAGTCAGGTCCTTTGTGCTCTCAGGAAACTCTTTAGCCAAAAAAAGTTTGCAAGAGCTCTGTCCCCTTTTACATACTGCAGCCACAGAGAACCTAATCATAATAAAAAAAATCCAACTGCATACCAGAGGAAAGCAGAAGAGCCAAGAAACCATCAATGGCAGAAAATTCCTTCATGATCCCAAATATGGTGATTGGGTTGACCTTAAACACATGGACAAAACCCAGGAGCCAGGGATCTGAGATATATATCAGAGACCCAGACCTAAACAAAAGAATTAAGCACATGAAGTGGTACTTAGGTGGAATTTAGATGCCTAAATCCAAGTTTGAAACATTCAAAATCTCCTGTTCCAATCTATCTTCTGGATACCTATTAAATATGATTGTACAATATAATGTATGCAAACATCCTTCCCATTTCTCACAAAGCCCCATGAAAAAAACTTTCTGAAAATATAATTGTTGTAAAGCCAAATACTCAAAAGTTAGGACATGCCAGAATGAAGGTGACCACTGCAGCTTTAATATACATCCTCACCAGTATGCATTATGATAGTCTCTGATTATATGATCGTATCAGCTTAATTTTTCATCAGATTGGACTTGCAACATCATTTTCCCTGGCCATTTTGAGTTTTTGCGTAACCCGTGCCTTCAAAATGTATTGTTAAATTTGAAAAATTTGATTTATATTATTTTTCCTAGCTTTCAAAAAAAGAGCAACAATCTGGCATAGAATATTTAATGTAGTTTTTATATAAGCCACTACATCACACAAAACAAGTTCACTGGATAGACTATCCTGAAGAAACCTTGCCAAAATTTTTTCAAATGGAGCCTATTTTGGGGGTGCAGAAAATGCAGATTTGTCAAAACTAAAAACTGTGGAAGAGGATCAGTTTCAACAAGTTTTTTCTTTTAAAAATATTTTAATAAAAATTTGAAGATTTTTGAAGCATCTCATTTTGATATTTTCAAATAGAAAAATTCAAATCTTTGGTCTAAAGTTATCTTTATCATTTTAGTAAAAATTTAAAGAAGGTTAAAACTCAAAGTATTTAAAAAATTTAAATGAATTTTTCAATGGAATTAAAGCATTGTTGCCCCAGTTTATTGGTTAATGGAAATGTTGCCTTTTGGCTTTATTTTTCTTTTGGAAAAATTCAATTCTCAAAAAATTCTTTTGTGTTTTTTAGTATGTTGTACTTTTGAGATGGTGTAAAAATCTGATGCATATGATAATTTTGTGATGCACATTTTTACTGTTTGGAGTGCATTAGTGGTCCTATTTAGTTTGAGTTTCTATATTCATCATTCTATATATTGTCCTTGAAAGGTTGTAACATTTACAGGTATACCTATATGAATCATAGTCCTCTGGCTTCCTCACAACAATTTTTTGTAGTGAATTAAAGTAGTCGTACAGGCTTAGATACCCGCTACACTATGTGTATTTTTCACAGTGATGTGTGGTCTCCATTTTGATCTCCCTCAGTATTACAGTATCTTAACATACAGCTGAAGGAGTGTTTTACCTTCTACTGGCTCCTATCACAATAATTTACAAAGAATGCAGAACCATAAGACACTTAAGTAAAGCAAATTTCAGTTCAGTTTCCATGCCATGATGCTGCTTTTCCATGAGCAGGTTTTTGAAAAATAATAGTTATAAAACTTCCAAGCAATTACAGTTTAAGTAAACTAAGTACTAACATTGCTCTAATCATTTTAATAGTTAAAAACAATTTTCCATGCTTCTCAATTTGTTTCAATAATTAAAATATGCTATTTTAAACAACTACAAGATGTGATGAAATTTCAAAATCAGAGCTTTCCTTCCTCACAGAAACTTTGTCCGCCAGCTTTCTGTGAAAGCTATTCTCAAGTCTAAGGCAATGTTGACTTTATTTCATCATAGAGCAATATATTTAAGCTAGTAAAATCCATTAATAATAATAAACATCTAAATACCATGCTTGGCATTCAACATCAGTGTGCTGTCATACAAATGTGATTATGCTATACATCACGTGCTATAGTAAAAAGGCACAGTGAGTGTTAAGCAGGCATCTTTACTTCCCATAAACATTAATAAAACATGAAGAACAGTGCTTAGGTAGACATTCAAATGGAATGGCAGTCATGGTCTTGCAACACCCTTACAGACTAATGTATCAAAATGACAGCTGCTACCTTTTCTCCACAGCATATTTTCTATTCACATTGTAATGAAGCAATAAGGGTAGGGTACTTACTTCATCAGGCTGCCTTGGAGAGAAGAACATTTTCTTAGAAAGCATTTTCTTTTTGTTTTGAAAAGGGAAAATATTTTTGATGGAAAGTAGAGAACATATCTAGAAAATTCATTTTGGTATACACTTTCCTATACTAATGCAGCTTGGATAGGTGCAGTAAAAATGTCCTAGTTTTCAGTTATTTTTTTTTAAAAAAGATTTACTTGTCAGAAAACACTGAATGGGGTAAAACTTGCTGCTAAGCTTATGATGAACATTATAATTATTAGTAATAAAATTATTTAGTTATGAGTGCAGCATGCCTTTAGCTTTCTCTCCTGCTTGTTGTATATCCCCAAGACTGGGCAATCCTGCAGGGACTGGAACTACTGAGTAAAGCCCCCTGCTGACTCCTCAGTGGGTAGGGGCCTTTACTCAACTGCTCCAGGGAACCCCAGTCTGAGGTCAGGCATGAAGGAAGAAGTGCCTGCTCCTCTGCTTGGCCTGTGGTGGCTAGGAGCCAAGTGAAGAATTAACTTGGCAACCCCCACACCTGCTCCTCAGGCTGGGGATTCTGGTTCAGGGCATGAGTGGGGAGCAGTGGGCTGCAGAGAATAACTCAGGGGTGGGCAAACTCCGGCCCATGAGGCCATTCTATCTGGCCCATGGGAACTCTAAAAAATGTAGAAAATTTATATTTCTCTGTCCTTGGTTCCTGTCAAAAATGACTGGAACCAAGGGCAGTAGGACTCAGGGGAAGACCAGTGGGCTCCCACAACAGTGAGGCCCTCCCGGCCTTGCCTTCCCAGCTGGAAGCCCCAGCCAGGGTTGCTGGGCTGG
The DNA here is from genome assembly GCA_030014935.1 of Caiman crocodilus. NCBI lineage: Eukaryota > Metazoa > Chordata > Crocodylia > Alligatoridae > Caiman > Caiman crocodilus. The sequence continues at coordinate 96,015,774 of JAGPOW010000261.1, forward strand.
GAGGACATGGTTGCCCTGGTGTGGGAAGCTCAGGTAAGGGGGGGACCCCTGGCAAGAAAAGAGCATGGAGGGAAGCAGCCCCTCCCTGCCCTGTGGCCGGCACCCCATGCCATAGCTGCAGCTGCTTGCAGCTCGTGTGGGGCTGCCTGTGCTCGGTCTGGACAGCCCTATGGGCTGTGAGCACCTGCAGCATGCGGCACCAGGTATGGGGTCAGGGAGAGACCGCTTCCACTCCACGCTCAGCTTTTCCCTGGGCTCCTTCCATGTGCAGAGAAAAGCAGCCCCTTGCCCCACCCCCCATGGCCAGTGCCCCATGCTGCAGGTTCTTGCAGCCCAAGTGGGGCTGTCTGGAGCAGGCACAGGAAGCCCTAGGCAGGCTGCAAGAGGCTATAGTGCGGGGTGCTGGGCAAGGGGTGAGGATGGGCTGCTTTCCCCACCCCACTGTGCTCAGCATCACCTTGTTACCTGGCCCCACTGCCAGGCTGGTAGTGGGGTGGTTTACAAACTAGTGCTGAGCACAAGGAAAAGTGGCCCCTCACCCACCCCGTAGCCAGCACCCTGCACTGCAGCCCAAATGAGGCTGCCAGGGACTGCTCAAGATAGCCCTTTGTGGGTTGTGAGCAGCTGCAGCAGGGAGCACCAGCCATGGGGAAATTGAGGGATCACTTTTCCCCGTGCTCAGCACCAGCTTCTTCCCTGCTGTCAAGAAGGGGGTCAGGGCTGAGCGCTGCCTGTACCGTGGGGCTGGGGGCCACTGAGTGTGAGTGGGCGGGGAGTCATCATGAGCACGGGGCCTGCACTGGTGCCTCACAGCCAGTGCTGGTGGGGCCCAGAGCAGGGTGGTAGGAGTGCAGGGTCCCAGCTGGCAGGCGCTCTATGGAACCAGACCAGCTCTCCCCTCTTCCTACTGGTGTAGCCCAGCCCAGCTCCACGGGCCCCTGCCAGACTGCGCCTCACCAGTGCTGGCCCTGGGACATCGGTCCTAAGGTGGTAACCAGGGGGCGGGGCACCTGTCACGGGGCACCTGTCACGGGGCGGAGCTACCCATGTGGCCCTCAACAGCCTGCCAAAAACTGCATAAGCGGCCCTCCACCCAAAATAATTGCCCACCTCTGGGGTAACTCCAGTCTGGGAGGATATAATACCATTCCCTGCTACCCAACTCCTCCCAGGACCAAAAGAAGGCAAACAGCAGCTGCTTCTCATGCCCTCTCAAGAGCAGGGTCATCCTAGTTTTGAGAAACTGTAGGAAGCATTTCTCCAAGGGGAGTAGAGATGGAGGGAATTGGGCAGGCATTGATTCTCATGGGAGAAACTCTCCTGGGAGTGACCTATATGAGGTTGGAGATAGGTTTTTAAAATCTTGGAACCTTTTTTTCCTGGAGAGCTTAGGAACACCAGAATACTTGTGGTTTCTGCCAGGAGAGATGGAATTCTTCTGACTGAAGTGCAGTGCCTCTACATGGCCCTTGACTACGGAATATGTGTGTGTGCTCATAGGTACGCTGGAGTATAACATGGGTAGAATTTCATTCTAATGGTGTATCTAGTTTTAGGAAGATTGTGAACACAAATCATTTAGATAATGCCATTGTTTCTGGCCCTTATGACCAGGCAGGTAGACATAACTGTCCAGTTTGTATCTATAGAGGATGGAAATCTAGAAGTGCAAGCTGGGTAGCTAGGCAGTCTAGAAAACACAACAGTAGTAGCAGTTTGGGAATGTGAGAAGATGAAATAGAAGTACCTTAAACTGTCTCATTTCTTAGTACTCATGTGATGCATGGAAAGAGATTTTGGACCATTTCACTTCTCACAGTATTGTTACTGCTGTAAATTCCTAGAGGTGAGACAGGTGCGTAGATTGTAGCTGTGTTGGTCTAAGGACATAGGCAGACAAGGTTCCTTGGGTGAATCTGATATCTTTTTTAGATCAATCCAAATAGTTGGAAAATAATGATTAAGCAAGCTTTCCGGTTCAAAAACCCTTCGTCAGGCTAAGGAAGTTTCTGCAGCTGGTGTGTGCTCTTCCTGGATGGAAAGAAAAGTAAAGAAGCCAGAGGCTGGAATGGTATGCATACAAACAGATAATCAATGAAAATGTAGGAAGAGCACACACCAACTGCTGAAACTTCCTTAGCCTGACAAAGGGTTTTTGAACTGGAAAGCTTGCTTAATAATTATTGTCCAACTATTTGTGTTGGTCTAATAAAAGATATCAGATTCACCCAAGGAACCTTGTTTGCCTAGAGGTGAGATGCATATTTATAGAAAAGAAAACAATAATAAAAAAATACCTGAAAATAACAATGGAAAAATTGTATTTGTATTTTTTGCATACAAACTTGTATTTCTATGCTGGGATGAGAGACGGAAGGGCAGAAGTAACATTTTGTGGAGATCTAATAAAATAATATTGTCCATGAATATAGACTACTTCACAGAACAATGCGGTCATGTGCCATTGAATACAAAAGGCCATCATAATAGGAATTTGTGAATTATGTCAAGTCGAAATGTTTTATGTGGTTGTTCAGCTCAATAGGATGCAGGGATCTGTTGACATTTCATGTTCCTTTCCGCAAGAATGATTCAGTCCATTTACAACTCAGCATCCTTTTTAACTGATAAAACTCCAATCTTAGGTTTGAAACATGTTTTACTATACAAAATTGGTCCCCTGCTCTGCCCCTTTGAAGTTTAAACTTTATAGTCTTTGGGGAAAAAAAAAGTCAGCATCCGTTGTTCATAATTCCAGGCTTGATTCCCAACTGTGTGCATTTCAGCCAAAAGTCTCCCTTTTACTTTCCAACAGCAAGTGTTCTTGATCTTGGTCTCTGTTATTTAATTTTACATGCTCTTGACCCTTCACAGATTCTAGATTATCCCTTTTTTCTGAAGGCTTTTGCCCATTGCCAGCAACTACCTCCCACAGCCAACTCCTCGGATGGTTGCTTGTCTAGTCCTTTTATCACATTTTTATTCTCTCATTTTATATCAAGCCAGCTTTTCTATGTTCTTGAGATTCTCTCTTGCTTCAGTGCTTCTGCCTTTATATACAAACCTGTGTTTGTCTGGCCTGTCTTCAGTGACTCTCTCTCACATGACTCATTTCACTCCAATTCTTTTACTCTCCTTTTTCAATTGAGCTTCTACAGCAAGATGCATGCCTCATGCAGCAAGATCAAGAAAATTGCTCTGATTTAATACTTCTTCACATAACAGATCACACTGCTTATCCTTTAGATCCATAAATCATCAGGTTTCTTACTCTATGCCACATTAGTCCCCTCAACAGCAAACAGTGCTCCTAAAAAAAAAAAATAATAATAATAATAATAATAATAATAATAATAATTCAGATTCTGCGCTGTTAATACCTTGGGAGAAATCACCTCTGCAGCAGTTGAACTTGATTGTTGTGGTGCATGCATCTATGGCAAATGAGAAAAGCTACCAAACCAAAATAATGCCTTTGTTTTAAGTTTGTGATACCAAATGCACTGAAACAGGATTCAACAAGAATTTTCTGAACAGTCTAACAAGGTCAAGGAGGATGTTATTGTATATTAGGATTGGTATAAATTAGGCCAGTAGCTACAGAGATCTTTTGAACCATTTCATGTGGCCTTTATTAAGGCTTTATTTTTATGTTCACTGTGAATACACACAACCCCCCCCCAACACAAAACAACAACAATCAGCTTCTGATGCCTAGTATTCTGATACAAGAGGAGGAAACAATCAGCTTGAAAACACTTATACCTTTTTCCATCATTTTATTAAAATTAGTGTATACTTGGAATTTACTAGAGAAACAGTAAGCATATTGAAAGCATTTACAGGAAGCTTCAGGGACTGGAAGTGAAGTAGTTATTGTAAACCAGAAGTGAAGAAAGAAATTTAGTTTATACAGGCCACCCTTAATAACATTGTAGATGTTGGAGATAAAAAACTAGCTTTGCATAGTAAATGTATTTTATGGTGCAAAGACATTGCTTTGAAACAAAAGTTGAGGGTATATCAACTCCAAATGATCTGTTCATCATACACAATATCTCTGTGGTTGTCTTATGTTAGTTCTACAGCTTTGCAGTTGCAAGGCAGGTCATAAGGCACACATTTTTATAAAGAAAAAATTCTTCAACACAAGTTGGTTTACAAGCAAGTATTTAGGATTGCTTGCATTAGGGATCAGTGTTCTGCCTGTGCAGAATTTCAACAAAGGCAAAGTGAAGAACAATTTTTTTCCCCCAAAGGGCAGTATAACAGGGTGGCCTCCTCTGCAGGTCTCTGCCAGCTGCCCTGCTCCTGGGGTAACCACCCACTTTACTCTCCTGACACACCTTTCTGGAAAAAATATGAGGGTTGTTACTAAGGTGGGAGGCTACCCATTACTGGCCCTGCTGACAAGAGCCTTAATACCTGTCGCACCACCAGAGCCTTGATTCCGACAGGCTCCTGGAGCGAGGCGGACGGACTCTAGCTTATTTTTTTTTCCCGCGCTAGACTTTGATTTCCCCTTAATAGGCTGCTAGATAGATCAGATTTCGCGAGATCGCTGAGGCGGGGTGCGAATACTCACACAGTTTGTCATTAGTAGCTGTTTTATTGCCAGACCGTGTTACAGCAGTCAGAGATTGATCACTGAAGGAAGGGGGAGGATTCCGGGGGTTTCAGGTTTTGCTTTGGCTCTTCACTATGGATTTAGCAAACAAGCTTTTGGCAGAGACCCTATGTCCGACCTCTCAACGATCACAAGCCGCGGATCGCGAGACGGAGAGCTCTGCCCGCTTCACCTACGGGCGGGCTTTTATATCTAAAGCTAGCCTATGAAATTCTTTGTTTTCATTCTATTCCTTTTATGGTATGAAACTGGCCTCAGGCGCTACTACAAAGGGTTTGGTTTCACTATGGGGGTTTGGCTTGTTAGGTGGTGTCATGGATCACCGCCCACAATGCAGTTTGCACAATACTCGCTCCAACCTTCCCTCCACGGGCCCCATTCCTCCTAGGTGTTACTTCTCTGGCCTATGGTCAGAACAAATTGGGCAGACAGTTGTAGCTCTGTACTCTATTGCCCCCATCTCACTGGGGTCCCATTTATTCCACTGGCTCTCAGCCAGCCTTTCATTGGTACCTTATCTCAAGGCCACACTCATCCTGCCTGGCCTTATCCAGCTTCAGACTTAGCAGTCCTCTCCTCAGCCACCCAACAGACTGTGCCAGGGCTATCTCCTACTACCCTCACCTGAACATTGACTGAGTGATTCTACAACTATAGGCCCACTTCATTCCTAGCCCCTCACTGAGCCTCCTCACTCATTAGGCTGCTCTGTTCATTTCCCCCTCTCACACAGGATCTCTCTGCTCATCAGCAGGCTTTTCCTGCTACCTCAGCATGGCCACAGGTCCCTCATCCAGCATGAGCTCTGGCTCAGGACTCCTTAATGAGCCCTGGGCTCCCCCTTTTCATTAGAACACCACCATGGATGTAGGACTGGGGTTATAAAGCACTCTAACCCACCTTTCACTGGGGAGGTACCTGCCTTGGCATTTTCTGAGGGCTCCCATGCCACTAGGAGCCCCACCAGACCACCCTTTCTTGGCAGGGTGCAGTTTTACATCTTCCCCAGAACAAAGGACCAGCTTCACCCCACAGCCAGTGCTCTTATCTCCTGATAGTCCCAGAGAAGTCTCTCAGCCTGATGTTACCTCCTTCCTTCCTGCAGCTCATCTTATATCACTGGGCCAAAATGGCTGCCCTAATCAGGCACCTGGCTGCTGCCTGTTTTCTGCCCTTAAAGTGGGAGGCACCAACAGTGCACTGCCACAGGCAGGTTCTAAATTCCTTTTGCAGATTTTGTGCACAACTTCAATTCATTAACATGCCTCATGTGGAAGATGTACTAAACACTTAATTTGACTTTGAAGAACAAAAGCATAACATTCATCTCCTAAAAATGAGAAGCATGCGGTGTATATACGCTCACCATGGCAACCTAGGAATGAACTCATTCTACCCAACTATCAGAGCTCCCAGAGCTGCCACTGCTGCTGAGGAGAAACCTGCTCTCAACTTTCTCTGCTGTTGGACTTATAACTGAAGGTCAGATCATAATTTTGACTATTACAGTCAAGATGCTTTTCTCTTATGAAAAAGAGAAACTAATTGCCACCCATGGGAGGGTATAACAGAAGTCAACTAAATAGTGCTGGGTTTTACTGGGCAATGGAGTTTTAAGAAGGAAAATAATAAAAGAGTATGGGAAGCATTTTAGAAGATATTAGATATCTAAGCAATTTAGGGGAGTATCTGGAAAAATGTAAACCTCCTTCATTCATTACCCTGTCTTCAGCTGTCAAGTAGTAGTGCAAATGATACTAAATGACTGGGGCCTAATGGGGTGAAGGGAAGGAGAGTTAAGAATCTAGCATAAAAACCATGTCTTACATTAATAAATTGTACAAGAATATGACCCCATTCTTACTGTGCACAGGATAGCAAATGCAGTACATAAAACAATATGCACATGAATGGCAAAGAAAAACAAACAAACAGACACTTTTAATTTCTTGTATCTGAATGCTGAGTAGCTCCTGTCTAGCTCTTGACGAAAATCAATTACAAGCACATCACCATAAATCTCTGCTTGGTAAAGTATTAACTATAAGACAGTCACTGTTAAACATGCAGAAAATAATCATGCTTTTCTGTCAGGTGTATTACATATTTTGTTTGTACAACAGTGGCATTAGTAAGTATCTGTGTAGCGGGGTCAGGGTTCCCATCAGCTTATGGCATATTTTAGTCATATCAATCAGGTAGACAGAGGTCATTTTGAGAAAAAAAGGGACTTTGGAAAAGTTAGGTATTTAGGAGAGCATTGATAAAAAATTAGAGATTATATTAATATTACAATAAGCCATAGGGCCCCCTGCTAAGATTAGGGTCTCTGTATAAGTACATGGCTAGAGTACATTTCACAAAAAACTACTAATTTAAATTAGTAATAAAGGCTAGGGGGAGAGAGGAAGTATTATCCTAGCTTTTTATACATGAATTGAAGTACAGACAAATTAAGTGAAGCCAGACATGAAACTGCTGGCAAAGCCAGAGTCTGACTCTTGATTTTTGCATTCTGGCCATGCTTACACGTGCAATTAATTCAAAGCAATAAACTCCAGAGTAGTTTTTGCCAGAGTAAACTAATCCCAGGTGCAAGTTCTATACCTGCACCTGGGACAGCAGCAATTTGAGCCAGGACGGAGCAGTCCTAGGCTGGTAGGGAGGTACAGGAGGTCAACCCTGGCGGCATCAGGGTCTGGCTGCAGCAAAAGGATGCTGAAACCATAGAGCCATGTGGCTAAGCAGCAGGCAGGAGTTTGGGTCCCTGCTGGCTGGGCTTACTGGACACAATTTACACCCATGGTCAGCATCTACATGTGTGTTTTAATTGCAGTGAATTACACCACCATAAGATAGTACTGTCCCCAACAGTACTATCTTACAGTGGTGTACATTAGTGTACTGCAGCCTAATAGCACTGCATGTGCAGCTAGTGATGCTTTACGCTAGCTAATTAGTCTACTCTACAGTTAACTGTATGTGTAAATATGTTCATTTACATATAAATACTAGGCCATCCATCCATTTCATAGGACAGAACAGAGCAAAAGCAAGCATTTAAAAAAAAACCCTGAAATATTTTAAAAGGAGGAGAAACTTGGAAAAGTGCAGAGGAGGAACTTAAAAAAAAGTTGGATTAATCCTCAACCCTAGTAATATAAAGTTTTTTCTCATGGCAAGCACTGGACATAGTTGAATATTCTGTATGTTCCTCCAGAGGACTGGATGAATATTGATTAGATTTCCCATTTACAAGTAGCAGCAAAAGATAGGTTTGCTCTGGGAATCTGGGGTATCATGAAGCTTCTAGATATTGGGAAAACATTTAGGGAGCTTACAAAATGCTTTATAATTTTTAAAAATAATTTTTCCTTCCCTGTAGATACTTCTTCATTTCCCATGCTTGCCACCTCAGAAGATAAATCTTCAAAACTGACAAAATTGTGGAGCTCTGGAATAGATGTACGGCTAGTAAAGTTTTCTCCCAGAGGACACCACTGCACACAGGGGCTAATGTGGACTTGTGTGTGGAACAGCAAATTTAAAAATTGTAATTAATCAGGGAAAAATAGATGCAAGATGGTTAAGCTTCTTTGATACCTTTCCCCTACAGCAGAGGCTTCCCCTGAGAGTAAACCCCATGGCTGTTGCTCTGCCCGCCTTGCTTGTTTTATACTTGGCTGCTGGAATGACTGCAGGGAAGGTGCAGGGTGTAGCAGGGAGGGAGGATGAAATGGTCCCTCACCTCCATTCCAGAAATCCCCTCTTGACAGTTTCTGGGGCTTGTGCCCTATTTGCTCACCCACAGGTATGCTACTCTAGAACACAGGGTTTTGTTCTAAAAGTCTGTCAGATGAAAATTTGGGGTTCTCCTCTTTGCTAACAATTAGGCAAAACAGGAACAAGCAAAAGGGCCAAAGCATTAATACAATTAATTCAAGATGTTATTTGACCTTTCCACTGAAAGCCATCAAAAAGGCCTTGTAATGATTTAGTTATAAAAAAAAGAGGTCTGAGCTGGCGCGCACACAAAACAAATCTGAAAGACTAGGACCTTTCAGTAGTTTTGTGTTTGGTTCATTCCCCTTTCAATATTGTGGTAACACCCATGAAGGATAAATGATCATCTGATTCTCATGCTCATTTAAATTCATAATAGCAAAGGAATCAAATAACTTGGATGATTTGAAGTTGTATGTTGGCTCACAACAGCATCAGAACTGGATAAGAATTGGGAGGAAAACTGCTGTTTCTTCTGTAGCCTCTGATGATTTGTCAAAATAGTATGTCTGATCAAAATCAAGGGGATACAGTTTGAGTATAATGCTATTTATTGTTTATATAATTATGATATGTTACTGTTAGATTTGCTTGATAAAGTCTGGGAATGAAACCAAATGATACAAAATGTAAATAATAGTTCAAAATAAATATGGTGACTGAGTCACTATTGTATATATATTTAAACTATCTAAAACATAAAAATAAAACAACACTGAGGTGAATATCTCAGAAGATACATTATGGGTATTTTCAGACCTACACGCCTACAGAGTTGCTGCTTTCAAAAGTTTGTCTGAATATCATTCAGACAGAAATCCTATTATTTCATCTTTCCTTCACAAAGGCACAGAAGGAAGATGTATTTTTTGCCTACTAAATAGACAATAAATCATCTTGCGACATTGTACTATCCAGCAAGAGACTGAGACCTTAACCAGTAAATTATAAGAACAAGAAGTTTTGACAAAGGGTCTGTCTCAAATCACACTTTGATTTTTCCTTTGATTTTTTTCTACTTTCTAGTTTTGTGTGTATGTGTGTGTGTGTGAAATTCTGCTAAAGGAGAGTGCATTATATGCCATCACAGGTAGAAAATATTGCAGATAAATTTCTAAGTTTTCTTAAGGAGAAGATGTTATATAGGATACATCTGAAAGTCATTTTTATTAACATTAAGTAGACAGAACACTGCAAAAAACAATTTACAACTTGCTTGATCTTTAGAAACACAATAATGCAGAGCTTATTTCAGGACTTGTTAGTTTCTGTATCTTATCAGAACAAAATGTTATCAAATAAGATATTTTTAATTTCCTTTCTTAAATTCCATTAGAAAGACCGGAATGCATTTCTTTCCACCCCCTAAACTTGTAAGGTTTACACAGATTACAGAAGTAAAAATATTCCTTCATGTCTTTAATACAAACTTAATTTTTTTTCTTGAATTGACGTTTTTATTTTAATGTTTGGAATTGCACAAACATATTACAAATTAAGGTTATTATAACATTGCTATAGAACTTCTGGGAAAAGATGTAGAATATCTGTATAAATATTGGTGTTCTTCTTGGTATCTCATATCTGTCATTCTCAAATGATCTAAATGCCAAGTAGAGTCACTGCATCTTTCACTGAAAGAATGACCCACAGCTCCATTGCCCACTGGTTCTTTTTAGCTCCCAAGTGAGTTGATTGCACAGGTATAAGATGGTTGTCCTGTCAAAATGTCATTGAGCATGACACATGAATAATACAACCAATTTCCATGTAACCAAAGACTGCATAGCTAACTTCCCCTCTTGCTAATCTCTCCAGAATGGTGTGGAAGATAAAATGTGTAACTCTGTTATTTGTATAGTTGTGACTAAATGCTTTACCATTTGTTTATTGAAACACAAGGTAAAGCATTTAGTCACAAGTCCTGAAATAAGCTCTGCATTATTCTGTTTCCAAAGATCCAGCAAGTTGCAGAATGTTTTAGCACTGTTCTTTCAAATTCATTGTTAATAAAAATGACTTTTCTCAGTTTCACCCTCTGAATATCTCATATCCTAGAACTACCAGTTATTATTTAGTTTGGTTATGTCACTTCAAACATATAGCTTTACGTGAATGCCTCCGAGACAAACCTTAATAACTGTGTTTGTGAAGCTCCTACCTACTTTGTTTACAAACTTCTTTATAATGTGAATTGTATGTTCACCATCTATCTATTTTTAAAGTCATTATTAACAAGTGTTTCTTCAAAATAATCCTCCTTTTCATAGACACAATGAACAGCTATAAAGATATTAAATAAGTGGTCAATTGACCCATTCCTGGTTTCCATATACCAACAAATTTTGTGTGAATGTACATTAGCTACATCTGTGATTCTCAACCTTTTTTGATTCAAGGCATCCCTCACTAGACTCAAGGTTTCAGTCATCTTTTTGACGAAGAAAAAATAACAATTCTTTTGCTGCATAGAATTCAGAAATACCACAACAAATCAGGATGTGTTTGACATGGATACTTCTTTACAATCTCTTGTTTTATCTTGGGCTAGCAACAGACATTCAAGAAGCTTGAGCTTGAATTGATTCAATCTTTGCAGGTTAGTCTAATCTAGCTAGCCTGAACTCATTTATAACTGGACAGACATTCTCTCTGGACTGAGGAATTTCAGGCACGTACCTGCAGTAGCTCAGGTTAGAAGCTGGAGGATGCTAGAGCAGCCCTCCTTTCCCTTGCATAGCACTGAGCTAGAGGGGGTGGGCATGGTCAGACCTCTGATAAGGGAGGTCTGCCTGCACTATTCCATGCTTTTCCCTACTGGTTGCTCAAGGGTAAGAGTGTTGCCAGCCCCCCAGTCCCCTGCTAGCACTCTGAGGTGAGGGGGTGTGTAGTGCATGCATCTGTTGATGATATGGAGCTTTTCAATCCTGCTTCTTTATACAGTCTGCATCAAACTGACAGGTGAGCAAGCCAGCAGGAGACTGATAAGTGATTATTGCCTCATCAGCAAAACAATAGGCTCTCTCTATTACTTCAAAATCTTCTTAAATAGGGTCTGTGCTGTGGGAGTTGGGATGACAGGATGGCTTGAGCTACAAGTAGTAAACGGGGTGGTAGGGCAGGGGAAAGCCAGCAGACCCTGCTGTGCCTGCAAGTCTCTCCCAGAACTGCAGCCAGGGAGCAGAGGGGAGGGGTCAGACCTCCTGTGGGGCAGAGAGCCTTGCCTAGCCCATAGAACATACCAGGTGGCAGGAAGGGGTCTGTGACAGACATTGCATAAACTGATTTGAGCCAAATCAGCTAAGTCTGATACTACATTCAACAGGTTCATCTCAAACTGTTTTCAGTCATTTTCAAACTGGTTTATGTGCACTGAACATTGGTTTTGTAACTGGTTTAAACCAGTTTATGATCACTTAAACCAGTTTATGTGTAATGTCCATCCCTAGCCTAGGTGTTTGCATACCTAATAGTGCTTGTATTGTATGGCTCCCCATAGCAGTCTCAGGAGGATAGCATGGTACTCCATGCTGGTGTGGAACCTGGGTAGAGAATCACTGATCTAAACATTTCATGTAATTCATAGTGAAAACCAGAAGCAGGTAAACCACAGTGCTTCAGATATGAACTTTTCACTGTGAAAACAGGCACAGGGATCCTGGCCTCTAACCTGTTTTTAAACCTGCTTTGAACTAAGCGTGGTAGGATTCACACAAACCTGTGTGAAGAGAGGGCTCTGATTTATAAGAGTTTTGAACAACTTTTTCAAGAAACCTGGCTTAAACTTTAAAAGAATTTTCAAATCAGCAGTTTTACCAAATTACTTTATAACCCCCTGGGGATTCTCCAGCTTCAACTTTTTCTTCTCTTCTCTCACTCTCTCTTATCTAACAAGATAGAAGAAACACATTTAACTGACTGATAGCTTTAATAAACACCAATCTCAGTCTCATGTTGAAACTGCACATGGAAAATAGGCACCAGTGAACTCCATTTTAAATGCCAGCTTTCAAATTACTAGTTGAATATGTTCCTACAATATTTCAATGCCTAGCTATGTCTAAATATCTATCAGTCTGTACTTTGCTGCCAATGACCTTTTGTCAAATAGTGATTTGTCAGTGAGACTTGTATATATATTCCCACAGACTCCTGAAGAGCTCTTCCTGAAGATATGCATGATATTCATTCAGGTCAGTGAGTAATTCCGTGAGAGAATATATGGCTCTGTGATAGTGATATATCAGTTCTTTGAAAAATGAGAATAGATTCTGTGGCATATAATCATAAATGGCCAGAAAATTTAGGACAAGAAATTAGTCTGTAGAACTCTCTTGTCTATACCACAGAAAATTATTCAAAATTAACCAAGTACACGTGGGTATAACATAAATCAAGACTCATACTTGTTACAGTGAGAAATAATCTTCATTCCCAATGCAGTAACATACAAATCCATTGGAAATTTTGTAAGAAAGTAGCCACAGCTGTAAGCATTTCCTGCCAAAGAACACTTTAAAAGAACACCAAATACAAATGCTTATTTAACATGCAGAGGCCTTCATATTATTTAAATGCTGATTGTGGTAAAGCACTTCCCCTACTGTTTGGCTATGTTCCATAAAGAAAGGAATGCTAAGGAAACCAATGGTGATTTTGGTTTTTCAAGGTGAAAAAACTGAGTTGACTTCCATTAATACTGAATATGCAGTTTCAGTGCTGCACAGACACTCGAGTGTCCAGCAAAATGAAATAAACTAGAATTAAAGGACAGAAATTTATACACAAGATAATACATGAAAAATAAAATAGAGAAAATGTTTGCAAAACTAATCCAGACTACTAAACATTTCTTTTAATGATTTTTTTAATGTACTTTTCTTTATGGTCCTAGAACTCTTTTTTCCCCCTCAACAATCTGGGCTAAACAAACACATTCATAATCCCAAGGTCCAGTTTTCTTTATGTTGTGGAGAGTAAGAAAATGAGAACAAAATGCAGCAGTTCCAAAGAATAATACTTTCAGCTCAAATGTAGTGTCCTGACTTTGAATATATGCACCGTTGATTCAGTGCATTACTCTTTATAATAGAGGGAGAAAAGGACATGTAAGTTTGCCTCCTATGTTTATTGTACTGGTACCAGGAATGAGAGGTACTGGCTTAGAAATAAATAATGCCCAAGTAGTTTGACATGGGTCTGCTTCCTTCAGGGTACACCTGCATGGTATTAATTGTGTTTCCTGAAGTTGTAGCCCCAACAGCTGCTTCCACTGAAACATGGCTTCCATGTTTCTGTTATCAAGGTCTGTGTCTTCAGAGAGACTTTGCAACATTTCTTGGCTTGATACATGTAAGCCAGACACACAGGGTAGACTAAGTTGTAACGCCTCAGCACGTGTACCAGGAACTTCTGCCTACAAACAACAATCAGTTCCAAATGGCTCTCCTAAGATCATCTTAAAAGGTACAGATCCCCACCAGTATGAGAAAAACTACTACTTTTTAATCCTTCATCATGGCCATGCCACTTCCCTGTTAAAGGGAAGCTTCTTCTGGAATTCAGCATTAAAGAAGCAGGACTTGAAAAGACTGTAGGTAGAAGAGGAGTCTTCTTTGAAAGATGAGTGGGAGAAAATAGGGAAGAAGGAACAGACAGAGGGAGAAATGGCTGCAAGGGGAAGAAGAGAGAAAGGCACGAACCATATTTACTTGCCTTTAGTCCCTCATTTAAGAAATTGGAAAACAAATCCTTAGGATAAACGTTACAATTTGGTGATGGAAAACATTTCCCTTTCCCCCAATATCTTCCCCCTAAACAACTTTACAACTGGAAGCTTCTCCAAATAAAGCATATAAACTGTATACATTTCAACCAATTTTGCTTTAAATTTTCTAAGTAGGTGATTCATGATAATGGGGTGTGTGTGTGTGTACTCCTATCAGTAGGTTGGGCTATTCCATGTAGTTGTTGTCTGCTATTTTGCTTAAAAAACTGTTCAGCTAAGCGCTTTGTTTTTAATACAATATGATTATCCCTGTTGCTTCCTATCTTATTGCACTGGGACTAACAAATCCTTCAGTACACAAAGCTGAGTTCCACAAATGTGTTATTTTATGGCACTTTGTTGTATCTCTGGAGAAATATTGGGCTCCAGGAGACTTTGTAAAACTTAAATTAAATTAAGAGATGAAGTAACTAAGTGCGACAGGCTCACAACCAGCGCTACTGCCCCAGCATCATGGATATGCTCTGTGCGCCTGGCTACAGCACACCTGGCCTGCTTACCTGCCATGACTCTATGTTCCAAGATGACTCTGTCCTCCCCTGAAGGTAATCCAATGGCTCCCTGTGGGGCAAATGTGACCTTAAAGGTGCATCTTCTGTGGGGCTCCTCCCCCTCGACACCCCACCCCTTTACACTCACGTGATATTTGCCATTGTTGTGACTTTGGAGGTGTTCACCACATGGGGTTTCCCACAGTGTTAGGCTGTGGCTGGGATCCTTAGGAACCTATTCCCCTGTTCATGCTAATGTAGGGCTCTGAAAAAATGTTAACTAAACTGGTAAGATACACTTAAAATACCTTGCCTTGGCAGTAAGGCAGGGCACCACTGCCTCACTGGCCTGAGCTTCTTCCCACTTTTTAGGGTACAAGCTACTTTGGACCTTACACCCCCTCGCTTTCCTTATTGAGCCACATGGGCCCTCATGAAGGTGCCCTTTCCAGGAGGACCCTGCCTGTGTTGACACCAGACCAGGTCTGGTTTCACCTTGGAAGGCTACCTTCACACTCCCATAAAGCCTATCCTTCCTCCCAGCCACTTTCTGGTGAACACCTGATCCACAGACATCACCAGTGGGCCTGTGCAGTTTGAGCATTGCTTCAGGGAGCCTTTCCCTAGTTACCCATGGTGGGTGGCTCCTGGGTACCCGTAGCAATACTTTCTGAGACAGGGTCCTTGAGTGAGTGTCCTCAGGTGAGTGTTTGGCCCCTACTGTACCACAGGTTGCGTCTGGCTTAGTGCTTCATGCCACAGGGCTTGCCAGTAGCATTTCCCTCAGTTGCTGCTTGGGGTGCAGCTGGCTGGCTACCCCTCATGGGGTGCATGGCATGGGCCTCTGTGGCCTCTGTCACAGAATTCATGGCTCTGCTGGGAATATGAATGACTAGGGCTGTTTCTGGTCCTTTGGCTGCTGTTCTCCCTTGTCCCCATCTTCTGTATGCTTTTGGTCCATTACCCAGGGGCTTCATGGCAATTGTGGGTGTGCTTCCACTTGGGTTCTGTGTGTCTGTGCCATATGTAGGTGAGTCAGTCAGGAGACTGTTACACTAAGAAAGATATTCCATATGGAGTATGCTCCATCACCACAGTGGTGCATATTATGGTACAGGTAGTACAATGAGAAGAGTGAACACTGCTTCGTATTTTAATAGACAATGTCTGCCCCAAACTAACCAGAAAAATAAAATATATGACAATTTCACTTTATTTCAGTATTGAAAGTAGAAAATGGGAGGAAGGTTCTTTTAATAGTGTGAAAATTAAACTTGTAAAATGCTTGAGTCTTGTTTTTTTTTTTTTAGAGATTAGTCTTGGTATTCTGCAGTAAATAGTTTATCACTCAGCTACTGAGTTGTTACAGTTCTGGAGTTAAAAACTAACAATATCTCTCCACATGAATGCTTAATCAATTTAACCAGACAGCACTCTTACTTGGCGAGCAGGTGGTTGGCAGGCTAGAACACAAAAACAAATCTCATTAATATAGTGCATATTTCATCTTAGTTGAGTGCAGAGGGCTTGCATTTGTGCAGAGTTATTAAAATCCTTACAGTTAAACATTGTGATTATTATTAATGACATAATTTGCTTCTTTACAAGTACAAATGACACTTGGGTCTCTGTTACAATAGTTTATATTGGATAACACAATTCCTAGTTAACCCAAAGAAAGGTGTTAAAAGATGAGCAAAATGACATACTTGATGGTAGATGTGCTAAGAAAAGAATCTATAGGGAAATGTGGTACAAGTGCATCTAGAGTGTGTAGAGACATTTTGCTCAATCTGAATGCATTAGTTTTTGTGGAACTGAACATCGGTTTCAAACCCAAACATTAGGTCATCCATTTGATATGCCTATGCGAACTACAGATATTTTTTAAAGAATTGGCACATTTCTGTTTTATAACTTTGTGGTGCATAGAGAAGAATTTTTTTTAAGATGGGTGGGGGGAGGACGGAATTGGGTGGTTGGTATAGGTTTATTCCTTCTCCTCCCTCTCCTGCTCCCATTTTTAAACTTTAACATATCAGCAATATGTTTTTAACAGGCTGAAGTGTAGTAAGATCAAAGTGATGTGTTTTGAGAAATTCTTAATGTCTTAGTTAAAAGGGCTGAGGTCTTGAATATTAAACAAGGTCTTATATCTAGCATATTATAAAAGTTAAATACTATTTTTTAATAAAAACAAAAGAATCCATATAGTTTCATTAAAACTCTTTTCTTAATAACTCTAATTCTTTGGATGTCTCCATTGTCCACTTTTTTGCAATAATCATAGAATCCCAAGACTAGGACCTAGATTTCTATTATGTAAAGGGATCAGAAAACACTTTTTTTTTTTTTTACTTTGGCTCTTTTAGAGTTTATCTCCAATGACTGATGAGGGGTAAAAGAAAATAATCAAAATGCAATACAGTAACATTTTATTTTTTTAAATCCAACAACCTACATTTTTGAAGGTTGTGACTCAAAGTGCAGCAAATATCAAAGCTAAGATTGCATATACATCCATATTTTGGTCCCTTTCTTTATGAATTATGAAATGGTCTTTATTTATATGATTAAATTATGTTTCTAAATAATGCAATGTAATGTCATACTACTAACTTTTCTAATAAACTTATGTCACCTTTCTGCCAGGGACAGGCCAGCAGTGAGAAGATCTGAGTTCACATTTTGGGGTACCCAAAGGAATTAGGAAGGAATTATACCAGTGACTTGAGTCCACATCCAGAAATCTCGGAATACTACATTGGACTGGAGTATTCCACACAGGCAAATCCCCATTCTCACAAGTAGTATAAATCTGAATAAATACACATTTATTACCAAATAATAATATTATCAAAACACAGATAAAACAAAAACCAAAATCTTAAACACAATATAAATATTATCTCTACAACTACAACTCTCTCCTCCAAACCAGCCTAGCCAACCTTATATCCCTTAGCATGACATTGCCTTAGCCTTGTCCAGTCATGGAGTGCCACACTTCAGTCTCTCTCTTTCAAACAATATGCCTGAAATCTTTGCTCCCCAGATCTTACCCAGATACAAGGCCCCATATGGCCAGAATGTCAGGAGCCATCTTGCCTACATGGCTAGACTGCATATTTTCTCCTTAAAGCAACAGGCCAGAGGAGGAAAAAAGGTAAATACAGAACCCGCCCCCCCAACACACAAAATACACAGCAACCAAAGGGACACAGACTACTGTATATGGCACAGGTGTATGTGGATGTTCCACTTATATACATGGGTTGTATTTTCTACTCTTGGGGAACACTGTTTTTACCATAGTTGCTCCGTGAATGTAATTACTATGCATTTAGTAAGGTAAAGACTCCATTGCACATGTCAAAATATATCTGCCAAGACTGCAGATGAGGTCTTGTCTACATGGGAGAGATTTTTTTAAGCATCACTTAAATTATGAATTGAAAGAGTTAGTTAGCCTAGTCCCAACAGGACCCCACAGCTGAGGTCCTGTAGAATGCAGGTCAGACAGAATGCAGAGCAGAGTGGCACCTTGAAGACTAATTTGTTCAGAAACTTGTTTGTTTTTGAACGAGTCATTCTTTAAGGTGCCACTTTGCTCTGGCTTCTGCCTGAAATATGAATTTAGCCCAGTTAAGTTATATGGCTATAATCCTCCATGTAGAAATATGTATTTCAGTATTGGTACATTTTAGGATGAATTAGTTTACGCTGCTTTGGGTCTTAAGGTAAGCTGAAAATAGTTATGCGTTTTCTCCTGTATAAATATCTGTAGCTCAGAGACTGGATCCCAGCAGTCACAGGACACAGCTGCAAAGTTCTGTAACTGAAGACACAGAGTCCCGATAGAACCTTGGGGCTATGGGGACTGCCAGGACCTGGCATCCACAACTGCATGATGCTGGGTCCCAGAAGCTGTGGGGTCCTGCTGGGACCCAGAGTCTGCAGCTGCCAGCCAAAGTCCATGTTGAGTCCCCTCAGCTGTGGGGCATCCAGCCCTGGCTGTGCAAGGTGCATCCATGTAGCTAGGAGACCCATCAGATTACAGGGCTCACAGCTGCAGGAGAGACCGGGTTGCACATGGAAATTAAAGCTGGATAGCAACCAGCTATGAAGTTAGTACACATTTTCAAGGTCTAACTTTACAGCTAACTGGAATGTTTTATTGTGCAATAAGTACTTTGCATATGTTGCTGGTCTTAGTTAATTGTGCAGTTAACTAGTTAAGTGCACAATACTTGAAACTTGGGCTGTGTGAAGCGTTGCTGCTGTTTCATTGTGGTCCTGTTTCAACTTGTTTTGACCTCAAAACAGCAAAACTGAAATGAAATGAAGGGCTTTCAAACAGCCTCAAAATTAAATAAAGTGAGTCAAAATGTTTTAAAGTTTTGAACCATTTCAGATTTCAAAGCAGCCAGCAGAGGAGAGCCAGGGCTCCATAGCCCCATGTGACTCAGCCCCATGGGGAGTGCAGCCCTGGCTCTACCTGCCTCCTCGGATCGGCTTTGGTGCAGGGCCCAGGGCAAATCAGCTCATGTGCAGACTTACTGCTGCCTCATCCTGAGGTGGCGGTAGGTCCCTGCACAACCTGATTTTCCCAGGGCTGCGCACTAGAGCTGATTGGAGGAGGGTGTGGGGCCCAGGGCAAATCAGCTCATGCAGGGACCTACCACTGTCTTGGGATTGGGGTGGCAGTGGGTTTGCACATGAGCTGATTTTCCCTAGGGCCTGCAGTAGAGCAGATCTGAGGATGCAGGGAGGTGGGGAGAATCAGGGCTGCACTGGCAGCCAGGGCTTTGATCAGCTCCAGTGCGGGACCCGGAGAAATCAGCTTGTGTGGGGACCCACTGCCACCTTGGGATCAGGGTGGCGGCAGGTCCCTGGATGAGCTAATTTGCCCCAGGCCCCACAATTTCCTCTGATCAGCTCCAGTGCAAGGCCCAGGGTGAATCAGCTTGTGCAAGGACCCTCCGCCATCTCAGGATTAGGATGGGATCAGGTCCTGCCATGAACTGATTTTCCCTGACCCCACACCAGAGCTGACCCAAAGAGGGTGTGAGGTCCAGGGCAAATCAGCTCCTGTGGAGACCCACCCCCACTCTGATCCTGGGATGAGGCAGATCCCCACAGGAGCTGATTTGCCCCAGGCCTGCCTGCCACTGGTCCCTGGTGGCAGCACCAGCCTCCTGTGATCCAGGAGGAAGATCAGGATCCACACCTCTGGGAGGAGTCTGGCATAGCCTCTGCAGTCCTCCTGGGGCTGCAGGTGAACCTCCTGTCATCTGGCAGGCAGATCGGTGGCCCCCCAATCTGCCTGCCAGATGACAGGAAGCTGGTGCTGCTGGCTGGGGCCAGGAGCAGCACTGATCTTCCCAGCATGGGCTGCACCCAGCTGGCAGCACCAGACTCCTGTGATCTTGTAAGCAGATCGAGGGCTCACCCATATTGCTGGGAGGATTACAGGGGCTAGTTGCAGGTGGGCCTGGAGCAAATCAGCTCCTGCAGAGACCCACCCCAACTCACTGCTGCCCTGATTGTGGGCCAGCGTCAGCACTGTGGGCCAGCGTCAGCACTGATTTTCCTGGCACTGGCTTTGGGCAAAACTTTGAAACAGCATTGAAACAGACAAAGAGTTTTGATGAAACAAAATGGAACAGTGCTTTCAAAACTAAATGAAACTCAAAATGAAACACTGTTCCATTGAAACAGAAGTTGAAGTAGAACGATTCTGTTTCACATAGCCCTACTTGTAACCTGTGGAGGGGACCTCAGTGTAGATAATAAAACTTGCATGTACAGCAGCCCTTAGGCTCCTAGCAGAGCACAGACAAAGAAATTATTGCATTATGAGGATATCTTGAGTTAACTATCCTGGCATTTGTTTCCTATGGCCTTGCTCAGTTTTCCGGTACTTCCATAATCTATAGTGCATTGTATCCCAGAATGCCAGTTCATGGCCCTCTCTTTAATGTGATAAAGGTTCCTGTATCTCTCTTACCTCAGCTTCTCATTGACACTGTTTTTCATTCCAGTCCACATGCAAACATTGATGGGAAAATTGTGGGAAACAGACTGGCATGGATCATTAGAGAAAAATACTGTGTATAGTTTTCTCTCACACTGTATTCATTTTTAGCTGACCAACAGCTGCGGATAGTTTTATAGGAGTTCACGTATCATCAGCCAATTTAAATACCAAGCTCTTTCAGGTGATGTGTAACAAATCCAGTTTACCATTCCTCTTAACTTTCTAGCAGTTGGTTCAGGTTCTTGAGGTCCATTAATAAGTAGCTTAGGTTCTTCTGTAGCTTCAGAAAACTGAAGCTATCCTATGGTATCTACAGTCTGTTTCTTATGTTACTTATGTGAACATTTACCATGGCCACAGGGAAAACCATGCTATTATATTTACAGCAGACTGGCTCCCATTGCTCTACATATTGTAATTTTCATAAGCCCTTGCCCATGGTGTTTACATGGTCCAACCAGTATAAATTGACATGTAAGCAAAGTTTATTTAAACCATTGCTGGTGGCTGTGTACACATATTCAAGAGATCTGGGAGAATTATCCCAGGTTTGCTGTCCTGATAAACTGTATCTGGAGATCCCTAAAGAGATATTTGGATACTGAGCCCCCAAAGAGCAGTGCTGTTGCTCTGCAGCTGTGGGGCACCTGTCTACATCTCAGCATGCTCTTCAGGCTCCCCCAGTCTGTCTGGAGACAGATGTCAGCAGTGCACAGAGCAGCTCTGATTGGCTGACCCAGATTTCTCAAGGTCATTCTGTATCTCCCTGATGCAAAATATGAGGATTGTGAAGGGGGCATGTTTTACTCCTGCTTAGTGGGAGTCCAGCCTGAGTTATGTGCTGTTTTCTGGGGTGGGTGTAGGAGGAGGAGAAAGGCTGCAAAGCATCCAGGGATTCTGGAGGACTATGCTCTGGTTTCAATCAGAAGGGAACATGTACAGACATTTGTTCTTCCAGGACAAACTTCTCTAGGAATGATTTAACCCTGGTTGTTCCTGGGTTATTTTTCTCTTGGAGTAGCCATTTTTGATCTGGGAGAAAAATTCTGAACATCTATCATTTCTAATCATGGTTTCTACTGTGAGAACAGTGCCTCTCCTAGGAGAAATTAAATGTCTGTACATGGCCTCACACTGCCCTCAAATCCAAGCCAGCTCTCTGTAGCTGCCTTCCATGTCCTACAGAAGGCAGGGTAGATTTGCACCTTCTAACTAAGATGAGATGGATATAAGCTTTCTTGTACTCAAGATAGCTTCCTGCCCATGATAGCTGTTTCCAGCTCTATTTGCACAAATCCGTTTCCAAATACACTATGTACTGGATGCATCTACATGTGCAATTAAGGCAACACAGTGAACTCCACACAGCTTTAAGACAGAATACACTGCTTCTGTGCACAGCCTCTACATGTCTACCTGGAACAGCAGCACTTTGAGCTGGGGTGGAGCAGCTCCGAGCTGGCAGGGAGCATGAGGGTTCAGCCCCGAGCTCCAGGTGGTGGTGTCAGGGCTGACTTGGGCACACAGGTGCAGAACCTAAAGAACTGTGTGGCTAAGTGGCAGGCAGCCCCCACACCGTAGCACTCTTGTGCCCCACCCAGCCCCTGTCACCATCTACACATGCATTTCTGTGCAGTTACTTACTTTGTTGTAAAATAGTACTGTCCTTGATGGTAGTATCTTATGGCAGAGTTAGTTTACTGTGTCCTAATACTGGTGCACATGTAAAGCACATGTATAGATACACCCACTTAGCTTTATTCCAGTGTTCTATGTTGTCCTGCTTCCCATGCTTTTCCCTATCACCGGTTTACTTGTAAATTGGAATGGCCATCTTGCCACAAAGTCTGACCAGTTTCATCCTCCTGAGTCAGGAGTGAGATTTCCTCAACATTGTGGATTAAGTTTCATTGTTATTGTCTTTATTATAGATAAACAAACATGTAGACCCTGTTTCTTCATTGCCCTGTTCTTGAACTAAGCATAAGAATGGAACATGGACTCCGTGTTCCATTAAAAGCAACTCCAAAAATTTGAGAACAGATCCCTTGCTCCTATACATTATTTTACTTCCAAGGACTTCAATGAAAACATGACAATTTATACCAGTGGAGGATCCATTCCTCATTCTATTTTCTGGGGGAATCTTGAGGCCTATTTAATTCATAGTTCCAGTAATAGCTATCTGAAGCTTGTTGTATCTCATAGTTTGTATTCTATAACCCAGAAAGTCAAAGAAAGACTGACGCACAGGAGCACTCTGGCCACAATCTTTTTTTTCCTTTTTCTTCCCAACATATGTCCAAAACTGAGGGATCGTTCAGACTACAGCCATTCTGGCAGTTTTGCACTAGCTGAGGAGCTCCTTTAGACAAGTCGTGCTCCCCAGGCTGTTTTGTCCTGTACTACCAAAGCAACATATGTTATCCTTAGCAGAACAGGCAGTTGGCTTCATTCTTTAAGGCTGCATGCCAGCATTCTACAAGCATTAAATCTTACTTTATGTGCTTACTTAAAAGCTTCTACCCTTTTTTTAAAGTATCTCCTTCTTTCTTCCCCTCTTCAATTCATTTCCATTACAGCAAAAGCTTTGTTTTCTGGCACCCGTGGGGAATGGGGAGTGCTAGGTAACAAAATATGCCAGTTTACTGAGAGGCCTGAACAGGTGTCTTTGCCTGTTCGGGCTGCTACCCCTCCCGCTGCATCACTACCTTTCCAATGGGCCCCGTGTGTCCTGAGGGACAGGCAGGGGGGCCCCTGCACAGGCTGCTATGCCCTGGGCCATGGGGGCTTGGAAAAACCAGAAGTGCCATGATGGGCACTTCTGGTTTCTCTTTTACCTTACAAACTGGCATGCCGGTTAATAGAGCATGCCGGCTTGTAAGGTGCTGGATAACACAGCTTTTACTATACTTTCTTCCTCTGTTGATATTTTCCTTATCTTCTGTGTACCATCATTGCAAATACTGTACTTTGAAGGAAGACCGTTTCAAACAATTATAGTAATTAATAGCCCCTTACTTTTTCTTGAGTAACTGCTGATAGGTCTAGTTTTCCCTTCCCTCCAGTACAAATATGCATACCTGATCCCCTTTTTGATTGTTTGATTGTATACTTGTGGGCAATTTATTTGGCACTTAGAAAGTTTGAATATTTTACTACTTGAACATCTGTAAATTAGTCAGTCTGTCTGGTAGCCAAGATAAATTAACTGAATACTAGAAATAGTCTGAATATAAAGTACAGTATTAATCAAATTTATTTTGGCAAAAAGATTATAAGCTTGTACATCAGTATGCATTCATCTTAAGAGTGAGGATCACACAGGCCACTTTCAGTAGTACATATGGTGTCAAAATCTCTACTTTCCTGCTGGAAAGGAAAGGATTGCCTTTTTTATGAGAAGTTAGTGTTAAAAAACCATTTTGGAAGCATCCATTGTAAATGAACCTCATTCGCCACTCCTGGATGTGGGGGGGAAACCACACTTTTTTTGCTTAAATAATGTTGACATGGACTTAAAACATTAAGATCAATTTGAGATCAATTGCTCCTTTTAGAAGTTTTGGCTGCAAAAGGAATAGAAATTTTTCAAAATTATGCTCATGGATTCCTATTATATTCTGTCAATTGACAGCACTTTTTTAAAGCTAGCAATAACCATTTTTATCAGCATAAAATGACACACTGAAGCTTGCTCCACATATTCCACTGCAAGTAGTGAATCCTCCCTCATTTAGTGTTGGGAGACATAATGATAATTTGTATGAAAAAGGAAATCTTCTAGGCATTTTCCTAGCATAGCACTGAGACAGTTATTTTACTAGTAGTATGGGTGGTTGTACAGGTGGAGTGGGTATGGCACATTTCAGCATGATGCTTTCTGGCACCATATGCATTGTTTCTTACCACTCTTCATTTCTTTTTCCTTTGGTCCTCTGGGCATCAGATGTCCAGCAATTTCTTAGCAGCAGCTACATTTTAGGCCATACCTACAATGTGGATGTAACTTTCCCCATTAAAACATTTTAATAATGGAATTATGTTGATAGTGCAATGATAATTCCTAGTAAAGTGATATTGGTTGTGTTGGGAGTCTTCAGTATTGTGAAGAATGGCTGTTTTTCTAGATAGTCTAATCTCCATGGAAGATCCACTAAGTATTCCCTTAGGCTGAGTACAGACAGTCAAAAAGCCTGAGGCTGAATCCATTCAGTCTTTGCTGGTTAGTCTAAGCTGCAGAGATTAAAATGAGAAACAAGTGGACATATATTTACTTTTGATTCAGAAGATGCAGCCACATGCCTGCAGTGGCTCAGGCCAGAAGCTAGGGGGTGCTAAAGCATGCCTGTCTGGTACATAGCCATTATTGGCTGTGTGTTTGCTTCCTCTTCCTGCTGCCCCTTGAGGTCTCTGGGATTTGCAGTCCAGAATCACAGCAGCAGGACTCTCCAGGTTTGCTCATCACTTCCTCTTCCTGCTTTCAGGTGCCTCTAGGATTTGTAGTCCACAGTTGCAGCAAGCTATTAAGTTTCAGTAAGTTTAGCAATAAGGTAGCTCTGTACTTGGGGGAAGACAGGTTTAACCCCCCTTCCCGTTTGCAGAGCCCAGCTGGGGTTTGCCTGGGGACATAGTCTCTGTCTCCCTCCCTTCCAACCCTTGTCTGCTGGAGCAGACAGCATATCCCAGGACTAGAAAGCATTTTGGGATACTGGAGGACTGTGATTAAACTTGAACCAGGAAGGCATCTGAAACGGAAATGTTATAAACCAGGTTGACCCAAATCAGTTAAATATTATACTACATTCAGCCAGGTTAATCTGCAATCAGTTTTGACCATTTTGAAACTAGTTTATGTGCACTGAGCTTCTGTTCTGTTACAGGTTTAAACCAGTTTCTGATGGCTTGAACCAATTTATATGTAACTTCTGTCCCTAGCTTAGTGTTCAGGTAATACATATAGCATCCTAACTCCACACAAGATGCTTGTCCCTTTTATATGCAGATGACCATCATCTCGGAATATAAACTTGTACCTGTGATAACTGTAATGAAGTGAGTATATATGCAGTATGTAAGTTGTATAATCATAACAGCATGCAAAAGCACTCAACTGGAGTATTGTAATAAGAGCACCAAATAATAACATGACAAACCTTGGCTACCTAATGCACCCAGTATTTGACCCCAAGAAAAAAAAAACCCAACACATTATGAGTCAGATAACCCAATATCATGAACTTGGCTTTAAAATTAAAAAAAAAAAATTCCACTCCTCTTATTTATATTTTGGTTTCTGGGCCAAGACCTCACTTGAGTGATATTTTCACATTAAAAATATGGGTTTTTAGAAATGAAAACAGATAATCTCATAACACCATGGCTCTGTGGCTTTAAGAAAACACAAGCCTCATGACAGGACTGTAAGAGTTGGCAAAAGTGGGACTCAGACCATAAAATTAAATTTTAGCAAGAAAAACAATCCTGGAGTAAATATAAGAATTTTTATGTATGTGTGTTAACTGCTGGATGCATTCATTAGAAGCAAACATAGCCACATGCACTAAGCCATTATTATTACATTAATAGTAAAAAATGTTACATACTATGCTATTAGTAATTAGTAATGCATCTGTTATTACTAAAGTCTGAGAAATGTGTGAGATGATATTAACAAGTTTTCAAGTATGACATTTGCAGAGCTCTGTTGAACACATTGTTTTGTCTACTTACATTTGGGACAGATATTGCAGACTGTTCAGGATTAGCAAAACACTCTCAGATGCCAATTTTCCTGCTTCCTGTAATTTCCTTTGATATCCATGTTTTTAAAATGAAAGGTAATAAAAGAATAAAAGCGACGTAGCACATGGAGCAGCAGCATATGCCACCATGTTCTTGCTACCTGCCAGACTCCAAGCAGCCTTTTCAATGCTGCTGCTGCCCTGGAGGCCCCCAGAACCCCAGGGAAGGCTGCTGGGACCAACCCAAGTGCTGGCTTCAGCCTCTCCTACCCCACCCAGGTCATTTTGGTGCATGCTGGAACACGTGCGTAGAAGTATGCCTGGGGGCAAATAGTGGCACAAATATGTGCCATTGCTATCTGCCCCATGGGAAATGTGCACACCTGCACCAGTTCTCATTAGGACATGCCCATGTGGTGGGCCTGTAGGAGGTGCTCCTGCATTGAGGCACCCACCTCACTGTGCCTGACCACCTTCCAGGCTCCAAGTGCATCCCTGTGGAGTACTGTGTCCAGTTCTGGGCACCGCACTTCAAGAGGGATGTGGACGGCCTCGAGAGGGTCCAGAGGAGGGCCACTAGAATGATATGTGGCCAGCAGGATAGGCCTTATGAGTAGCATCTGAGGGACCTGAACCTGTTCAGCCTCAGTAAATGGAGTCTGAGGGGGGACCTGGTGGCTGCCTATAAGCTGCTGAGGGGTGATCAGGAAATAGGGCAGGCTCTTTTTTCCCGGGCACCACCAGGGGTAACTAGGACC